>HG995254.1:3750000-4375000 GCA_905332985.1 Mimas tiliae
ATCCCCGAAGGGGTAGGCAGAGGTGTAAGCAGTACACCCACATTTCGCCAAGCGTATTTCCGTCCCACAATGTGATAGGGGGCGAGCCTATCGCCATACCGGGCACAAATTCCAGACTCCAGGCTGATACTTAGCATTTAGTAATAGAAAAACCCAATACCACTTTACCCGACCCGGGGATCGAACCCGAGACCTCAGCGTTAGCCTCAATCGTAACGCATACGCATTACAACTGCGCCATCGAGGCAGTCAAACATGACCTTATTTAAATTGTATCAGGGATTTCTCGCACGAAAAGGTGTACATAATATTTAATTTGGGCCTTTATTTTGTGGGAGCATTAAAAATGACCGACTCAAAGTCGAGATGGGGGTTATAACGGGTCTTAAGTATCCATTCTCGATAATGGGACAAGGATTTCCATTCTGGTCTCAATTACAAGGTTTGTTGTTCATAACGCTCTGAAGGGTACTGCAGTTTATAATGTATTAAATTAGGATGCTTTTAGATTTTATATTAACCTTCCTCCAGATAGCCTCCGTGGCACAATGTTTGTGTGATCCACAAATATCATGTTTTGGGTCTGGGTATTTTCTCTCTAGATGGGTCAGGCAGGGGCCGGTTGTTATGACTGAGCCATATCTTTTTTGGAACTTGATTGAAAAACAACTTTGGAGTGGGATAAGGGAGATGGAAGAAGTACACCAAAAAAAGGGGTGTTTTATGTTCCGTAGCGCAGTTAGCGAGTAGCGGACTGCGACGCGTGAGGCCGTAATTTCGATTCCCGCACCGAGATGTTTCAGTGATTCACAAATATTGTTTCGGGTATGGGTGTTGTGGGTCCGCAAGTCCTTCGTAGTTCCTTATACCCACGATACAGGTTATCCTAGTGTGGGGCCGCTGTGTTTATTTCAGCCGCCAAGCAGCAGGCTGTGGGCACTGTCGTGTATCGGTTTGAAGGACATTGAAGAGAGTCGAATTATTGGGCATAATGAGATCTTTTTTTTTATTTTTTATTTATCATTTTAAAAATACAATACAAACATTATTTTACTACTAACATCTAAAAACCACTAAGGTTTGTCTTGAGTTACTATGAGTTTACACAATAAGGTACAGTTAATAACAAGAATAAATGGTGAAGAAATAATACAAATTATAAAGTACTTACATTTAAATTACTAATCTAGGCAGGTGGGTAGGTATTAGGTAGGCTTATAAAATATTGTTTTAATTTAAACTTTATATTTTTAAGTGTCAAACTACTTTTTAAATCAGAGGGTAGATGATTAATGAGGCGGGGGACGAGATAACGAATTAACAGCTTATGACGATGATGACGGGATGCCGAGCGTAGTTCAGTGCCACGGTAATCCAGAGTTCTGTGTGATGCTGCTTCCGTTCAAGGGCAGGCGTGACGCTTAACATCAAACGAGCAAACTATTCGTCTCATCATTTAACAAATAAAAAAAAATTGTGTATATTCATTTTTAATTAGAGGAGATTAGAGGCCCAAACCCCCTCCCCTTCCCAATCCCTTAATTATCCCTTTCCTTTAAGGTCGGCAATGCACCCATAATTATTTTAGTATTGTAGGCGTACATGGGCGGTGGAGATCACTTACCATTAGGTGACCTGCTCGTTTGCCGACCTATGTCTAAACAAAACTAAAAAAAATATGTTCACCATAACAAGGAATCGAAACCTGAAACAACGGTTAGCGTAAACTACAAAGGACATTCTCCTTGACCAATTAGTTTAACTTATCGATATTACATCCATAACTTTAAACTTAACTTTTCGACCCAAAGCTAATCTCTTATTAATTTGGACCAAGATTTTACACACAATTTTGCGTTGAAATTTGAACTTTATTATCATGATGTTAGGTTAGACATCTATTGTATATGCGATAGTACGTTTGGACTTTAAACTATGAAAGTCCTATTGTTCAGTCCCTTTGAAAGTACTAAGTTTGTGATATGGGTCTGAGAATAGAATTTAAGCAGTGATGGGCCGTTAGTTGTTTTTGTTAATTGATGTTATTATTTTAGACCTTCTAAGTTTACTCGAGACTGCCTCGGTGGCGCAGTTGTAGTGCGTACGCGTTACGATTGAGCCCAAAGCTGACGTCTCGGGTTCGATCCCCGGGTCGGGTATAGTGGTATTGGGTCTTTCTATTACGAAATGCTCAGTATCAGCACGGAGTCTGGAATTTGTGCCCGGTCTGGCGATAGGCTCGCCCCCTATCACATCGTGGGACAGAGATACGCTCGGCGAAATGTGGGTGTTCTGGTTACACCTCTGCCCACCCCTTCGGGGATTACAGGCGTGAGTGCGTATGTATGTATATAAGTTTAAGACAAAAACTATTAGGGTATTTACTTATTACGGACTAGCTTTTTCCCGCGGCTCCACCCGCGTGGTAAGAACTAGGTTTTACCACAATGTAAAAATATCCTTTGTATGTGTTTACATAACATACATAAAAAATACGAATTGAATTAATAATTTACTCCTCTTACGTATACAAAAGTAAATAAAGTCGATCAAATCAAATATTCAAAGAAGTTGATGGTTTGAGTGGTAGAGCCACGATGTAGACAGTTTTGTCTACAGCACGAATGGCTCTACCGGGTCCATACCACTGTCTCACAGAAAACCGACGTAAAGTAACGGCTTTCTCCTGCGTTTTATACGTTGAGTGAGATTGATTGAGTGTTTTATATCTATAAATAATAAATAAATACACCCAACAGTCACACACATAGTCCTGACCCCACACTAGGTAAACCTGTATCGTGGGAATCAGGAACTTCGAGGGACTTGCGGTCCCACAACACCCAGACCCGAGACAAATATTTGTGAATCAGACAAACATTTGTCTAGATGCGGGAATCGAACCCACGACCTCACGCTTCTGGCTACTCGCCCGCTACGCCACGGAGGCTGGAAGTCCAAAGTCTTTAATTATTATCCATTTCCTTTAAGGTCGGCAACGCACACATGATTCTTTTCGTATTGTGGGCGTACATAGGCGGTGGAGCTCACTTACCATCAGGTAACCCACTTGCTCGTTTCCCGGCCTATGCATAAAAATAAAAAAGCAAAAATAACAATTTTAAAACGGAATTCCGATTCCTAATTTAAATATTCATATTCGAGAACGTTCTTCTCACGACAGATTAAGGTTCCAATTCCATATAGTCGAGTGCCAAATCATAAGCCACGAACCAATTACGTGACCCAATCTATATGAGTTAAGTCGTCCGCGTTTCACTCAAGTCAACGGCAATACGACGCGACGTAGTCACGAGCTATGTGATGAACTGGTAGTGCACACAATTCGAATTATACGTGAAAATGTTGGGGAAGTAAAATAAGAAAGATAAAATGATTATTCGATACATTATTTTACGAGATCTCCAGAATTATAATGTGCGATAATCTTGTTAACATGAATTGAGTTTCAAAACTTTATTATAAGTCATTTTTATGTGACACTAGCTTTTGCCCGCGACTTCGTCCGCGTTCATTTGTGCTCCGCTCGTATTGGTCTTAGCGTGAAGTTATATAGCCTATAGCCTTCCTCAATAATTGGGCTATCTAACACTGAAATAGTTTTTCAAATCACACCAGTAGTTCCTGAGATCAGTGTGTTCAACCAAACAAACAAACAAACTCTTCAGCTTTATAATATTAGTATAGATGTATCATCCCGGACAAGCTGTCTTTATCAATGCATTTAATAGACTTCGTAAAAACAACTTTATTCCAATAGGATTTTGAGTCTTACGAATTACGATAGTGATCTACATTGGACTGTAAGTAAGCCACCAACATCTTAGGTCTATAGCCTACCGTACCTGCACGTGGCAAACTGGTGATTAACGGACGACGTAATGACGAATTTTGGTTCCTGTTGTAGGTCGGCCGGCGGGTCGTCCCATATAATACCAAATCCACCGTCATGGTGGAACCATAAACAAGAAGCGGACTCTGGCATTAAAGCCGGGATAACGCCAGACAGAAAAAAGAATAGAGATCCACATGCAACTATAATCGATAGCAGTTAAATGTAACTATTCAGTATAAACAGCCAGGTGAACGGGCGAGTAACCGGCTGCGAAGCGAGGGGTCGTGGGTTCATACAAATGTTTGTGTGATACACAAATATTTGTTTCGGGTCTGGGTGTTGTGGGACCGCAAGTCCTTCGTAGTTCCTAATACCCACGATACAGGTTAGCCTAATGTGGGGGACGGGACTATTGGGTGTATTTTTAAAAATTAAGCGCCAAATACCGTCATCCAATGAGAAATTTAATCATAACAAACTTCATAGAAATCATATATTAATAACTTGCGTTCATCTAACCTGCTACTATCACAGATAGGTTTTAGTATTGCATTAGCGTCGTCGGATGGAAGCACAGAGCACTATGCAGCGTGTCGATTTGACGCGTCATGACGGCGCTTCGGCCGACGAAGGTTCGAGTGTAAATGATGTGCCGAACCCAGAATGAACGCTTATACGAGAACCGCGAAATATTCTAATGTATGTCAATCAACATCCGTGGCGTAATGGGCGAGTAGCTGGCTGCGAACCGAGAGGCCGTGGGTTCGGTTCCTATCCCAACAAATGTTTATGTGATCCAAAAATATTTGTTTCGGGTCTGGGTGTTGTGTGACTGCAAGTCCCTCGTAGTTCCTCATACCCACGATACAGGTTAACCTAGTGTGGGATCAGGACTATATGTGTGACTATTTGATGTATTTTTCTACAATCACCTTTAATCTTATTTCTTATGCATGCAGTGTTCACTTCTAGAAAGTCGTACACTATTGTTAATTTACTCTTTTTTTAATTAATTCTACATGTTTGTGTACATATTTGTGTTAACGACCAGTTTAGTGGACCAAATAAAAAAAACTCAAGATGTGCCGAACCCGGAATTAACGCTTTATACGAGAACCGCGATTATTCTGATCTATAACTAATATATCTAATAACTAGTCTGGTCCCGGTAAACCAGATACTTCTAATGTTAATTTTGTTTAGCTACTAGCTAGCTTAACGTGGGTCACAAGAGGCGATCTGTAACAGGTATAATTAATACTTGTTTCTTATCCCAAAAATAAAAGTTTAAATAATTATTATTTTGGTATCGTTGGCGTACTTGGACGGTGGAGATCCTTACCTACCATCAGGTGACCTGCTTGCTCGTTTGGCGACATAAGTTATAAAAAAAATGCCTACTCTCGCCATACAGTGTACAAAATATAAACATTTAAAAGTACTAAGTCGTTATTACCAGTTGCCATCTGTTGCTTACTCTTACTATTACTAGAATGTTGTTCTTACTACAAATACCGTTTTCCAGTCCGTTGTGACTTGTAGAACAACATGGAATATTTATTATTGCGGTCTGGACGTAACAGTTCCATGTTGTTACTTTGAAATAACACTCAGGCGACTCGGTTGGGGAATGCATTGCCAATTGATATAAAGCGCGCCCCATCAATGGTATCTTTAAAAAGATGGTGAAAGACCACTATCTCTCCCACTAACATGTGTTATTGATGACTATTATTAATCACTGTAATCATTTAATAATTATATCTATGTACATGTATGTGTGTATGATGTAATATGGTATATATGTATTCTTATTGTAAACTGTATATAATCTAATTTCATTTACTCTTAGACAGCCCTCTCTTATTCGTACTCTTATCTCCATCTTACTATGCCTGTAAGAGATTGCCCTGAACGATAAGGCCGCTAATTATACTATGTTTAAAAGTTTTTTTGTCTTTTTAGTTTTTACTAAGTGTCTAATGTACAATAAAGCATTATAAATAAATAACACTTATATTTTCTGTTCCGAGAAATACGCCTCACTGCTAATAGCGACCCGAGATGGGAGCTATGCAACGAATCGATATGACATGATATGACAGTGAGTGCTCTGGAGTGTAAATGATGTGCCGAAACCGGAATGAACGTCACTCATATGGGTCGTATGAGATACCACTACTTTGTACAAGAGCTACGAAATGTTCTCACCTCAATTTTGTATTTAAACACGCCACTAACTTGTCTGATGTAAACAAGTCAAAGCTGCTTAAGTTGCGAATCGCTAGGAATAAGACGAATTTAAGTTTGATATCCTTTCAAATACATTTCATTTTACGGAGTAGATGCAATTGTACCTATATAAAAGAACTTCAGTTAAACTCGATGCAAAATTGAATCTATCTTGACTGCACCTTTCCCACCCCCCTGTTTTCCATGAATCATCGTCTTTTAATATAACACTTAAAATGAATCACTGCAAGCTAGTTGATATGACGGTCCGTCGACCAGAGAGTGCAAATGACGTGCTGAAGCCAAAATGAACGTCCCTCGTGTCTGACACACTCTGAATAAGAACTTGGAAATGTTCTGACCTTCATTTTGTATGTCTACTGACTGGCCTAACGTAGGTAAGTTAGTCATTGAGCTTAAACACAACCCAATCCTAGAACAGATATACCGTTGAGCTGCAATAGTGTCTGGAGATCGACACGCTATGCAGTGAGCCGATATGACAGCGGGTCGGACAGTAAATACTCTGGAGTGTTAATGAAATGCCGAAGATGGAATGAACGTCTTTATAAAAGATAGTCTATCCGAAATAGAAAGAAAGAAAGAAAATATATTTATTGCAACAAGCAAAAATTATAAGGAAAACGAAAATACAAAAAACACTTAGATGTGCTGGTCACAAAAACGACACCAACTCAGCATAAGTTGGTACAAAACCAGCGCTGGTCTTCCGTTGGGCCGCTTAAGTGAAGTCACGGGCGCCAAACTCAAGAATAGGTTGTCTAAAACTTACAGTTATGCTGTTGCAAACAGCTACAGCATGAATGAGTAAGTGTGATCACCAAGTGAGTCACTAGACGCCCATAAAATACTGCAGCTGGTCCCAAATCGAAGACGATACAAAGCAACGAAGTTAGGAAGTGTAGACCTAGTGTGTGTCAACTAGAGTTTAAAATAGTCTCAAAAATAACATTACTGGCTAAGAAAATGCCATGGATAAAAGTTAAAAAGCCAGTTAAAGCCAGTTTAAAAGCAGAATACTTTTATTATTGTCAAGTGATATGTTAGATTATTTTGAATTTGTTTTTAGCTTTACCATCATAAACAATATGAGAAACAATAATAAATAGAAAAAAACTAATCAGTTTTCATAAACGTTTTTACTTACGGCTTTATTTTAGTAGTGGTAATTTCTATTAAAACAGGTATCACATAATGAATGTAATACCAGTTTTATACCTATTAAACTCTATGTAAATTTCCGGAATTCGTTGCTACCTTGCGGATTAAAGCATAGGGTCCACGATATCTAGCTTATATCTTTGTTCTGTGACCATTTGACAGATACTATGCAGCGTGTACGAATACAATTTTAAACTAGTATTTCAATCATCCACCGTCGACGATCGCAGTCACACAAAATATAATTAGCATCATTCATCACATATAGGTTACTTTAGTCTAAAATTGCTCTTTACAGCTTCATTATACAAGCATTGAAGAGTTTTGGCTAATATTTACCTAGTTTCACTTCATTAGGGATATTCACATCTACTGTATATATAATTATAATATAATAATTGCAATTGGTTGTAGAGTTTGAATAGAGGGAAAAGTGATACACTTACCAGCAGGCGAGCGACATGCTCGTTTCGTCATTCAAACTAATAAAAAACTTTTTACTCTTCTAATTAACGACGGGGATTCCCAACGGTTAGGTTATATTCATATTGAATATTCTTTTGAATTGAAGTAAATCTTTGTTTAAGTTTGATTTTGAAATTGCAGTCTGCGAGTAGCCGGCTGTCAAGCGAAACGCCACGGGTTCGATTTGAGTGGTAGAGCCACGCTGTCCACAATTTTGTCTACAGCATGAATGGGCCGGCTCGTCCGGGTCGTTACCACTGTCGTACGGTGAGTGAGATATCCAGAGGCCCAAATTCCCCCCCCCCCTTCCCAATCCCTTACTTATCCCTTTCCTTTAAGGTCGGCAACGCGCCCATGATTATTCTAGTATTGTGGGCGTACATGGGCGGTGGAGATCACTTACCATCAGGTGTCCCACTAGCTCGTTTGCCGGACTATACTATAAAAAACCCCCCCATCGATACCATTGTTCACAAATATTTGGTTCCGGTCTGGCTGTTTTCTCCCCAGAAGGGTTGAAGTCAGGCAGGCGGTCGATCCTAAAAACTACAAGCCAAATCTTTCTTTAACATATTTTAAAAATAATCTTGCGCCGACCCCACTGCGAGTGGGATAAGGCCAAGTGAAATAATAAGTTGTTTTCGTTTGATTTATTTACTTGTATCAACAAAAGCAGGTATGGTTTTTGTTAAACAATTCAATAAAAATTCTGTTCGGTCGGTTCGGATCGCATGCGATTTAGCATTGATCAACAGAAATGGAACTGTGTGTACACGCTATAACTTAAGGTTACTTTAATCCGCTTTGGTGAAGACTTAAACGTTCGTAAAGCCGTTCTAATCCATCTTCTATAACAATTAGAACGCTTTAACTCATTAAATGGATTTTAGTATATTCAAAATATTCATTTCAAATAATTTGAATCATTCTCTGATTTCAAATTTCGGCCTTCGGATATCTCACTTTTACGTCTTCGTACTTTACGTCGGTTTGCTGCGGGACAGTCAATTTAAGTAATTAGTTGCTTTCGTTAATTTATTTACTTAATTTGACTGCCTCGGTGGCTTAGTTATAATGCGTACGCGGTACGATTCTTGTTTTCAAATTCAATCCCGGGTTGTTCGGTCGAGTAAAAGTGCTATTGGGTTTTTCTATTTCGAAATGCTCAGTATCAGCCCGGAGTCTAGAATTGTGCCTGGTATGGCGATAGACTCGCCACCATCACATCATGGGACGGAAATAAGGTCGGCGAAATGTGGGTGTAATGGTTACAACTCTGCCTACCCCTTCAGGGATGATAGGCGTTAATGCGTATATAATATATGAATGTTAATTTGATAAGGCATTGGCTAAAAAGTTTGAGAAGAAAAGCCCTTAAATTCACTCGTGTGATTTTGATAAGACCCGGTACATAAACACTCACTGTCCGTTGTATGTAATAACCCTTAAATATGACCACACCTTTCTGTAACACGTTGTATACAACACGCTAACCCAGTGTTTGATAGAACCAACTGAAATGAAACCAATCGTTCAATACAAATATTCGGACGCACGTACGGGTCACACTCAAAGTGAAACGTGATTGTCGATAAGGGCTCTTATCACCCATTAAAGTTTTTCAGGTATGTTTAACTTTGGAACGTGCCAGATAAAGCTGCGTCTTGGGTCTAATACTATTTCATTCAAGTGTGATTGCACTTCTACCAATTGAGTTGTTTTAGATGTATGTATACATGTAGACTAATTATTATTTTAAATTATATACCAAATACATAATATTATCTCTCTATTCTAAAAAAAGTAACTGCAACCGCCGCTGCCAAAAGCTTGTCACGCTATCTGCTCCGAAACCGCTGGGGGTATGGGGTCGAGACCGATACCAATCGATGCAGAATAATGTGGGGAAGAAAGTAAGATATGTCTCATATTCGTGGGACTTTAAGTTTTTTTTTTATTTCATGTTTTGTGGAAAAACATGGGCAAAGCCCCGAGTAAATATTAATATAGATTCTGGTTTTAAGGTGGATGCCATAAATTAAATAAATAACATTTACCTAATACATCTAACAGTGCGTTGTCTCGCTCTTACATGGATTCGCTTACGTTCGCTTGCAAAGTAATATAGATATGTAAATAGGTACAGGATGTCAACAAGAAGAATAAAAAATAAATTAACTAACAAAAATCCAAATTCGTAAACTCACAAACATTCCATCGTTCGCATTTAGAATAGTAGTAAGATTAGCTATGAAACCAATATTAGAGCTGCCCAATACATTATTTGCTGACCAATTTCGTTATTCTTGCTGGCCACCATTAGTATCTTAATTCACTATACTTATTTTCTGACAGAAAAACTCAATCTAAGCCATTTTTTTAATTAGACAAACGGGCAAGATGTTCCCCTGATGGTAAGTCATCACCGCCGCCAATGGACGCCGTCCATACCAGAAGAATTATCAGTGATTTGCCGGCATTTGAGGAAAGATTAGGCTCTTTTCTTGAAGTCGTATTGGCCTGGAACAGCGGGTGAAAGCTGATTCCACAGGGCTGCCATACAGGGAAGAAAACTACGCGTGAATCGCACCGATGAGGAACGCCAACCATCCATATGGTGAGTATGGAATCCCAACTTGTATCGCGTTGTACGATGGTGGAATTTTGCAGCTGGTATTAAACCAAACAATTCGTCGGAACACTATGATGTAATATGATATGATATGATTTATGAGTGGTAGAGCCACGCTGTAGATACTTTTGTCTACGGAATGAATAGGCCGGCTCGCCCGGGTCGTTACCACTGTCTCACAGAAAACCGACGTAAAGTAGCAGCTTGCTGTTGCGTTTCGTACGGTGAGTTAGATATCCGGAGGCCCAAATCCCCCTCCCTTTCCCAATCAAAACAAAATATTGTTAACCGACTTTCCTTTTTATCGGCTATTTTGAGGGTGGCCGAGAAATGTAATGTCGGGTGTATCGAAATATAAATCATTGAAGGGTAGACAAACTGGATAAGTCCGTTTGGTGGGAGTGACAGTTGCAGTATCTAAAGAGGTCGTCGCCATGGTTGGGGGCAGTTCACTCTCCGCAGTTGTAGCGAATGGTAATGTGTGTTATTAATAGGGTAGTTGACTAGATTTATTTATTATTTAAATCAATAATGCCTGCCTCGATGGCGCAATTGTAATGCGTACGCGTTACGATTGAGGTCAAATGAGGTCATCTCCGGGTCGGGTAAAGTGGTATTGGGTTTTTCTATTACGAAATGCTCAGTATCAGCCCGGAGTCTGGAATTTGTGCCCGGTATGGCGATAGGCTCGCCCCCTATCACATAAGGGACGGAAATACGCTCGGCGAAATGTGAGTGTACTGGTTACACCTCTGCCTACCCCTTCGGGGATTACAGGCGTGAGTGCGTATATGTTAAATCAATAAGTTACGTTACTCAAAATCTATCGCAGAAAGAATGTTATAAATTGGACTAAAAATAAATAAGTTAGAAGCCATTCAAATCCTGTAGAAGGGGTAATTGTCAAATGACAGACGACGGAAACTTTGACGTCACTGTGTAAAATGTTCATTATGGTGCACGCGTACAAGCGAGATAGTGAGATAGTGAGATATCCTACTACCCACCCACTTTTCCTCATACCAACATTTAAAGTCATAACTGCGGGCACATTTCTGAAGGCGTCAAATGCACCTAGCATTAGCAAGTAGCATTATACCGTTTTAGTTTCAGTCAACTTTTATTCTACATTCAATCTCATTACGATATATGTTCACATTTGACGTTGATTATTGGTTTAAGAGAATACCATTTGCAACTTTCTTGATACTGAGACTAGAACGGAATGATATTTTGAACATTTAAAATTACGAGAATTGTGGCCTTCTGAACTAATTTTGATTGTGTTTTAATAAAAGGGTTTCTTTTGCGTATCATTTTCTGTTGCTTATAAAATAATGTAGGTATAAAATTCAATATAGGAAACTACCCTATTGCTAATAATGGTCGATACGTATGATATTAAATTCTAATAATATATATATATCTGGTACCAATTATTTATTTGACAACTGTATTTTAAGGTAAGTTAAAGAAAAACGATGTATAAGAATAAAGTACAATACTTTGTGAAAAAGTTTAGTTCCCCTCGACATGATCCAATTTAATGAGTATGTTGTCGAGCATAGTGCTTTAAGGCTTCGAATTTTTTCATGCGGTCCACAAAACATGCCTCATTTACTTTTTTTACTAACCGAAACCCGGTTTCTTTTGAATAGGAGTGAGCTAAGGGCGTTCGTTAGACCTAGCGGTTTTTTTATACAATTATTACATAGTCATTGAGTTTAACTGACTGCCTCGGTGGCGCAGTTGTAACGCGTACGCGTTAAAATTAAGCTAAAGCTGAGGTCTCGGGTTCGATCCCCGGGTCGGGTAAAATGGTATTGGGTTTTTCTATTACGAATTACTCAGTATCAGCCCGGAGTCTGGAGTTTGTGCCCGGTATGGCGATAGGCTCGCCCCCTATCACATCGTGGGACGGAGATACGCTTGGCGAAATGTGGGTGTACTAGTTACACCTCTGCCTACCCCTTCGGGGATTACAGGCGTGAGTATGTATGTATGTATGTATGTATCATTGAGTTTAAATTAATAACCCTCAATGTACAGAGATTGTTTTAACCGAATTCAAAAAGGAGGAGGTTCTCAATTGATTTGTTTATGTATGATCATCGATTTTTCCGCCACTTTTGGACAGATTTCATAGAAAAATTGCATTCGATAGAGTTTAGTTGAAATTAAATGAAATAGTTTTATTATTTATGTAGGCATTTAAAATAGCGCATATGACAAGTCAGTACAAAATAAAGAAACTTAAGTATAGAAATCATATCAACTAATGCATAAATAACATACATAGCATCATCAAAATACACTAGGCAACTATAAATTTTACAATATTTTATTTAGGAATCGTCCAGAATTGATTGAGTATTATATATTATTATTTCTTTTTTATGGGTCGATATGGACCATAGGCATAGGCAGACCAAGGGCAGTTGCGATATAGCCCCATGTAAATTTGGTATAGATCTGACGACGGAATACGGAGTAAAAGAAATCAACTCCTCAACGGCTAACAGCACACTCGTTGCAATTGCGTTTCTGTTTTGGAAAAAACATGCTATAGCTGTACCTACCACAAGAAATTGAAAAAAAAACTGCCTGGTAACTGAAATGGCATCGACGCCTAAAATACCTCTAGAAATTATTATCGACTTTTCAGAGTTATTATTTAAAGTCGGTTTTGAAAAAATACAATTCGCCGTATTCAATGTTTCAACAAAAAAGGTTTCGGAAACATGTTCCAAGTTCAATCTTCAATCTCGAAAGTGCTTATTATTTTTCTGCCAGGCTTTATCTTAGCGTCAGGCACCACCTTCCTACTAATACGCTTTTACTTAGTTTGCCCATGGACATTAATGTATACTACTAGACAGAGTTTGACAGCTTACAAAGAGGGAGCGCGATAGGGGTTCTAGTTGAGAGTAAGCTAGATGGTAATATTGAGTTACGGTCAATTGACCGCAACTTAGTGGTACTATTTCTATGTACCGCGCAGCTTGTCTAGTAATATACACAAAACTGTCTACAGCGTGGCTCTACAACTCAAAAAAGAGAAAGAGTGCAGTGCTTTGCAATTCAAAGTTCTGTGTTGCTTCTGTTTATAGGCGTGACGGTTAGCGAGCGACCAACTCGCTTCATCGTTCAAGCTAATAAAAAAAATATGCATTGCACATTAAATCCTCCTGCACATAAAATGCCTATGGTCCATATCTCCCATAAAAAAGAAGAAAAAATACATAATAATTATACTTTACAATTCTGGACTATTCCATAATAAAAATATTGTAAAATTTATAGTTGCCCAGTGTATTTTGATTTGTATGTTATGTATACATTAGTTGATATGATTTCTATACTTAAGTTTCTTTATTTTGTACTGACTTGTCATAAGCGGTATTTTAATTGCCTAGTGATTTATAAAACTATTTCATTTCATTTCATATACGCTTTGTTAGCAACCAGCCTAAATCAGTTTTGTCCCGTCACGCCTGCCGAAAACGGGACACAAAGGGGCACTCCGCAATCACGCTGTTTATAAATCTTTCACGTACGCACGTGAGCCAGAGCATTGAGTATTGAACTGCGTGGCTGAATACCAAATGATATACTTGTTTCCCTCTAATATGATGAAATTGCTTTTGCTTGTGCTAATGTCTTGTGATGAGCGAATGTAATGGTTGTCCTGATGTGTTTTGGCTTTGTAGATTAGCCGTAGCTCATGATTAACTTACCGTCGTACAATTTCTGTGGACACGGTCAAGTCCGGGTGATGTCTATGTAGGAAGGCGTATACTGGCACTAGCGCGGGATCATACCAGACAGTGAGAAAGGTTTTTGTGTGGTAGAGCCACGCTTTAGACACTTTTGTCTACAGCATGAATGGGCCGGCTCGCCCGGGTCGTTACCACTGTCCCACAGAAAACCGACGTAAAGTAGCAGCTTGCTGCTGTGTTTCGTATGGTGAGTGAGATATCCGGAAGCCCAAATCCCCTCCTCTTCCCATTCCTCCTTTACTTTAAGGTCAGCAACGCACCCATAATTCTTTTGGTATTGTGGGCGTACATGGGCGGTGGAGATCACTTACCATTAGGTGACCCACTTGCTCGTTCGCCGACCTATCCTATAAAAAAAAGAAGCAATTTCTATGGAGTTAGCGTGATGAATGAATCGCTAGACTAACAACTTTAACAGAGAATTTTCATACGCACTCACGCTTGTAATTCCCGAAGGGGTAGGCAGAGTTGAGGTGAGCCCATCACCAGACCAGGTACAATTCCAGACTCCGGGCTGATTCTGACCATTCCGTACGAAAACCCAATATCACTTTTACCCGACCCGGGAATTAAACCCGGGACCTCAGCGTCAGCCTTAGTCGTAACTCGTACGCATTACAACTACGCCACCGAGGCACTATCTTCACTAGAACGAAAATAGCAATGTTTTTATTAACATGAGTTCATCAAGTTATAAGCAGAATAAAAAGTAGTTCATGCACGTTCACACCACGTGCCAACCCTCAACGCTCTGCACGTAATATGAATGCAACATTTTATTTTATCACTCTACTCTCTGGTGTCACGTTGAAATGAAACATATCCTTAATTTTTTATTTACAACTATACAGTGTGTTACAGAAAGGTGTGGTCAAGTGTACGCAACGCTTTGTGTAAGATATAAATATTTAACCCCTGTAATACTAAACCTGTAGAAGCATATTAACAATCTAAAGAGCTATGGAATGAATCATTCTAAATACTAAATTAAAACATCAAAAAAGAAATACAGAAATATCTATATCCTAATTTATATCCTAATAAGGAAGACAACTAAAGTTATTGATGCTCTACAACACTGCAAAATAGTAACGTGGGAATGGCCTGGCCATATTGCACGTATGAGTGCTGAAAAATCGGTAAAAAGATGGAATGGACCAACGGGCAAAAGAAGCAGAGGTAGATCGGCAGAGAGATGGCTCGAAACGAAGATTTATGATTAATTTTAATTTTTGTACTTCTTCTTCCGCCGTTCCTTATCCCACGCGCAGTGGGTTCGGTGTGTAAATGGCTTGTAGTTCTTACAAACGATTGCTTGCATGACGTTAACCCCTCTAGGGAGAAAACACCTAGACCAAAAACAAACATTGTATCGGTACGGGAATGAACCAGTGGCTTTTCACTTCACAGCCGACTACTCGATAATTTTAATCAGAAAGTCTATTAGGTAAAAATCGTACCTACGCCTTAGAGATCTAAAAACACACGAGTTTGTCCCATAAAATTTTGTAACAAGGGTTACTCATTAAGAATTAAAACTCTGATAATATGGGAAATTCCCTTCGGAAAATTACGTTCAAAAAGTTCGAGAAGCCTCCCCGAGATGGTTTGTTACTTAAAAAAATTGCGATACGTAATTATTAGGGGTAAATACACTGTATACTTTCTGAGTAAAATTTAACTGACATGTTTTTAACCTCCGACAAAAGAGTGGGGTGTTTTTGACTCTTTTGTCTGTCTGTGGACTATACTATGGCAAAGTAGCACCTAAACGAGTGAAACGATTTAAATGCGGTTTTTAAGAGATCTTAACTATTAAAATTGCCGTTCAGTACGAAAAAAGTTAAAGTATTTATTTCCATTATTTTTATTCTATTAATCAAAGTAACCACCCCTGCTATCGATGCATCTTTGCCAGCGCAGTGGCAATTTATTGATGCCCTTGTTTCAGAAATCGGCTGGACTGAAGGCAACAAACTCTTCAAAGGCATTTTGTACTGCCTCTCGGGTATATAAATTTAGTCCCGCCAAAAAGTTGTCCAATTCTGGAATAAGTTTCTCATTGTGTTCTGATGGAGATACTCGCAAGTGAGATTTGGATCTAAGGTATTGGTGGCCCACTTATGCTTCAAATAACAGATTAAAAAAGACACTCAACAGTCACATACATAGCCATTATACCCCACACTAGGTGAACTTGTATCGTGGGTATCAGGAACTACGAGGGACTTGCGGTCCCACAACATCCAGACCCGAAACAAATATTTGTGGATCAGACAAACATTTGTCTAGGTGCGGGAATCAAACCAATGGCCTCACGCTTCGCAACCAGCTACTCGCCCACTGCGCCACGGAGGCTATCATGATAGACACAACTGGCAACAAAACTTGCATTATATTAATCCAGCATTAAATCAAAAGATATTACACCCATAACCCAAAACTCTACAATATCAAAGTCCGTTTGAATATAAGACACATTAATTGCCCTGAACATTGTTTGGATTGTTCCGATAGTCACGTATAGAAATCTATTTCAACAGACAGATACTACGAGTACACGAACCCACGCGTTGCAACAAGGCAATTAATCAATTAATACCGACTTGCGATCGAACCGATACCCTTTGTTATGGGCTCCCTTTCGAGAATAATCTTACTAATTTAATTAACTTATATCAGATTCAGCTTATCAATGTTGATATGTAGCCTCAGGATAGTGACACTGGTATAGTCTTGAGGGAGTACGGTTTCTCAGTTTGTTCGTTTCCGATAATGATTTAGTCACATTAAGGGTTTCATCTCGGAATGAGATATAATAATAATTGACATACATACGCACTTACGCCTGTAATCCCTGAAGGGGGAGGCAGAGGTGTAACCAGTACACCCACATTTCGTCGAGCGTATCTCCGTCCCACGATGTGATAGGGCGCGCCTATCGCCATATCGGGCATAAATTCCAGACTCCGGGCTGATACTGAGCATTTCGTAATAGAAAAACCCATTATCACTTTTACACGACGATCGAACCCGATACCTCAGCGTCAGCCTCAGTCGTAACGCGTACGCATTACAACAGCGCCACCGAGGCACTACCGACTCAAAATTGTTTAATTCAGCTTTAGTTGCAGACGTGCAATTACAGCTGCGCCCACGTTTCACCGAGGTTATTTTCGACCCATGATGTGACTCATCGCATCTCCCCCTAGGCCGAGTCTATCGCCATACCGAGAATAGGTATATAACGAATCCATAATATGTTATACATTATTTAGATTCTGTCAAAAATTCTACCGTCAGTTCAGAAGGATGCTTCGCTAGAGAAGAACGGGCAAGAAACTCTAAGCCCGGGCAATCCCAGGCAACTCATGTGTTACGAATCAAAAATATGTAAGTATGTTTGTGGGTTTTGAATTTCGATGTTTGATCGTCAGTCATGTTTTAATGGCTGTACGAGTTGGGCAAAATTTAGAACACTGACCATGACTTGGATTATGAGATAGCGAACAAAAGCTAGTATGTAATATTTAGATGATTCCAGGTGTGGCATAAGTCATTAAAGCTCTTGTACATGTTTAGCCAGAACGCCATATTAAACTGGACCTTTCCATATATATTTTTTATTCATACATACATACATACGAACTCACGCCTGTAATCCCCGAAGCCGTAGGTAGAGGTTTAACCATTTCGCCGAGCGTATTTCCGTCCCATGATGTGATAGGGGGCGAGCCTATCGCCATACCGGGCACAAATTCCAAACTCCGGGCTGATACTGAGCATTTCGTAATAGACAAACCCAATACCACTTCACCCGATCCGGGATCGAACCCGAGACCTCGGCGATAGCCTCAATCGTAACGCGTACGCATTACAACCGCGCCACCGAGGCAGTATATTAAGGAGTATATTAATAACATTGAAAACGGTACACGTAAAAATGGCTGATACAGAAGAGTCGACAATTTCATTCTATTATTGCAAACCATTGGAATTCTGCACCAGCGTCTGGCACATGCGATTCGACTGAATAGAATTTCACTCTGATTGTACCAAAATACGGAAATCCGGCTGCATTGTGACGTATTATTCATGCGGGAATGCAAAGTTATGTGAGTTGAGTTTTAATTATTCTTTTATAGTCGGTTCAATAAAATCGCAATTTGTGTTTGAGTTTTTATTGGAAAAATTTGGTACAATGGTGATTAGTTTACCCCTATCACATCATGGGATGGAAATAAACTCGGTGAAACATAGGTGCAACACTAGTTGCAGTTCTGCCAACCCTTCGGGGATAAAGGCGAGAAATTTATAAGTAGTAAAGCCACGCTGATACTACCGCTTTGTCTATTTCTGCCACCACGAAGTAATAATGTGTTGGCACTGTTACCTTCCGGTTTGACGGATATTGAAACTACTGGGCATTATCACTTTTACACGACCTGGGAATCAAACCCGAGACCTCAGCGTCAACCACAGTCGTAACGCGTACGCATTACAATTGCGCTACCGAAGCAGTCGCAAAGTCACATAACAATAAAGTCGGAAATAACAACACAAACAAGTATTAACAAACACAAAAATCATATCTGTTGTCACAACAAAGAATGACATCGCCGACAAAACTTTTGTGTCCCGAAATCCTTCAAAGACGAACATAAGTTACAAAATAAAGAGTCAAACACTCATTCGCAATATGTCAAATGTAAACCGCGGGCATCGACGAAACTTTCCCTCGCAAGGCGGAACTTCTCCGAAGTGTCAAACGGACACCATCTTGAGACGACGGTTCATTATTCAACACATTGGAACTTCAACTTAAGACGAGCGTACTTTCATCCGTTTTCATACTCTGACGTATAGTATATGTATAGTCCAAACAAATGTGGCCTGCCTGGGTGGCGCAGTTGTAATTACGATTGACGCTAACGCTGAGGCCTCGGATTCGATCCCCGGGTCGGGTAAAGTGGTATTGGGTTTTTCTATTACGAAATGCTCAGTTGATACTGGGCTGATGCCCGGAGTCTGGAATTTGTGCCCGGTATGGCGATAGGCTCACCCCCTATCACATAAGGGGCGGAGATACGCTCGGCGAAATGTGGGTGTACTGGTTACACCTCTGCCTACCCCATCGGGGTTTACAGGCTTGAGTGCGTATGTAGCTACAAACAAAGTCGCTTTAAGGTCGAATGTCAGCACAAGCCCGCGAAATTCAATTTAATTCGGTTTTCTTTAGAATTCGACCCTACTATTAAATATGGATAAAAATTATTTATCTTTTAAAATAATTCAAAAGAAGGTCGAGAGGCCGTCTGGGTTTGTACCACCGTTTTGTGTATTTCTGCCGACAACCAGCAGTGTGTAAGCACTGTTGTGTTTCGGTTTGAAGGCCATTGAAGCCAGTGAAATTACTGGGAACTATGAGACTTAACATCCTATGTCTCGAGGTGACGAACGCAGTCCAGTGCTATACAATGCTTTGTGATTCAGAATTCTCTTGTGGTGTTGCTTCTGTTTATGGGCAGGCGTGACGCTTACCATCAGGCAAGCAACCTGCTCGTCTTATCATTCAAGAAGTAGATAAAAGTCGACTATAAAATATACCTACGCACTCACGTCTGTAATCCCCGAAGGGGTAGGCGGAGGTGTAACTAGTACACCTACATTTCGCCAAACGTATCTCCGTCACATGATGTGATAGGGGGTGAGCCTATCGCCATAGCTGGCACAAATTCCAGACTCCGGACTGATACTTTTCAAAAACCCAATATCACTTTTACCCGACCCGGGGATCGAACCCGAGACCTCAGCGTCAGCCTCAGTCGTAACACGTACGCATTACAACGGGCCACTGAGGCATTCAAATATAACTATAAAATATCGTAAATAAAATCGTGGGCTGAAGTGTAAATAACACTTTCACAAAAGGATATAAAATATATCTCCGTCCTCTAAAACTAAATTAATACTATCGATAAACGGCTACAACCGGGACCGGCGGATACCTAAATCATTACCGGCTCGTTACCGCACCGGTGCGGGTACCATACCACAAATTACAAAAGAAAATAATAACACTACCTTACACAATAGCAATTGTATTTATTCCGCTACGTATTATGTCTAAATATACGTTGGATGTGGTGTTTGAAATTAGGTGATTTGCGGAAAGTCTAATTACATATGAATTTTAATCTAAAACTGCCTCGGTTCTGGTAGAATGATATTGGGTTATTCTATTACGAGATGCTTAGTATTAGCTGGAGTCTGGAATTGTGCCCGGTTTTGCAATGGTTTCGCCTCCTATATTCTTTAACATCATGGAACGTAGGTATTCGCGGCGAAATGTGGGTGTACTGGTTACTCCTCTGCCTACCCCTTCGGGGATTATTGTTGTGAGTGCGTATGTATGTATGTATTTTAATCTAAAAAAAAAGCATTTAATTTTATATATCAATAAGTTTGGGAAACAAATAAGAATAATTTAAGATCCATAAATTAAATTACGACGGCTAATAAGTGAAGAAAACGATGACATAAGTTAGAATATCGGACGAGAACGACTGAGTTTATCTTTGTTAGCTCATACCTCGAGTAACTTTGTGTTTTCAAGAACATTTTGAGACTTTGGTATAATACTTTTTCAAAGTAAGCAATGATTTATTTAAGTAGAAATAATACATGTAGCATGAATATTCTAAAACTAACTAGTTTAGCAATGTGCTTATATTAAGGCCCCATTGGTTCTATTAATACTTTGGTTATTTTATGTAGTATATGATCTTTTTCAATTTAAGTTGCAATAAATAAATGCTTCTTAAATAAAAACTAAATAGGTAGTCCCCATTGTTTAGTCTATAAAATCATTCTAATATTAAAATATTCTTCACCTGTATAAATATGACCTTTCACGAATCACGAACTGACCGACACAAACGACGATAAATCCGCTTAGCACGAGCTCTTAAGGTGCTTTGGCTAAGCGCATAAGACTGACCAAACTACTGGCTTGATCAATTAAAATCGCTGATATTTAAGCTTAACAAAGTATACAATAAACATCTGCGTTTCATAACTGAATGTCGCCTTAATCATAACTCAGGCATTTATTCTTCGATAGTCTTTTGCTATTGTGAGAAATATTTATTTAAAAATAAAACTAGTTTTTACGGAATTTATCGCGGTTTAATCCATATGAACTAGTATTATTTCAATGTGTAATATTCGCGTAAACCTAAGAAATCACTAAATATTTATTTATAAGTTTTTGAAAGAGTGCCTTTCAATATATCATGTATCAACTGCATCTATCATTTTAATACTTTTGATATATAATAAATTATTTGAAATAAGGATATATTTAATAAGACATGACCGAGTACATGGTTCGGTCACGTTCTAAGGAAACCATAGGAGTAAATCGGACGCAAACGTCTGTGCCAGAACGTACCAGGAGTACAATCCCGCGAACTTACGGCTTGACATATTAAAGGGAGACATGAGAGCCAAAAAAAAGGAGGATCCTCAAAATCGGGCGAAGTGGAGGCGTCTTAGTAGAAAGACGGACCCTCACACTATTCAAGATAACGCCAGGTAGAAAGAAAGAAATAAGGATATATTTTATAAGAAATAACAGTTACATAGATGAAATAAAATTGTGGTCCATGGAATAATTTCACGAGTGGTAGAGCCACACTGTATACAATTTTGTCTACATCATGAATGGGCCGGCTCGTCCGAGTCGTTACCACTTTCTCACAGAAAACCGGCGTAAAGTAGCAGCTTGCTGCTGCGTTTCGTACGGTGAGTGAGATATCCGGAGGCCCAAATCCCCCTCCCCTTCCCAATACCTTATTATCCCTTTCCTTTAAGGTCGGCAACGCGCCCATCATTTTATTGTATTGTGGGCGTATATGGGCGGTTGAGATCGCTTACCATCAGGTGACCCACTTGCTGGTTTGCCAGCCTATGATATAAAATATATATATAATAGAGCAGAAAACGTAGTTTAATATCATAGATTACATAGTACACGAATAAGATAAAATGAACTACTTCACGCAATCAGGATTTCCCCGCAGGCGAAGACGCGCGTAGATTCTACTAACGTAAACAAAATATTTACTACTCGCTATAATAAAATGTAATATACGAAGTAGGATGAGAGTAAACACTAAATTAATTACACGAATGTAAACACAGAGGCCGATGTTTGCCGAACGAAATGAATCGGAATTACACACATAATCTCGTATCATAAGGTGACTAATAAATAACATTTAGTACATGGATAGCAGTGATAGCTCAGGTGGGAGTGGTATGGACTGTCGAGACGAAAGTCGCAGGTTCGAAACCAGCCCCAGGAGCATACACCTCTGACTTTTCTAAGTTACGTGTATATTAATTGTTAATTATCACTTGCTTTAACGGTGAAGGAAACATCGTGAGGAAACCTACATACCTGAGAAGTTCTCCATAAGAATTTCGAAGGTATGTGAAGTCTGCCAATACGCATAAGGCCAGCGTGGCGGACTACGGCCTAACCCCTCTCATTCAGTAGAGGAGGCCCGTGCCCAGCAGTGGGACGTGTATAATACAGGGCTAGTATTATTATGTATTATTATACATGGACCTCTACGCAAAGACTTTAATGTATACTACTAGACGGGCTGTTTAGAAGTACAATTGTGTCACATAACGCGGGAGTTTGACAGCTCACAAACAGGGAGCGCGATAGGGGTTCTAGTTGAGAGTAAGCGAAATGGTAATATTGAGTTACAGTCAATTGATCGCAACTTAGTGGTAAAAATTTTATGTACCGCGCAGCTTGTCTAGTAGTATACATTAAAGTCTTTGCCACTACGTGAAGGTTATTTTAGAGAATATTTAAATTAAATATTGGCTTGAAAGTAAAAGCGTCAAAATTATATTCAGGGTCAGTTTTTTTTTATTTGCTTGAATGAGCAGCACTGTGGTGTTTCGGTTAAAAGGACAATGAAGTCAGTGAAATTACTAGGCATTATGACACTTAACATCTTATGTCTCGGGATGACGAGCGCAGTTCAGTGCCATGCAGTGTTCTGTAATCCAAAGTTTTGTGTGGCGATGCTTCTGTTTATGGGCAAGCGTGACGCTTACCATCAGGCGAGCGACCTGCTCGTATCGTCACTCAAGCTAATAAAAAAAATTATCAACGTGCTGATACGTTTCTCAAAACATCTAATTTCTTACAATAACAGCAACATGTACTTAATAACATCCGGCAAAGCAATAATAATGTCCAATAACCGCCCTATATGATTTACTCGTGTGCCGCGTAAATAAACGAAATAAACGAAATAAAATTGTTTATGTGTAAGGATATTACAGTTGGTTACCGTGATAAAGTATATACGCGTATACTATAACAAACAAGCACTGTCCTATTTGTACACATTAGGACAAAAGATCTTTGATTATATTTATTTTCACTACTATTGTATTTTGAACCGACTTCAAAAAAGGAGGTTCTCAATTCGACTGTTTATAATGTTTGCTACCTCAGAACTGTCGGCTGGATGAACCGATTTTGATGATATTTTTTTATTTGAAAGCTGGTGCTTCCCGTGTGGTCCAATTTGGTTAAGATCTGTCGACGGAGACCGGAGTAAAAAATTAAAACTCTTCAACGGACAACAGTACACTCGTCGCGATTGTGTTATTGTATTGGAATTTACATACTATTGCTGTAACTACCACTAAGATTTAAAATTAAATTAACGTTTAAAAAAACTTGGAAACCGACTTCAAAATAAAAACACAGAAAAGTCACAAATAACAAATTCTATAGGTCTCTTTGGAGTCGGTGCAATTTTATTTCACCGGTAACGACACAGGCACTGATACTTAGAGACCTATAAAAAAAATATTTTCGAATTTCAGTGTTTTTATTTTGAAGTCAGTTTCTAAGTTTTGTTAAACGTTATTTTTTTTATTAGAAGAAAGAAAGAAAGACAAACTATTTATTTGTACAGCCGCCGACGCGCATATGAGTGTATCACTACATCTATACAATTCAACTACAATTGCGCGCCTCAGCTGTGACAGGTAGGTGATCACTCGGCGTACTGCTGTGCTATAAATAAATAAATAAATACACCCAACAGTCACACACATAGTCCTGACCCCACACTAAGTAAACCTGTATCGTTTTGGTATCAAGAACTACGAGGGACTTGCGGTCCCACAACACTCAGACCCGAGACAAATATTTGTGAATCAGACAAACATTTGACTAGGTGCGGGAATCGAACCCATGGCTTCACGCTTCGCAGCCGGCTACTCGCCCGCTGTGCCACGGAGACTGTCTAAGGCTATGACACTTACCATACCAAAGCGCTGATTTTGAGTGGTCACCTTATTATTATGACTTTACTAGCTTTTGCTCGTAGATCCGACGGTGTGAACGGCCTTTTCCGGGATAAAAAGTTCCAGGTCATGGTCTACTTATGTGCCAAATTACATCCAAAACCGTTCAGCTGTTAAGGCGTGATTGACTAACAAACATCCAAATTCACTAACATCCAAACTTTCATTTATAATAGTAGGAGAAGTAGGATAATTTCGGAACAGAAGCAAGCCGCCAAGCAGTGTGTTAGCACTGTTGTGTTTCGGGTTGAAGGACATTGAAGCCAATGAAACTACTGGGCATTATGGGGCTTAACATCGTATCTCTTAGGATGACGAGCGCAGTTCAGTGCCATGCAGTGCTCTGTAATCCAGTTTTTTTATAGCATAATGCGGCAAACGAGCAAGTGGGTCATCTGATGGTAAGTGATATCTAACACCCATGTACGCCCATAATACCAAAAGAATTATGGGTGCGGTGCCGAGCTTATAGGAAAGGTATAAGGGATTGGGAAGGGCAGGAGGTTTGGGCCTCCGGATATCTCTCACCGTACGAAACGCAGCAGCAAGCCTTTACGCCGGTTTTCTATGAGACTGTGGTAATGACCCGGTCGAGCCGGCTTATTCATGCTATAGACAAAAGTGTCTATAGCGTGGCTCTACTACTCAAAGTTCTGTGTGACGTTGCTTCTGTTTATGGGCAGGCGTGACGCTTAATATCAGGCGAGCGTCCTGCTCATCTCGTCATTCAAGAAATTAAAAATAATAATAAAAACAAACAATTTAGAACACCACAGACACCCATAGACTTACATAATGGTGAAAGTCATAACACCCCTCTTTTTATCGGGAGTAGAAACGAAAAGTAAGGAAAAATTGGCGAAACCATGAAACATCAATTATTCCCCGCATCTCCCTAAATTTTTACCGCATTTTACGACGCTTTAATACATAGAGCGTACAATCAAATTATAATATTTAGGGGGAAAATGTCGGAGTGTCGACACATAAAACGTTTCCACAAACAATGTTAGAGCTCTTTGGCGTTTCATAAAATCTTATTTGCGATGTAAACGCCCGCGATGATTCCGTGAATACATCGAAATATCGACGCGTGGATATAAATTTTAAGAACAAAACATTTTAGATGATAAATGTGTGGGTGTTTGGGGATATAAGTCGTTAACATTGTATATAATATATTTCATAGAGAATATTTAATGCCGTATTAGAAACATGACTGGTTCGGTGGCGCAGTTGTAATTCGTACGCGTTACGATTGAGGCTGACGCTGAGGTCTTGGGTTCGATCCCCAGGTCAGGTAAAAGTGGTATTGGGGTTTGTTAATAAAAATGTTAGTATTAGTCCGGAGTCTGGAATGGTGCCCGGTATGGCGATAGGTTCGCATCCTATCACATCATGGGACGGAGTTATGTTCGACGAAATGTTGGTAACACCTCTGCCTACTCCTTCGGGGATTACAGGCGTCAATGCGTATGTATGTATTACGAACATGATGTACAAATCACCCGTATTTTTTTTAGGGTAAAGACTGTAGTATTCGAGAGAAGGAACAATTGAAGATAGGCGACCATTTTGTGAGGCTATTGGATTTTTAGGTGGTAAGTAGTTCTAGTATGCGACTTGTTTTTTATAGCGTAGTGCGGTAAACGAGCAAGTGGATTATCTGATGGTAAGTGATCACCATCCATGTACCACAATACCAGAAGAATCATGGGCGCGTTGCCGACTTTAAAAGTAAGGGATAAGGAATTGGGGAGGGGAAGGGCATCCGGATAGCTAACTCACCGTACGAAACGCAGCACCAAGCCGCCACTTTACGTCGGTTTTCTGTGAGACAATCTGGTCGAGCGAGCCCTTTAATGCTGTAGACAAAACTGTCTACAGCATGGCTCTACCAAAAGAGAGTCCGTCTGAATAAACACTACCGCTATGAATATTCTGTCATCAAGCAGAATTGTATATAAGCATTGTTGTATGTCGGTTTGAAGGTCATTTATTAATCTAGTAAAATTACTAGGCATTATAACTCTTATCTCATAGCGTAGTCCAGTGCCATGCACCTTAAATTGCACCTTAAATTCTTGGGTGGAATTAGTACTGCTTACGGACATACGTGGCGCTTACCATCACGAGCGAACTGCACGTTTCGTCATTTAGGCTAATTAAAAAAACTTTGAGTGTGTGTCCGAGGGCAGGGTTCGAAACCACGATTTCTGTCCCGGTAGTCCATTCCACTCACTCGCTTGTGACTTATAAACATCCAAATTCACAAGCTCATAAAAATACAAACTTTCACATTTATAATAGTTAGTAGTATAGTAGGATAAGAATCATAATATAATGTAGCACGAATACAGTAAAATGCGAAACAATCACTCTTGGCAGTAAGGCAACACCGATAAAACAAATACGCCCTCCTGAAATCGACTTAATTTTACCTTTTATCGGATTAGAGCTCGGCATCGGCCAATTACAAACAGAGCACTCGGCCTTTGTCTATGCTACGGCTCCACTCGTAATTCTTCGCATTCCATCGTTAATTTAAAACAAAATGGCGTCGCTGGTCAGGGTTGTCAGCTATAATATAATGAGGGTAGTAGAAAGGTAGGTTTTAGTAGAATGTTATAGGTTGATCGATTGCCAGTTTTACTGAGTAGTTGTGTGATTATGCAATTGAAAACATGGACGTTGACTTAAGCATATATTTTTATCGCACCTAAGTTTAACAAGCAGGCCGAAGATAATGCGGTTTATTTTCTGTTACATGCAAACATATTCAAATGAGTATCAAAGTCGTTTGACTTGGCCGCTAATGTGTTACAACTTGGAATATTTGGTCCCATATATCGCTACTGTTTAAAACAGTAAATTACAAAAATTATACTATCAAAAAAGCAAAAATAGATATAAAAAACTCGCCGAATTGAGAACAACCTCCGTTTTTGCAGTCAGTTAAACATATGTTACAGATTTAAAATAAAAGCAAATTTGTACGGTGCTTATTTTTAAATATTCTGTAGATATTTCTTTAGTCTGCAACCCTACGATCTAGTCACGACAATAGATTGTCGCATAAATAACTTGAAAGAAAAAACGGAGGTCCCAAAATTTATATCGGTATAACTACTGTACAAGCACAATTTTGGTAGAAAACTCGAAAATTTCCTCTCCAACGCTCGCCTTGATTCGAAATTCATGAGGATTAGAAGAAATTTTTGGTGAATTTACTTTCCATTGGACGATTAGTTTCGAATATCTATAAAGTAAAAAATGTAATATAGCTGGCAAGTAATAAAAAAATCTTCTGGTACATTTACCTCTTATTTGAATAACAATCTAATAGAATCAATGTTTTTCTTTCTTTATTTCTTTCTTTTATTTCAAAATTGAATCAATTCAAGTATTTTTTAACTGTACAAATATAATTCTCAAAAATTTTAGCTTTTGTAAAGTTGGTCTAAATTTAAGTATGACTAACATAAAAGATAATAGCGCTTTCGTCATAAAAGTATCTGAAACGAGATCCACAACCTTTTTAAAACCCACACACTGCATACTGTCTGCAAACAAAAACAAAAGAAAGAAAATGAAAAAGACCAACGCAAAACAGCGAGAACGATTCAAAAGACGTCACAGTGGCAAATGCAGACTGATACATGACACGCCAGTCCTCATATGAAAACACACCCGTACTTTGTGTTCCCAAGCAAGACATGTCTAAACGTCCAAAGAGAAGAGACCCGCTTACGTAACCCAACGTCACAGCGACGATAGAAAGCGAAGGGTCATCTTAATTTGGCGGTATAATAAAACGTGTTACACAAGACGCGTACATCGTACAGCCCGAAGCGGGCCACCTCCTTTGTCTCTTGAAAAAAAAACAAAAGTGTGCGATTGTTACCCAGCTTTTTGATGTTCTATTTTCATAATGTAGAATTTGCTTCAACATAAATGTATCGAGAGAATGTTATTCATGATTTGGTAGAACAATATTTTCTTATAAAATATTAGGCCATGATTATTATTGATAATAATTGTACAATAATATGAGTCGATGTTTTATTCCTAAAGAAAACAGCTATTTTATTTATAATTATTTAATAATTCTGTAGACTGAAATACATGTATGTAAACGACACATTACAACATGAGCTACTTAGAGCTCACAGCTAGACAAAAGATCGGTGTAGTACATCGAAATAATATGACAAAAAACGTAACTCAAGCAAAACAAATTACCTCGCCAAAACTCTGTGCAAGGGGGCGCGGCTATAAAAGTCTGTGCAGCTCGTTCATTCATAAAAATTTATTCATGATCTCTAGTTAACACTTAATACGTCTATTTTTTTGCGCGGTGCAAAATGTTGTATCTCGATTAAGAAATTTAATATTTAGACTTTAACTTTTATGAAATAAAGTTAATTTTGAACGTTCATTAATGTTTGTTGCGTGTATGAGTGTTACGTGTGATTATCTTTGCATGTGTAAGTGGAGTCGTATTTTTGGCAGATTCATATGAGAGTTATCGTTCTAGTTATCTTATTTCGATGGTGTAGTACACCCACGATTCACCGAACTTATTTCCGTCCCATGATGTGAGATGGCGAGCCTATCGCCTTATTAGACACGATTTCAATTACCTGGAAACACGTATGTCGTTTTTCGAATATATGAGTAAAACTCTCCTAAAATCCTGTCCGGTGTATAATAAGCTATAAACCGTGGATGCACTATTTGCAGATCCAGGTGTGAGCAACATATCATTCATATTCCCGGAAAATCTGCGTAACCAACCGAGTTCATACAGATGTAAATTACTCTTCCCCTAAACAGTACGGAAGTGTTTCTAAATTGTGTGAAATTAAATTCATGTACGAAGATTCTCGTCTTGCATTGGATTTCTCAGTACCGACGACTTCCTTTGCACAATGCGATTTACGAACAATTATATTATTACATCATGGGGTGGGTAATATTATGTGTGTGCGCTAAATTATATAGGTTTTTAATTTATTGTGGAGCAAATATGGTGGTATTTTTACAGTCCTGTACTAAAGCTGACTGTAACGAGCGATATGTGGGCGGAAGTGTTAGCATATTATGATAATATTGGTACATTGAGGGTGTCTGGGAAAGTTGGGTACACTGAAATAATAATGGTGCGATATAGTTGTGGAAGGGTAGTTAAATGATATAAAAGAGGTTGTCGCCATAACTGGAGGTCTTTTGCCCGCAGTCAGTCGGTCAGCCTCCAGTTCAGTAAGATCAGTGCTCAGTCGATAGTCCAAGTGTTCATTACGCGGTAGCTATGCTGGTTTACTATTCGGTTCTAGTTCGAGTTATAATTAGAGAACGGTCTATAGAGAATCCTGACATGGGGTTGTGGTCTGTAAAGTAGTAATATTATAAATGTAACCAATAAACTATGAGTTAAAGTGATTACTGTCGTTTGGTATTAATAAAATAATACTCCGTCTCACGTAACTTCTAGCAGAAGTTAAATGTGAAGTGAGCGTTGGATAGAGTAGAGAGAAGGTAGGGGAGTAGAGTACAAGAGAGGAGAGAAGAGAATGGTAGAGTAGAGGAGGGATGAGTGAGAAAGGTATACACTGTCCTACCGCTAGACACGAGCATCCTCTGCAATTAACAATTAACAACATTTGTTTCGGTGCGGGAATCAAATTCAGGGCTTCTCGCTTCCTAGCTGGCCCAATGCGCTACAATGGCTGTTGAGTTATCATGGTAGATATTTTAACAAATAATAAAAGTAACAATATCAAAAAGAAACGAATAGGGGGCTAAATCCTTAGTTTGAGGCCCATATGCACTTGACCGATTTCCTCCGTCGACGTCCCAAACATGTTTTGGCAGATCCCAACGACTCCATCACAGTCACTATCGAAGCAGCACTTTTCTTGCCCAACCCGAATCGCAATAATAATATGCGACTCCGACATAGGACACGCCTGCGAGTCCAAAGAGCTCCCACAACTGGCCCTCGGCATAATGATATGCAGAGGCGGCCCTAAACTATACTCCCAAGCGATTGCTCAAGCTGAGGTCCGAGCCTTCTAAAAGGCGCCTCTGTGCTTAATCGCTACTAAATACACTATACATATTTCTGGCTAGAGCACCATAAGCGCCGGCTTTATTGTCAGGTGAAGCTGTAAAAGCAATATAGGCTAATAGCACAAATCTATTCGATAAAAAAAGTTGGTATTAGACTATGAAGGTTCTTTAAAAGATTCTTACATCTCATAAGAATGTCAACAACACTGTCTCTAACACCAATCTCATGCTGGTTGATACGAACAAAACAATAGGAAAAATATATTTTATTTTCTTTATGAAGCTTCGTGCTCGAGATAATATTAGTTGGAGAACTTTCAAGTCTATTGGATATAAAATATCTTATATGTTAGTTTGACATGCAAGCAATTGGTATTGTTTTGTTTTATTTATTTTTACTGACAGCCTCAGTGGCGCAGCGGGCGAGTAGCCGGCTGCGAAACGAGAGGCCGTAAGTTCGATTCCCGCACTGAGACAAATGTTTGTGTAAAGCGCCCCCGGGAGCTACCGTCATGTTCTTTATCATACGCAGTTTATACTGTTTTAAGATTCATATCTTTATTTTGGAATGGTTTCTATGATACCGCTTTTTTCAAAAGGTAGAGTCTTACTGAATGAATATTAAAAACTCATTTAGAATATTTCGGAAATAATAATTTAACATGTTTTTCGAGGTATGTTGGGAAGTTTAATAGATTTTTATAGCATAGTCCAAAAAATGGGTAGAGGGTCGCCAGACGGCAAGTAATCTCCATGGATGGACGCGTTGCCGACTTTCAAAGGACAGGATAATTAAGGGATGGGAAAGAGAACGGCGTATTTGAGCCTCCGGATTCACTGACCGTAGGAAACGCAATCAGCAATGAGTGGATACAGGTTGAAAAGAAGAAGTTCTGAAAGAGTACCGCGATGCGCTACGAATACAATTTCATTTATTTATTTAAAAACTATTAAACATAAAAAAACTAAAAAAAACAAAAAAGCTAAAATTGTTTATTTTTAGCTTTTGCCTGTGTCGCTATCGGTGAAATAAAATTGCACCAACTCCAAAGAGTTTAGAATACAGATACAAGCTTAGCTTAGTGCAAGGGCTACCGTCCTAAGTATCAACAGTATTTTGTTAAGTAATACTTTAAGTTTACTCGTAAGAGAAATAGTGGTATGGTGATTAAATATTATTATTATTATTAAGGCTTAAAGCGCCTAACTAACGCGCTAAACTAAGAACGTAAAATAACTTCCGAGAACATTAATCTCCTATTGAACTTAATTACATCGAAATATGTACATCAATAGCTACGCTTAAACCTAAAACTACGGTACAACGCTAAGCGCAAGCACAAGCCCGAACGCTTCTTAGTGTAATGGACGTTAGAAAGTTTTAATATAGCCTGCACTAATAGAACACGGGAATTCGCGCGTCGAGTTAGCTTCGAATGAGACACACTGCTGGGAAGGTTAAAAAGCAAATTGTGTTACAATGATTTAATGTGGCACTTAATTTTTGTCTTTTTATTTTTTTTATTTCATAGGCCGAACAACGAGCGAGTAGGTTACCTGATGGTAAGAGATCACCACCGCCCATATACGCCCACAGTACCAAAAGAGTCATGGGCGCGTTACCGACCTTAAAGGAAAGAGATAATTAATGGATTGAGAAGGGGAGGGGATTTGGGCCTCAGGATATCTCACTCACGGTATGAAACGCAACAGCAAGCTGCTCCTTTACGTCGGTTTTCTACCACTCGTACACAGCGTGGCTCTACCACTCGTAAAGTCTTCCACTTGCCCTTATCCCACTCGCAGTGGGGCCGGCGCCACATGCTTTTTAGCACAAGATTTGGCTTGTAGTCTTTACGAACGGCCGCCTGTCTGAAGTCAACCTCTAGGGTGTAATATAATCACCTAATAGCAGATGCCTAATATTTCATACATACGCACTCGCGCCTGTAATCCTCGAAGGGGTAGGCAGAGGTGTAACTAGTATACCCACATTACACCGAGCGTATCTCCGTTCCACGATGTGATAGGGGGCGAGCCTATCGCCATACTGGGCACAAATTCCAGACTCCGGGCTAATACTGAGCATTTCGTAATAGAAAAACCCAATATCACTCTTACTCGACCTGGGGATTGAACCCTAAACCTCAGCCTTAGCTTAAGCGTAACGCGTACGCATTACAACTGCGCCACTTTTTTTCGAGAGGCAGTTTAACGAGAGGTATTTCTTGTTGTGTCATCGAAAATTCAAATAAATTAGTTACAATAAATGAAATTTACTGTTTCCTGAACTGTTCGAAATTCTCCAACGCCTTATGTCCAAGTGTTAGAAAAGTACCTCAAAAGTACTTTGCCACGTGCTCAGTGGTTCGGAAATTAAAAACATGGCTTTCGCAGTTTTAAAGAGTAAAGTTTGCTCCCGACTCGACGCCTACCGACTTAATGTTTATTGACATTGGGCCCGCTTCACAGCAGATTTGGGTTTGATCGCTTATTGATTCTTGATAAAATATAAAATCAATTTATATTTGCACTGTTTTATCGTTCTATAAACGTTTTACCTCCTTTATCAAAGGTTTTAAATGTGGTTTAGTATTTTTTTTTTTCTATGGACAGCGACACCGATTTGTTGGTAATTTTTTGAAAATAATCTGTTCCTATTTAAATTGAGAAAGTAAGATTTATATACTTATTAGATTTTGCTCGCGGCTCCGGCCGCGTGAGCGGTCTCTTCCGGGATAAAATGTAGCCTATGTCCTAATTCAGGTCATGGTCTACCTGTGTGCCAAATTTAATTAAAAACTGTTCAGGCGTCACGGCGTGATGGACTAACAAACATCCAAACTCACAAACTTCCGAACTTTTACATTTTTTATAGTAGTAGGATAAACAACGTGCTACAGAAAGGTGTGAATAATTTTAAGCAATGTATAGTGTAAGATTTATATCTTTCATCCCCCATAGTGCCAAATCCGATTGCATTTTTACGACATAATCATAGAATTTTCTTTTTTATCTAATGAGTACATACATACATACATACGCACTCACGCCTGTAATTCCCGAAGGGGTAGGCAGAGGTGTAACCAGTACACCCAACCTATCGCCATACCGGGCACAAATTCCAGACTCCGGGTTGATACTGAGCTTTTTCGTAATAGAAAAACCCAATATGATTTTTACCCGACCCGGGGATCGAACCCGTAACGCATACGCATTACAACTGCGCCGCCGAGGCAGTCTCTAATAAATAACATGTCAATATTGACTTGCAAATTTGGACAACACTAAATGATAGACAGTAATACCTACTTCAGACCTCCTACAGTACCTGTACATACCTAAAGTACATTACACATTCATTCATTCACATTACATGCGTCTCGTACGATGAGTGACATATCCAGAGGCCCAAATCCTCCTCTCCTTCCCAATCGCTTAATTATTCCTTTCCTTTAAGGTTGACCATACACCCATGATTGTATTGGTATTGTGGGCGTACATTGGCGGTGGAGCTCAGTCACTTACCACCAGGTGATCCACTTGCTCGTTTACCGGCCTATGCTATAAAATAATGATACTAAAATTCACGTGCGTAGGAATAAACACATATCAGCATGGATAAGGACGGTTCGATTTGCGATAGCCCGGTAGTCCGGTTGCAAGGTGGGATATTAAGCTCTCGGTGGAATAAATCCCGCAGGATTCGCCCAGAGATTTGCTCCTGCCCGTGTTGATGAATGACGTTCGAACGGACAGGTACAGTCCGGGTTGGTGCTTTGTTGGTTTGGTAAAGTATAGGAATTAGAATAGATAAATATTATTCACGAAGTTTTCTCTTGTTCCTTGGCGCAGTTGTAATGCGTACGCGGTACGATTTACGCTGAGGTCTCGGGTTCGATCCCCGGGTCGGGTAAATTGGTATTGGGTTTTTCTACTACGAAATGCTCAGTATCAGCCCGGAGTCTGGAATTTGTGCCCGGTATGGCGATAGGCTCGCCCACTATCATATTATGGGACGGGGATACGCTCGGCGAAATGTGGGTGTACTGGTTACACCTCTGCCTACCCCTTCGGAGATTACAGACGTGAGTGCGTATTATATGTATGTATTTTATCTTGTACTACTTCTTCTTCCACCTGTCCTTATCCCACTCGCAGCATGATTCACAAGAGTTTTTATAACCAGCAGCCTGTCTGACGTCACAAATTTTATCTTGTATCACCGATTCAAAATTGTTTAGTTTCGATTTTAGCTTTTTTGCGTCGATAATTTTTTTGTTAAAAAGTGTTTATATATTGCTAAGTATGTTGGCCATTTCGACTTTATATATTGCCAGTATTGACATGAAGACTCAAAGCTATTTTATTCTAAAAGCAGTACGAGCACAGCTACTATAAAAATGGTACAATATTACCAAATAAGTATGTAAAATATGAAGACCAACCCACACCGTCGTTCAAGGTTTTATCGTACGTGAGTGGAATACTCACGGCTCGGAATTTCTTTAAATAATGTAATAGCACCTGAACCTGAAGATCTAGTGATATGCACGATTGATATTAATATATTAGATGGTGTTAGGTTATTAATATATTAATAATGTAGAACAGAAGTGGTATACAGTATGTAACAAAACCCCTGTTGGCCCTTTTTGGGTCGTGAAGTTTTTAAAAATAGCAAAATAAAAAAAAAATACAGAAGCGAGATATAACCCATACGCAGTTAACTTAGAAAATTAACATATTTAAAACATGTTATTTACATCTGAATTTCTGTGTGTATTGATGAAGCCGGGGGCGCGGCAGGTTTGTTGTACGTGGAAGCCTCAACATGCTATCTCGCTCTGGGTTCAAGTCATCCCTCTTGCAGAGGTAATCAATCGAAATTCGGTTTACAAACAATAAATTAATTCAAGTTTAAAAAATAAATATGATTATTTTTAATGTCGAATTTTCGTATTGAGAGTTTTTTCATTACGTTTGAATATCGATTCTGATATCACAGTTAAAACGCCCAATAAGGTTTTTGTTACATATTGAATATATAAGTTTATTTACTTAGTTAGACGTCTTGTATGCGGCGTCTGCAACGCTTTATGTACGACACCAAACAATGTTGTGTTCCGATGTGAAGAGCATTGAAGCCAGTGCAGTTACTGAGTCTCGTGGGTGTCGAGGGAAGTACCGCGCAGCATTTTGTAATTCAAAGTAAATTTTTACTAGCCTTCTCTACAGAGTGAGAGGGGTTAGGCCTTAGTCCACCACGCTGGCCTACTGCAGGATAATAATAATAAATACACCCAACAGTCACACACATAATCCTAACCCCACACTAGGTAAACCTGTACGTGGGTATCATGAACTAAGAGGGACTGGTGGTCCCACAACACCCAGACCCAAAACAAATATTTGTGAATCAGACAAAAATTTGTCTAGGCGCGGGCATCGAACCCACAGCCTCACGCTTCGCAACCGGCTACTCGCCCGCTGCGGCACGGAGGCTGAAACCGAAATCGGGATCGCATTGCGACTTTCATCTCGACAGTCCCGCTGAGCTATAGTTGCTATTCGGTACTAAATAGTACTAAAATGTAACGATAGCTCGGTGGTTACTGAGTACGGAATGCCGATAGTAAAATTGAATGTTAGAAACCAACCCCAAGAGCAATCACTGATAAGTTTGTAAGTTACGTGTTTATTCATTAGTAATAATTATCACTTGCTTGTGAGGGAGTGAGGGAAATATCGCTAGGAAATCTGTATACCTGTGAATTGTCCGTAATAATTTCGATGATATTTGAAGCAATCTACTACATAAGGCCAGCGTGGTGGACTATGTTTAGTCGATGTATGGGAAAATATAAAAATGGAACTTTAGCGATGCCAATTCCGTTCAGTTCCAACATAGGGGTCCTGGTGTCTCATTGTTTATTGTGTAGTACGCCCATTTGAACGTCAAATTCTTACATACACTACCATAAATTTTAATTCCCTCTTGCTCTTCCAAAAATAGCGTACATTTTTCTTCTTGTTTATTACACTAAGAGACAAGCTCTCACCTCCAGCATCCCACCTCTCATATGAGATAATTTAATAACTTCAGGGGATGTCACTTCGTACATAAACAAGATTAGGATTATCACTCAGTGGCAGGAAAAAGGATATAACTGTACTTCACCTAGTCTCTCTACTGGACAAGTTTTATTTATCTGGTATACGTGTGTATATTTTTGTCTCATCAAATGGATGGGTAGCTTTTTTAAAAAAAAACTTGAGTAATGATAGGCGATTTATTAAAACAAATTTAAGTTGAACTTCTAGTTATTGACTACCTCGCCTGCCTGACTGCGTCGGTGGCGCAGTTGTAATGCCTACGCGTTACAATTGAGGTCAACGCTGAGGTCTCAGGTTCGATCCCCGGGTCGGGAAAGTGGTATTGGATTTATCTATTACGAAATGCTCAGTATCAACCCGGAGTCTAGAATTTGTGCCCGGTATGGCAATAAGGTCGCCCCCTATCACGTAAGGGACGGAAATACGCTCGGCGAAATGTGGGTGTACTGGTTACTACACCTCTACCTACCCCTTTGAGGATTACAGGCGTGAGTGCGTATGTATGATTTTTTATATTTATTTATATACATTTAAAAGTAAGTTTATGTTCATAAACGTCAAATGATTTGAGTGTGAAGGAAATTTAAAGATCTTACTGTATTTTTCAATAATTATTGTAATTATTGTTGTTTTTTGAAGGGTTTATTTAAAAAATTGTTCTTTGGTTTTGTATTTATTAAATCTCATTGGCTGTACTAAAGACAAATCGCTTCGCGTCGATCTAATTTTAGGAAACAGCATACAAACCAATGTTTGACTTATTTAGAGCTAATTAAATTAAAACAAATGAGAAATCACACCACGAAAGCTGACAAGACAAATACGATGGAACTATGCGAACAGCAACAATAAAATCGCGGTTACGTGCTCCCATGGACATTGTTTCGCCAAATTTGGACTAAGGAATTTAATATAAATCCGGAGTGAAAAGGGGTTGGATCTTGCCCCATGATTATTAGTCTCTCACCGCTAAAACGACGCTCAAGATATTTTAAAACTAGTCTAGACAGTGATTTTCCTCGATACTTCAGGAACTAACAAATTCAAATTCAAATTATTTATTGAACCCATAAAATGTTATACATCATTTAGATTCAGTCAAATTTTAACTCTACCGCCAGTTCGGAATGCCGTTTCGCTAGAGAAGAACAGACAAGAAACTCTAACGTTGCTCTTTTCAAAACTGATTTACATTATTGATACCTACTACGTTACCTGACGTTATGATAACTGATGATATGCTTCTTCAGCAACATGAAGTCATTTTTATCGTGGCCCGGTGCACCCGATACTGCAGTGTGCATTCCAAATGTAATGTCGAGCAATCAGAGACGTTGCCTCACTCAACCGTTGACAGTATTATGCCGGCCAGAAGTAACTGGAATATATTATTTGCTTGAATGACGAGACGAGCAGGCCATTCACCTGATGCTAAGCATAAGGTCCACACCTCCCATAAACAGAAACAACATTACACAAAACTTGATGTTGCAAAGTACGGCCTGGCACTGAACTGCGCTCGTCGTCCTGAGACGTAAGATGTTCCGTCTCACAATGCCCTGTAGTTTCACTGGGTTCAGTGTCCATCAAACCAAAACATAACAGTGCATAAAAACTGCTGTTTGGCTCTACACACATTGCGCATAAAAATATATTGCGTTGATCTGATTATACAGTAGATTGAAGAAAAGAAAAAGATAATTACAATATATAATTAATACCACTTCAAAACAAAAGACCTATAAAAAGACTGTCACATATTTGAGATGAACAAACAGAACTTCAGAAAACCAGGAAACGAAACCAATTTTACCTGTTCCAGAACTTTTCCAGATAGAACTAACTAGTTCAGACTAACTCGTCGGCCTCCAACCTTTTTTCAGTTTATTCTATTCTAGTTTATCCGATGGGTTTTAAAGCTGCAGGGCATTGAAGGGGTAAAAAAGATATTCATTCTGCCTCTATTCCCTGATATATATGAGCAGTTTTCTTTGTAAGGAGGAGCCTGAGCGGTTGATAAGTATATAATAAATTGATTTATATTTAAATAACTAGGGGCTTTGCCCATGATTTTCCACAAAACATAAAATAAAAAAAAAACTTAAAGACCGACGAATATGAGACATATCTTACTTTCTTCCCCACATTATTCTGCATCGATTAGTATCGGTCTCGACCCCATACCCCCAGCGGTTTCGAAGGAGATAGCGTGGCAAGCTTTTGGCAGCGGCGGTGGCTGCAGTTACTTTTTTTTAGAATTTAAATAAAACATGCAGAAAATGTTTACATCGTGAAAAAGAAGTCTTTGTCAAGTACTAAGATATATAAAAAATAACAGTGATAAGTCAAAAATAACAATGCTATAGGATTTTTTGGTGTTTCAAATCGTATATCACTGTTAATAAAAATGAATTTCGCACTCAATTCTAATCAACTTGCAAGTTGCAACATTTTATCGGCCAACAAAATAAGTGCTTACTAAATGTACAAAATTACACAGCAATTTCTAGCAAAGTCGTGAAGGGTAATTCGTTTTATTCCCGGCATTAGTCGCGAAAGACCTATAAATGTTGAGTAAGTTTTAGAATTATATTTTTTCTTTGAGAATTTTTCGACGAGCCTCGGGCCACGTCTCCTCATTTAATATTCGGTGGACGTATCTATCGGTTTGTGAACGTTTTGTGCTTCTTACGCGGTGAAATGTTGCGATTTTAGTCACTTTTAGATACTTGAATATAAATTCAGAAAGATTAATAATGACTTGTTTTTCATAGCATAGGCCGGCAAACGCGTCATATAGTACAAGGGCGTAGAGATCTCAACCGCGCATGAACGTTCCAGAAGAATCATGGACACGTTGCCAACCTTAAGGGCAAGACATAATTAAGGGATGGGGAGGGTAGAGGATTAGGGCCTCCGGATATCTTATTCACCGTACGAGACGCTGCAGCAATTTGCTTCTTTACGTCGGTTTTCTTTGAGACGGTGGTAATAACCCGGACGAGCCGGCCCAATCATGTTGTAGACAGAATTGTCTACAGTGTGGCTCTACCACTCAGAGATAAGGTAATATAGTGTTAATGGAACTTTAGAAAATAAAATATTCAATAAAGTTTATTCAGACTACCTCGGTGGCGCAGTTGTAATGCGTAAGCGTTACGATTGAGGTCAACGCTGAGGTCTCGGGTTCGATTCCCGGGCCGGGTAAAGTGGTATTGGGTTTTTCTATTACGATATGCTCAGTACCAGCCCGGAGTCTGGAATTTGTGCTCGGTATGGCGATAGGCTCGCCCCCTATCACATAAGGGACGGAAATACGCTCGGCGAAATGTGGGTGTACTGGTTACACTTCTGCCTACCCCTTCGGGGATTACAGGCGTGAGTGCGTATGTATGTCAATAAAGTTTATCAGTGCTAGTACCGCTCTGTAGCCAATATTGTCTACAGCACATGAGTCGTCTCAATCGGGGTGACACTAGTGCCTTACACAAAATCGACTTGAATTAACAGCTGCAATGTAGCGTTTTGTTCTTCCAGAAGTTTCTTATTGCTCTAAGCCAAAAAAACAAGGTTTTTATAGGCAGTGAACCACGTTGAGTACGTTGTGTTCTGTGTCTTCCATAAACGGGAAGCTTGGAAATAAGACTCTGCCAGACTCTACCAAAACTTTGGCAATTTCTTACCGCCGGAGCCTCCCCTTGTCTATCATTCAGCATGATGACGATGCATCATATAGGTACGCTAGAAGATTACCCGTCGATTGAATATGATTTTATGAAGAATCTATATCTAGATACAATCTATATATAGACAGATCGATAGAATAATCTAGCTTGTTCTCGCGGCTCCTCCCGCGGGGATTTATTTTCCGTCATCAAAAGAACGTTAAAATTATCGCACTAGAACGTGCTACCGATATAATATATCCTATTTGCAAATCCAGGTCACCGGTTGCTAAATTTCACCCAATTTAGCTCAGACGATGGTGAACAATTATCCAAATTCACACTCACACAAACATCGAAATATTCACATCTTACTATAGTTACAGTGGCTCGCAATATAGTTTATATATTTTTTTTATAGCTTATGCCCGTTTTCTGTGAGACAGTGGTAACGACCCGGACGAGCCGGCCCATTCATGCTGTAGACAAAAGTGGCTCTACCACTCAAGTTTCTTACCTCTCAGTTACACTTAGGTTCTTACCTATCGACATTTTACAATCTTCTTCTTCTATCTGCCTTTATCCCACTCCCAGTGGGGTCGACGCAACATACTTTTAACACATGTTGCAGAAAGCCTTGGCTTGTAGTTTCTTCAACCGGCTGCCTGTCCAACATCAACCCCTCTGGGGAGAAAACACCCAGATCCGAAACGAATGTTTGTGGATCACACAAATACTTTATCTCGGTGCAGGATTCGAACCCGCAGCCTCTCACTTCACAGCTACTCGCCCACTGCGCCACGGAGGCCATCTAATACCTACATCATATAAGTCTTAAGCTACTATAACATAACATTGCGACTTTTATATGTAAGGATATAAATCCTCTCTATATGTATTTTTGATTTGACAGCTCCGTGGCGCAGCGGGCGAGTAGTCGGCTGCGAAGCGAGAGGCCGTAGGTTCGATTCCCACACCGAGACAAATGTTTGTGTGAACCACGAATATTGGCCTCGGGTCTGGGTGTTGTGGGACCGCAAGTCCCTCGTAATTCCTGATACCCACGACACAGGTTTGCCTAGTGTGGGGTCAGGACTATGTGTGTGACTGTTGGGTGTATTAGTATTATTATTATTATTATTTTACAGTAAAAAAGTACCTAAATATTAGCAATGTAATTTTAAGATTTTATTTCAAAATAAAAAGTTAACCAATTATTTCAACTCTATTGGCCATTGAATTTTCTAGTCTAAAGGACGATAGAAATCATTTGCTTGTACAAAATAAACCATGCGTGAATGTACGAATAATCCAAAATGGCGATTATCTCATTTTTTGGCTATGGTATCCAGTGGACTGGAATCTGAGCTCACAAAATTTCTATTGTACAATGTGTGGAGGCGTCCACGCAATTCATCAAAATTATTAAATTTGAAATCATCTTAATAAATATATATACCCAATATGACTGCCTGAGTGGCGCAGTTGTAATGCGTACGCGTTGCGTCTGAGCTTGACGCTGAGGTCGCGGGTTCGATCCCCAGATCGCTAAAAGTGATATTGAGTTTTTTTATAACGAAATGTTTGGTATCAACCCGGAGTTTAGACTTGTGCCCGGTATAGGCGCGTCCCCTATCACATCATGGGACGGAGATACCGTTGGCGAAATGTGTACTAGTTATACTGCCTACCTCTTCGAGGATTACAGGCGTGAGTGCGTATGTATACCTAATATCCACAGTCATAGTCCGGACCCCACACTAAGATAAGAGTGGTCATAGGTATCGAGAACTACGAGAGACTTTCGGTCTCACAACACCGTAACCTGAAATAAATTATTTGTGGATCACACAAACATTAATTGTCTTGGTATGTGGATCTAACCAGCGACCGCTTCTTTCATAGTCGGCTACTCACCCATTGCGCCACATTTTTTTTATTAGCGTGAATAGCGAAACGATCAAATGGTTCTCCTGATGGTAAGCGCCACGCCTGCTCATAAGCAGAAGTAACACCACACAGAACTTGGTGTTACAAAGCACTTGCCTGGCATTGGACTGCGCTCGTTACCCCGATTACAAATGTCAAGTCTCATAATGCCCAGTAATTTAACTGGCAATGTCCTCCACTCACATCAGTGTCTACACACTGCTGCTTAGCGGCAGAAATGGACAAAGTGGTGGTACCTACCAACCCAGACGACCTCTTGCATATAAGGCACGGGATTTACTTAGGACGATCAATTACATATCACATCGTGGGACGGAGATACGCTCGGCGAAATGTGGGTGTACTGGTTACACCTCTGCCTACCCCTTCGGGGATTACAGGCGTGAGTGCGTATGTATGTATGTCAATTACAATATTCACAATATTTTGGAGTCTATGGTTATATTCGGTGGACACGAATGAACCCCGAGTCCAATGCTAGTTCTTTGATAAATTTTAATCAAAATCTTTCAGCCGTATTTGCATAGTCCTCAGAACATCACGAAACCCTTGAATTTGCATCGAAATGAGCGTAAAATGACCGAAACCCTCATTAAAGGGACGCGAAGAGAGTCCTAGCTCTTTATTCTTTTGTCTATTGTATTTTTGTGGCGGCCATTTTGTCCCGTCCGCCATTTTGTGTTGACTAGATTTGTATATTAAGAAATCCTATTGTGTTTGGCTATTTTTATGAAAAATACTTATGTAAAACGAGTCCATTGAATATTAGTAACGAGTGTTTACAGTTGCTTGTATAATTAAATAGACAGACAGGCAATTTACCGAGCTTCAGTTTACTTTATTACAGATACAAACGAAATGCAGTGTTTTATTAAAACTTTATTAATTGACAATGTTTAAATAACTATGTCTGGAAAATAACGAAGTTGTTTACATTCGTTTAATGTTATAAATACTTGTAATAACTAGTTAAAGTTACTTTGGAAAATCTAATGGATAATATTATATTTAGTAGCCGTAGTGCGAGTCTTTTCGATAGCTATCACTTAATTTGTAGGTATATGAGAAATATGTATGCCGCATGTATGTATTTATAATTTGTTTAATAGGCTTGAATGACGAGACGTGCACGTCGCTCGCCTGATGGTAATAAACAGAAGCAACGTCACACAGAACTTTGAATAAGAAAGCATTGAATGGCGCTGGGCTACACTCGTCACCCCGAGACATAAGTTGTTAAGTCTCATAATGCCCAGTAATTTCACTGGTTTCAATGTATTTCACGTACATGGGCGGTGGAGATCATTTACCATCAGGTCACCCACTTGCTCGTGTGTCGGCCTAGCTATAAAAAATATTTCTTGCTTTATTTGTATTGGAAACGATTTAGATAAACATTTTCTACCATTATCAACAAAATTGGTTTTCCCAAAGCGTACAGAGCCGCAGAAATAATATTTATAACGTGCAGTCTGTAAAGATTTTAAATAGTTGGTACAAAAAAAGCTTCCTTGTTAGAGTGCCACGTACGGCCGCGAGGCTCAAGTTATGATCATTTTGATATTTATATTTTTCTAGAGGTTGTTACGTAATAGGGTAGTTGACAATATTGTTTTTATTATTTAAATCAATAAGTTACGTTACTCAAAATCTATCGCAGAAAGAATTTTATAAATCAGACCAAAAATAAATAAGTTAGATGCCATTAAAATCCTGTAGAAGGGGTAATTGTCAAATGACAGACGACGCAAACTTTGACGTCACTTTGTAAAATTTTCATTATAGTGCACGCGTGCAAGCGAGATAGTGAGATATCCCTACTACGCACCCACGTTTCCTCATACCAACATTTTAAGTCATAACTGCGGGCACATTTCTGAACCAATTTTGAATGTGTTTTAATAAAAGGGTTTCTTTTGCGTATCATTTTCTGTTGCTTATAAAATAATGTATAAAATTCAATATAGGAAACTACCCTATTGGGAATGTAAGGCCACCAACATTTTAGGCCCAAAGCCAACCTCACCTGCACGTGGTACGCTCTGCTGATTTACGGACGAGGCAATGGTGAAACTTGGATCCCAATGCGGGTAGACATCGGATCGCTCCAGATAATACCAAATACCCTCAAATCTATGGTACGAGATACTGGACCCTTACATTGAGCCGGGATAACGCAAGGCCTTTTTGACAGCATTATATAGCATAGGTTAGCAAACAAGCAAGTGGGTCCCCTGACAGTAAGTGATCTCCAACTCCCATAAACATTCACAATACATGAAGAATCATGGATGAGTTGCCACCCTTAAATGAAAGAGATTGGGATCGGGAGAGGCTTTTGGGCCTCCGGATATGTCACTCACCGTACGAAGCCGCTACGTTGATTATCTGCGAGACAGTGGCAACGATCCGGTTGAGCCGGCCCTTTTGTACTATACACAGCCTACAGCGTGGCTCTACCACTAGTTGAACGTCCGCTTTGTACGTAATGTATGTTACTACTGTCCCGTCACGTGACACGCGTCACGCACCACGGTCTCCTGTCTTTGAACACCTCAAAACACGACTTTCTAAAAACATACATACATACGCACTCACGCCTGTAATCCCAAAAGGGGTAGGCATAAGTGTTACCAGTACACCCACATTTAGCCGAGCGTATCTCCGTCTATGATGTGATAGGGTGCCAGCCTATCGCCATACCGGGCACAATTCCACACTCGGAGCTGATATCAATCATTTCGTAATAGAACAACGCAATATCACTTTAACCCGACCCGGAGATCGAACCCGATACCTCAGCGTCAGCCTGCGATAACGCGTATGCATTGCAACTGCGCCACCGAGGCAGTCTTAGAAAAACCTACAGGAATAAATATTAATTTGCAGGACTAGGGGCGTTGCCGATATTTTTCCACAAAACATAAAATAAAAAAAAACTTAAAGTCCGACGAATATGAGACATATCTTACTTTCTTCCCCACATTATTCTGCATCGATTGGTATCGGTCGCGACCCCATGCTCCCAGCGGTTTCGGAGGAGGTAGCGTGACAAGCTTTTGGCAGCGGCGGAATATAGAGATATAAAAACAATCCCCCATGACTTACACTCCAACGCAATAAAGCACGCCGCGGGACAACGCTTCGCATTCCGATACTCTCGGGTTTACTCTCTGTGAAAATGTACTGTGAAAAACACGTGCTTGGAACGACGATGTGCTCGGTTTTGTTCGCCCTTCTCTACAGTCTACACAACACGTATTCATTATGTATTTGTTCTGGTCACCCAGTCTTGTTTTAATAGATTCTGTACACAATAATATTACGTCATTACTGTCCGGTTTTGGAGGTCTTCAGTCAGACGTTATATTATTTGATCGGGTTATTGATTGAATTCTCACGATTTTATTTACATAAATACATACGTACTCACGCCTATAATCCCCGAAGGGGTAGGCAGAGGTGTAACCAGTGCACCCACATTTCGCCGAGCGTATCTCCGTCCCATGATGTGATAGGGGGCGAGCATATCGCCATATCGGGCACAATTCCAGACTCCGGGTTGATACGAAGCATTTCATGATAGAAAAAACCAATATCACCTTACCCGACCCGGGAATCGAACCCGAGACCTCAGCGTCCGTCTCAGGCGTAACGCACACGCATTACAACTGCGCCACCGAGGCAGTCAGTCAGGCAGATTTTATTTAGGTATTTTTATAGACGTGGATTTTTAAATGGTCATTTGTTTCTTTTTTGCGTGCTTGTGTGCGTATGTTTGTGAATGTTTTACGTGTGGTGTCGTAGGACATAAACGAATGAACTGATTTGAATGTGTTTTTTTTTCGGATGGACAAAGGCCTAACACTGTCATTCGTAGACTGGTGAACACAATGGGACAATTTATAACTATGATATTATATTACAACTTGAATAATAACTTCCGTGACCTTTAAGAATACTTTTTAACCGATGAAGAAAATATTCTAAAGGTTTCTTCATTCGACGCGTATATTTGTTATTGTGCGTGTACCATGCATAACTTTTCACAGAAATTTTGATGATTGGTTTCTAATTCGATATATATATAGCCCAAAGTTAGTGCCATTTAAATTTCAAGAGGATCATTAAGGGGGTGAAATCGGGGATGAAACACTAAAACTTCGTCATTTGTAGACCAATTTAGACCAATCTTTTAACGATAATAAAGGGCAGAAACTAACATCAGTAACAGATTTTAGTAATAAGCTACAGCCAGTATCTTAGTTGATAACATTATCAAATACAAATTATCAAGAAGCAGTCGACTTTATCATTAGTCTAACAGTTTATCACGTTTAATCGTTCCATAATTAACTTTAATTGTTAATTTCGGGCACCAGATGTTGCTATAAATATTTCTGATATATTTTATGGCGTTGTCTTATTAGGAGTTAAACAATATCAAAAGAAAAGTTTTACTAAGCGCCTGTTCCACCACCTCTGAGCAAATGCTACTTACCAAATCAAATATGACATGTTCAAAAACAAAATTATTTCTGCCGCCAAGCAACAGTGTGTAAGCACTGCTGTGTTCCGGTTTGAAGGACATTGAAGCCAGTGAAATTACTGGGCATTATGAAAATTAACACCTTATGTCTCGACGAGCGCAGTCGAGTGTCATGCAGTGCTTTGTTATTAAAAGTTCTGTGTGGCGTTGCTTCTGTTTATGAGCAGGCGTGGCGCTTACCATCAGGCGAGCGACCTGCTCGTCTCGTCATTCAAGCTAATAAAAACCAAAAATAACAAAAGTCACACTAATATTATAATATTTATGTCTACTACATCGAAATAAGATAACTAGAACGATAACTCTCATATGAATCTGCCAAAAATGCGGCTCCACTTACTTACACATGCAAAGGTAATCAATCACACGTAACACTCATACACGCAACAAAAAATAATGAACGTTCAAAATCAACTTTATTTAATAAAAGTTAATGTCTATATTAAATTTCTAAATCGAGATACGATGTTCTGCACCGCGCAAAAAATTAGACGTATTAAGTGTCAACTAGAGATCATGAATCAATTTTTATGAATTTATGAATGAACGAACTGCACAGAATTTTATAACCCCGCCCCCAGAGTTTTTGTGGGGTAATTTTATTGCTTGAGTTACGTTTCTTGTCATCTTATTTCGATGGTCTACTAGTTTATGCACTCACGCCTGTAATCACCGAAGGGGTATGCAGAGGTGTAACCAGTACACCCACATTTCGCCGAGCGTATCTCCGTCCCATGATGTGATAGGGGGCGAGTCTATCGCCATACCGGGAACAAATTCCAGACTCGGAGCTGATACTGAGCATTTCGTAATAGAAAACCCAATATCACTTTTACCCAACCCGGGGATCGAACCCGAGACCTCACCTTAGCAGTCGTACCGCGTATGCATTACAACTGCGCCACCGAGGCAGTAAAATCAGGCGAGTTTATGTATTTATTTATAAACTCTTTATTGTATACATTTTCAAAAACAAAAGAAAATGATAAACAAAATAACCTTAAAAATTATAGCGAAGTACAAATGGCGGTCTTATCGCTAACTACGATTTCTTCCAGACAACCTTAGGATGGAAAACGATATAGAAGAAGAAAGAGCGGGTGATCGTCACAATCAGAAAATAGGTAGAAATGATGTACATAAGCAAACAAAATAAAATAAAATAAACACACAATTTGAACATATATTAAATATATTTATTAATGATAATTTTAATTGATACATATAACAAGTTTAACATCGGAAGGTATATAATTTCCGTAGTAGAATAGTTTAATTTCTCCCTTACATAAATATAAGGGAATACGAATTCATGACGTGATAAAGCCGGGATCAGCGCGACCGAGGGTAGGTCAGACGCATAATCGATATTTTATGCCCCAGTCGGCTCGCTTACTGTCACCGAGTACTCTTTAATATTTTATTGATGACTGGCTTTACACTGAGTTAAATGCAAAAAGCTGAAGAAATTGCTTTCATACAGTACGGATCTCTTAGACCGAAATATATCTGTGAGAGAATGTTTTACTCACCGCTAGGTTTCAATTTATTTCGATACACTTCGATAAACGCTCTATTGGCACGCTAAACCTGTAGACGTTTAATATTTTAAATTTAAATGACCGTGTCTCAAATCTCCATCAACAAGTTATGGCATAGATTGGAGTGAATTTTTCATCGACTTATGAAAGTATATAATGAGTGTGTCTATATAAAAAATCTCCTAGTAGCCAGTACTTAGACAGAAGATATTATGACAGTAGCTGTTTACCATCATACATTTGCTTTTACAAAAGAAATAAAAAATAAAAATATTCTTATTTTAAAAATCATTCGACAAGCTATGCTACCGTTCGACAAAGGTCGCCATGTGATTACCGCTGATATTACTAGCTCCGCAAATGAGAGCTCCTGACTCGATAATCTCCACTCAATGGTGCTCGAGACCAAACCGCTAAACGTTCCGCCAATTAGTCCACTGGCCGAGGTAGATAACTTCTATATCTATTGACTTTTTACATCATTAGCGTTGAATTTCACGTTATTTGAAAATGTTCGAATGTCGAACGGATTATTTCTAAATGTTCCTTTAATACAACCTTTCATTCTAATGGGTTGGGATATGAAAAGTGATTTAGAATTTTAGACCCTTCTTTTAAAATAATAATTGCCTCGGTGGCGCAGTTGTAATGCGTACGCGGTACGACTGCGGTACTGAGGTGTCGGGTTCGATCCCCGGGTCGGGTAAGGTATCCTGTTTACATCACTACCTACCCCTTTGGGAATAACAGGCGTGAGTGAGCGTATCTCCGTCCCATGATATGATAGGGGGCGAGCCCATCGCCATACCGAGCACAATTCCAGACTCCGGGCTGATAATGAGCATTTTGTAGTAGAAAAACCCAATATCACTTTAGCCCGACCCGGGGATCGAACCCGAGACCTCAGCGTCAGCCTCAGTCAGACAACATAGTGTTATTTAAAAAAAAAATACAATGTGCTAGTTTTTAATTGCAAATGCATAAAGCTTTACTTTTACTTTGCTTTTTTACCAACTTCATGCAGTACATATACATTTCTAGCTTATGCCCGCGGCTCCACTGGCGTCAACGTACGTTTCCGGGATAAACAGTAGCCTATATCCTAGTCTAAATTATAGTCTAACGGTATACCAAATTTTATCCAAAACCGTTGAGCCGTTAAGATGATAAACAATCATCCAAACACGCAACCATTCAAAACTGTTATATAATAATAATAATACTAGCTCTGTATTATATACGTCCCACTGCTGGGCACGGGCCTCCTCTACTGAATGAGAGGGGTTAGGCCTTAGGTCACCACGCTGGCCTAATGCGGGTTGGCAGACTTCACATACCTTTGAAATTCTTATGAAGAACTTCTCAGGTATGCAGGTTTCCTCACGATGTTTCCTTCACTGTTAAAGCAAGTGATGATTAACAAATAATACACACATAACTTAGAAAAGTCAGAGGTGAATGCACTTTAGACCGGTTTCGAACCTGCGACTTTCGTCTCGGAAGTCCGTACCACTCCCCGCTGAGCTATCACTGCAACATTTATAATATTAGTAAGGTAATATGATGTAGGATTTCGATTATAAAATAAATGGGATATTAACAAAATGTGAATTAGAACAGATAGAGGTTAGATTCCATTAACCAAGCAGCGATAGCCCACCAGTGAATGGAAGCGGCTGCGGAGATGGAAGTAATGAATCCGAAACTAGCCCCAAGGGCCTACAACTGACTTTTCGAAGTTAAGTCTGTATTTACTGTTACTTATCGCTCGCTTTACCAGTGAAGGAATTCTCCCAATGAGAAAACTGAGATAATAATGAGATCCAAATTAGTATAAAAAATTTATGAAGCCAAAGCGTTATTCTACTAACATTTTTAAATGACACAATATGTCCTAATATAAACGTCAAAATTTGACGTCTGAATTGAGATCGGGATGAGATCATATTGACACCGGCCTGAACTTAAAGAGTAGCAGAATATATTTTTTTAGTTAAATCACAATCTAATCTCAGTTTGGTTAAAATTCAGTCGCAGTGTCAGTTAAATACGATTGGCCTTCTGATAATAAAGCCAAGCAGGGAAATGTCAAAGTGGATGTTTCATTAGACGTGACATTTGACATATTAACAAACCTTTGTACTAAAAGTTAAATGTCAGCTACGTTTATAATTGTAATTAAGTAAGGTTATTTTGTATTTGATTTCAGCAGCTACTAGGTCAGAACTTTGAAAATATAGCGCTCTATTTATTTAGAATTGTAAAGAGAAAAGAAATTTAAATTTTTAAACCGTGGACCTTTTCATTCTTTGAATAACCAGCAGCTAACAGGTTCAAGTTTTAACTATGTCGTGTAAATCGACCACCAACATCGTAGGCTCAAAGCCAACCTGCACGTTCCTTTTATTGTTGTTTTATTGCATAGGCCGACAAACGAACAAGTGGGTCACCTGTTGGTAAGTGATCACCACCATCCATGTACGCCCACAATACCAAAAGAGTCATGGGCGCGTTGCTGACCTTAAAGGAAAGGGATAATTTAGGGATTGGGAAGGAGAGGGGATTTGGGCCTCCGGATATGCCACTCACCGTACGAAACGCAGCAGCAAGCTGCTACTTTACGTCGGTTTTCTGTGAGACAGTGGTAACGACCCGGACGAGCCGGCCCATTCATGCTGTAGACAAAATAGTCTACAGCGTGGCTCTACCACTCGTAAACACACGTGGTCCACACTGCTGATTAACGGAAGACGCAATGGCGAAACTTGGCTCCGTTGCGGGTTGTGGGGGTCAGATGGCGGATCAACCCATATAGTCCCAAATACCGTCAAAACTATGGTATGAGAAGGCGGATCCTGGTATTATGCCAAAATAACGGGTAAAAATATATAATTATTACGTACGTCTTTCGGATCAACGTTTTTTTTGCGGCATACGATAAGTTGTGTAGTAAAATTCCATTATATTGACAAATTCCATAAGGTATTCCTATAGGCAAATTAATGATGCAAACACAAGAGTGGGGACGTAGCTTATACGATGTTATGTTGTCTTCTTCGACCTGCTCTTATCCCACTTGCAATGGGGTCGGCGCAACATGCGTTTAACATACATACATACGCACTCACGCCTGTAATCCCCGAAGGGGTAGGCAGAGGTGTAACCAGTACACCCACATTTCGCCGAGCATATCTCCGCCCCACGATGTGATAGGGGGCGAGCCTATCGCCATACCGGGCACAAATTCTAGACTCCGGGCTGATACTGAGGATTTCGTAATAGAAAAACCCAATACCACTTTACCCGACCCGGGGATCGAACCCTGGAGCCCTCAGCGTTAGCCTCAATCGTAATTACAACTACGCCACCGAGGCAGTCTAACATATGGTGGTAGTTTAACATATGGTACAAAAATTTTGCTTATAATTTTAACGACCGCCCGCCTGCTTGACGTCAACCCCTTTGAGGAGAAAACACCCAGATCCGAAACATATATTTGTGGAAAACACAAATGTTTGTCTCAATGTGGGAATCGAACTCGAGGCCTCTCGCTTCATAGCATGCCACACACTCACTTGTATGTCATTAAAAAAAATTACTCGCCATTTAAAATATTCAATCGTCTATCATCCCATCTTCGTATGTAAATAAACCATAACTTAGTGAGTAAGTTTGTCATAGTGAATCCTAAAGTGGGTTTCGCGGAACCCCAAGGGTTGTTTTTTTATCCTAGCAAGGCAAAATGACTACACTGAACCTGATGTTAAATACAGAGCAGTGTAAATATAATGCCGATCGTCAATGATTTACACGCACTTAGTATTAAACAATTTCACAATAATAAGTTTAAAATTCATATACATACATACGCACTGACGCCTGTAATCCCCGAAGGGGTAGGCAGAGGTGTAACCAGTACACCCACATTTCGCCGAGCATATCTCCGCCCCACGATGTGATAGGGGGCGAGCCTATCGCCATAGCGGGCACAAATCCCAGACTCCAGGCTGATACTGAGCATTTCGTAATAGAAAAACCCAATACCACTTTACCCGACCCGGAGATATCGAACCCGAGACCTTAGCGTTGACCTCAATCGTAACGCGTACGCATTACAACTGCGCCACCGAGGCAGTCTCAGTTTCAAATACAAGTATCTTGAAAGTTTAGGAACCGCTATCTTAGACCATACAGAGTACCAGTCCAGAACCCACACACTGGCATCAACTATTCTAATTATAATCATGTTTTTTTTGTTTTTTTTTTTAGCCTACTTAGTGTCCCACTGCTGGGCAAAGGCCTCCCCCAACTTCTGCCACTTGTCACGGTCCTGGGCGATCTCTTGCCACTTTGGAGAAAAGTTGACAATGTCGTCTCTCCATCTCTTCCTAGGTCGCCCACGTCGACGGTAACCATCGGTTGGTGACCAGTCTGTAGTATTTTTGGCCAAAAAAAAAAAAAAAAAAAAAATAATCATATGTAATAAATAAACCCAAAAACACGAACAACACGTCACCACCAATCCGTGAACTAATTAAAACACAGTACAGTCGTACGTGTAAAGTTCTAATTGCAAAAATAACAGTCTAAATGTATGGGTTCATCAAAATTCCACGCGTTCGTTAACTTTTGCCACGAAACAATTCCGCTTCTACTTGTCTGCTTAAGTAATGCACTTGCGTTGATGTTTGTGAATTCAATCCAGAGTGGTAAACCACGTTGTAGACAGTTTTGTCTACAGCATGAATGGGATAACTCGACCAGGTCGTTAGCACTGTCTCAAGGAAAACTGACGTATAGTAGCGGCTTGCTGTTGCATTTCGTACGTTGAGTGTGATATCTCGAAGCCCAAATCGCCGTCCCCTTTCCTCTTTTCTTTAAGGTCGGCAACGCGTTCATGACTCTTCTAGTATTGTGGGGGTACTTGGGCGGTGTAGATCTCTTACCATCTTCAACTTGCTCGTATGCCAGTATATGCTATAAAAATCCTTACTCAAGGTCCTTTAAATTATATTATTGGAGTGAGCTCGCAAACATTTTGTTATATGTTATTTGTTATACTTAATTTCATTTATGTTATAGTATATAGTTATATGTTTTTGTTATTTTATCTTTTAGATTTATGTAATAGTCCCGCCAGTTCGAATTGGGTATATCCTGTAATGACTGTGTGTGTGATGAATAAATAAATAAATAAATATTAATCACTGCACTTACACGCTAAAAGCGGTCGACTGAATCAAAAACCTTATCCAATGTATGAACCAACTCAGCTGACGACAACATATGAACAGCTTATATAAAAGAGTGTTAACAGCTAACTAATGCTATTTAGTCGCAAATTGTTTGTCCAAAGTCACGACATAAATCTGCCTCGGTGGCGCAGTTGTAATGCGTACGCGTTACAATTGAGGCTAAGTCTGAGGTCTCGAGTTCGACTCCATGTCGGGTAAAGTGGTATTCTAAGTGAAATTCTCAGTATCAGCCCGGAGTCTGGAATTTGTGCCCGGTATGGCGATAGGCTCGCCCCCTATCACATCGTGGGACGGAGATACGCTCGGCGAAATGTGGGTGTACTAGTTACAACTCTGCCTACCCCTTCGGGGATTACAGGCGTGAGTGCGTATGTAATTGGATTCTCATTACCGTGTACCGATAATAGAGATTTTTGAAAATTCTTCATATTTTTTTTTACAATTCATTGGTAGCCTCCGTAGCGTAGTTGGCGAGTGACTGGCTGTGAAGCAAGAGGCCGTGGATTCGATTCCCGAACCGAGACAGAGTGTTTGTGTGATCAACAAATATTTATTTCGAGTCTGGGTGTTTTTCCCCAGAGGGGTTGACATCAGGCAGGCGGCCGATCGAAAAAACTACAAGACAAATCTTTCTGTAACATGTGTTAAAAATCATGTTGCGAGTGGGATAAGGATAGGTCGATGAGGAGTGGTAGTACTAGTACAGTCCCATCTACAGATTGATTGGGTCATTACTACTGTATGTACCAAAAGATTCTACTATGTTTATTTTTTGTTGCTTTGTATTAGTGTATCTCAAAAGAAAGGGCCGAATAAATGTTTTCTTTCTTTCTTTCTTTCTTTCATTCTTTCTTTCTTTCATTCTTTCTTTCTTTCTTTCATTCTTTCTTTCTTTCTTTCATTCTTTCTTTCTTTCAAAAGATAACCGACGTGAAGTCGGGAGCTTGCTATTGGCTACGGCCAATGATATTGCCAGGGCCCAACACAATCCTCTATCAGTACAAATCCCCATTTTTTTAAGGCATACTAAAGGCGCATTCTTAAGGCGCTATACTTACCATCAGGTGGAGCCCTGAGTCACTTTGCCGAGCCAAGATAAAAAAAGGTCGACAACGCATTCACGCTTCCTCCGGTTTTATCCATGTTCATGGCGGTGGCGATACTTTTCATCAGGTGACGCGCTTTTGCGTTCGCCAGCCTTCTATAAAAAACTTCCTTGTCACATAACTTTGCATCCATTATAATTTTGGTGTAATTGATGTTCATGTGCGGTAGAGATAACCATCAAATGACCGATTTGATAGTTTGTTGCTATAAAAATAGCAAAAAAACAGGCCATCGATAGGGTTAAATACGCCGTCATAACCGACAATACTCTAAACAACTGTGAAGCGAGACTTTACGAATGTTAACAAAGGAAACCGGCGAAACGCGTACTTCCCCGTCAAACTTTCATTGTTCTATTATTTTATCATAATTATAATTAAAACATTGCCTATTTCTTTTTCTCCATTAAACATTGTCGCAGCATTGTATATTTTATTGTAATTTTATCGAACGTTACGGAAGAATATTTTGGATATAATTGAGTATTTCTTTTCTTCTTCCACCTGTCCTTATCCCACTCGCAGTGGGGCCGGCGCAACGTGCATTTTAACACATGTTATAGAAAGATTTGGCTCGTAGTTATTACGATCAACCGCGTGCCTGACGTCAACCCCTCTGGGGAGAAAACATCCAGACCCGAAACAAATATTTGTGGATCACACTGGAGCCGAACACGTGCCCTCTTGCTTCACAGCCGGCTACTCGCCTACTGCGCCACGGAGGCTGTCTCTTGACATTAAAATGAATTTTACTATACGGTTTTAAAAGATTGAGGTCTAATGAAACCGTGAGGTCGTGGATTAGATCTCAAGGTTTGGCTATTCTTTATATGATGTTTTATGTGCAGCCCCTTAGCATAAGCCCATGAGATATCGCTCGCGCGAAAGAGAAAACTTTGTCGATGTCGACTAGTTTTGCGTTTGTACCATAATGACAAAGAATAAGTAATATAGATATAGTATAGTATAAGATATAGAGATAGGACGAGAAGGCTACATTTTCCGTGGCGTGAATCCGGTATTTATGTTATATTTGATAAACACAAAGAGATAACAAAACAAAATTGGTTTTACACGACAAAACGAGTCGATAAGATTATCTCAAGTCGCTTAAATGCCCCTCAGGCGAAATACCACTTTTGCATTACATACCAAGATAGATGCATAAATATGAAACACACATTCATAACAATCTATGCAGTCGAAATTTTACACTTGAACAATAATTAAGCCGTCATCCGGCCGTTGCACTTTATTACACTGTTCTTCGAGAATACGTGCGGTAATTGCACAAAGTTTTCACGTCGGGTCCTCGTTAAAACTCCTTAAATTTGCGCCTAGAACCGCCTCGTCAGGTCTTTATATGTCGCGTGATTTCCTGACTTATTCTGACTTGGGGAAATAGTTTTGTTTTAGCCTGACTTCTGATAGAGCAACTATCTTGAAGCAAGTAAGACCTTAACTTTATAGATATTGCGACTCATAATTGCACGTCTTGCTGTGAGTGCGTTATGGTGTGGACTGGGGGGCGAGCACGAACAACTTACGAATAAGTATTCGATTCGAGAACGCTAGCATTTGTATGAAGGTTCAAACAATTTTTTGACATTTCGATACGAATACGTTCTTGCGAGTTACTCGTACTAGCCCCTCTGACCCGTCAATGTCATCCAATCAAAAGTACTTATTTATAACTTACTAGGGGCGTTGCCCATGTTTTTCCACAAAACATAAAAAAAAAACTTAAGGTCCGACGAATATGAGACATATCTTACTTTCTTCCCCACATTATTCTGCATCGGTCTCGACCCCATACCCGCAACGGTTTCGGAGGAGATAGCGTGACAAGCTTTTGGCAGCGGCGGCGGTGGCGCCAGTTACTTTTTTTTAGAATAGAGAAATACATAGTATATACTTATGTGTATAAGTGTACATATGCAATGAAACCAAAATCTATATAAACGAACCAATGTATATATATTTATAATATTATTTCCGTAATCTTCTTAACTTTTGAACAAAGATTGAATTGATATAAAAAATTTGCATTCGCTTATTGCTTTAACAAATCCAGTTAATGTGAATAAAGACATCGAAATTTCCAATAAATCGATAGCCTGTGAAGTTATTACAAGTAGATTTGAACGTGAATGTGTATAATGTAAACTTAATAACATTTTTATTACGAGAAAATATTTCTGATATTTTCTTCTTTCTAAGAAATGTTAAAGACCTTGCTTGTTTTTTGTGAATTGATAGCGTCTGGTTAATTTCATTTGTTTTTTCAAATTTCAGACTTTAGTTTCTTTGGGCTAACGTTGACCAATTAGTTCCACGGTCATTTAGAATTTATTTCGAATTGGTTTAAAAAAAACAGTACTTACTCTTAAAAGAGCGATACAGTATTTCACACCGGCCTATCGAGTTTTAATGCCTACAGCATTACAAGTCGCAGGTAAAGCCTCACATGGAATACTGTTCTCATCCCTGCGCGTCCCAGTACCTGCTTCTTTCATTTGACCGCATCCAACAAAGAGCGGATCGAGTCTACGACAGTCGAGCTCTTTTCGATCGGCTCGATTCGAAGTTTTTTTTCTTTTCTTTTTTTTTTATTGATTAATTTATTTAAATACAATAATCGTTAGTATATGCATTCGAAAACCACTGAGGTTTAAAGTGATGCTATATAAATAAAAAGAGACCTGTCTGAAGTTACTGGATATACACTGGCAGACTCTGGAACGTGACTCGAACAGTCACGGTGATCGCTATCCATTCGGGTAAAAATATGGATGTTTATTAGTCAACAGGTGCATGGTTTTGGGCAGATACTCGTAGGTAGACAATGACCAGGATTCGAATTTAATGATATTGAAGCCTGTGAAGTTACTGAGCATTATGAACTTATGTCTCGGGGTGACGAACGCAGTCCAGTGACATGCAGTGCTTGTGATTTAGTTCTGTGTGGTGTTGTGTCTGTTTATGGGTAGACGTGGCGCTTACCATCAGGCGACCGACCTGACCATTTCGTCTTTCAGAATAATGAGAATATTTGACAGCGGAACTCTAGCAAACGAATTCACAAGATTACATTATTCTGTCCCATGAACCCGTAACCCACCTGAACTTGAATCACCATTCTCCTATAGTATATATGAGGTTTATTATGGATGTATCGATAAAAAGGGATGATCACAAAACCGTTTATCGATGGGTAAATTTCCATGCATTAAAATTCCTTGACAACGCAAATAGCTATCGCGGTATCACTAATTTCGTATTTGCATTAGAAAGAGTTCTGTTACAGCGGGTTTACATGGTTCGATTTTACTTGATTATCTGCTTGAGGACTCACATTTTGGTTTTTCATTCTTTTTGCAAGATTCTTTTAAAATGTACCATTTTATAAATCATGAAAAACCAAAAAAAAAACTTTCTTTCTTTGCTAAATGGGAGTGTAAGTAGGCCACAAACATCTTTGGCTCAAAACCAACCTCACCTGAACATGGTACACTCTACTAGAATGGCGATATTTGGTTCCCATTGGTCCAAGGTGTCAGATGGCAGCCTGAGGCGGACGGCAATGCGAAAACCTCGCGCTGCCACATACGCCAAGAGCGTTCTGAGTATGACGGGGCTTCCAAGCACCAAAGGAGATGGGCCATAAAGGCAGAGCCCAGAGATGGTACCGGCAGCAATCCAGGTATACCAGGATCTCACGAAACCACCCTACTAGCGCCGAAGGTTTTTAGTCAGTATATCGGCGTAGGAATTGGTTAAGGTCCTAATCGAGCAGTCACTCAGTAATTAACTAGGTTGGAAAGCTGGTGAGCCCAACATAACCATCCCACAACCCCCGGGATGCAAGGGTATCCGGATGGTGGATTTTTCCTGCGGCAAAAAAGGGGTTAGACGGCAGTCGCCCCACATAATACCGACCGCCATCAAATGATGATGGGCAGGCATATATCAAATGTGATTTTAAACATCTGAACAGATTTTCAATTGAAGTTATCAACAACTTTTGTGCTTTTGTTGATTCATGTCTTGTTGAAATTTGATTCGTGTCAACGTTATCCGACAGTGGAGTGCATCGGACATTAGAATTTATTTTTAATGCTGCAATACACAATATATGTTCAGCAGTGAACGTCTTGTGGCTGATGATGATTATGATGATGATGATGATGATGATGAATACACAATAAGGTTGTTGACTTGGATTGCTTTATAATTAAAATCAGTAAGTTATGTTAACCAAAATATATCGCAGAAAAAACTAAGATCATTTTCACGCGACTAGGACATGGAACCCAAGTACACAGCACAGCAGTCGTACCGCGTACGTACTACAACAACGCCAACAAAGCACTCCTTTTCGATGTCAGTTGAAAAGACAATCCACATTATGCAGAGTGCACACAGCCGATAACATAGACACAGAGATAGGAGAGTTTACTACGAATAGCTGAAATCACACACGTTACGTAAACAGGTACTTTCAGTCAATGTAACCACATCCTAAACTTACAGAGCGGCAGCGGTGCTCGTTGTCTGCCCCTGGGGAACGAGGCGTGATGATATGAAGTCGCAGTATGGCATCTCTAACATTAGTTTTAATTTTAGCGTTCAAATAAGCTTACATTCCTGAAGGGGTAGGCATTGTTGCAACTGATGCATCCACGGTTCGCCGAGTTTATTTCCGTCCCATAATGTGATACGAGGTGAGTCTAACGCCATCTTTCTTTCTTCGTTGTCTAACTTCCCATCATGATTTGATGTTAATGTGGAATATGGGGCGATCCATCTTCTGACCCCCACAAACCGCAACGGGAACCAAGTTTCGACATTGTCTTGTCCGTTAATTAGTAGAATATATTACGTGCAGATGAGGTTGCTTTTGGACCTAAAATGTTGGTGGCCTACCTACAGTCACAGTAAGTACGGCAAATTGTGATTGCTTCCCCTCGGATTAGAATCTAGGACCCACTTCTCAGTCTAAGTAAACCAATCCTTTACTCTACATTAAATTCAAATTCAAATTTAAAATATTTATTGAATCCATAAAATGTTATACATTATTTAGATTCCGTCAAAATTCTACCGCTAGTTCGGAATGCTGTTTCGCTTGAGAAGAACGAGCAAGAAACTCCAGCGTTGCTCTTTTCAAAACTAGTTTACAATTATTACAGCATAAGGTTTTACAATATTTAATTGGAATTAGAGCAGCTCAATCAAGCAATTACAAAACCCAATACAACACAGTTTTCTATTCTTTACCATCTCGTAGTACCTTTGCATTGCAAACTTCCCCGCCGATCCTCTCAATACGTTAAAAGGGTGTGTGTCGTGCTGAATTCTTTATACATGACACACAGCGCAACTCTTGTAAGCGAGCTTATTTACCTGCCATGCGTTTGCTGCCACTGTTTTAAGGAAAATAGATTCAGTTGAATTTGAATAATACTCTCGAATATGTTTAATGTAACCAAGCCGGGTGTACGCGGATTGATTTCTTCTTTTTATTTGTACGATTTTGGAGGTTTAAGTATGTTTGTTTGTTATGTAGGTCGCCCGCCTGATGGTAATGCCTGTCAACTGAAACAACACCACAGAGAAATTTGAATAATAAAGTACTGTATGGGAATGGACTGTGCTGGTCTTCCCGAGATGTTAAGTTGTATAATGTCCAGTAATTTAATTGATTTCAATGTCTTAAGACGATTTTTTTTTATACAGACTGACAATGAATTATGGTAAAGAAAGAAAGAAATAAAATTTATTATTAGAGCAATATGACAGTGTTACAAAAAAACATAAAAAATTATAAGACAAGTAAGTTGCTCCAACAACATGATCCCTCATTCAGCTATATGCTGTAGTACGACCTGGGCAGCACTACAGCGCTGATTTTCAATGAGGGTCATAGTGACCTGCGGAAGCTAAGTCACTACAAAAAACACACTGATATATATAGGTATAAAAAAACAAATTAAAGAGATAGCTGTAAACCTGGAGACGGTTATATCCTACTTTTATCCCGGAAAAGGACCTTCAAGCGAGCAGAGCCGTGAGCAATAGCTAGTTTATTATACAGAAGATATAAAAAAGTGTATAGAAATAAAACATAGTCTATAATTTCCATTATTCAGACAATAGTCCGTAAATTACAAGTTTTTATTAATTTATCCTGGTCAAGTAGGTAATAATTTTAAAAATAAAAACGTATTATACATCGCGTGAGAAGGTTTTCCGTAAATAAATTCTATCCCGCGCCATTTTGATGGCGAAATTAATTTAATAAACGACTTTGCCACGCGGTGACACAACAAAACAAGAATACACTGAAAACGGTGTCGACATGAATTTTACGAGGTGGTCGCTGTGGCCCTGGATGTGGCTTTGAGACATACTGGAGAAGAACATAATTCAAATTCAAATTATATATTTCAGACTATTATTGTCCATATAATTATTATTAAAACATTATTATTATATATTATTTAAAAAGCTTAAAAAATAATTCAATTTAGTTTAATGCCATTTATCATATTGTAGCTGAATCAATGCTACATTAATGGGCAATCAATTTTGTCCGCTATTACGCTTAGGATATATTTATATATATTTTAGGGCTGTCACGAATACGACGCAACATCGAGGCCGCATCTTAGTATGGCATAGAATCCATCAGTATGAGCATCTGCGAAAATACCTGATGTGCTACAGTACTTCGGCAGCCCCAACAACATTCTGATTCGTTATTATACTGAACATAATAAAATTATGTTATAATCAGAGCGCGTCAATATTTTTATCCTGTCTCGGCAAAGTGACTAAGTAACACCTGATAAGTAATTGTAGCGTAATCCAAGAATAGTGCCCAATGACAGACAATGTATCTGACAAAGATCGGCTAATTCTGCCGGCCTGCTCATCGAAATAAGATGACAAGAAACGTAACTCAACTCAAGGGGACGGGGGGCTATAAAAGTCTGTGCATAACGGTGCATAATAATCTCTAGTTGACACGTCTATTTTTTTTGCGCGGTTCAGAACGTCGTATCTCGATCTAGAAATTTAATATTTAGACTAGCTTTTATGAAATAAAGATGATTTTGAACGATAATTAATTTTTGTTGCATGTATGAGTGTTACGTGTGATTTTACCTTTGCATGTGTAAGTAAGTGGAGTCGTATTTTTAGACAGATTCATATGAGAGTTATCGTTCCAGTTATCTTATTACGATGGGCCTGTCTATATAAAATCTTCAAACTCATAATGTTTAGAAAAGTGACATTAGGAACGCGTGATAAACAATTGCCCTAAACTAAAAAGACTTCCTTAATATTCTCAGATATAATGCTAAGTCAGCATTAAATATTAATGTCTTAAATACATCACATAGTAGGAACGACAAAAACGTTGTTTTCCAATCCAGAAATTCTTTAATTCACGACTCATAGACGCGACTCGTTTCGAACATTGTAGTTTATATTGTTTTAACTTAGTTTTTATCGTCCAGTCCATACAATACGCGATTTGTACGCGGAGGCCCAAACCCCCTCCCCTTCCCAATCCCTTAATTATCCCTTTCCTTTTATGTCGGCAACGCACCCATAATTCTTTTAGTATTGTGGGTGTACATAGGCGGGGAGATCACTTACCATCAGGTGACCCACTTGCTCGATTGCCGGCCTTTGCTATAAAAAATAAATAAAAAAAAAACTATTGTGGTCAAGTAATCGATTTGTTACACAATTTTGGATTAATCCTTCGGCCTGTAATCCCCGAAGGGGTAGGCAGAGGTGTAACCAGAATAACCACGTTTCGCCGAGCGTATCTCCGTCTCATGATGTGTTAGGGGCGAGCCTATTGCCATACCGGGAACAATTCCAGACTCCGGGCTGATACTGAGCATTTCGTAATAGAAATAGTCCGTAGTATTTCCCGCTGTGCTATCGCTAAGTGCTATACATGCTCATAAATATTGAAGGAACAATTGCCGTATATCATTTTCATTGGAGCCGCATCAGTGACGTAATGCTGGAACTATACACTATTGTAAGTTGACCAAGTCCCATCTATGCTACTAAAAATATTTTTTAATATTTTTCACTTAACAGTCAGTCACACACATAGTCCTGACCCTACACTAGGTTAACCTGCATCGTGCGTATTAAGAACTACATGTGATTTGGTCCCACAACACCCAGACCCGAAACAAACATTTGTGTATCCAACAAACATTTGCCTCGATGCGGGAATCGAACCCACTGCGTCATGGAGTATACAAGTAATTCACTACAGTGATTGGTCTACAGGCCCAAACTACTTTCGTAACACCTTCATCGAGCTAGTTCGCTGGCTGTAAACTATGGAATGAATAAATACGCAAGTGCACAAATCGAAAATAATTGTATTGCTTGCGAAGAAAAAGATTTCGTGCTGCCTTTTTCAAAGATCTCGAGTTGACGACCTAGTTATTACAATATTCTAGAAAACGACACTTCATATAGCCAAAAAAGTTTAAAAGCGCACACGAACCAGTTAAAAAGAAATTACAGTAAATGGCGCTACCTATTAACAGAGCAAATGCTAACAATACAATGAAATTATATTATGAAGTACAAAGTTAAATGTGTCGCCAATACTGGCCTTTCTCTATTCTAAAAAAAAGTAACTGCCGCCACCGCTGCAAAAAGCTTGTCACGCTATCTCCTCCGAAACCGCTGGGGCTATGGGGTCGTGACCGATACCAATCTATGCAGAATAATGTGGGGAAGAAAGTAAGATATGTCTCATATTCGTCGGACTTTAAGTTTTTTTTTTTATTTTATGTTTTATGGAAAAACATGGGCTAAGCCCCTAGTGCTTTAAAAAAAAACAAGATAAAAACAACAGACGACTGCATCGCGTACTTAATGGCCAGCATAGTAGCACCGAAAAAACGCCTGTATTGGACGAACGACGTTGTTTTTATTGTGACACCACACAACAGGGTTTAGAGTTTTAAGCCGACAGTTTTATGACGCTAACACTTTGTTGCCAACTCGTGATTAAATCTCCTGGCACGACAACAAACTGGCTTTTGGCATAGATTATACACTGCAGTGTGCAACTTACAAGGTGGTAGGTCTGTCGTATGCGAGAGGCCGTCTGGATTGGTATCACCGTTTTGTGTATGACCGCCAAGCAACAATGTGTAAGCACTATTGTGTTCCGGTTTGAAGGAAAATGAAGCTAGTGAAATAACTGGGCATTATGAGACTTTATTGTCTCGCGGTGATGAGTGCAGTCCAGTGCAATGCAGTGCTTCGTAATTCAAAGTAATGTGTGGTGTTGCTTCTGTTAATGGGCAGGCGTGGCGCTTACCATCAGGTGAGCGACCTGCTCAACTCGTCATTCAAGCTAATTAAAATAATAATTGGAATACATTGGTCCTATAACATGACATGACAATAATATATTAATGTTACAATACGTGCAAAATAACTTGGCTGACCTACCCGCTTAGCATAAGCTCACGAAATATCTCAAGCGCAAGAGAGAAAACATTAAATACCTAGTTTGCACTGTAACGTACACACTACGACATAGAGAGTGGTAAGAGATAGCACGAGAAAACAATACGAAAAAAAAATCTCGGGGCGTGAATACCGGGCTAGAATATAAGCTTCAATAGACACGTAGAGTTAGCACGAGAAAAGGATTCGCAATTTTCTCATAGCATTATGTTAAGCGCGCTGAAGTTAGTCATGAATGGTTTCTCAGCTATTGTTTAGAGTCTAAACTTTAGAGGATAAAGGCTGGTAGAGATATAATGCGCGTATTGCCAATTTAATTTAATGATATAGGATATTTCTACTTCATTCTGACACTTTTTTGAGTGGTAGAGCCACGCTGTAGATAGTTTTGTCTACTGCATGAATGGGTCGGCTCGTCCCGGTCGTTACCACTGTCTCACAGAAAACCGACGTAAAGTAGCAGCTGCGTTTCGTAAGGTGATATCCGGAGGCTCAAATCCCACTTCCCTTTTCAATCCCTTAATGATTCCTTTCTTTTAAGGGCGGCAATTCCAGTGGGCGTACATGGGCGCAGGAGATCACTTACCATCAGGGACCTACTTGCTCGTTTGGCGACCTATGCTATTAAAAAAACTTATACAAAAGGACATTGACACAGTATAAAATATTGCAAAAGCAGAAGAAATCAAAATCACATCAATCATAAAATAAATAAAGATCACAATACGGGCTAAACTCCAATTTAAATGGTATAATAATTACGCGGATAGGGTTATGCAGGGTTATGCTAATTAAATACAAATGGAATACGTAAATTAATATCATTTACTGTCCAAAAAGATTGATTGAATGACAGTCAGATTGATTGCATTTTAGGCACCGTACCCTTTCATTTTGCGTCGCGACCGTGTTAACGGGTTGCTTATTTGTAAAATATGTTTCGGGTATTCCTTTATATCTATATTTAAAATTGAATGGAATTTTGTTTGCGATCGATTGCAGTACTTAACTATATCGTTAATCATTGTTCCTCGATTCTTTTTCTCATTTAGTCATAATCCTCAAATTATTCTGACATAAAAAAACTAACGTAGTGGATTTGAAAAACTCGACTAAGGGAGCTATTAAGTACAATCAAAGTGATATATACCGTCCCACAGACTTTTACAAACACTGTTATAAATTGTTGACTGTGAACAATATATACATACGCACTCACGCCTGAAATCCCCGAAGGATTATGCAGAGGTGTAACTAGTACACCCACATTATCCCATAATGTGATAGGGGGCGAACCTATAGCCATACCGGGCACAGTTCAACCATTCACCATTGACTCATCCGTTAATCAGCAGTGTACCACGTGCAGGTGAGGTTGGCTATGGTTGGCTTTGGGTATATGTTAATAGCCCACTTAAAAGACTTCAAAAACTGACTTTAAAACAAGAATCGCGATTTGCGACTTTCCATTGAGGATTTCCTCATTTTCCCCCGTACTCTGTCACCAGATCTTAGACAAATTTATAATGTACCGCCCTCGGGATAAAGCCTATCGAATACAAAAAAAAACATTAAACCAATCTATATTTCGCGGATATGAAATGAAATAGTTTTATTATTCATGTAGGCAATTAAAATAGCGCTTATGACAAGTTAGTACAAAATAAAGAAACTTAATTATAGAAATCATATCAACTAATGTATACATAACATACCTAGCATCGTCAAAATACACTGGGCAACTATAAATTTTACAATATTTTTATTATGGAATACTCCAGAATTGTTAAGTATTATTATTATTTTATTTTTTCTATTTTTTTTGGGTCGATATGGACCATAGGCATATGGATATGGATGTATCGCGTACCTTACAAAAAATAAAGACGCCTAATTTGGAGTCGGTTGAAAGAAAATATTACAAAAATCTCTAAAGAATACTACTATCCTTCTACTATTACAAATGTGAAAGTGTGGGTGTTTCTTAGTTTGTAAGTTTGTGAATTTGGATATTTATTAGTCAATCACACCTTAACAGCTGAACGGTTTTGGGTGAAATTTGGCACATAGGTAGACCATAACCTAGATTAGGACATAGGTAGGATTTTAATCCCGAAAAAGGCCGTTCACAAAGGCGGAGCCGTGAGCAAAAGCCAGTAATTTATAACACAAGAAAATAGAAAATCTGTTTTAGTGTAAGGCTGCACTACGGTTTTCTGCCGCGGGCGGTTGTATTTTGTTACCGCCAAACCGCTCAACGTACACGCATTACGGTTAAAAACCGCCCTCGTTTTCGTTAGTTGTTTGTGTTGTTGCCCTATTATTAAGAAATAGAAAAAAATTACGTCAACATTCACTCACCAACCGAAGATTTCATAGATATAAAACAAATTTATAAGAAATATCGAACTTAAGAGAGCGGTTTTTTGCCGCGCGCCATTTTGTAACTATTTGCGGTTTTTAAATCGGTCGCGAGAAAAAATTGTCGGTGCGTTCGCTTGTATTGATATCTTTGAATCACAAGGTGACGCAGTTATAAACCAACCGCGGTTTACTGTAGTGTGGTCTTACACATAAGTGTTATATGAAACGAAACCTATTCGGATTCAAGTATTAAAATATCGATAGTAATTTTCAATATCGAACATTTTATTTTATCGATATGGCTGTACTAGTGTGTAATCCAAAGAAACAGCGAATTCTCACGAATTCTATTACTATACTGGAACAAATATTCTCATATGAGATTGTATTTATTTAAAATGAAATATGTGGATAGGACTTTTAACATCCGAAATAAGTGTGTGATTTTAACACCAAATTTGCAACGAGTAAACAAGTTGACGTCCGCCATCTGGGGAGGGAACACCCAGACCCGAAACAAATATTTGATCACACAAACATTTTGTCTCGGTGCGGGAATCGAATCCGCGGCCTCTCGTTTTCCTCTATGTAATGGAAGAGGCGATGAGGAGACGTGTTGGTACGCCGGTGGTTCGTTTAAGACTTTAATTTTGACAGACCATATAATATACTTATACTACTACTTATACGGACTGCCTCGGTGGCGCAGTTGTAATGCGTACGTGTTACAATTGAGGCTAACGCTGAGGTCTCGGGTTCGATCCCCGGGTCGGGTAAAGTGATATTGGGTTTTTCTATTACGAAATTCTCAGTATCAGCCCGGAGTCTGGAATTTGTGCCCGGTATGGCGATAGGCTCGCCCCCTATCACATTGTAGGACGGAGATACGCTCGGCGAAATGTGGGTGTACTAGTTACACCTCTGCCTACCCCTTCGGGGATTATAGGCGTGAGTGCGTATGTATGAGTGCGTACTACTACTTATACACTACAACCGGCCCATTCATGCTGAAGGCAAAACTGTCAACAGCGTGGCCCTACCATAAAAAATCGAAGTAGATATTGTGTATACGCAACCGGAAGCTCCGACCGCGTACGTCATCAATCACAGTGCTGTCTGTAAGCATCTTGGCCGGGGTTAAATCTCTCTTTTTACCACGACCCGGCTTCCATCTAATGCATATCACTATAAAGAAGGCTAACTTTAATGTATAAGGTGCCGCGTTGAGTGCATACGTTAGTGAAAAAAATAAAAAAAAAACAACGGAACGATTTGAAAAGTTAAAAACTTAAGTATCCAAGGTGGTAGGTCCCTCGTTTGCGAGAGGCCGGCTGGGTTGGTACCACCGCTCTGTCTATTTCTGCCGCCAAGCAACAGTGTGTAAGCACTGTTGTGTTCCGGTTTGAAAGACATTGAAGCCAGTGAAATTACTGGGCATTATGAGACCTAACACCTCATGTCTCGGGGTGACGAGCGCAGTCCAGTGTCATACAGTGCTTTGTTATTTAAAGTTCTGTGTGGCGTTGCTTCTGTTTATGAGCAGGTGTGGCGCTTACCATCAGGCGAGCGACCTGCTCGTCTCGTCATTCAAACTAATTAAAAAAAAAAACAATTTTGGGTCTATGTTATTTCGATTTAATTAATGGTTACTGATTGGTTGAGAGTGCCGACTCAAAATGTTTTAATTATAGTTTTAGCTGTATAGTTAATAATAATCATTATAAACACCCAACAGTCACACACATAGTCCTGACCCCACACTAGGTAAACCTGTATCGTGGGTATCAGGAACTACGAGGGACTTGCGGTCCCACAACACCCAGACCAGAAATAAATATTTGTGGATAAGACAAACATTTATCTCATATGTGTGGGAATCGAACCCACGGCCTCTCGCTTCGCAGCCGGCTACTCGCCCGCTGCGCCACGGAGGCTGTCAAAGCTTTAAGCCTTTTTAAGCTTTAACTCTCCTATTTTCTGTCGGGGGTTAAACGCTACTCCTTGACTGGACTGCCTCAGATGAAATGGTACTTTGTACTGGCTCAGTACAAAATAGAGGCTAGTCTTATATGAGGGACCTACCATCTAGCCTTAATATTTTATTAAAGTTAAAAGTCGTATAAAATTATTTTAAATTACATATTCTTCATCGACTTTTATTACACTCTTCTTATTTATTTTATTTGCTTGAATGACAAGACGTGCAGGTCGCTCGCCTGATGTTAGACTTCACGGAAGCAACGTCACACAGAACTCTGGATTACAGAACACTGTATGGCACTGAACTGCGCTCGTCATCCCGAGACATAAGATATTAGGTCTCACAATGCCCAGTATTTTTACTGGCTTCAGTGTCTTTCAAACCGAAACAAAACAGTGCTTACAAACTGCTGCTAGGCGGCAGAAATAGACAAAGCGGTGGTACCAACCCAGACGGCCTCTCGCATACGAGGGACCTACCACATTGTAAAATTCCTTATTTATAATTGGTCCTTTAAATAAACTATTTCAATAATTAAAATGTATTTATCTCTCGAGACTTTGATGCTAGAATTTCTTATAGAAAATGTTATTTTTTATTTATTTATTTATTTATTTATTTATTGTTTAATACAACTATTGTTTTAATACAACTATTGCTTATTACAACTATTTGATAACACGAAATACATTTCTTTCCACAAATTTTGCAATTAGTAAGTCCCCTGACTTCTGAGCTAGGTGTAAACCTGTGTTACAGAAGTCAGAAGTTAATATTTACTTAGCGGCGCCATCAGCAAGACGTAATTGAATTAGTTTCTATATAATATATAATGAACTTTATTATCCCATGCTTGGCTTGTTGGTATTTATTATGGAAAGCTTTATGCCGACCTCTACCACGGGTTTTGTGTTTATACTGACACGGTAAATCGGACCGTCGGCTGCCCGGGCCGTTACCACTGTCTCACAAAAATCGACGTAAAGTAGCAGCTTGCTGCTGCGCTTCGTACGTTGAGTGAGACATTCTTCCCTTTCCAATTTTTTATTTGCTTGGCGGCAGAAATAAGTAATAGTAGTTAATAATAATTCTTTAATTTATCCCTTTACTTTAAGGTCGACAACGCGCCCATGATTCTTCTGGTATTGTATTATAGGTGGTGGAGATCACTTACCATCAGATGACCTACTTGCTCGTTTGCCGTCTTATGCTATATATAAAAAAAGATAAATCAGGATAGAGAGTAAAATGGAAATACTGTTTTTTTTTATTAGCTTGAATGACGAAACGAGCAGGTCGCTCGCCTGATGGTAAGCGTCACGCCTGCCCATAAACAGAAGCAATACCAATCAGCAATACCTTTGAATTATGAAGTACTGCATGGCACTGAACTGCGCTCGCTACCCTGAGACATAAGATACATACGCACTCACGCCTATAATCCCCGAAGGTGTAGGCAGAGGTGTAACCAGTACACCACATTTCGCCGAGCGTATCTTTTTTTTTATATAGCAAAGGTCGGCAATGGAGCAAGTGGGTCACCTGATGGTAAGTGATCTCCACCGCCCATGTACACCCACAATACTAAAAGAATTATGGGTGCGTTGCCGACCTAAAAGGAAAGAGATTATTAAGGGATTGGGAAGGGGAGGGGGTTTGGGCCTCCGGATATCACACTCACCGTACGAAACGCAGCAGCAAACTACTACTTTACGCCGGTTTTCTGTGAGACAGTGGTAACGACCCGGACGAGCCGGCCCATTCGTGCTGTAGACACAAGTGTCTATAGCGTGGCTCTACCACTCTAAAATCTCATCTCCGTCCCACGATGTGATAGGGGGCGAGCCTATCGCCATACCGGGCACAAATTCAGACTCCGGGCTGATACTGAGCATTTCGTAATAGAAAACCACTTTACCCGATCCGGGGATCGAACCCGAGATAATTAAGATGTTAAATCTCATAATACCCAGAAATTTCACTGGCTTCAGTACCCTTCAAACTGAAACACAACAGTGCTTACACACTGCTGTTTGGTGGCAGAAACAGACAAAGCGATGGTACCAACCCGTATACGAGGGACCTACCACCTAGTAAAAGATACGAGTAAAGCATTAAAGGTAGGACAGACCAACAAACAGACGGTATAGGTTTTGTATTATGGTTCTTTGGCACTTTATGGGTACGGTACTCCAAAAATCATTATTATGTGCAAAGGTACCTTTGTAGAAGTCGCATTAACCCAAAAGCACACCTGAAAGTTTAACAATTACTTTAGACTTCTTATTTAAATTAATCGCCTCTGATGTATCTTTTAAAAGAAATATAAGCGAAGAAAAATTGACCCGATAAAATCCACCGAAATTGCGATAACTTCTGTAGTTAAGCAAACTATGGTAGGAGGTTGGAACCTTATTATGATGGCGCTCATTTTGGCGCGAAAATGTGACGGTTCGTTAGGTACCGGCCGAGTGTTGGCGGCAAAATGGAATTGCGATAGGCAAGGCAGAATAACTTTATACCTTTGCTTTTCATGCCGTTGGAGTTTTACAACTGCAAATAGTTTGTTGCTCAAATTATTTCTATAGAGCGTATAATGCGCAATTTAATTTATTTAAAAAGTTTAAAGACAGCGTATTGTTCGTTTTTATTCGGACAGTTAAAGAGTTTGCTGTATGTTTTTTAACCGACACAAAAAACAAGGGTTCACAATTCGTCTGTTTTTTTTTTTTATGTATTTCCTTTTTATTTAAGGTGTTGCTTCTGTTTATAGGCGTGGCGCTTATCATCAGGAGAGCGACTTCTTGTCATTCAGACCAATAAAAAAAACATAAAGCCAGCCATTTGGGTCCTCTGGTCCCGTTAGGAATTTAGCTAATTAACTTATTTTCCTTAAAATTAAAATATATATTTAGGAATGTAATTCTATTTAGATCGCCTTTTAAATGTTATTTAAATCTATCCACTTTTGAACATGGTTTGCTTAAAATACACATAAAAAATTGAACAGTTTAAAATTATGAAAGTTCAGCGATGCAGGTGGCCATCGATAAGTATAGAGAACTTACCAGGGCCTGTCATTAAAAAATCAAACTATAAGCACACTACAGGTAACAGGTAAACAGCGGCCTGGCTGTGCTCTGGCATTGCTGAGGTTCATGGGCGGCGGTAACCACTTACCATCAGGTGGGCCGCCCGCTCGTCTGTCTATCTAGGGCAATAACAAAAAATAAAAAAAAACAAACAGAGATTTAATTCTAATAATAATACCAGCCCTGTATTATATACGTCCCACTGGTGGGAACGGGCCTCCTCTACTGAATGAGAGGGGTTAGGCCTTAGTCTACCACACTGGCCTAATGTGGGTTGGCAGACTTCACATACCTTCGAAATTCTTATGAAGAACTTCTCAGGTATGCAGGTTTCTTCACGATGTTTTTCCTTCACCGTTAAAGCAAGTGATAATTAACAATTATTATACACATAACTTAGAAAAGTCAGAGGTGTATGTACTTGGGGCTGGTTTCGAACCTGCGACTTTCGTCTCGACAGTCCATACCACTCCCCGCTGAGCTATCACTGCTATTATACTGATGAGCTATCACTGCTGATATTTCTATTAAAATATTTTTTAAATAAAATTTAAACATGGCTAACAACCATCTCGTAACACACACACGTGCACTCACTAACGCACGCACGTACTCATGCAAGTACGCACGCACGTACTCATGCAAGTACGCACGCACTTACGCATGCACGCACTCCCGCTCGCACGCACTCACGCATACACAGACTTACAAAGTGGTAAAACTTACCACACTGTTCTGTCGTGGATTAAAAATAAATTACAGACGAGCCACTTAATATAAAGAATCCTGTCAAGTGATAAATACGAGACGAAGTCGGGACCCGAAGCCTGTTAAGTTACGGGAGATTTATAAAAATCTTTCATTAACATGATGAACTCAACTTCAAAAGTGAAGAAAATTAATTTTCAATGTATTTTTTTTATCCTCTTACCTTTCTTGTCGATGTTTTATCTGCGCGATGATGATTAATTTCACAGTTATCTTTTCGGGGAATTATGTTGTATTCATTTGTTACATCAAAGAACTTTTCTTTTAACTGTGGTTTTTTATCATTTCTCGCCTCGCTGAATTACATTGGCTTTCAGATGAAAGAACATCGAATATTAATTTGTAATAAATAAAAATATGCATCAATTGTGCACAGTTCGTATTAGAACAGCGATAATGCAAACAAACCCTCGGTGTCGCAGTTGTAATGCGTCTGTAATGAGTCTGGAATTTGTGCCCGAAATGAATTACATCCAGGGACGGAGATACGTTCGGCGAAAAGTGGGTTTACTCGTTACATCTCTGCCTACCCCTTCGGGGATTACAGGCGTGAGTGTATATGTATAAAAGTAATGCAAACGTTGTCTCAATTTCGAATTAGGAAAATATGTGTTTAAATGTCGCACTCATCTTTTAACTGTAATTGTCACTAAAGGCCGTATTAATAAACCGATCTCAGTGATGAGACGGACCATAAGTAAATATTCAAGATGCTGAACTATACAATAAACCAAACTTGAGCTATTAATTGAGTACCCGTTATCAGCTGAGTTCATGTTGTTTAAAAAACTAGACTCAGCTGCTCTACTACCAAAAACGATCGTCGAAACGTCGGTCCGAAACGAAGAAACGACGAACTTCATAATTAGCCTTACTACCAAATTACTTCGAATCCGACACCGTTTCTGTCGGACCCATAGACAATCGTTCGAATGAACATATTGTTCGGATTAGGGAGGTATATCTTTAAAAACCGTAATTTTTTACCGATTATGACATACTTATGAAAAAAATAATAAATTGGATGTCTAAATAAGTTTTCTGTAATATATCTATTATTTCATAGCTCTTATTAATTAATAGCTTTAAAATAATAAATGTTTTTGCTTATTTTGTAATCTGCGGTAATTAATCTTATTGCGTTGTGTTTAATCTGTGGAATATTAGCATTTTTTACACTTGCCCAGTGTTGCCATATGCACCGTAATTACGGTGGATCTGCCGAATTTATAAAAGGAACAATCATACTTGCTATGACTTTGAACCAAATAATGTTATGATTAAGAAAATGAATGATTATATTTATATTAAAAAAAACTTCCATTGAAATAATTGAGAGTAAATCTCAGTAAATCATTTTTTTTTTTTTTTTTTTTTTTTACTAGCCCTTTTTTTTTATTATATACGTCCCACTGCTGGCCACGGGCCTCCTCTACTGAATGAGAGGGGTTAGGCCTTAGTCTACCACACTGGCCTAATGTGGGTTGGCAGACTTCACATACCTTCGAAATTCTTATGAAGAACTTCTCAGGTATGCAGGTTTCCTCACGATGTTTTTCCTTCACCGTTAAAGCAAGTGATAATTAACAATTAATATACACATAACTTAGAAAAGTCAGAGGTGTATGCACTTGGGGCTGGTTTCGAACCTGCGACTTTCGTCTCGACAGTCCATACCACTCCCCGCTGAGCTATCACTGCTTATTAGTAAATCATAGTCAAATAAAAAAAAACAATATTGTTTGTAAGTTTCTTTTTATCGCTGTAACAAAAGCTGCAGAGTAAGGAAATGTCACCTTAAATATACCGTATTTCTTTAAGCTAGAACACCGTATTTCAGGTAATTTTGCCCTTCTGTGTACCGTAATTTTGTTGTGTTCATCTGGCAGCACTGCGCTTGACAAACATCAACAAACATCGCAAAGTTTTTTGTTGACAACATAAAGTTAATTAATTTTATTCATTCTATTGGTAAGTTTATCATTAAACTGTTATTTACTCGCTTTATATGAATGCTCTTTTATATTGCAAAGGCAGTTATTGTGTGACAAAATGCAATTTATGTGATTTGAACTATTACAAAAATAATCATTAACTATTTTTCAAAACATTTCAGCTCAAGATGACTGCCACAAACTTGCAAATAGAAGCACTCCTAGGGTTTAAGAGTGAAAACCCCGATCTAGCTCGCGGGCTAGTACATGGACCAGAGGGGCGGGCTAGAACAAAACGCTTGTGAGAAACTTTGACGTCCCACTTTAATTGCATGGAGGGTGCAGTCAAAACGATGCAGCAGTGGAAGAAGGTAATATTATGCTTACTAGAATAATAATGGGATGCACTTTAGAAATATTTATTTATTCATAATGGAAAATATAACCCCTTAACAGCTAATGCCAGCATTATACAAAATTCTAGAGTAGTCAGCACAAAATTACAAAATCAATACATGTAGAAAAACAATTCATCTAATTAACATTATATCTATTACAATACACCATGTTTCAAATACACTATAATTAACACAAGTACAATCTGCCTTCAACACATCAAAATGTGAGTTTAGGCAGGTGCAGGCATGCATGCATGAATGCCTATTGTTACCCATCAACATAGCATGTGCTTTGAATGTGTGTGCATAGCTTAACCTATCTGCTTAGGTGTGGGCTGACAGAAAGTATTTGGCCAAAAAAGCCAACAGCACAGCTAGGTCAGCTAGTGCTACTGGGGGTGGGCCACCAACCGCTGACTTATTATCGGTTAATGACCAAATGGTTGATTGCTTTGGTGAGCCTGACATACCCACTTGTAGAGTGCCAGCTTTTCCTCAGGTAATGCTTTTACTATGTGATTTTAATAATATTATATGCCTAAATTAAATAAAAGTTTGTTTTGTAGTCGCTAGAGATCAACATATTAAAATTTATTGTAACAAACAAACATAATCTGACTCATTTTGAGCTAATAGCCTAACAACCTAGTAATTTTACCCAGAACCAAACACCAGCACCACTTATTTGGGTAAAATATATTAAAATCTTTATGAATTTTTAGTATTTTTCATCCTAGTAATAATAAGCACCTATATGTTTATGTACCGTGTGTTTAGGTTCTTTCAATAAATAATTAACATTTTTCTAATGATTTCACCTAACAGCTTCAAGGAGAGTACGACGACGGGTGCGCCCAGCGGCACAAGCGGACCTCCGCAATCGCCTACTTCGCCTTAAAGCCGAAAAAATGGAAATACTGGAGGGGATTCTGGGGGAGCTAAAAGAGATCAATAAAAATTTTAAATATCTTTTGGAAAAAATGTAAAAAATTGTTTTATTTTCCTAAATACATATATTATTATTATTACTTATCATCACGCCATGCCCTGACGGGGTAGGCAGAGAGGACAGAACGCCAGTTCGTCCTACATTTGTATACCTCGCTTCCTGAACTGTCATCAATCCTTTCATACATCTACGCCGGTTAAGAGTACTTTTAATCTCATCATCAACAAATACTTGTTTGATTTGGTCTTCATAGCTCATCCTTGGTCGTGCTCGGCTTCTTCTTCTACTCTCTTTCGCATTGTATATCTTTTTTTGTGAGCCTCTCATCCTCCATAAGTTGCACATGCCCAAACCATCGAAGCATATTAAATGCATCTTGATGATGACACTCTTTCAAACCTGCCATACTTCGTTGCGTATTCGGTCGCCCAAGGTAACGCCGCATAATTTACGCAGAGGACGCATTTCTACTGCATTTACCTTGCTTTCAAACTTCTGACATACCCAGGATTTACTGCCTTATAACAGGACCCTAAATACATATATTTGGAAGATGATCTTTTTCCTTGCTTGGGAACATTGTTGGTCATGGGTGCTCTTGCGAGTTGGAAGTCTTATAATTATTCTATTCTGAAACAAGAAAAAATATGTTATAGTCTAATAAATTCAAAGACATAGGATAGCATAAAATTCTTCTTTTTGTGTACTTATACTAGTATCAGACGAAATCTTTGTAGGCTATATACCTATATAGTAATAATGCAGGCGAGGCTAATTAATAATAATGATGTAAAATATTCACCTATTATTTCTATTGAGTAGCTGTATCAAGTCATTTCGAGCTCAAAATTATATAACAAATATAGGTCATTTTAATATACAATGCATATAATAACAAAACCAGATAAGATTATATAGGCGTTAAGATTACTACCAGCTAGGTACTTGAGAAAGGTAGAAAGTAATATTTATTCTGTAACTTACCTTAGTGGTGAGATCAATTCCTCGTATTTTTTTTTTTGGAAGAAGCAATGGAACTATATCCTCGCAGATTATTTCAAAAAGGGATGGCGAACCCCTATACTTCAAAAAAATCCATGTCTGGAATATTCCGGTGAACGAAGGTTTCACGCAGTCGGAGACGCTTCCGACTTCGCTCAGCACTTTCCTCTCGCAACAACTCTTCAAACAGAAGGAATCGAGCCATTTTAGAAACTCGGAATATCCAAACGAATATCAAACGAAAGTTTTAGAGCTTTCGTGTAATTGAGGTTAAGATCCGAACGAAAAAACGATGTATTTTATGTCAAATTGTTTTCATAGTAGGGTCGACGAACGTAATAATGTCATTAGTGTCAAAATTCGACATCGGATCCGTCTTCGAATCCGTCATCGGATCCGTAACACTTCGTAGTAACAAAACGTGCGATCCGACAGCCGAAAGTACGGATTTCGTTTTTGGTGGTAGCGCCTCAGGTCTCAAGAACTTTCTTGACATGTGTAGTAAGATGCCGATTCTTGAGTATAGTAAATTGGTGACTTAAGAACGTGAACTGTGAAGGTGTATTAACCGGAATTATTGAGTTTAAAATAATTATTGCTGAAATTTACTATTATGATGTATTTGATAATTATGATAATATGTTAAGGCCACTAAAATATTGTTTGAAAAAAAATTACTTATATATTTAAGGATGCTATAAATTCCTTTGAGTTACAACAAGAAAACTTTAAAAAACATACAAGTTACGATCTTCGTCATCAGTGTTAACCAATGCAAAAAAGAGGAGGTTCTAATTTCTATGTGTAGTTTTTGTGTATATACACGAATGAAGAATGTCTTTCCACAGAGCTATCCGATTTTGAAGATTCGTTTTTATTCTATAGAGCATACGCACTGATTAAATGGATAATAATATACGGTCACGCGACTTATGGTATACTGTGTGCATATACTTTAAAGAGCACGTTGAAGATTTGCGCTGAATATTACGCTTAATCGACTTACCTGGATCTATTCACATACCTCGATATTGATCCAATCCAACAATTTTGGATGGATACGGCCCTCTAGAATTACTTTTGTGTATGCCACCTTTGAAGTATAAAATATTACATTCATGTAATTATAAAATAATATATTTAATTACGAAAAGTAGCGCGAAACTATCATCATGTCTGTAATACAGCAGTAACGCAACAGGGCCAAAAACTACACAAAATGTTATAAAAGTAAAGCTTTGGCAACACTGGTCATCACTCCCGCTACGTTTTCCCCCGAGGAACCGCGTGATATTTTTTCGACTGCGTTTTATTATATTTTGTAGTAGTTCATGAATTTATTACCACATTTTAATTGATTCATTGTATCTTACGAAAAAAAGATGTATAGTTTAATAATATCCTCATTTTGTTACAATTTCAACTTCGTTATGACATTTCAATAACTATATTTAACGCAATAATAAAATGTAGATGACTAAACTGAACTAAACTAAACTGAGATTGGTTTATTATTACGGGCCTTAGTCACATCTTAGAATTTGATTCTTTCCGATGATTTCCACACTCATAACCAGAGTACAGAAAATGTTTTATAGTTACTGAGTACATAAACAATCTTAATTAACGTCTCAGAGAAATCATAGTTGAATACCCTGGGTGCGGCAGTTAGATAATCTTTGATTATATTATTATGTACTCTTTCATTCTGCTTGGCATTATCTCTGGTTAATGCCAGCTTCTGTCTTATTGTACCATAGATTTTATGATATTTCGTTATTATATGGGCGACCTCCACAACCCGCAAGGGGACCAAGTTTCGGCAATTTATAAAAAATTTAAGAAATGTCTAATAAACACTTAAACCTGTTACAACCAGACCATGCGGAATACTACTATGCAGTATTTCAAACCACAACAAGTACGGGAATTCACATTGTGAAAGTACCTACTATAATTGAGAACCGAAACGACATTCCTAGATTTCCTAGCACCGAAACTTTTAAATAAAAATAAAACCAAATCAAAATATAAAAAGCTAAAAATAGTATCAACCAATTGCAATAGAACTGAAATTTCGTTAATTACTACTACCTGTATTTGCGTTGTCTTAATTTCTTCATATTTTTATCTAAATGATAAAAAAATTGCAAATCCCCTGTTAATTAAACATCACCCATGGGCCATGGTCACCATCGCCCATGGACACCCACAGCGCCAAAAGAATCATGGGTGGGTTGCTGAAAAAGGTTAAACATTGAGGAAACGGATTTTCGGGAGGGAATTTTGTATGAAAGCCATTAACTACCCCCTAAATCGCCATAAGGCGCCATAATCAGACTTTGTGGGAGATATTTATATAATTATGTACTCTGTTATTTTATTATACTGTTCTGGTGTACGCTGTCTTTGTTGTAATTTATCATGCAAGGGTTGGCACTGAGTTTTTCGGGTTAAATATAAGATATATTAATAATATAGATAAATATAACTAAATCAAAAATTAAGGTTAACAATTAATAATGATGAAGCGTATTATAGATTTTAAAAATCTAGCTGCAATTACGAGCGAATTATGATAACATATAATAATTAAAATATAGGTATATACAACGTGTTACAGAAAGGTGTGGTCATATTTTAGGATCATTACATACACCTTACAATTAGTACTTATGTACCGGATCTTTTCAAAACCAAGACATCCGAAAATTTCACGTAAAATTTAATCACTCGTTTATTAAGATCGGTCACATTGATGACATCACTATTAATTATTATGTACGACACTCACTTTTTAATAAACTTGAATAAGGTGAACGTAATTCTGCGGGCATACGTACATAACTTGTAATTTAAACACAAATTAACACCTGAATGTGTTGAAGAAAAATAGGTACCATCCTCTAGAAGCATTTTAAAGACTTCATTCACAGGTCTTCCATCTATGAATTTGGCTTATTACAGTCGACGATCCTCTTCAAAACTTTTATCAGTTACACCAATACATAATACTTGTTTTTAGTCAAATACAACATATTTTTTTAACTCGTAATAATACTTCATAAAATCAGAACTTGCCGAACTGACTGCGTCAAATAAATATTAACATTTGACAACTGTTTAATGTTTTTTTAATCATAAAATAATTAAATGAAAGGAGGTCTATAGTATCATTGTTTATCATTTAGTGTTGTCCAAAGTTGAAAGTCGATATCGACATGTTACTCATTCGATAAAAAAGAAAATTCTATAATTATTGTACTAGCAATGCAATCGGATTTGGTACTTTGGGAGATAAAATACTTTGATCCTACACTATACATTGCTTAAATTTGCCCGCCCCTTTCTATAACACGTTGTATATTTATGTCTTAAATAATTGTAATTTAACAAGATTCATACAGAGTGTAGATCGACACAAACAGGATACTTTAGATTGATTTTGAACTAAAAATTAACTACATTGAAATTAATTCATTTAGTTTGACTTTAGTTGGTATAAACCTCCCTGTGTGGGACTGAGTCTTTATTAGCCATTTTTTAGAATTAAATTATTTCTCGGAGGCGTAAATTAAAAATATTTCTGTACCCAGTAATGGAGGCCTAAGCATTTTTTGTATTTAGTAATGGAGCACAAATCATTAACTGGTAATACATACACTCTCACGCCGGTACTCTTCGAAGGGGTAGGCAGAGGTGTAACTAGTACATCCACATTTCACCGAGCTTAATTCCGTCCCATGATGTGATAGCGGGCGAACCTTTCGCCATATCGGACACAATTAGAAAAACTAAATAACACTATGCCCGACCCGCGTACGCATTATAACTGCGCCACCGAGGCGCGATTGGTTCTGAGTGTGGAATTAATCGAACTCAAAAATAACTTATGGATAAATGACATCTCCGAGGGCGCCAGATAATCTGCCAACCCTAAAAGTGCATCAGCCAATCAATTCAGGGAATCACATCGAGCCTTCCATTGTGGGTCGAAATCGTAACCATCGCCGCGCTACAATACAACACAATAATATGAAATGTTTGCCATATACCCAGCAAAATTCGTGCTCGCTTATTGTTCGAAAGATTTTCCCGGAGAGAACGTGCCCACACCGATATATGATCTCCTAGTGTTTGTAAGGAATTATTTTATTTAGTAGTTTAAGACAGAGTTTGATATTAATAGAATATATAAAATAATAATAATAATACAAGCCCTATATTATGCTGCTGGGCACGGGCCTCCTCTACTGAATGAGAGGGGTTAGGCCTTAGTCCACCACGCTGGCCTAATGCGGGTTGGCAGACTTTATTTATTTATTTATTTATTCGAGCATCTTACAAAACATACAATCATAAGAGTATTTCGTACAATAGGTAAGGTGTCTTATTCTAAATGTTGTCTTAATTACAAGTTGCCACGGCATGCTAGTATGCAGGTTTCCTCACGATGTATTAATGGAATATATTTTGTTTCAATGTCAGTGCAGCGATAGCCTAACATAAAGTGGTATGAACTGCCGAGACAGAAGTCATCTGTTTGAAACCAGGCAGCAGGGCACGCACCTCTGGCTTTCCGAAGATACCTCTGTATTTATTGTAATTGCTCGCTTTAGCTGTGGAGAAAAACATTGTGAATAAATATTCATACCTGAAAAAATCTTTAAAAAATCTACCAGGTTTCATGACTTCGCACCCCAAGGCCTCGCATTCGTTGAGATCTGTATAACCTTTCGAATAATATCATACAGGGTTGATATCATATTAATAATAATAAAAAAACATATATAGAATGTAAAAAAATATTTTCACAGTACAATAAATTGGTCCTTCGCGCCGGGTTGTAAAACTTTACAATATGTTGTGAATCTGTATTGGATATTTAATTGAATGATGCTCATATTACTAATTGGTTACACTGAAATTTGACAACTATATACCATGAACTACTGATAGAATAGTATTTTACTAAAATATATCGCACAGTCTTCACCTATCATCAGGAAACCCTCTTGCACCTTTACTTGGCTCCTATTAAATAAATACTGCAATAGATCTGCCTGCCTGGTACAAATGCTGTGCTGAGGTGTCTAGTTCGATCCCCGGGTCGGGAAAAAGTGATATTGGGTTTTTTATTACGAAATGCTCAGCATCAGCCCGGAGCCTGGAATTGTGCCCAGTATGGCGATAGATTCGCCCCCTATCACATCATGAGAAAAGATCAAACCCCAGACCTCAACGACAGCCTCAGTCTTATCGGGTACGCATTACAACTGCTCTACTGAGGCAGTATTATTATTAACCTTATAAAATAAAACTACAAGAAAACTCGCAATAGAGTCAACAAATGAGCAATAACACTCCTGAACGGTATATCTATAACATTTATAAGTTTTTCGTTCAAATAAAATAGCGATACGCATGGTTGTTTACTTCAATATTAATATTTGCGTAACAACTGTGCCGAATGGCTGTGACATAGATATTGGCCGAAGCAATTTGGGATTTAGAACGGAAGTGCTCACACACGATGGTTTTCTATGGATTTTTATTTATTGCTTTTAGGATATGTTATATGGAAGTTGTGTCCGGTATGGCGATAGGCTCGCCCCCTATCACATCGTATGTATGTATGATTTGTTATTTTATTTTATAATACACAATACAGATTACAATTATTGCAAAGATATGAGATAAAAATATACAGTTATGAGCTAGATTGTAGTCCAAAAAAATATGTGTACATAGAAAAGTAATGTAGAAGAGTTTTAGACGTTACAAATGTTTAGAAATGCATGAAAACAGAATAAGTTACCAATAAAGAAATTGCTAATTTAATGGATTCGTGTTTTAGGCAACGAGACTCGGTGCTGGTGGTGATGAGTCCGGGCCATCAGGTTTGGGTTTATATGGGATTGAAGTTCCTCTTTTTAGTAGAAGGCCTGTAAACGAGCAAGTCTAATGGTTAGTGACCTGCACCATCTATGAACACAGAATGAAGTAGTTTTTTTCTCTTTACTCCGCATTACTCTCACTCACACACTCTAGGTACACCACCTTGGGTTGACTGGTAGCCCTTGGGCATTAAGTTTACCTTTTTTTAATTTGCTTGAATGACGAAACGAGCAGGTCGCTCGCCTGATGGTAAGTGACACACCTGTTCATAAACAGAAGCAACACCACACAGAACCTTGAATTGTAATAGTACTGCATGGCATTGTACTGCGTTCGTCATCCCCATACATAATATGGTAAGACTGATAATGCCCAGTAATTTCACTGGCGACAGAAATAGACAAACGGTGGTACAATCCAAGCATACGAGGGACCAACAACATTTTTTTTTAATAAGCTTGATATGTTTTCCCTTCCTATTTTTAATTCATCCCTATCGAGTGTTTTTAAGTATCAGTATATTAAACATATTTGGGACATTTTGCAAAATTCAACCGCTATAACCGTAACCGAAATGTATGTGGAAAGACTACTTGTTATGCCAGAAAATAGTTTTACACGAGCAAAGACGCGAGCAAAACATAGTAATCATAATAAAAACAGACAAATGCGTCAAACCATATCGACTCATAAACATCGCAGGAAATAATCGATATCGCGCACAAACGATACAACATTAATAAATCGTATTCCTAATAACGTTTGGCCGGTTTTATATCGACGTCGATAAAACTGGATGTCCAAACATGGCGCGGCACGGTTTTCAATTTAAATTATTTACGGTTATAGAGGGTTGTTAATGAATACGCTTGCACTGTGTTAGTTTTGGAAATGTGCGCCAATCAACGTGTCATCGGATCATCGATGAGCTTTTAGAGTCCCGTACACAAATAGAGCTAACGGGGCTATTACTTAGCCCATGCTACAGTTTACCTACTTTTAAAAGGATGTCATTTTATGTGACGTATCTAACAGTTCTTTTTTTTATAATAGGCCGGTAAACGAGCAAGTAGGTCTCCTGATGATAAGCGATCTCCGCCGCGCATGTACGCCCACAATACCAAAAGGATCATGGGCGCGTTGCCGACCTTAAAGGAAAGGGATAATTCAGAGATTGAGAAGGGGAAGGGGAGGGGGATTTAGACTTCCGAATATCTCACTCACCGTACGAAACACAGCAGCAAGCTGCTACTTTACGCCGGTTTTCTGTGAGACTGTGGTAACCCGTACGAGCCGGCCCATTCATGTTGTAGACAAAACTACCTACGGCGTGGCTCTACCACTCATTAAAAGGTTAAGCCTTTAAAGGAATAACAGACAGACAACAGTGTAGACCCTGTAATAGGGTTATGTTGATGATATCATTGTCTTAAATGTTCATCGTGCGGCGTGCTTATGGACGTTATGAATGCCAATCTAGCGTGAACTAATGTGAACATAGATCGTAATGAGATTGAATGTAGAATAAAAGTTGACTGAAACCAAAACGGTATAATGCTACTGCTAATGCTGGGTGCATTTGACGCTGATTATTGGTTTAAGAGAATGCCATTTGCAACTTTCTTGACGCTGAGACTAGATCGGAATGACATTTTGAACATTTAAAATTACGAGAACTGACATCTAGGTATATTTTATGTGATTCTTTAATTACACATTAAACCTCCGTGGCGCAGTGAGGAAGTAGCCAGCATGAAGCGAGAGGCCGCGGGTTTGATTCAACGCACGAGATCACCGCATCTATATATAATCTTAAGTTTTCAGACTTTAATTAAACTAAGTACCATTATCGTTTAGCCTTGTTGGATCTATTCGGAAATTCGCGGGCTTCTGGAGTTTTTTTGAGTCCTAAGTTACAACATATAGGCGTTTTTAATTGTTATAAGTATATTTTTTATCAGCTGCAGATTAATATTGTTATGGATTTGGATCATCGAAATAAGATGACAAGAAATGTAACTCAAGCAAAAAAATTAGCCCACAAAACTCTGTGCAAGGGGGTGGGGCTATTAAAGTCTGTGCAGCTCGTTCATTCATCCATTCATAAAAATGTATGATTGATCTCTAGTTGACATAATTGTTTACGCGGTGCAGAACGTCGTATTTCGATTTAGAAATTTAATATTTAGACATTAACTTTTATGAAATAAAGTTGATTTTGAACATTCATCAATTTTTGTTGCGTGTATAATAATAATAATAATAATAATAATACACCCAACAGTCACACACATAGTCCTGACCCCACACTAGGTAAACCTGTGTCGTGGGTATCAGGAACTACGAGGGACTTGCGGTCCCACAACACCCAGACCCGAGACCAATATTTAGGGTTCACACAAACATTTGTCTCGGTGTGGGAATCGAACCCACGGCCTCTCGCTTCGCAGCCGACTACTCGCCTGCTGCGCCACGGAGCTGTCAAATGTATATTTGATTTATTGCTGTATGAGTGTTATGTTTTACCTTTGCGTGTGTAAGTAAGTGGAGCCGTATTTTTGGCAGATTCATATGAGAGTTATTGTTCTAGATTTCTTATTTCGATGGTTTGGATAGCATGGCAATTCCTGATACAGGTTTTTGTTTATAGTATAGGCAGGCAAAGGTGCAGGTCGCCTGCCTGATGATAAATACCACGCCTTTTTCTATTACGAAATGCTCAGTATCAGGCCGGAGTCTGGAATTTGTGCCTGGTATCGCGATAAGCTCGCCCCCTATCTCATCGTGGGACGGAAATACGCTCGGCGTAATGTGGGTGTACTGGTAACACCTCTGCCTACCCCTTCGGGGTTACAGGCGTGAGTGTGTATGTAATTAAAAGTAAGTTAATATGGACATCCGAAAGTTAACATAGTAAGGGGTGAGACTCATAAAAGCATGTTAAAAATATATTATTTTTACTTAAGTTGTTTTCTTTTTAACATTCCGCTGTCACCAATACCACAGACCACAGCCTGATGGAACTGGTGTCTTGAATTTTAATTCAACTTATCAATCCGTAGTTACAACTTTAGTCTCCGAAGTTTATCAACCGGGGAAACGACAGGAATTTTTCCATCAGACAAAGCGGCACTGGGAAACTTTACAGTTGACTCAATCTTGTGAAAATGTTCTTTTTTTAAACTTTGATTTTATTTTTAGGCGAAGTATCTGAGCCAATCCAGCGTTAATACCATCGGAAGCATTTTTATTCCTGAAAAGTGACTTCACTGGACTTGTAACATCCTACAGTGTGTCCAAATACAATATCGAACAACGTCTTTCGAAGGACAGCAGAATTACGCCGCCCGGCCCTGAAGTTATACAAAGTATCAAAAACTCTGTTGGACCTTTTTGGGTCCTGAAGATAGACATATAGACAGCTTAATAAAAATTGTTAAATTAAAAAATAATAAACAGAAGGGAGATATTATCCTTACACAGGTAACTTAGAAAAAGTTCATATAAAAAAATTATATTTTCATCTAAAAAGTAATGAATAGTTGAGTGACGTACGTACAACGTAAAGTTGAAAAGAAGTGGGATAGTTTGTATGGATAACAATATAAGTTGTCTGAGTGGTAGAGCCACGCTGTAGACAGTTTTGTCTACAGCATGAATGGGCCGGCTCGTCCGCGTTTTTACACCGAAAACTGGTGTAAAGTAGCAGCTTACAGCTGCGTTTCATACGGTGAGTGAAATATACAGAGGCCCAAATCCCCTTTCCTTCCCAATCCCTAGTTCCCGTTCCTATAAGGTTGGCAACGCGTCCATGATTATTTTGTTATTTTGGGCGTACATGGGTGGTGGAGATCACTTATCAGGTGACCCACTGGCTCGTTTGCCGGCATATTCTGGAAAAAAATACGTGTCAAAACTTGAACCTTGGTATTAATACTCTTCAACGAATTATTGAAACACGTATTTCCGCGTTCTGGAAAATAAAACCTCTAAAGTCCTAAGGGAGTATGAGGACGGGCAAGTTCGTATGAGAAAAATACTTATATCCCAGAGAAGAATTTCGCAACGGCGAATTCGTGAGCAAAAGCATTATAAATGCTGGATAGTTCAATTTAGATAGACAATAGAAGCAGCATACGCCCTCACGCCTGTAATCCCCGAAGGGGTAGGCAGAGGTGTAACCAGTACACCCACATTTCGCCGAGCGTATCTCCGTTCCACGATGTGATAGGGGGCGAGCCTATCGCCATACCGGGCACAAACTCCAGACTTCGGGCTGATACTGAGCATTTCGTAATAGGAAAACCCAATACCACTTTACCCGACCCGGGGATCGAACCCGAGACCTCAGCGTTAGCTTAATCGTAACGCATACGCAGTACAACTGCGGCACCGAGACAGTCAAAACGAAGGCAGCAAATAGAAACAACTCGAAGTCAAAACGAAGTAAATACTGTTGACTTTACTACACTATTCAAAACCGTTACAGATAGAGTTGAGAGAACTAACTTAGTTTCATTTTACTTAGGTAACCTATTTCGCCAGGACTTAGATATCAAGGTAATTGTCTATTTGGCTATCTGCTTTCTTTATTGGCGATTTAAGTCTGACTGTTTTAATTCGATAAAGCCTTTTTACTTTAAATAGGCGCGTTGGATCTAACATGGAAGGCTTAAGTAGTTCGGTAGAAGGAAATTTTCAAAACGCGGAAGTAAACGAATTTTTACTAACATATATTTAATAAGTACGCGCCTATTACCCCGAAGGGATAGGCAGAGGTAGAACTACTGTACGTAACGTGCTCGGCGAAATGTGGGTGTACTAGTTACAGTGCCGTCGTAAATGTAATGTAGCTTAAAAAATATTGACATGTAAAAGTGATATTTATGATCCAATTTACAGAATAAATGATTTGATTTTGAATACACCTCTGCAGCCCTTCGGGGATTACAGGCGTGAATGTGTATGTGTGTTTAACAATATATTTCAGGTTAACCACTCTAAACGGTTTTACGAGTGGTAGAGCCACGCTGTAGACAATTTTGTCTACAGCATGACTGGGCCGGCTCGTCCGGGTCGTTACCACTGTCTCACAGAAAACCGGCGTAAAGTAGCAGCTTGCTGCTGCGTTTCGTACGGTGAGTGAGATATCCGGAGGCCCAAATCCCCTTCCCCTTCCCAATCCCTTATTATCCCTTTCCTTTAAGGTCGGCAACGCGCCCATAATTCTTTTGTATTGTGGGCGTACATGGGCGGTGGAGATCGCTTACCATCAGGTGACTCACTTGCTGGTTTGCCGGCCTATACTAGAAAAAAAAACACATAAACTACAAATCTGCAACCAATCAAACATTCAAATGTGATAAAATTCAATACAGTTATAACATTTCTTATTCATGCTACGCTTCCCAGCGCAAACATGTTTTCGTACCCAGATATAATTTCGTACACGACGTGATTTCTGTTGACATAAATATTCATTTTGATGGCGCTAAAATTAATATACGTCTGCGAAATGTATTTTTCAATCTCAGGCATTAAGGCGTTTTATGAGCGACTCATACTGACGCTGGCTTGACAGGCCGGGTGGGCTGACTTAATTATTCACCTATCAGTAGATGTAATAAAGATATTGTTTTAATTAATTATCAAGCCAAGCCATATTCACGCACAATGGCCCGACATTAAACGGGCTACGTGCGGAGAAAAGGAGCCCACAATCAAATCAAAGCCATGGCTACCAAATATGATGTTTATGGTTCAATAATACACATTCCTAGTGTATTCATTAATGGATAAAAAACAGACATGACACTAACCGTAGTTACTTCATAAAAGACTTGAAAACGTACTTCTTAAAAAAATATTGAAGTTGGTTTTATGTTTGTTAAAACTTATTTTATAAATTCCAATAAAACAACACAATCACGATCACTGTGCTTGTCTTGATCTGTTGAGGAGTTTTAGTACTTACTTGGTTTACCTGTGGATATTAGGAACTACGAGGGGTTTTCGATCTCACACTACCCAAACCAGAAGCAAATATTTGTGGATAATACTCACGGCCTCACGCTTCGCAGCCGGCTACTCGCCCACTGCGCCACGGAGGCTGACAATGCTAGAGAACAGCCGAGCCGCTGCCTCCCGTTGAAGGAAAACTATATTTAAGCCTCGCTTAAAGAGGGGGATTTGGGCCTCCGGATATCTCACTCATCGCGGTAGGAAACGCAGCAGCAAACTACTACTTAACGTCGGTTTTCTGTGAGACAGTGGTAACAACCCGGTTGAGCCGAAAATAAACTGTCTCCAGCGTGGCTCTACCACTCATGAATTCAAAATCTTCTCAATTTTCATTCACAAACCAACTAGACGGAATAAGCACTAACAGTAAGGTCTTCTGCTATAACAGTTTTAATTATATTAAAAATAGCGTACCTAAGTTTCTGCTTCCTGTCGTCTTCGCTCCGTTCCTTTTTACGGTTATTTTTATTTCACCGTACGTTTTAACGTTGTTGGTTATTTTGTTGTCGCAAATGAAGAGGTTAATGTTGTCTTTTCACAAGGCTGTACAGTTTCTATAATGAGCAAACTAACTCGATAAAATAAGTAAAAAAAATACCTTATGTATTCAATTTGGAGTCGCTGTAGGTAAATCACCAACAAACTGCCACACCAATGACTCAAAATTGGTTTAATTTATTTAGTATTTTCGGTACCTTTTAATATTTTCGGCGTTTCAGTTTTAAGAATCTGTTTTATTTTCGTAACAATCAGTGCGTAAATACTACACTTTAGTCATTCATCCCCGATTTCATCCCCTAAGAGCTAGAATTTTCCTTTCCAAAAAATAGAACCACCCAAGTGGTTGATAACTACCAACACTTAAACTATCAAATGAAAAAGAATTGTCATTTGCAGATCATGAAATTCATGGTGACACTACATATACAACGTGTTACAGAAAGGTGTGGTCATATTTTAGGGTCATTACATACACCTTACAATTAGTACTTATGTACCGGATCTTTTCAAAACCAAGACATCCAAAAATTTCATGTTAATTTTAATCACTCGTTTATTAAGATCGATAAGATTGATGACATCACTTTTTAATAAACTTAAATAAGATGTACGTAATTCTACGGAAATACGTAAGTACTTAACTTGTAATTTATACACAAATTAACACCTGAAAGAGATTGTGGGCTGAAGACGGTATAGGTACCATCCTCTAGAATCATTTTAAAGGCTTCATTCCCGGGTCTTCCATCTGTGAATTTGGCTTAATTCGGCGATCCTTTTAAAAGCTGTTATCAGTTACACCAACACAAAGTACGAATACATAATACTTGTTTTTAGTCAAATACAACATATTTTTTGAACTCGTAATCATACTTCATAAAATCAGAAATTGCCGAACTGACTGCGACAAATAAATATTACATTTGACAACTGTTTAATGTTTTTTTAATTATAAAATAATTAAATAAAAGGAGGTCTATAGTATCATTGTTTATCATTAGTGTTGTCCAAAGTTGAAAGTCGATATCGACATGTTACTCATTCGATAAAAAAGAAAATTCTATAATTATTGTCCTAGCAATGCAATCGGATTTGGTACTTACTATGGGAGATAAAATACTTATAAGCTATACTATACATTGCTTAAATTTGCCCGCCCCTTTCTATAACACGTTGAATAATACCAATACATCATTTTCATGATAACGAAAATCCATGCAACATTAATAAAAAATCTCCAAACATCCAAAACTCAGCTACTAATTTAAAATTAAGAAAACGCAACACAAAACAAACCAAGAGTATATAAAAAGTTAAATTTGTATTTATAAAGACGCGAGTGTTTCGTTTGCTACGCTGCCAAGATCATTGTGGCTAGAAAATTAAGTTTAAAAACTCTGCAAAATTTGGCACGTGGTCCGCTTGATAGCATCGTGGTTGGGCTAACGACCCCTTACACGTTCGAAAGAGAAACTTGGCTCTGTTTCTTTTAGTAAGATGGTCTTCACACATTTTCACAAAAAATATCACACATAAAAAATATCTGTCACGGTGACTCATTCTTGTCTCTTGTTTGGAGATCAGCCCGTCTATATCCAGTTATAATGTTGACCTTATCGATTTTGATTTAGAAAAGTACGTTTTTATTTTCCATTGCTTTTTTTAATTGACCTGAATCAGGTTTATTCTCTGCATTTTCTTTAAATAAGGGCACGTTCTGACCATATACCGTACTCTTTGACGTGACATTGACAAAAATAGTATGTAGAACTATATTATGTAGAACTTGTCACCACTTTCTAATTCTAAGCATTCTATTTCATACATTCACATAGTTCCTATCAAGTTACCTAATATCTTCACCGAGATATTACGATTCATTATAAATAAGGTAAGTGATGAACCATCCATAAGTTATTTTGTGTGTACAAAGTTAGAACAATCAGATGTGCGTTTCCCACATTCAAGGAATAGGGATTTGATTGAGCTTATGGAAATCTCAGACACCGTATGAAATGCAACAGCAAGTTGTCATTTCTCCGAGACAGAGGTACCACGGTCGAGCGGCTTATTGTACGAAATTGTAGAGCTTAAATTCTCTCTAAATATTCTTCTTATTTACATAACATAACGTTTAACAAAACTTAGAAACCGACGTCAAGCAATAGCATGTCAATTCTAATACAATAACACAATCGCGACGAGTGTACTGTTGTCCGTTGAGGAGTTTTTTTTTCTCCGTACTCCGTCATCAGATCTTAACTTAATCGCAGCTTAACTCTATGGAGTGATTTTTTTTCCAACAAAATCGGTCCACAATTGGCGGAGAAATCGATGTACATACATAAAAAAAGCAAAATAAACCGCGCCGAATCGAGAACCTCATCCTTTTTGAAGTCGGTCAAAAAGTACAGAAAATTAGGTCACAACCTAGCAACAAATTTTCTTAACAATATAATATTCCTAAACAAGCGAGCAAGCCTCGAGGCTATATCTAGCAGAAGTCGTCAAAATCTTTTCAAATTACTCGGTTAATCTTCATCAAACGATCATCAAGTTTGCACCGACTGAAACTTCACCGACTGTTAACTGTAGATAACTTGGTAACTTTCAATTGCCATTGTTTCGCGATACTGCGCGGATTTATCACTGCTTTTCTTTGATAATATTTTATCATAGACAATATTTTCTTTTCCAGATAGTACAAAAGGTAGAAGAAAAAGTTACTAAGAATACGTAAGCAAGGTTTGGGAAGAATAGTAGATTTTTTTTGCTTGCCTCGGTGGCGCAGTTGTAATGCGTACGCGTTACGAATGAGGCTGCCGTTGAGGTCTCGGTTTCCATCCCCGGGTCGGGTAAAAGTGATATTGGGTTTTTCTATTACGAAATGCTCAGTATCAGCCCGGAGTCTGGAATTGTACCCGGTATGGCAATAAGCTCGCCCCCTATCACATCATGAGACGGAAATAAGCTCGGCGAAATGTGGATGTACTGGTTACACCTCTGCCTACCCATTTGAGTTACGAGCATGAGTAGGTATGTATACAGTATGTATTACACAAAAATAGGTACCTTAAAAGTACGAGTGACAGAATAGTTCAGAATGCTTTTAGCATCTGTTTGCTGTGTCGTCATAATTTAATCTTCTGCGGGACAGCTCGCTGACATCCAGTTACTCCGGGAGTGCGTAGGTCAGTTAGTGCCTAACTATAGTACTGTGTTCCTTTTATTCTAGGTGAAAATGATGTAGCGGCACTGTACAATGTCACTGAACGGCTCGTCGTAAATTCCACCACCGCACAACGCGCCACAAGTTGGGATTCCATCCACACCATCGGGATAGCTGGCGTTCCTCAACGGTGCGATTTACGTGAAGTTTTCTTACCCGTACGGCATCCTTATAGAATCAGCTATCACCTGCGGTATTTCCAGACCGAAACGACTTAGGAACCTTCACGGACAGAGCCTACTCTTTCCTCAAAGCTCGGCAACGCACCGACAAATCCCCTGGTATTGACGGTGTCCATGGGTGGCGGTGATCACTCACCATCAGGTGACCAGCTTGCTTCGTTGCCCCCTCTTTCATAAAAAAAAACTACGACGGAACGGAACAAACATCACATAATATTATGTTTCATTTTCAAATGTTTTAAATGATTCTCTAGATACTAAATTTTATCTATACTTATTGATTTCTGAGCGCCTATTTCACAATTTTTGATTAATTTTAAACGCCAGATAACGCTTAATGACAACCAATTTAGGTAATAGCTATTTTACATGAGCTTTTACATTAAAATAAAATTAAGTTAAGTAAAATAAATTGAAGTATATCGATATCGGTGTATTGATAAATATACTTAGTTAAATAGGAAATACCATCGGATCTCTATTACCTTTCACCTTTGTCCTCCACGAATAGAACTTTATCTCTTATCTCTACTTATCCTTCTCTGTTTCTTACCAAGCTAAACGATTTACTACCCTGTTAATTCTTTTCCATTCTTGAGTCACGATTTCCTCATTTTACCGACGACGTGTGGCTTCTCCTCTACTAAATTTTATGTTTTTTATGAGTGGTAGAGCCACGCTGTAGACAGTTTTGTCTACAGCATGAATGGGCCGGCTCGTCCGGGTCATTACCACTGTCTCACAGAAAACTGGCGTAAAGTAGCAGCTTGCTGCTGCGTTTCGTACGGTGAGTGAGATATCCGGAGGCCCAAATCCCCCTCCACTTCCCAATCCCTTAATCCCTTTCCTATATAGTCGGCACCGCGCCCATGATTCTTCTAGTATTGTCGGCGTATATGGGCGGTGGACATCACTTACCATCAGGTGACCCACTGGCTCGTTTGCGGGTTTTTGCAATAAAAAATAAAATAAAAAAATATATATATACAACGTGTTACAGAAAGGTGTGGTCATATTTTAGGGTCATTACACACTCATTATAGTAAGTACCTATGTACCGGATCATTTCAAACCAAGACATCCTAAAATTTCACGTTAATTTTAATCACTCGTTTATTAAGATCGATAACATTGATGACATCACTATTAATTATAATGAATGACACTCACTTTTTAATAAACTTGAATAAGATTTACTTAATTCTACGGGCATACGTACGTAATTTAAACACAAAATACCTGAAAGAGACTGTTTGCTGAAGACGTAATAGGTACCATCCTCTGAAGTATTTTAAAGATTTCATTGTCGGGTCATCCATCTATGGATTTGGCTTACTACAGTCGACGAGCCTCTTATAAGCTATTATCAATTACACCAACACAAAATACCAATACATAATACTTGTTTTTAGTCAAACACAACATATTTTTTGAACTCGTAATCATACTTCATACAATCAGAAATAGCCGAACTGACTGCGTCAAATAAATATTGACATTTGACAACTGATTAATGTTTTTTAATTATAAAATAATTTAATGAAAGGAGGTCTGAAGTATCACTGTTTATCATTTAGTGTTGTTCAAAGTTGAAAGTCGATATCGACATGTTACTCATTCGATAAAAAAGAATATTCTATAATTATGTCCTAGCAATGCAATCGGCTTTGCTACTATGGGGGATAAAATACCAATACTCTACACTATACATTGCTTAAATTTGCCCGCCCCTTTCTATAACACGTTGTATATGAAGAAATCGACGCTAAGATTATGATTGCATCAGAAAAAATAAACACTACTCGAGTCAGTAACGAACTTGAATTACTAACTTAACTAACCTTAATGTGGATTGCACCAACGTTGGTTAATGTTAAGTTATTGTAACAAACTTACCGTCAGGTGAGTTGCCGTCACTTGCTCGTTTGCCGGCATATATTATAATAAAATACTTTATTTAGTTTTATTTTGGTTAATATAGTCATTTCATTTGATACTATCATTCAGTTCAATATTGGCACTTCATTAAGGTTCAGTTTGAAGTCAATCTATAAGCGAAGACTTGTGATAGCGAAGTCAATTTAACTTGGAAACTTAATTTAACAACTCGCTCGATACCTGCTCGGTGCTCACGACTTGCGACCATTGTTAAACATTGTATGATTATCCTCAGCAACTACCAAATTCTGACTATATCTTGCGCGTTTGATATTACTGAAGGATTAAAACTACGTAGGAGAATATTCAGGCTGTTTTATTATTGTATTTTTTGTTCCATAAGAATATCGAATTAAACAAGATTATATTATTATTGTAAATTAGTATTGTTTAGGGTAAAACTACTAATATATTTATAAGTATACGCATGTTTGGAGATAACAATGTAAGAAAAAAAAAAAATAGAATAGGAAGAAAATACATTAATGTAGACATAACAAATAAGTAAAATATTCTGTAACGGTAAAACTTACAATGTAAACAAGACTAACATAGTTACCTTTCACTGCAGCATTTAATAAACGCTGCACTAACAAGATATGTAATACTTAAAACAGTAAAATTACAACTATATGGTCAATAGTGCCAAATTGATTTTAATTAAAAAAAAATAGTAAAGATTGAAATCTTTCTTAGATCAAATGATAAAATCATAAAACGAGCACGTCGCTCGCCTGATGGTAAGCATTTGCAATTACAAAGTACTGCATGGCACTGGACTAAGTTCTTCACCCCGAGACATAAGTTGTTAAGTCACATGATACCCAGTAATTTCACTAGCTTCAATGTCCTTCAAACCAATATACAACAATGCTTACACATTACTGTTTGGCGGCAGAAATAGATAAATCAGTGGCACCAACCCAGACGGCCTCTACCTACCACCTAGTTAAACAAAAACTTATTTTTAAAACGAATAGAAAATCTATTCCATTTCAAGTAACGATAAACCCCAACAGGCATGTCGGGATGTGTAACGTGGAAAAAAATCTAAAAAACATTTCTACTTTATCAACAGTCAGGTCAGTTTAGTAAAATCGCGGCAAAGTCCGAAAAAACTATTTTTGGAAAAATTGCATTTTGAAATCTCCCCAAGCGGTATAGTCAGGTCATGTATTCCTGAAAACAACAGATGGCCGGCTATAACACCGTTAAGTAACAACATCATGATTAGTTCTTGGACGACAAAGCTTTAGAAAAACTATACATTGGTTGGTAAGTAAAACATTATCCTAAATACATTTCATCCAAATCGGTCTAGCCATTTCCAAGAAACAAAATTATATATTTAAAAAGAAAACACCCCATATCTAAAGATTGATAAACTTGGAAAGTAAAAGTATATAGATACAAATGTTCATCCAAAACGTGCAAGAATTGTTTTTCTTTAGATTTGACAGCCTCTACGCTCTCCCCAGAGGGGTTGACGTCAGGCAAGCATCCGGACGTAATTACTTCAAGCCAAATCTTTCTGTAACATGTGTTAAAAGCATATTGCGCTAATCCCACTGCGAGAGGGAAAGGGCAGGTGGAAGGGAAGAGTCAGCCTCTGTGTTTAAAAAGGTAGGTATAATAAACGTGATATAAACCCTAAAGAACTTCTAATTCGGTGTAACATCGACCAGTGACCACAACGTCTATCGGTATGTCACGCGCTATCAGCTCGGGACATTTTTTTACCACGTTTTGTTTATTGCCAATCCGTACGGATGATTTTCAAGTTGCATTTTTAAAAATCATTTGTTATTCTAAATACATATATACGCACGCCTGTAATCTTCAAAGGGGTAGGCAGAGATGTAACCAGTACACCCACATTTCGCCGAGTATATCTCCGTCCTACAATGTGATAGGGGGCGAGCCTATTGCCATACCGGGCACAAATTCCAGACTCCGGGCTGATACTGAGCATTTTGTAATAGAAAAACCCAATACCACTTTACCCGACCCGGGGATCGAACCCAAGACCTCAGCGTTGGCCTCAATCGAACGCGTACACATTACAACTGCGCCACCTCTGCCTACCCCTTCGGGGATTACAGACGTGAGTGCGTATAATTTATTTACTCAGATGTGGCGAAACAAGCAATGATATCGGTTAACTATGACTAATATGTACTTAACTAAAGTACAGTTACCCACAAACAATAGTAATACAATAATAAACATGACGATACGAGTATGTTGCAACAGAATAAGCGCGAAAAGATGTAAATACTCGGGGTTCTGTATCATTATTATTACTATTATTTTTTCAACAAATAAACACACCCAACAGTCACACACATAGTCCTGTCGCAACACTAGGTAAACCTGTATCGTGGGTATTAGGAACTACGAGGCACTTGCGGTCCCACAAAACCCAGATCTGAAAAAAAATTTGTGGATCACCCAAAATTTGTTTCAGTGCGGTAATCGAACTCACGGCCTCTCGCTTCGTTGCCGGCTACTCGCCCACTGCGCTACCGAGGCTGTCAAAATTAATAATAATAATAATAGCTTAAACGTCAACTTATAACATAGCAATAAAGCTGTATCGCTTGAGTAGTGATTAAAGAACTAAATTATAAGAATGATACCAATGTCTCCAGAGGGGTTAACGTTAGGCAGGCCGCCGGTTCTAAAAACTACAAGCCAAACCTTTCTGTAACACGTGTTAAAAAACATGATGCGCCGACCCCACTGCGAGTTGGGTAACGGCAGGTGGAAGAAGAAGAGGCCGTGGGTTCGATTCCCACACCGAGACAAGTGTTTGTGTGATCCATAAATATTGGTCTCGGGTCTGGGTATTGTGGGACCGCAAGTCCCTCGTAGTTCCTGATACCCACGACACAGGTTTACCTAGTGTGGGCTCTGGACTATGTGTGCGACTGTTGGGTGTATTTTTTTTATTTATTTATTATACTATCCCATTATACTATTCCATGGGCACAATTTCTAAATACTGACGTATGCAGGTTTCCTTACGATGTTTCTTTCTTAAAGCGAGCGATAATTCACAATGTAATTGAATACACATTTAGCTTAGAAAAGTCAGAGGTGCATGCTCATGGAGCTGCGACTTTGGTCTCAACTCCATACCACTCCCCGCTGAGCTATCGCTTATATTAAAAACAAATTTAACATTTAATTCTATGAGTGTTAGAGCCACGCTGTAGACAGTTTCGTACGGCGAGTGAGATATCAGGAGGCCCAAACTCCCCTCCCCTTCCCAATCCCTTAATTAACCCTTTCTTTAAGGTTGGCAACTCGCCAATGGTATTGTGGGCGTACATGGACGGTAGAGATCACTTACCATCAGGTGACCCACTTGCTCGTTTGCCGGCCTATGCTATAAAAAACATAATACAATCTTTATTATATTTTTAACCTGATTATTACAAATAAGTCTCTGTAACAGTATTTTCGGGAGTTAGCGTGGTCTAATTACAATCAGCATCTATTGAAATACATAAAATAGTTTCTAGAAATACGCAATTTAGTTTGAAATTAGCTTATGTCAGCTTATTTATTAATATTAAATATTATTAATATTAGAAATTATTATAATATTAATATTTCTAAACGATCTCTTTTACGGTAAACGCGTTAAGCAAATAAGAATTATTTACTGCTGAAGTATTATGTACTAACGTGTTCTTTTACACTATAAATCTCAGTAATAAGGTTAATATTGCGCAGTGCGTTTTGTATTGTTTCTAACTATTTTAACAATTTAAAAGCATTTCTACTTTCTAAATGTCATCTAGAGTACAGCTAAGATTGTACATACTTGTTACAATCTGTAAGTAAATTGTATTAAAGACTTCTAAATTAACAAAGAAATTAACAGTAGATCTGTTCACCGCAAATTCTAATAACTTCACCACAAAACAATCTTGATATGATAAGAACTCATATATAACTTGGTTCTGCCAAATTCGATCAATTATCAACTGACTGTGGAACAATTCACACGAGACGAAATATCTCATAGGAGACTTGATAACTGAAGATACTTTCCAAAATGAAGTTATACATCTTCGGACTTGTATTAGCTGCTGTGGTGATCGTGGAATGTGGCCACACATTCATGGGAACGAATGTCATGAGACAGTTGGTCTGCCAGAAGAATGCTAAGTTCAGTGCCAAATCCTTCACCAAACGGATTGAGGTAGTCAACTGCACCACGCCTATCCGCAACCGTCAGAGTATCCAGGTATGCTTTATAAATAAATAACAATAAAGAAATAAAAAAAAAAGTAAATAAATAATAAAGTAAGTAAATAAGTCTTTATAAATCATACTAACTTTTGCTCGGGGCTCAACTCAAGTGAAAAAATGTTTCATTATATTTTCGGAATAAAAGTTTGCCCTCGGTGGCGCAGTTGTAATGCGTACGCGTTACGATTGAGGTCAACACTGAGGTCTCGGGTTCGACCCCGGGTCGGGTAAAGTGGTATTGGGTTTTTCTATTACGAAATGCTCAGTATCAGCCCGGAGTCTGGAATTTGTGCCCGGTATGGCGATAAGGTCGCCCCCTATCACATTAGGGACGGAAATACGCTCGGCGAAATGTGGGTGTACTGGTTACACCTCTGCCTACCCCTTCGGGGATTACAGGCGTGAGTGAGTATATATGTAAAAGTTAGCCTAAATTAAAATTCCTAAATCGGCCAATGATAGTCCCGTCAAAATCGGTTCAGCCGTTTCGGAGATTGGCTCGGACAAACAGTCGGACAGACAACATTTGTAAATTACGACAGGGGCATGAAGGGATTATTTATTTGGTATTAGAGACCCGCTGTCTGATCCCTACAACCCGCAACGGGAATCAAGGTTTGCTATTGCCTCGGCAATCAGCAGAGTGTACGATGTGCAGGTGAGGGTGGCTTTAGGGCTAAGATGTTGGTGGCCAATTTACACTCCAGGGCAGGAAATCCAGTACTGCAAAGCCAGGACAATTTAATAAGAAATAATATGTTTTCAGGGTATCCTAGCGTACGATATGACCAACTCTGGAGCATCGGCTAACGTCACAGCCGGCGGTCTGGGCTACAACTATGTGACTTTACGTCTGAAGAGTGATCGTGCAAAACCCTTGAATTACAAAATCTATGTTTACGTTTAAGAAAACAATTTTGAATAGAATCACTTTGTCTGCATAGTTTTTTTTTTCTGTTCTATCCTCTTCCAACATTAATCCATATCATTTTATCTTTTTAAATGAAGGGCGGAAATGCCAACAATGTCCAGCTTTCCTGGTCTCAACAGGCACTTTTTTATTGGAATACTGATACACTGTATGTTTGTATGGTCGCGTTTAAACCTTCAAAAAGATAGGATGTTAATATAAATAAGTAAGTTGTAATCTTTCTTTTTTTGTACTCACATGTCATAAGCGCTATTTAACCGACATCAAAAAAGGATGAGGTTCTCAATTGCGTTTTTTTTTGCTCTTTTTAGTTGCCTACATGATCAATAAACGATTTCATTGTTTCATGGATAAACACTGACAACGAAGTTTGTCACGAAGCCACGACACGAAAATTCGACTGACAAAAAAAAACAAAGAAATGTAGGTGAGAGGATCCTTTACAAACATGTAGGTCGAGATTTATCTGTTAAAAAGGGTGTATCCGAATTTATCCGCCATGTCAAGAGCCCCAAGATGGCGTCGGGTAAATCGGTGCATCCGGCCGCTTTGAGGGTCTTGTAGGAAGTGCACTCTGAATTCTGATACTCGGATGAGGACGTTCTTCCTGCAAAAGTGTCTTGAAATGTTGTCAATATCTTTTAAAAAAATATTTCTTTTATGCCTCTTCTTTGAATGCCTCGGTGGCTTAGTTGTAATGCGTACACGTTACGACTGAGGCTGACGCTGAAGTCTCGGGTTCGATCCCTGGGTCGGGAAAAAGTGCTATTGGGTTTTCTATTACGAAATGCTCAGTATCAGCCCGGAGTCTGGAATTTGTGCCCAGTTTGGCGAAAGGCTCGCCCCCTATCAAATCATGGAATGGAGATACGCTCGGCGAAATGTGAGTGTACTGGTTACACCTCTACCTACCTCTTCGGAGAGGCGTGAGTGCGTACGTATGCGTACGGGCGAGCCGGCCCATTCATGCTGTGAACAAGTGTCTACAGTGTGGCTCTAACACTCAATATATGCAACTTATTTTAATAACTATCTAATTAATCCACACGCGAATGATTTATTTACCACAGTACAATGCCACGCAGCATCTTTTCACTGCACAATTTCATAACTTTTATATGGTCCGTGGACCTCAAGCTGAGAAACCCTGTGTTAGACAATCCTTCTTCCCACTACTATTATAAATTTGAAAGTTTGGATGTTTCTGGATTTGATCACGCCTTAACAAGTGAACGGTTTTGGATGAAGTTTGGCACACAGGTAGACCATGACCTGGATATAGGCTTTTACCCTGGTACTTTACTTTTTATCCTGGAAAAGACCATTCACGCGGGCGGAGCAAAAGCTAGTAAATTATATTTTATAGTCACCATATTATGTGATTGAAACTAATCTGGTATTTATATTCAGATTAATCGGTATTAATGGCAGGTTAATGCGTTATTAATATTCTGATAGTCAATTAATTATTATTGTGGCAATTAACGGTTTAATTTTAGTTAATGGATCGATGGTTAACATAGGAAACAACTACGATATCATTATATTCTCATTCCATAATGGAATGGAAAAAAAATATAATTGAAGTTCTTACCAATGCTCTTATCATTACAAAAAATATTTCTAAATTGGATCTTTTATAAATAATTTGAATCGGTTTTAAATAATTATTTACATAACATAAGTTCACGCCTTAATCCTCGAAGGTTTTGTGGTAGGCAAAGGTGCAACTAATGCATGCAACAGTTTCACCGAGCTTATTGCCGTCCCATGTTGTACGGGGCGAATCTAGAGCCATACCGGGCAATTCATATATGATTTTTGAATCGGAACTCAAAACACAAATTGCAATTGCCCGACCTGGTAATTGAGCCCCGGACCAGGGCTTAGTACGCTGCCACTAAACCAATGATGGTTCCCGTTGCGGGTTGTGGGGGTCAGATAGCGGGTCACCCCATATAATACCTACCAAATACTACTATCTACCAAATACTAAATCTATGGTACGGCAGACTCTGGCATTGAACCGAGATAACACCATGTAAAAAGAAAGATTTACTTTACGCTAAATCTGCCAAAGGGGGATCTGATGTCGGGGGAAATTGGAAAAATCTTAAATGGATTATAACAAACGCATCACGATTCGGGGTTAGATGTTGGTTTACAAAGTTTTTAAAATTATTTGACTGCCTCGGTGGCGCAGTTGTAATGCGTACGCGGTACGACTGCTGTGTTGAAGTCTCGGGTACGATACTCGGGTGATGTTGGGTTTTTCTATCACGAAATGCTTAGTATCAGTTTTGCGTCTGGAATTGTGCCCGAAATGGCGATATGCAATCACTTCAGGACGGAAACAAGATCGGTGAAATGTGAGTGTACTCACTGAATATAGCTCTGTCTACACCTTCAGGGAATACAGGCGATAGTGCGTATGTATGTATAATAATAATTGAGAGAAGCATGTTTCATTTGTCCTCAATTTTAAAGGAGCTTAAGTAAATATTAAACCAATTTTTTAAACCGTTGTAATACATTAACTTGTATAATTTGATAATGAACATTAATTGCTACCGACTGTCAAATTAGTAGGGTGTAACAATTAACACGAAAGCCATCTGGTCTCTGTTAAGATACGCTAAATTAAATCGATAATCAAACCCATGGTATCGTCAGTTCAATAATTTCAATATTTAGTGTAAGTACCAGCTTGGATGCTTATTATATTTTTTAAGGGACTTTTCTGATATTCTGAAAGATAACGTCTAAAATTTTGAGGAAATTTTAGACTTCTTGCACAACCATACCTCCATGAATTATTGTGAAACGGTTTAGGTAGATATGGTCTTATTACATTCTCTCATGCCGCTTTTGATATATGAATTTTATATAATTTAAATAAAATAAAACGTTCAATAATTTTTGGTTACATTTTTATTGGCATTCGAAGGCATATGAGCAGACAACCCGCTTTACCATGGATCTCAGCAGCCCGGGGATTACAGCCAAGACACTGCCTACCATGAAATACGTTTTTTAATAAGTTTGGAGGGCATATGACTTGCCCGTCGCGGAGATGAAGATATTTCGCTGGATGTGCAACATTACACGACTATATCGTATACAGAATAATTACAACACAGCCTTGGCATTTCCGAAAATCCAAATATATCCTAACCTTATATCCTTACCATTGACCTCAATCTACAGTGTTATTTCATCCATTAACCACCTTTCACCGGTCATCTCATGGTTGAGATTCGAGCATCGCACACAGATCTCAATGATGGATGAATTCAGAATTGCAAGTAGCCATTTACTAATGAACTGGGTAATTGTAAATCGTATGATAGTGCCGAATAAAGTGGTTGTCACTTGACAAGGGTTTGAATTAATATATCTTGAGTCCATTTGTATATTACTTACATTAATTAAGTAGAACGTGGTCGACATGTAGTGAGGATACGAAAGTCTAGCGGGCAATGTTTATGAGTAGCATGATTTAAGTATTGTAATCATTCACATCATTAATTTTAGGTCTAAAGCCAACCTCACCCGTACGCGGTGGTTACTCTAAGGTTCTCAGGTAAAGGTTCTCAATTTGTCTGCTTTATTCTATTATATACGTTACGCGATATGCCATCAACATCTTAGGCTCAAAGCCAACCTCATCTGGTCCATTCTGGTGATTAACGGACGAGGTAATGGCAAAACTTGGCTCCCGTTGCGGGTTGTGGGGATCAGACAGGGTGGGTTGCCCCACATAATACCAAGTACCGTCAAATCTATAGTACTAGAAGGTGGACCCTGGCAAACTAGAAAACTCATCAAATAGGGCTTAAAGATATTTTTGTTGCTGCTCATACGAATACTTAGACGCCATTTGCAAAAATATTATTATGGATTCAGTATCTACTTACAACTAAATCTTATTCAAAAGATACATTTATGATGATTTTTTTGATTATTATGATTCATACATACTTACGCACTCACGCCTGTAATCCCCGAAGGGGTAGGCAGAGGTGTAACCAGTACACCCACATTTCGCCGAGCGTATTTTCGTCCCTTATGTGATAGGGGGCGAGCCTATCGCCATACCGGGCACAAATTCCAGACTCCTCGCTGATACTGAGCATATCGTAATAGAAAAACCCAATACCACTTTACCCGACCTGGGGATCGAACCCGAGACCTCAGCGTTGACCTCAATCGTAACGGGTACGCATTACAACTGCGCCACCGAGGCAGTCATTATACTATCATTATTATGATAGTACAATGTTATTAAAGATGTCTTTGATGTCCTACGGTGGTGGTGCTCCTTGTGTTTGTACAGAAAAATCGTCACCATCAGGCGTACTGATTTTAGATGTTATCTTATTTCGATGCTTTAGATAGCCAAAAATTTTAAAGTCAATAGGCGCTCTGTCTTATGAAATTTTACGCTTTAGACCCGATTCGATAAAATTTTACATTATTACTCGCTGTCTTATTCACAGTATAAATCCCTAAGGATTGACTAGTCATTTAACCATGCAAATCCGGCAATAATAATCAATACTCGGATTAATATATAGTTACGTCATGATGTGAAAAACATATAAAAATGAAAATAGTCCAAACGAATGCATTACTTTTATTGAATTTTCAACTGGCATACCATCTGAATTTATAGGATCGCCTAAAGCAACGTAGTCACTCGTCATTATAATAACAGATCCACTGTCCGCATCGAAATACCGAAATACTGTCAGTCATTTTTTACTCACTCGAATAAACTACAACTCCTAACTATGAGTGGTTGAGCCGTGCTGTAGACACTTTTGTCTATAAATGGGCCGGCTCATCCGGGTAGTTACCACTGTCTTACAGAAAACCGGCGTAAAGTAGCAGCTTGCTGCTGCGTATCGAACGGTGAGTGAGATATCCGGAGGCCCAAACCCTCCCCTTCCCAATCCCTTAATTATCCCTTTCCTTTAAGGTCGGCGACGCGCCCATAATTATTTTGGTATTGTGAGCGTGACCTACTTGCATGTTTGTCGTCCTATGCAATAAAAAAAATTTAAAAAAACTCCACCTAAATGGGCAGTGTAAATGATTACTCTCTTATAAGGAACTTATCCTTGGTTAATAGTTGATAGAACGTAAATACCAGTCGGGGGCGCAGTTGTAATGCGTACGCGTTACGATTGAGGCTAACGCTGAGGTCTCGGGTTCGATCCTCAGGTCGGGTAAAGTGGTATTGGGTTTTTCTATTACGAAATGCTCAGTATAAGCCCGGAGTCTGGAATTTGTGCCCGGTATGGCGATAGGCTCGCCCCCTATCACATCGTGAGACGGAGATACGCTCGGAAATGTGGGTGTACTGGTTACACCTCTGCCTACCCCTTCGCGTGAGTGCGTATGTATGTATGTAGAACGTAAATACGATCTACTTCGGGGTATCTTGAAATTTACTCTTGGATAAAACCTTATTCTAGTTTGTTCGAATCAGGGCCAAGACGCCTTTATGTGTTCATCGATGTAATAAATTTTAATTTTATGAGTGCTAAATGATTCGTAAATACATGTTTGTAACTAATAGCTATTTTTGGCAAAGAACTGCATATAAACAGAGCCAACAATCTAGATAAAGGAAACGCAAACTTCATCTGAAAACAAAATCTAATAAACCATGTCTGATCTGCTCGGAACACACAAGCAAAAAAAACTAAATTTTGCAGCTTTTTCGCTTCACGTTCCTGATTAAACCAATCGCCTGTCTAAACATAGCTGCGCTGCACAATACACAAGCAATAAATTATCAAGCGCTTGCGTTTATTCCGATGTGAATTTGGTATGGGCTTCCGCGCCATATACTATGGCAGCGCAGACGCGACAACCATATATCACACGACCGTGGTTCGCACATGAAATGTTTTACAATTTACTTGAAGCGCGTAATGTATGGACTTGGTCGGTCCTTATTATGCCTTGTTTTGATACATGTGTTACGGATTTTAACATGTCTATTTGGGAAAAGTGTGGTTTCGAATGCTACGATAATATATCATACTGTGAAATACCGCTTTACAAAATAATTTATATTTCACTCGGTACGGCGTCGTGGGTCCGTAACTGTCTATAAGACTATAAATCTTGGGTGTATGTACTTACCCATTATACCTAGGTACTTATAGCTCAAAATACATATAGCTAGGTATGCCAATTATTATTGAACTACTAGCATCTAATAGTATTTATACCAATATAAAAAAATCTAATAAACTGAGATTAAGAAAAGCAGCCATAGCTCAGCAGGGAGTGCTACGACTGCCGAGGCGGAGGTCGCAGGTTCGAAACCAGCCCAAAGAGCATGTACCTTTCACTTTTCTAAGTTACGTGTGTCTTCTTTCTTCCGGCCTTATTCTACTTGGGGATTTCTCCTAGTCGTCCTTCTCCAGAAACGTCGTATCTGGGTTGCCGTCGGGTCCAGGTTATCTTTTTCGACCCCTTTCTTATTAACCGACGTCCATGTTAATCGGGGTCTGCCACGGTTTCTTAGATTTTTGTCATGGGTTCATCAGTTCTTCGTATCGCATGACCGTACCAACGCCGGCGCGTCTTTGTATCTTTTAGGTTGCGTGTGTATTAATTGTTAATTACCGCTTGTATTCGCGGTGAAGGAAACATCGTGTACCTACCTACACGTGATTAGTCTATTTTTGGCGCCAAAAATAGACCAATGTCCAATGACCAAATAGATTAATGTCGGGTCAGGACTATGTGTGTGACTGTTTAATATATTAACTCACTAGCGTCTGTGCATTACATTTAACCAAATAAAACTAAAAAAAGGGCAGTTATGGTTCATAAATGGCAATTCATGAACTCACTCAGTTTTATATTTGCATAAATGTGCAATAATGTTCACTTAGGGAAATGAAGTAAACTTGCCATGGCGAATACGAGAGCGTTATGCATGACTTATTGTTGTTTAACACGAACTTCATTTATTTTAGCTTAGCTGTTGTCTATTGTCATATTATGTTTGAATGTTTGTTATTCTACTAAAAGTGTAAATGTAAAAGTTTGGATGTCTGTGAGTTTGTTTTGGATGTTGTTGATCAATCACAGATGAAATTTGGCACACCGGGAAATCGTGACTTGTGAGCTTAGCTTATGCAATACGAGATAACTTGACGACTCGTTTTGACGTGAAAAATCTGTTTTATCTAGTTATCTCTATAATAATATGTCTATCGACGCCAACATGGTTGAATACTCGACTCGTTATGTCAAAATTAGAGAAAATAGTACTTTGAACCTGTGATATTTTGTATATGTATTACGTACGTAATTTTATCGAATACTACCCTTTGTTCGCGGCATCGCCTGCGTGAACGGCCTTTTCCGGGATAAAAAGTAGCCTATGTTACTCAGTGATAATGTAGCTTTCTAACGGCAGAATTTTTGAAATTGGTTCAGTAGTTTTTAAGTTTATTCGTTACATACAAAAATACAAATCTTTCCTCTTTATAATATTAGCATAGAAGTATAGATTGATTCTTTACGATATTTGTCGTGAATAGTTATCCCTCTCGTATGCGATATATGTCGTGTTGCATATGCAAGACTAGGACTAGGACATAGACCCCGTAAAATTAAGGTAAACTGCAGTACCGCCGACTCAAAATTGTTCGATTTATTTTTAGCTTTTATTTGTTTTGTCAAAGTGATTATGTTTACGCGAATATTAAACATTGAAATAAAACTAGTTTATTCGGATTTTATAGTCTGTCCCGTGACCACGAAGGCTGAAAAGCTTTCGAAACGTCACGACTCAAAAAAAATTAAACCGCGATAAAATCCGTATAAACTAGTTTTATTTCAATTGTTTTGTCATATAATTTAAGAGATTTTTTAACGGTTAGGTGAGTTATTTGAAAGGATTAGCTACTTGATAGATATCTCATATTCTAGAGTTCATCTGGGTAGATAAAGCTTTGTGTATTTCTGTCGGAAAGCATCAATGAGAGGGCACAGTCGTGTTCCGATTTGAAGGTGAACCACACGTAAAATGTACCTATACAATCATGTGCGTGTTGGATCATAAATATCACTTTTACATGTCAATCATTTTTTATGCTACATTTACGAATACTATATACTATACATACTACTATATACTATACATAATATATCCTTACATACGACCCCCCCTCCTTTTTTAAAGTCAGTGAAAATACATGAACATTTATAGGAAGGGGCAACTGTGTTTATCCCATTAAAGTAAGTAAAACCACTGACAAGCACTAGTTTATTGAAACCAACGTTTGCTTTACGACTTGGTTTATGATTCCGAAACACGAACACTATAAGTTGTCATTTTTGTTCAGTATTCAATTTTTGTTTTTAACTATTAAATCACCATTACAAAACAAGTATAGTAAGAGTCACGTTTCAGCTGTGTCTACATTAAAGGCCCAGCTCGACTGCGGAAACACTGTCTCACAGAAAACAGATGTGAAATGGCAGTTTATGTTGCATTTAATACCGTGACCTTTTTTCATCACTCTGAATGATGAAACGATCAGGTCGCTCGCCTGATGGTGAGCACCATGCGTGTCCATATACAGAAGCAACCCTAATCAGAACTTTGAATTACAAAACCCTGCATGACATTGGGCTGTATTCGGCACCCCATCTCCAGTCTCATCCCCAGACTCATAATGTCCAACCCGAACCCGCGGCCTCTCGTTTCACAGCCGGTTGCTCGCCCGCTGCGCCATGGAGGCTATCGTATATATCTAAATATGTTTGGCAAAACAATTGGGTATGCCTGTAAGACAGAACTCCTTATAACTGTCATGAATGTTGGTAATAAAAGAGTGTGACATCGATGTCTGAAAACACCTTTAAGTGGTAGAGCCACGCTGTAGACACTTGTGTTTACAGCACGAATGGGCCGGCTCGTCCGGGTCGTTACCACTGTCTCACAGAAAACCGGCGTAAAGTAGCAACTTGCTGCTGCGTTTCGTACGGTGAGTGAGATATCCGGAGGCCCAAACCCCTCCCCTTCCCAATCCCTTAATTATCCCTTTCCTTTAAGGTCGCCAACGCACCCATAATTCTTTTAGTTTGTGGGCGTACATGACCGGTGGAGATCACTTACCATCAGGTGACCCACTTGCTCGTTTGCCGGCCTATGCTATAAAAAAAACCTGAAATACAGCGGCAGTAAGTTCTTCGAATTAAAATTAAAACCAATTTAATTTTATGTCATGTTAATATTGAACACTCCAAGTGCAAAAGTAGGTAATTAAAATAGTCTGTACCGCTTCACGTGTATAACTAAATCATCACCTGGCCTTTTGGACTTAGCAACGATTGTCTTCGTCGATTGAACTGAAAAATAAAAACAAGACATTTGATCACAAACTCATATTTTTTTTTCAAGAATTCAAAATTCAAAATATTTATTGAATCCATAAAATGTTATACATTATTTAGATTCCGTCGAAATTCTACCGCTAGTTCGGAATGCAACAGCATTCGTTCGTTCGTTCTTCGAGAAGAACGAGCAAGAAACTCCAGCGTTGCTCTTTTCAAAACTAGTTCACAATTATTACAGCATAAGGTTTTACAATATTTAATTGGAATAATTTAATAGTAGAGCCATGCTATAAACAGTTTTGTCAACGGCATGAACGGGCCGGCTGTACCGGGTTGTAACCACTGTTACTCACGCCTGTAATCCGCGAATCTATCGCCATACCGGGCACAATTTCCAGACTCCGGGCTGATACTGACCATTTCGTAATAGAAAAACCCAATACCACTTAACCCGACCCGGGGATAGAACCCGAGACCTCAGCGTTGGCCTCAATCGTAACGCGTCCGCATTACAACTGCGCCACCGAGGCAGTATGTTTTGTATTGTAAGATATCTGGAGTCTTCCGCCCCTTCTCTTTCCCAATCCCTCAATTATTAACTTTTAAGATCAGCAACATGTTCTCCTATTGTGGGTATTTATGAACGGTGGAAATCACTTACCATCAGGTAATGCACTAGCTCGTGGTCGTGACTGCTATACAAATTGGTAGCATGCATATTGTAATAATACTAGCGTTGTATATACATGTCCCACTGCTGGGCACGAGCCTCCTCTACTGAATGAGAGGGGTTAGGCCTTAGCCCACCACGCTGGCCTAATGCATGTTGGCAGACTTCAAATACCTTCGAAATTCTTATGAAGAACTTCTCAGGTATGCAAGTTTCCTCGCGTCTCGAGACTTCGCACCACTCGCCACTGAACTATCGTTGCTTCCACTTAGTAAAATATATTATACAAAAAGTGTAAAGCGCATCCCTGGTGGGGATCGAACCCACGACCTTTGGATTAGAAGTCCAACGCGCTATCCTCTGCGCCACAGGGACATGTATGAAGCCTTTCGTAGTTGCGACTTGAAAGGTTTGAGCCTTATGTTGCGTATGAAACAAATGGAGAGTAATATGGTAACACTTTAGTAGTTAGTTAGTTTTTTTGAGTCACGCTGTACACAGTATTGCCAGCTCGACTGGGTGGTACCACTCTCATAGAAAACCTACGTGAATAGGCAGATTGGTGTTGCGTTTCGAGTGAGTGAGATTCACTTCCGATCCCAGTACCTACCCAGCTGATATATATATATATATATATTCCTATCCCTATCCCTGCCTATCTACTTACCTACCTACCTCCCTGTCCATGATTCTTGTGGTTTTGTAGATGTTTATCAGCAGACTTAACATCTTATGTCTCGGGGTGACAAGCGCAGTAAAATGCCATGCATTGCTCTATAATAGTTCAAAGTTCTATGTAGTGTTGCTTCTGTTTATGGGCAGGCATGGCACTTACCATCAAGCGAGCGATGTGCTCGTGTCGTTCAGCTAAAAGACTCGTCACAAAATCTGTCAGAATCGTGTAATTAGGTATAACTAAGATTACCTGCATCTTCGCAACGTGGCAAGTAATTTCTACCTATTTCCCTTTTCAATTTCCTTTTATTTCGCCTGTAGAATTTCGCCAAACTCTCGGAGCCGAGTTTATCGGCCAATTCGAATTTGTTCAGTCGATTCCGCAGTTTCCTATTGGCTAAAATGATTCGTGCCCATGTTTTGTGCGAATATTTTGCGTTTCGCAGCGACACGTTGTCTAGATAACTGATTGAAAAAAAAAATAGGGTGATGTATTTATCTATTTATCTATATCTAACCTTTATATTCAAAGGGCATATTTCACAGTGTTCAAGTAACGTACGACTTGACCACCAATTAACGTATAAGACCACCACCATCACCACGGCTTTGTCTACTTCTGCCGTCACACAGCAGTGTGTAAGCACTGTTATGTTCCAGTTTGAAAGACATTGAAGTCAGTGAGATTAATAAGCACTATGAAACTTAACAACTTGTCTCGGGGTGAGGAGCGCAGACCAGTGCTTTATAATTAAATGTTCCGTGTGGTGTTGTATTTATTTATGGGCAGGCGTGGCGTGGCGCTTATACCATCAGGCGAGCGACTTGCTCGTTTCGTTATTCAGGTTAGTAAGAAAGCAACCGGCTCGTCTCGTTATCAAATAAAATACATAGCTGCCCTTCGGTTGTACATACACACATACATACATACGCACTCACGCCTGTAATCCCCGAAGGGGTAGGCAGAGGTGTAACCAGTACACCCATATTTCGCCTAGCGTTTCTCCGTCCCATGATGTGATAGGGGGCGAGCCTATCGCCATACCGGGCACAAATTCCAGACTCCGGGCTGATACTGAGCTTTTCGTAACAGAAAAAACCAATATCACATTTACCCGACCCGGGGATCGAACTCGAGACCTTGGCTTCAGCCTCAGTCGTTACGCGTACGCATTACAACTGCGCCACCGAGGCAGTCCTTCGGTTGTGCCTCGGCATTAAACAAAACATTACCTAACATTATGGATAATATCAATGTTTTAGAGAAGCGATTATGGAATAGTTCCCTATAGTTGCAACACTCTCTAAATAAAAATATAAAGGAATACAAAAACGAGCGCGGTACACCCGTTTGGCACAAGCCGCACATCGAAAAACCTAATCAGATTACTTTAAAATATGTGTCTGCATCGCTAACAAGGAGTTACTCACGAAAATATCTTCCACGACAACTCCAAAGGCAGACGAGATATGGCATCCCGCTTTGTGCCCGCAAATTTTATGCCAAATATGAAAATTCCTTTTTCGTACATTTTGTAAACATGTTTACTTTGATTTTGACGTTTGCGTAGAGGGTAGTATGAAATTATTCAGGTGTTCTATATTTGAAGGTATTTTTATTTCATTCTACATTCAAATATTTTTTGTAAATGTCGTGATAAATAAAAGTCTATTGATACTTACATAATAATAAAATTTTATTAATTGAGTAACATACACTAATGTTTATAAATGATCTAAATCAATTTTAATCTGATCTGATCAGTAGACCACAGACTTTTGTCCGCCAGAGATAGTGGTGCCAATTTCTATAAATGGTTCTAGAACAAAATCGTCTAAAATCGAAAGTATTTCTGCCTCTAACTATATTAAAACTAGTCGAATAATTATCAAACAAAAATCTAGGAAAAGTTAATTAGTAACTATATTACTATATATACTAAATACTTTTAGTAATTTAAATTAGTTGACAGCCTTGTGTAACAAAATGTTTGCTGGGCGCTGGCAACCCTATTTATAACCGTAGATAACGGAGAACAAGGATCACAGACCATTGACTGGTGAGGTCCCTAGACCTTCCTTCAAAGAACCCGCTTTGGAAGAATACGAAAAACTTTGTTAAATTCTCTATCTATTTAATTATGACGGTTATGAATAAAACACGGTGATCAAAACTGTTTTTATTATATTATTCCAAAAGGAATTTAGTGACATTACATCATTCATTGCTTATATTCCCGCCAAAACTACAATTTGCTTATATTGCTAGAGTTACCGGTAAACCTACTATTTAGTAGGATTACATACAAGACGTCCCACCACGTATTACCTTCATACAACATAGTGTTATAAGTTGCAGAACCACCATGAGATACATTCAAATTAAAATATCATGCAGAAAATATAATAATGTTTGATTAACTAGGTATTCCGTACTTCTTTGTAACAGTTCTAACAACATCCGCATTATCATTTCATATATAGCTTTAATTGATATTTAAAGCCAGTGAAACTACGCGCAAACGACCTCATTGTTTTAGTGGTAGAGTAATAAGGCTGAGAAATCATGAGGTCTTGGGTTCAAATCCCAAGTCGGGCAATCACTGTGTTTGATTTTTCGATAAAAAAATCACACATGAGTTGCCCGGGATTGGAATTTGTTCTCGATATAGCGATAGGGTCACACTGACTCACGCCATATCACATCGTGGGATGAAAATAAGCTCGGCGAACCGTCGGTACACTAGTTGCACCTTTAGCATTAACAGAAACTCGCCGAGCTTCACTGCTCAGTGTCAACAAAAATGCATGGCACTGTCGATTCTGGAGAGCAGTCACAGTGGCGGGTGTGTGGGCGGGATAGCCTCTAGTTGCACCTCTGCCCACCCACTGGGATACTGGCGTGAGCTCATGTATGTATGAAAAAACGGGGCATTATGAGACTTAAATTAAAGTACGCGCAAAATAATTCGGTCAGACTGGTTCGTCATTTCTGTACGCCTATCGTCTGTTTTTTCACTGAGGACAGGAGCTGCGACGTCGTTCGTAACTAACTTCGGGCCGGCAGACGCCTGGCTATACTTATTCCAGAAATGTAAACAAATATCTACATACTTTTCAATCGTCTCTATTGTATTTGGTGTATTGGCAGATCCAAACAAAGGATTTTTTGTAAAGTGGGTAGATATTTGTTTATATTGCTGAAACAGGTTTAGTGAATAGACTATAATTATTTTTCGCGTATTGTGTCTTCAGAGCGCAGTGCATTGTCATACAATAATACAGTAATGTAACTCAAAGTTCTGCGTGGTAGCAGTACCAGTGCTGCCGCAGGGCTGTTTATGGTCAGGCGTGGTGATTACCATCAGGTGAGCGTCCTACTCGTCTTATTATTCAGGCGAATAAAAATAATACTAAGTACCCACCACAGAACCTATCCCTTTACAATAGTTTACTCATTTTAATTAAGTACCTACATGATGAAAAACACAACATAATCGTCTCGTCATTAACGCTAGAAAAACAAGTGTGAAGCCCGCGATATGGTACCTACACGAGGTCTATGTAGGCATGTAGCCGTCGATGTCGGTGTAAGTATATTTTACCATAATTCAATTTTGATACACGTCGAAATTAAATTGTTCTTTGATCATATTTTGAAATTTGTCACTGCCTGCTTGAAAACTTGCAGTACCTCTAGCCAATATTGCGCCGGATTCGTCGTGTAAACTTGTCTCCAACACTGGAGTGTTGCCGTCGCTCAATAATTTTGTTTCTACTGTCACTTTCTGGCCGATTCCTGCCATTTTCATGTAGCTAAAAAGAATAGTACCTACTTATTAATCGCATTTATGATATATTCAGACCTTAAATATATTTAAGATCTGCATATATTTAAATATATTTATTTTTTATTATTTAGGGCTATTTTTTAATACCCGTAGAAATATCTGCCAGATAACACATTATACAGCCAATTTAGGAAGTGCTTACCAATTTACTACACCATAGCATAACTAGCCTTCTTTGTTTTTATCCGTTTTAAAATATAATGTTTACTTGGAGATTGAAAAATCAGCCATAAATTAAATAATTTATAGTAGCAATCAAACGAGCAAGTGGATCATCTAATGGATCTCCACCGCCTTTTCAACGCTTACAATACCAAAAGAATCATGGACGCGTTGCCGCTCCTAAACTAAAGGAATAATTAAAGGATTAGACAGTGGAGGTAGATTTGGGACTCTTGTAAAAGTATAAAAGCTGTAGTAAAAGCAGCTACTTTACGTCGGTTACTGTGAGACAGCGGTAACAATCCGCTCAAACCAGCCCATTAATTCTGTAGACTAAACTGTCTATAGCGTGGCTCTACCACTCGAAGAAACAAACTAGGTACTTACTCGACGTTCAAGTTGGTCGTCCAACAAACTTTCCCATTGGTGTCGCTTAAAATGGAGAAGAACGAGAGACTATCGACAATGGAGGCTATGTACCCCCCATGCAAGGTCCCGCCAGCATTGCACATCGATGTGTCCACTGTAAACGAACCCTTCGCACATCCTTGCGACATCGAGGTTATGTCTAACTGAAAATAAATGAACAGAATATACACCTTTCTCCGAAAAATAATATCAATGAGCCGATTAAAATAACGTTTATTAGATCGCATCAATTAGAAGTTGGCGCTGGCAAATGTTTAAACTAATTGAAAATAAAGGTATAGAATTATCTGCTAAATTGAAAATCGACCAATGTGCGTTTGAAGACTGCACCATTTATTACGCTGCCAACTTACTTGGAGTTATCGCACCTAGAAAGAGTTGTAGTCTTTGCCTTTCGTCCTCAATCCCCTTAATAAATAATTTAAATAATAAACAATATTCATAGACAAAGCAATTATATCACACTCCTAATTATCTTATAAGCTAACAGTTGTAATACTCATAATTTAACATCTTATTATTATTGCTGTTTGATATTATTAGAAATCTCATGTCAACTATAGATAGCATTCATACAAACCTTAGTGGTTTCTTAGATGCTATTACTGTACATTTGTAACTCTTTGTAAACGGTAAATAAATGAAAACAAAAAATTGAATACCTACATAAATAATCAAGTAAAACTAATCACAAATGCGAACGTCCTCCGTTATTTATTGTCATTACAAAAATGAGATTGGTACAACACATTATAAGGTTTCAAAATACGTTCCTCCTGTGTCGATACCTCGTTTATAGCGAGATTTCTCAACATCAAAGGCGGTAGGTACGATAGGCGGTGGCAGAATAAGCCCGTCAGAGGCACGGGCGGCAAATCCTATCGTCAGATTTGGGGGCCCCCTAGGACCGGGGAGCCCGAAGCGGACCTACTTAACTTTGCTTGTATTTGATGGGTGTTCATGGGCGTTAAATATTATTTACTATCTCGTGGTCCACTTATTCATTTATTTGCTATAAAAATACAGAAAAAAACGTATGCCCTCATATGCGAGAAGGCTGTCTGCGTAGGTACCACTGCTTTGTCTATTTCTGCGACCAAGCAGATGTGTAAGTACTGTTGTGTTCTGGTAAAGGACATTGAAGCCATTCAAATTACTCTGTATTATGAGACATAACATCTTATATGTACCGGGGTGACGATCGCAGACTAATGCCGAACAGTGCTCCTTATTTCGAAGTTCTCATTGATATTGCTTCTGTTTATGGACAAGCGTGACGCTTATCATTAGGTGAGCGACCTGTTTGTCTCATCATTAACCCTAACAAGAAAAAACCTTTTGTTGCTTGTAACATTCCCATGCCCATAATTTAGTCACAATGCAAAGGAAAGATCTTTATCTAAAACCACAGAAATCGCAAAAACAATCGTAAAAAATATGATTTAAATTACAACTAATGTGTCAAATAATGTGATGATAACATTCATCTTCAATTTTTTTATACATTATGTGCATTTGAGTAGTTGCATTTTAACATTAAAAACAAAATTCAGACAAAAATAGAATAACAGCTTAATATCTCTAATAAACCCTATTAATATCATAAATTATGTGAAAGTTTGGATGTATGATCAATCAAACCAGGATTTAGATAAAATGTTACATATTTGTAAAGAAGTTGGTATACTTTTTACCATGACAGCGGGTCCAATTCTGCGCCATGGAAAATACTTTATAGGAGGAAATGTTGGGTAGATACATTGAGGTAAATTAGGTAGGTTTACTTATTTACTGCCTCTGAGGCGCAGTTGTAATGCGTACGCTTTACGACTGAGGCTGACGCTGAGGTCTCGGGTTCGATCGCCTGGTCGGGGAAAAGTGATATTGGGTTTTTATATTACGAAAATCTCAGTATCAGCCCGGAGTCTGAAATTTGTGCCCGGTATGGCGATAGGCTCGCCCCCTATCACATCATGGGACGGAGATACGCTCGGTGAAATGTGGGTGTACTGGTTACACCTCTGCCTACCCCTTCGGGGATTACAGGCGCGAGTGCGTATGTATGTTTACTTATTTATTACTAGCTTTTTGTTCTCTGGTTACCGCGCGAGTATCTTTACTATTACGATTCTCCCTGATCGGAGATCAGGGAATGCCCCGGGACCGCTTGAAAGCAGCGATGGAATATGCGAGCCTTATAATCGTCTTTCAAGACTTTAAGGTCTCAAACTAAAACCATCCAAATGGTTGCTACAACTCAACGGATAAAGCCTCGCGCACTCTCTCTCGCATTTTTCAATGCTAATGACATTAGATCTCAACGCGAAGTGATTTCTGAATTTCTGAGCGATCACCTACTTGATATATTCCTTGTACAAGAAACATTCCTCAAACTTGGTATGCGCGCGATCCCAAGATAGCTAATTTCAATATCGTTAGAAACATAGAGTAGCCTTATTACTCTATTGTTAGAAATGATAGATTGACCGCTACAGGTGGCGGCGCATTAATATACTATAAAAGATCACTACATTGTATTCCTATAGACACACCACCCCTGATTAAAATGGAAGCTACGGTCTGCCATGACCGGACATCGTGCTATCACCGTAGCTTCCGTGTACCTCCCCCCAGAGTCCAGATAAGTTTGCTTAGATCTGATATCGAAGCGCTTCTTAATCTAGGAATACCGTCATACTGGCCGGGGACTTTAACTGCAAACATCAACGCTGAAGAAAAAGTCGCTGTGAAGTCTGCCAACCTGCATTAGGCCAGCGTGGTGGACTAACCCCTCTCATTCAGTAGAGGAGGCCCGTGCCCAGCAGTGGGACGTATATAATACAGGGCTAGTATTATTATTATTACTATCAACGCTGGAACTCCCGCACCACTACTCCAAACGGAGGAGCATTGAAAGAGTTAACCGACACGATTAACTTCGAAGTCATCATCCAACACGCTACCCCTCGAACCCGAATTTTAGGCCAGACGTGCTCGTTATAGCGCTTCTAAAGAACGTAACGCTCCGGTTACGTTCAATAGAAACGGTAGACGAGTTGGCCTCGGATCATCAGCCAGTGCTTTTGCGCTTGGGTGACTCAACTAATGACACTACTGAAACCAAAAGAGTTGTAAACTGGAAAAAACTGAACGATATCCTCGAATTGAGTAGCCCACCTGAACTAAATTACCAACTCAATTCTATTTCTTGCTTACCAGGCGCCAATATAAGACCCCAGGCCTTCACAAACTATCTCCAGTCTGCGGTTGAAAAATCCTTTATCTATGTAAATCATTTAAAGTATAGTAGTAAGTAGGTGTAGGCTCAGAATAATAGGTGTAGGTACCATTGATTAAAATGAACTTTACCTACCTTATCAAAAACTGTAGAAACATCGTATCTGTTAGGTATTGTTTTACGATACATTTCTAATACTTTTAATACACGCAAGCCACGAGACGTCGACATCGCACTAACAGTTATGTTTTAAATATGAGACTACAAAATATTTAACTTAACTGCTAAGAACCTCAAAACTGTTCTTGTGAACCTAAATACCAATTCGCGCCACTTTTATGGCTTTGTGTTTTTTTCTTTGTTTGTAACGGACAAAGATGCCGTAACCGTACAGTCATACAGTTTAATCAGATAAACCACAATAATATTTTGATACAAATACAGATTTGATACCCAATATTTTTTAAACTGAATATTTTTTTATGTTAATCTGGCAACACTAGCCAGATCAACAAGCGGTGTGATTATGTCGGATTTTGTGTGAAAATATAAAATATTGGACTTTTTCATGATTCTCAGTGTTTAATTTCATAGAGCTTGCGAAGCATTCGCAAGTAAACTAGAAGTGTAGTTCATATTACCCTTATTGCATATAGTTATGCTTACAATTTCGTTTTATCTACAGTGACAGATGTTTCTCTGTTGATACGCTTTAGTTTGTGTTGAATCACTGTGTTATTATTCATCAAATCATGGAGCAATCAAGCGAAAACATTAATAAATTGGATTTGGAGCCTCAAAACACAGGTACTGTCGTATTTGAAACTATAAACGCATCACATTTTGCGAATAATCTTTGACGTACATTGCTATAAACTAACCAAATTAAAAACACTCTCATTTTGAGTCACATTGTAATGAAACCGTGATTATGAAATGTTTTTATGAACCTTCTGCATAACATAATATAATACTTTTAGTTAATTTGATTATGTGATACCGATACCGATCATAAAATGTAATTTACTTCATTGACTAACCATTTTCATTCAAACTATAATCCTATGTCACGTAACATCGCAATTTGGTCGTATAATACTCCAAACATCAATATTACTTATTTTTATATCCGGTCAATATGTGTATAGTGAATGCCTGTTAATTTCAAACTTATTTAAAATTAACAGAATGAAAATAAAATAGAAATAAAAAAATGTGCGGCATTTCTGTTTTCTGTATTATAAAATTTTGAGGTTATGTCACAGTAGTGTATGGTTGACAGACCATCTTGAAGTCCAATGAGAAATGTATGAGTATTATGATCACAGTGTAAAGTTGATTACATTAATACTTAATTTATTTTTATGACTATTTTTAAATTATTACTGTATTTTTCAACCACCAAGTAATAAAATTCATTTATTGAATATCTAGGCAAGTAAATTAGTAGATACATAAGTCAATTCAAAACAAAATAAAAGATGTACCACAGTCACAGACAGTACAGTAAATGATGTAAGTACTACAATCTGTATGGAAATAAAGTGTGCCAATTTTTACTATGTAGATAGGTGTTGCCATTGCAGTGTGCATATATTAGTGTATTGGAGTGTTGCGCACAAAGTTGCGCCAAATGTTGGCACTTGATATAACATCTATTATATCTTTATATATATAATTCTACTGATGTGTGTATGTGACTGAACTCCTCCTAAAAGGCTGGACCGATTAGAATGTTTTTTTTTGTATGCGTTTGGGTGGCACCCTGAATGGTTTCGATTCACAATTGTACTCGGTAGGTGGCGTAACAATTGTATCTTGCGGGTGAAACCGCGTGGGACAGCTAGTTATATATATAATTATTAGTGATATGTGGTGGATATAAAAAAATTGCATCCGTTATCGCTTGGGCTACAGTCTAACAGAAAGACTGTAAGACCGTAGTAATGAGTTTAAAATGAAATACAACTAGAAAGTCTAAAACCTTGACAACAATATTGCCACTCTTATGTAAAACGGTACGTGCCCTTATCTTGAAAATGTAATATAATTTTGCACATTGTCAATCTTCATGCTTTGCAGAAATAAGAGTGATGAAAAAAAGACCTGTTATAACATTAGATTATATATTTATTTTTCACTTGTGCAACCAACCCTAACTCAATGGCCAGGCATTTATTGCACATTTGTACTGATTCATAAAACATGTGGGTAAGCATGACACAGAAAAACTACATTCTAAAGGAATATTGTTTATTAATGCCTTCAATCGTAGGCCCAACCTAAACATGCTTTGGGGCTACCTAACTATGACATATTCACAAGGTGGTTAGTCCCTTGTATGCAAGAACCTGTCTGGGTTGGTACCACCACTTTGTCTATTTCTGCCGCCAAACACCAGTGTGTAAGTACTGTTTTGTTCCAGTTTGAAGGACATTGAAGCCAGTGAAATTACTGGGCGTTATGAGATTTAACATCTTATGTTTTGGGATGACGAACACAGTGCTTTGTTATTCAAAGTTCTGTGTAGTGTTGCTTCTGTTTATGGGCAGACGTGACTAGCAGGCGAGCAACCTGCTTGTTTTGTCGCTGAAGCTAATAATAAATAAAAAATGCTGACGACTTTGATATTGGTGTGACCTTATGTATGTAAGAAAGAAAGAAAGCATTTATTGGCAGGCATTAGGTGGTACATGTACAATTGATGCAGAAAAAATATTTTTATAAGTAGTAGGTGGGGTACCTAGATACCCACGCACTGTGTAGTGCATATGTCCCACCATGACTTTAATGTGAATTTACTTGTTATTAATGTAAGAATAGATGGTGTTGTTTCAGTGCCATTGAGTGAAGAGCCAAGTGTTGTGACAGTGGAGAGCCAGCCTGCAAACAACTCTCAATCTCTGTTCCCTGAGAGTCCTGTTTATGAACCTGAGGAGGTAGAGGTCTGTATTATATAATTGAATTTTGATCTTTATTTTTAGATATTGCTATTTTAATACTTGACATTGGCGAAATCATCGAAAATATTTTTTAAGATAGATCACACTGTCAATACATATATGGAAAAGCGTAATATGCTAAATTGGTGTTTCCTAAATTGGCTATATAATGCGTTTTTTGGAGAATAGCTTTTAAACGGACATCGTGAAAAGTCCTTTAATGTTACTGTTGTTTTATTAAACAGTCGATTTAATAACATTAATTTAATATTTTCACTTATCACTGTTCCAACAACCGTAGCTTAGCGGAGAGAGGTCCTACCGAAACAAAAGTCGCAAGTTCGAAACCAATCCTAAGAGCATACCTCTGAGTTTTGTGTATTTTCATTGCAAATATTATGCTTGTTATAATGGTGAAGCAAAGATTGTGAGAAAATCTACATACCTAAGTATTCGCCATAAGAGTCGACAGTGTGTTAGTTAAAACAGCGGTCAAAATGGGTTATAAGTGGACATATTATTAATTATACACATTGCATAATTCATATGTTGAATAATATATAATATGTTGTTGTCTTTTTCCTCTTGATGCAGAATCTTTTTTTATATGCCTTAAGCAGGCACATACCTATGTTCTTAAGTAGGTAATTACTTGCAAGTAATGACTATTCATAAAATTCAGTGTTGTGATATGTCTTAATAATAATAAATGTTTGCTCACAGTTTTTTCCGAATGCCACAAGTGATGAACCAATAACTGAAGTTTCCTCCGATTCTAAAGGTATGAATTTCATTGTTCGGTTTTACTACGACAAAGAGAATAATATAGAAAATATTCACATTCCTACTATTTTTCTCACTTCCAGATGAACAAACACACCCAAAAAGAAAATTATCAGAAGAGTCTGACAGTACAAGTGCAAAGATTCAAAAACTAGACATACAATATGATAGTCAATCTCTAGACGATGAAGTGTCGGAGATTAATAATGCAACTAAACGTAAGATACAAGACTTAGAACTGCCATCTACCTCGCGGGCAAAGACGCCGATAAGATCCAGTCCAAGGAAAATTACCAAACGTAGCAACAGTGTTGAAGCGTCTAAGCCTAAAACGCCAAAGACACCTAAATCCCGACCAGCTAGTGCCGATATTACCTGTAAAACACTATTTAAAATATTTAAGGATGATAACATAACACCACAAAAAGAACAAAAAGAAAAATGTCAAGATATCCATGTAATAAGTTCAGATAGCTTAAGCTCGCGACCAAGCGTTGAGTTCGTTATGGAAATCCCGCCACCAAAGAATGTTCCAGAAACAATAATTGAAGAAATAGAGAATTCTGAATTAGATGACTCTCAAGGATTCCATTTAGTTTTATCGCCGAGTCCAGAAGAAAATGGCAAGTCTGATATAAAATACAATAGCGATCCTACCGTTGTCAAGGATAGGGAGGAGATTATTGATCCAGGAAAAGTACATAAATCGCAAAGTGACGGATTTAATTATTCCGATCAGAGTGACCTAGCTCAGATGAGACCGAAAGATTTTAATCTGAGCAAAACTACCGACCAAGAGAGTACGGACAGCGTCGGTTCTATTAGCTTAGAAAGTCCAGATCATGTTCCAAATGTTGCTTCAAAATTGATATCTAAATTATCAAATGGGAACTCGTCAACGCCGACTGAATTAAGCGATGGAAAACACCTTAGTGAAGATAGTGACGTCACACCTGATATCAAAATGATCGCGAGTAAAGGCAAACGCTCCAAGAATGAGTCTTTTAGAGTTAGTAATACCACCACTCCATCGACGATATCGCCGCTTCAAAATGGGCATTCGTTGCCAATGAACACTCCACAAATTCCTATATTTGACGTTCATGTAAGCCATAATGAGGATAACGAATTCCTATCCCTGTACGTCGTCAGAACTGACAATGATCTAGGTATGGATATGTGTAAGGAATACCAAAGAATTTCGAAGCGGTTCACTATCGACCCGTACTTAGGTGATGTGTCTGTCAGTAATTCTCCCTCCAGCGTTACAAGTGGAGGAATGATTAACTTACCAAATAGGACATCGTATACTTCAACTATAAGTTCTACGTCATCATCTAGTAATAGAACAAGCGATGGAGCATTCGTCGTTCCCCAACCTCCCAGGAAAACAGTTTCTAACCCAACCTCATCTATCAAAGGATATGAAGCTCTAATGAAGAAACTGCAAGATATATTTTCGCACATCCGTGAAGCATCAGATGACAGTCGATCGATCAATGATGATAAAATCTCTGTTGGAATCCAAACATCTTTGTCTAGCGATAGCGTAATAAGCAACGGCAACGCTAGTCCAGAAGAAGTAAGCAAATGTGACAAGACGACGCCAAAAAGTTCGCTGAAGAAAACTCGCGTTCGTGGCCGGCGACATTTGTCGAGCAAATCTAAGAGAGCAATATTACCAACGCAGCCCGAAGATCCGGAATACATGCACGGAATGAATTCGCCAGAAATGGTGCCAACTAATGGTGACACTGGGAAGGATTCACCTATCAAATCGCCTAAGGACGAAAGACCTTTGTCAACTTTGGTCGCAACGCCGAAGTCTGTGAGCAAATTGAAGCAAAAACGCCGGCCGACGTCCCCTCGACCGGCAACTCCGGTTGAAAAATCTTTGGTGAAACAGGAGTATCCAGGATACGCCCCAGACACGGTCGTGTTGGCCAAATGGGTTGACAAACGTTACTATTCAGGGCGAGTGTTGGAGATTACCGAGCCAAACAAATATTTGATCAAATTCGACGACGGCCAGTCGAAGGTTTTGTTGGACGATTTCATAATATTCGGCGATATGAATACTTTGCCGTTGTTGGGCCAATCTGTGTACGCTGTTGTTGATGAAGAGCAAAACTATGAGCCAAGTTTGGTGCTTGACATTGATAAGACCGATAGCGGCACTGTAACGTATAGATGCATTACTGATGGGTAAGTGTGATATACAAATACTGGGTAATTAAAAGCTATTTATTTATAAGTGTAAAATGTGTAAATTAAAGAAATTTACTTTAAAAGTTTAGTAAAATGTAAATACTCTCATAGCTAATAAGTTAGATAATTTATGAGATTTTTACTATATCGACTTAGTTCACTTTAGACAAATCAATTTAAATGTTGCCTTGCAAAAAAAAATTTTTTTTTTTGTGGATTTAATTTTAACTTATAAATGAATACATTATCACAATCATATAGTTCCTTTTTGAATATTATAAATATCATAGATTATAGAAATCATCTATACTCCCAAGCGATGGCTCAAGCTGAGGTCTGAGCCTTCTTAAAGACGCCTCTGTGCTTAATCGCTACTAAATATACTATACATATTTCTGGCTAGAGCGCCATAAGCGCCGGCTTTATTGTCAGGTGAAGCTGTAAAAGCAATATAAGCTAACAGCACAAATCCATTCGAAAAAAAAGTATAAATTACCTTCTCAGCGACATGACGGTAATGGTGACGGCAAGCGAGCTGTATCTAACTGAAGACCAGGCGAAAGCACTGAAGGAGTCTGCCAGACCGAGGTCACCTTCAGCGCCGTCCACGCCTCGGCGGCGGCACAACAGGGAACTCGACTTAGATAATATAATTCAGGTAAAATACCATTAACGATGTAATGTTATAAAAAAACAGGTTTTTTAGTGATTTATTTGGTTGTATGTATAGTGCAGTTCATATACAACATGTTATAGAAAGGTGTGTGTAAATTTAAGCAATGCATAGTGTACGATATAAGTTATTATTGAATATTCTTTTTTATCGAATGAGTAACATGACGATATCGACTTGAAATTTTTGATGTCTCGATTTTGATAAGATCCGATCCATAAATACACACTGCAAGGTGTATGTATGTATGTAAGTATTCTAAAATATGACCACACCTTTCTGTAACACATTGTATAATGACCAACAAGGCACGTATAGTTCGACGCAAAGGTCACCAAAATTATGCTGACAGTTAAAATTTTACTCTGAAACGCGACCCGTAAGAACGAAACATTTAAGTGTTGTTTTCACCAAACATATGATCACTGTCTAGAATGATAATAATAATTAAACAGAAGTTAGAAATTAATATACATATTATGTCTAGAAGCTAGTACAATGGTAGATTTTCCTGTGCAGGGTCCACGTAGTGCGCGAAGTCGAGACAAAGTGAACACCAGCGCTAGGAAACGGGTCACATCACCCAAGAGTCCAAAGGCTTCTACATCAGGTGAGAACATAAGATGGGTGCCGTAAGTGAAACAAAACTAAAACATAATATTGGATTTATATTCACCGGTGCATGATGCTACGTCTCATATAGAAAGATCTAGAATCAAAGGCGAGATTGTCTATAATACCTATTAGCTCCTAGAGTCCCGTGCTTGCTGTTGTGATGATACCCCAGATCTCAAATATACTGATTTTATTTGACACCAGGTGTCGCCACCAAAACTGCCAAGAACACGCCAGTAGTCGGTCGCAAGCGCGTCGCCAGTGAGAGCAGCGAGTTCAGTGAGAGCAGTAACTCGGCGCCCGGCGCCAGGCTCGAGGAGGTGGCCGGCGTCGAGCCTGAAGTACAACGCACGCCACGCAAGATCGACGGGATCAAAGGTACGGTGTCTACTGACATAATGACAAGAGCACGACACTAGTCGGTCGCAAGCTCGTCGCCAGTGAGAGCAGCGAGTTCAGTGAGAGCAGTAACTCGGCGCCCGGCGCCAGGCTCGAGGAGGTGGCCGGCGTCGAGCCTGAAGTACAACGCACGCCACGCAAGATCGACGGGATCAAAGGTACGGTGTCTACTGACATAATGACAAGAGCACGACACTAGTCGGTCGCAAGCTCGTCGCCAGTGAGAGCAGCGAGTTCAGTGAGAGCAGTAACTCGGCGCCCGGCGCCAGGCTCGAGGAGGTGGCCGGCGTCGAGCCTGAAGTACAACGCACGCCACGCAAGATCGACGGGATCAAAGGTACGGTGTCTACTGACATAATGACAAGAGCACGACACTAGTCGGTCGCAAGCGCGTCGCCAGTGAGAGCAGGAACTACCATTAAAGGCACATACAATATCAAATAATTGGCAAGATATTGGGGGTGTTCCTTGGTGGCGGTGATCAATTGCGATAAGGTGACCTACTTACCCGTTTACCTGATCACTATACTAAAAAAGTAGCATTAACATTGTCGCTAAATCCGTTATCTGAACATTTAGAATACAGCTCTATTGGGATAATATAATGGAATATAGTAATATGAAGTAGCGTAAGTTCAATGGTAATTGATCACCACCGGTCACGAATCACCATAGTATTTGATGAATTTGGTGATGTCAACCTTTAAGGAAAGGAATGAGGATTAGGAGATGAGTTGAACCTCTAACCATATGAAACTCACGTAAAATTTTCCACTTCATATAAGTTTTCTGTGGGATAATGTTACCATACTGGTCATGCCGCCACATTCATAATGTAAGCAAAACTGACTTAACTGATCACTTGTGATACCCACTCATTATTATTTAACTTGACAACCAATCAAGATTTTTTATAAATATTTTCTTCGTCCCACTTCACAGAATACTGACTGATTACAAGAAACAATTCAAAAGCAGGTCTGTATAAGAATACACAGGAAAGGGACTAATATGAGAGAAGGCCATCTTTCAACTCAAAAGTCTTACTGAATTAGATATGCCATATACATTTTTAACTGACACAAAAAATAACTCCGCTAAATATGGACCGATTTGGATGATTGTTTCTGTATTCGATGAGGTTTACTCCCAGTATGGTCCCATTTAAATTTGAAGGGTGTGAATCATAAGGGGATGAAAGACTGTAACATCGATTTTGCAAGTAGGTACTATTTATGCACTGACTTTGCAAGTCTTTTACTAAAAAAGTAATAAAGTAAGGCACTTAAAAAACGTTTAAACAAAAAATATAATGGACGGTTGGCATTATAATTTGGACTGCATTGTACAGTATCAGGTCCAATCTAACTTATATTGCGTCTGTGATGTCGATACACGCATCTACAAAAATGGGACACGCTTGGTTTTAATTAATGATACTTGTGTCGTCTACATAGACTTATTTTTATGGCGGAATACGATAACAAATATAGTAGGTACACGGGCATACAGATCAAAATTCTTAGGTAGCCCTCTTCGCGTCATTAGGGACGGTTCTAAGGACATAATAGCTAGTAGGAGAGTCCGTCATCCATTTTTGTATCCGACTGGATAGCGATCACCGTACACATGCTTAAAAAAACCTGCCACAGTGACTCGTTCCAACAAGTATACAGTACGTAACAAAAACCCTGTCGGCCCTTTCTAGGTCGTGAAGACAGACATATAGACAGATTAATAAAAATAGTAAAATTAAAAATAAATAAATAAATACACCCAACAGTCACACACATAGTCCTGACCCCACACTAGGTAAACCTGTATTGCGGGTATCAGGAACTACGAGGGACTTGCGGTCCCACAACACCCAGACCGGAAACAAATTTTTGTGGATCACACAAACATTTGTCTCAGTGCGGGAATCGAACCCACGGCCTCTCGCTTCGCAGCCGGCAACTCGCCCACTGCGCCACGGAGGCTGTCAAAATATATAAACAGAAGCGATATATTGTCCGTACACAGATAGCTTAGAAAAATTAACATATTTAAAAAATGATGTTTTCATCTGAAAAGTGATGAACAACTGGCTTATGTGACGTACTGACGTAGACGGGCGCGCACACGGCGCGGTGCGTTTGATGCACGTAGACGCCGCAACTTGCTATCTCGCTCTAGCTCCGAGTTATCGCTCTTACAGAGGTAATCAATCGAAATACGGCTCACAATCAATAAAATAATTAAATTATAAAAAATAATTATGATTATCTTTATAGTCTCATTTTCGTATGCGAGTTATTTCATTACGTTTGAATATCGATTCTGATATCACAGTTAAAACGCCCAACAGGGTTTTTGTTACATATTGTATACCTAGTAACTTCAGGCCGGCATATTTTTGCTAACAGTTGAGCGACGCAATGCCTCTTAACGGTTGACATTATATTTGGTCTGCACTCTACATGAAATCAGGTCCAGTGTAGTCACTGCTGAGCCATAATGAAAAAAAACGTAAATTTAGAATGTACGATGAATATGGCATATCAATTTAATTAACAAAAGGATTTCCCAAACCTATAAAACAAACAAGCCTCTAATTTTTTTTTTTTATTTCAGCGGGTCCGTTGCAGTTAAAGGGTGCTGCCAAACAGAACATCGGCAAGAAGAACTCGAAATTAACTAAATTCGAGAACGATGATGAGACAGTGTCGAAGCTGGGTCCCATACCTGGACCAGATAGTAAACTATTTGCGGGCATGCATTTCTTACTCACTTGCACCGATACACCTAGACGGGCGAAGGTTGAAAAGGTACATAATAATATAATGATTCGAGAACAATTTAAATTATTTTGCTATTTGCTACACTGCTTGACTGTCTCGGTGGCGCAGTTGTAATACGTACGCGTTACGATTGAGGCTAAGGCTGAGGTCTCGGGTTCGATCCCAGGTCGGGTAAAGTGATGTTGGGTTTTTCTATTGCGAAATACTCAGTATCGTATCAGCGAGGAGTCTGGAATTTGTGCCCGGTATGACGATAGGCTTGCCCCCTATCACATCATGGGATGGAAATAAACTCGGCGAATTGTGGGTGTACTGGTTACACCTCTGCCTGCCCCTTCGGGGATTACAGGCGTGAATGCGTTTATTTATATGTATATATATTTGCTGCATTAGGGTCTATTTACTCTCTTTCAAAACCTCTGGGTAAATGCTACTTATCAAATAAAATATGACACGTTCAACACACAAAGTCACACTGACATAATGTACAACGTATTACAGAAAGGTGTGGTCAAATTTAAGCAACGTATAGTGTACGATATAAGTATTTCACCACCCATTAGTACCAAATCCAATTCGATTCCATGTATGACATAAATAAAGCATTTTTTATCGAATGAGTAACATGTCGATTAGGGTGGGCCAAAACAATTTTGAGGAGCCTATGCGGAGGACCTTCCTGTTAATAAATTAAGAGCTTATTTTTAGTGAGAATTTTCAACCATATTTCAGTGTCGTTAGTAAAAAAATACTCAATTTTTACCCAGCCTGTTGTCGATATTCAACTTGCATATTTGGACAACACTAAATCATAAACAGTTGATACGAATGAGGCCATTACGAGGCGCAGAGGTAATGCAAATTTATAGTGATTTGATTTATCTTATCGTTTTAATAAGCGAGTTATTAAAATTATTGTGAAATTTTAGGTTGACTAGATTTTGATAAGATCCGGTGCATAAACACTCACTATCAGGTGTATGTAACAACCCTTAAATATGACCACACCTTTCTGTAACAGGTTGTATACCGAAAGACAGATGTGTGCTAGATACTTTCAAAAATAGTTATATTTTTAATTAATTGGTAGTTAAATCTTACTGGAATATTGTGAAATGGGGCCATAGACAAATAACTCGCTGAATAATTCGGCCGCAAATACGATCACATTCGCCAATATTCAGTGAACATAAGATTTTCAAATATTGATTTGTGTCCACTTAATTTATATCGACTCACAATCTAAGTAAAACCTAAACGAAACTATCGATGAAACATTTTTCTTCAACACGGAAATCGGTACTTCCATGGTATTCATGATACGAACCTAATAGCGGGGTCACACGGTTCGATTTTAGTTGATCAACTGCTCATTCTGTAACATATTATGTTAAAAAGCATTGTCACAATTTTTTTACATAACGTGTGTTGTTTAGAACCAAGAGACGCGACACTACTCGTCAGAAGAGGATGGCGAGGCTAATTCAGTTGTCGGTACAGACACTGAAGATTTGGAGTTCTGTGACAAGCCATTCAATAAGGAGAGACTGAAGGAACAATTGGAAGCTGGTGGCGGGATCGTTTATAGGTCAGTGAATGTTAATAACATTTCTGGTTCTGCCGGTGTGAAAAATAATTTTAGGGATAGCAAATAGCCTGTGTCCTTCCTCAGGATTTAAAGCAACTCCATTCCAATTTCAGCAAATTCAGTTTGGTGGATAAGCTGTGTGTTAGCGCAAACGGGTCTAGGGTAGAGGCACCATACGATGTCACTTGAGACATATACAAGCTCGTGACGTTCCGTAAATTATGACAGTTACGTGTGAATGAACAATATAAGTACTGTCGTCATTGTTTAGGAACCGCAATAGAAACTTACTCTTACAATTTACAGCTCGGTTCTCTTACGTCATGATCTATAATAGTGAATAAGGTGAAAACAATTGCCTCGACTGGTGACTGCCTCGGTGGCGCAGTTGTAATGCGTACGCGTTACGATTAAGCTAACGCTGAGGTCTCGGGTTCGATCCCCAGGTCGGGTAAAGTGGTATTGGGTTTTTCTATTACGAAATGCTCAGAATCAGCCCGGAGTCTGGAATTTGTGCTCGGTATGGCGATAGGCTCGCCCCCTATCACATTATGGGACGGAGATACGCTCGGCGAAATGTGGGTGTACTGGTTACACCTCTGCCTACCCCTTCGGGGATTACAGGCGTGAGTGCGTATGTATGTATGTGAAAACAATTGGTTTTTGAGAATAGTTACATTTCAATAGACATAATACTTATTGCATTTTGTATCACTCATATACGTATAATAAACCAATTGATATAAATAATAAATGATAATGCAATCACACAATTTTTCCTCAACTTTATATTTTTATGTATACGCCTACAATTTCATTAGAAAAATACGATGAAGTGAGCGGTTAAGTTCTTGAAAGATCGGGTTTACATCGAACCGTCGTCGCGTTGCCGAGCAGTTCGAGATCTTGTTCATATTATTTAGTTATCAATTCGCAGGGTGATGGTGTTCGGTGATTGTATAAGCTACATTCACCCTCGTACTAATCATTATGAAAAGAGACCTTATGTAACACACTTCAATTTGGTGTCGACGCAACATGTGCGTAGAATTTGGCTTGATTTTTTTCATTTATAAACGGCCGTACTTGTTCACAGTCACTTCGACGACGTGCCTAAGAACAAATACAGTGTATGCAAGTTGATAGCACCGCGTCCGTGTCTGACGGCGAAGTACATCCAGTGCGTAGCGGCCGACATCCGCGCCGTGTCGCACGCGTGGGTGATCATGTCGTGCGGCGCGGGGGGCCTGCAGGACCCGGACGCGTTCGCTCTGCCGGCGGGCTGGTCGCTGCTCAACCAGTGCTTTGTGAACTGGGTACGTACCAGAATACTATCGACAAGTACATCCAGTGCGTAGCGGCCGACATCCGCGCCGTGTCGCACGCGTGGGTGATCATGTCGTGCGGCGCGGGGGGCCTGCAGGACCCGGACGCGTTCGCTCTGCCGGCGGGCTGGTCGCTGCTCAACCAGTGCTTTGTGAACTGGGTACGTACCAGAATACTATCGACAAGTACATCCAGTGCGTAGCGGCCGACATCCGCGCCGTGTCGCACGCGTGGGTGATCATGTCGTGCGGCGCGGGGGGCCTGCAGGACCCGGACGCGTTCGCTCTGCCGGCGGGCTGGTCGCTGCTCAACCAGTGCTTTGTGAACTGGGTACGTACCAGAATACTATCGACAAGTACATCCAGTGCGTAGCGGCCGACATCCGCGCCGTGTCGCACGCGTGGGTGATCATGTCGTGCGGCGCGGGGGGCCTGCAGGACCCGGACGCGTTCGCTCTGCCGGCGGGCTGGTCGCTGCTCAACCAGTGCTTTGTGAACTGGGTACGTACCAGAATACTATCGACAAGTACATCCAGTGCGTAGCGGCCGACATCCGCGCCGTGTCGCACGCGTGGGTGATCATGTCGTGCGGCGCGGGGGGCCTGCAGGACCCGGACGCGTTCGCTCTGCCGGCGGGCTGGTCGCTGCTCAACCAGTGCTTTGTGAACTGGGTACGTACCAGAATACTATCGACAAGTACATCCAGTGCGTAGCGGCCGACATCCGCGCCGTGTCGCACGCGTGGGTGATCATGTCGTGCGGCGCGGGGGGCCTGCAGGACCCGGACGCGTTCGCTCTGCCGGCGGGCTGGTCGCTGCTCAACCAGTGCTTTGTGAACTGGGTACGTACCAGAATACTATCGACAAGTACATCCAGTGCGTAGCGGCCGACATCCGCGCCGTGTCGCACGCGTGGGTGATCATGTCGTGCGGCGCGGGGGGCCTGCAGGACCCGGACGCGTTCGCTCTGCCGGCGGGCTGGTCGCTGCTCAACCAGTGCTTTGTGAACTGGGTACGTACCAGAATACTATCGACAAGTACATCCAGTGCGTAGCGGCCGACATCCGCGCCGTGTCGCACGCGTGGGTGATCATGTCGTGCGGCGCGGGGGGCCTGCAGGACCCGGACGCGTTCGCTCTGCCGGCGGGCTGGTCGCTGCTCAACCAGTGCTTTGTGAACTGGGTACGTACCAGAATACTAACGACAAGTACATCCAGTGTGTAGCGGCCGACATCCGCGCCGTATCAACAAAATTTAATACGTTTTATGGTGTTTTGAAAATTGCAACTCGGTCCTTCGACATAATATCGATATAAATAATCAACAATAATCGCAATGGATACAAAGAATAGTAACAACGCAAACTATAAATAATGCTTCTAGAGTTATTTTATGTACGTAAAGTTATTTTTTAAGCACTTGCAAGAAACCTATCACCTTTTTTTTTTCGCGGGAGCAACGATTACCTCTACCGCCCCACCCTGGAGGTAGGAGGAACGGTTATGTTGGGTTCTGCGGTCTTACGCCGCAATGTTGAGTCGCCTCGGCGAGATGGAAACATCCGGTCGACCATCGGGCCGAGTCCCTAACACTATATACACGCTACACCGGTAATACCAACCCCAACCAACCACCCCGCGGTGGCCATCTTCGGTACATTAGAGATGACCCCCGGGTTCCCAAGGCGAGAAAAGTATCATCAATTTATAAGATTTTTTTTACTTCCAGGTGCCAGCGTCAGGTAGGCGAAACTCACAATTCTTTAAAGACAAAATCATTCTCCTCTGCGGAGATCAGGACCCATTTGTGAAATTTTGGGAGAGGGTGTGCACTCTCGCTGGTGCCACCACACGTGTAGTCAACGAAGAAGACCTCAACATGTCCGGGGCCTTCGCTCTGGTCACAGAGTGGGACTGTCCACACGAAGTACAGAACAAAGCGAACCAGGACAACATCCCGCTTGTTGCCACCACTTGGGTGGTACAGTGCCTGATAGAGGCCAAAGTGCTCCCACCCACCAGCCACGACAAATTTTCATTTATGTATACAGAGCTTGAATGATCTTGGGATTTCAAAAAATACCTCATTATACGTGATAATTGACACTTGAGGTTAGCGATATTGACGCTTTAGTGTAGTGATTGTGTGATAGTTCGAATTTCAGTGGCAGTGAAATGAATCATAGTGACTAAAACGCTAAATAAGTGACAATACAGTGTAAGTTGGTATCCACAGACACAGGTCTAAATAGACAACGTAAGTACTTCAAATCAAGTGTGATACATTAAAATTTGTAATGCCCAGACCACAGGTCATGTGTATGTAGGTAATATAATTAAACTCAAGTGGCTCGGCTTCCATGTCTATTGAAGTAGGTACAAAAACCAAGCTTGCCATTTTTTACTACGTTCACTGACGTTAGTATTCCAATATGCATGTTATTATAGTAGACATTAACGCCTAGTTCATATCTTTATTTGGTGACATACACTAACGTGCCACTGCGGTAAGGTCGACTGCGCATTAATTCAGAATGCGCGTGATTAAAAAGTGGCCTAAGATGTCTTCGCACGAATGATGTACACATACGGTGTCTATTTAGATAATCGGTGTGTTGGAACCATTTTTTATTTCCTCGTAATTTTGTTGTAAAGACAAAAGACGTGTTTTCTTGTATCAAAGAACTAGATGTTAGTTTAAGATAATCTTCTAACAGTGTTAGTCAAACTTTGGCGAATTTAATTTCTAACGATGTGATAAATTTTCTTCAATGTAAGATCTGTAATGTGTTGCAAATTAATTGCAATTTTTGGCTGTTAATTAACAATTCCCTTAATTATCCCTTTCCTTTAAGGTCGGCAACGCGCCCATGACTTTTTTGGTATTGTGGGCGTACATGGGCGGTGGAGATCACTTACCATCAGGTGACCCACTTGCTCGTTTGCCGGCCTATGCAATAAAAAAAAAAAATTGTTGTCATCCAACTAAACACCAAATTAAGTTTTTTTTATTAAGTCCGATTTTAGTTCCAAGTCCACATATGATGAACTTAACTAAAATTAAGTCTATTAAATATAATTTTAGACCTGACAAACTATAATTAGTTTGATTATCACATACCCATTTGACAGGATTTTAGTTTAGTTGGAAACAAACAACAGGATAAACACAAGAATCAATTTCATATTTATTCTTAACTGTCCTGGGTACTGGGCTCATGTAGAAATCAGGCTGAAATTAAAGCTGATTATAAGCTATTGAATAATTGATGTTTGCTATGGATCATTGGCAAAGGACTAACGGGAAGTATTTTGTAAAATGTTTTGGACTGATCACTGAAGTATTGTATGGATTAGGCTTAAAAGTAGGTTTAAGAGGCTTAAGGAATGGTGAAAAGAAAATGTTCTTTTCAAAATGGTTGTAATGGATTATAGGTATTGTGAAACGAATCGATTGCATATGTACAGTGTAATGAGTGCTGCACCCACTTTTACCGAGCTTATTTCAGTCAAATGATGTGATAGGGGTGAGCCTATCTCCATACCAAGCATAAATTACAATCCCGGGCAATTCATGTATGATTCTTCGAATCGAAAACCCAAACGTAAATTGTGATTGCCCGACCTGGCAATTGAACCCAGGACTTCATGGTTCTCTGGCCATCCGAGCCTGGTCAGTCATTCGACAGAAAAATAAGTACATAATCTGGTAATAGGTCTAAATTATGCCAAAATGTTCACACGTGTGCAACTCCGGTTTGGACGTATATTGCACATAGTTTTCATCGTAGAACTGTATATTGGTTTTTGTTGATTTGTTATCCAACTTGCCATAAAAAGAAATATTTTTCAGTCAACCAACATTATGACCGATTGCAGATTATGTTGTGTTTATATATACATAACTACATACACAGAGTCGTTTGGCGCTAACTCTATACATAAAATATTACTTAAAGGTTGGGAATACTATACACTAAATAATAGGTGCATTTGCTAGTTGTTTTTGTGTATATACCAGTGAAAGAGCCCTTTACCCTATATACATAAAAGACTTTAAACTATGTACTAGGTATGTAAGTGTATATTCATGATATAAGATTCAACATAAAATACTTGTATATTGTGGTCTTGTGTGTATAGAATTTAAGCCTAAATAGATTAAAATTAGTGACGTGTTTATCGATGTCGATAAAGATCGATAAGTTTCACTTTCTGCTAATTAAGTGTTCATATAATTGAGGATTTTTACGTAACATTGTTCCTTAAGTATCATTTTTGACTAAATCAATATTATATTACAGTGTGTGATAATTAAATGTAAAATTGATTAACATTTCGAATGGTATTTAATTTAAGTGACGTCACGATGGTCTGTGTAAATTTAAGTATGAGAAATGGAAATGTATAGATATGTCGGCTCATTTTTGCACATCTTGATATGTGTGTAAGATGCTTGTACAGTCACAATGACTGTTTACCTGTCAATAGGTAAGATAAATATGGCATCAATCCAACAAACAAAAAACAAAAATTATTTTAAACTTAATATAATTATAACCGACTTTTTATTTTATTTTAATTTTGACAAATTTGCTCGTCACCGATGGACGATGAATCAACGACTTCCATGATGACCACTTTCCGCATAACGTTTGCCATTATCAAGTGGCTGTTGCGAAATGGATCCAAGCCATCACAAGTGCGGTTGACAGGTGTCACCGATTCCCAAAACTTTGAAAGCCACTTGAACTTGAAGTTTATAATAAATGTGGAATTGTTTAATACCTAATTACGTCTCAATCAATCATATTTGACTGTCGACATTATATTTTGACTGAACTGTATTTAACATCTGTAGGCCTCCGGATATCTCACTCACCGTACGAAACCCAGCAGCAAGCCGCTACTTTACGTCGGTTTTCTGAGACAATGGTCACGACCCGGTGAAGCCGGACCACTAATGCAGTAAACTAAACTGCCTACAGCGTAGCTCTACCACTCAAATTAAACTTAATTCACGATACTGAGCGCAGGCCAGTGCCATGCAATGCTTTGTAATTGAAGGTTATGTGTGATGTTGCTTCTGTTTATGGGCTGGCGTGGCGCTTACCATCAGGACCGACCTACTCGTTTCGTCATACAGGCTAATAAATAAAAATACTACATACGCACTCACGCCTGTACTCCCCGAAGGGGTAAGCAGAGGTGTGTAACTAGTACACCCACATTTCGCCGAGCTTATTTTCGTCCCATGATGTGATAAGGGGCAAGCCTATCGTCATATAGGGCACAATTCCATACTCCGGGTTGATACTAAGCATTTCTTGATAGAAAACTACCACACACGGGGATCGAACCTGAGACCTCAGCACAGCAGTCGTGCAGCGTACGCATTACAACTGCGCCACCGAGGCAGTCAATAATAGAAATACTATACAATTAAAAGTTTATTTTCCCCGTCTTTATCGATATCTGGGACACTGTTTAATTATGAGAAATAAGGTCGGGTCGCTAGTTGTTTATATTTGTCAGTATAAATAAATTAAGCCCAAAGTCTATAATGATAAGGTGTTCTAAGTATATCCTGGTTACCTGGATTTGATTCTATCAAAACTATGGTTAAATACTTTACGATTGTACTATGAAACAATATTTTTATATAGATAATTCAGTTGATCTTTGCACATCTTGCTGTGTTTGCGTGATAGTAACTGTGTGTGTGTCTGTCACAATTGATTTAAGTGGTTTAATAATAATAAAATTATTTTATTTTACGTAACTATATATAAGTTTTTAGTTAACGCGTCACTCACACAAATCGAAACTACGTATTTAGAAGCTCTCGCGGGCATAGCAAGTTGTGCAAAGATGAATTGCAGTATCTATTCCTATTAAATCAAGGAAGTAATGTAATTTCTACACATATATTATGTTGGTAGCTATAAATTTTATTGTGATATTTTTTTTTCAAAATCTAAATTTAATATAGCGCCATCTCGTGGGATCACCTGAACTACCTTTGATTGTAACTCTTGTACTTGTTTGCATTCACTAGTTAAAAGTAACAACTTTTATTTCATTTTATTATCGTACTACGATATAAATTATGCGCTCGAGCAATATTCTTTTTTATGAATACGAATATGCAATTAATACCATCCGCCATACCAGGTCATCAGGAATCCGTTCAGTCGAATCCGATGATAAGACTAAAAGAAATTCATAATCTAATGTAACTGGTTCATATGTAGTTAGATCTCTATCACGCGTTCGTATTTTCCAAATATACGAAGGTTGCCGAAGCAAATCGTAGTAGTGCACGTGATCGTTTTTTTCTAATCATGTTTTTAATAACAGTATTTTTGTATTTATTTAAGTGCTGATTTTTCAATGTCTGAATAAATTTTATATCATTGAACAGCCAATTTAGAAAGCATCAATTAGACATACGCTCCATATTTATACAACGTGTTACAGAAAGGTGTAGTCATATTTAAACGTTGTTACATACACATGACATGAGTGTTTATGTACTTGATCTTAACAAAATCTAATTTAATCACTCTTATATTAATCGATAAAAGGGTAAAAAAACATCACTAAACATATTCGTATTACCTGTAATCTCTAAGCATCACTGTGCAAAATCTTAAAATGGTTAGAAACGTCAATCACCTACCGGGTCCAATTGTGAATCTAAACCATCCAGGGCGCCACCCAAACGCATACAAAAAAATCATTCAAATCGGTCCAAACGTTTAGGAGTTCAGTGACATACACACGTACAATAGAATTATATATATATAAATGCTTTACGTTGCTTAAATTTGACCACACCTGTCTGTAAATCGCTGTATATTTAATTGTCAGTGTAATAATTTTGTATTTTGTAATATTTTTTGTTGCTAAATAACGTCTTGGATATTGTAACATTGGCGCTAAACGAACTAAATGTTACAAATTAGGCTAAGCTTTACGGAGTTGACTTCTATATGACACTCTCTCTGTGATCTCTATGGATGTCCAGCGTTGTAAATTCTGTTTAGATTAAGATCTGATGTGTATACGTACGTGTTATAATCGCAAATGTAAATGTAGGTATTATTCCACAAGCGTAAAGAGAGACTTCCGATGGTCGCGTCAGTGGTGCTGTGGGCACTCACCACATATGTGAAATGTATATGTAAATGTAAATATAAAAATATATGTGGTGAGTGCCCACAATGCGTTGTATGTATTTATGGTGGGGACGCTTGCGAGTTGCACAGACGGGTGATCGGCTCACGTTGATGTTCCATTTCACCCTTAATCCCAGTTGAGGTGTTGCTGCCTGTATAGCGTTGGCTTGACTAGATATCTGCGTCCTCTGGCAGATGGACTCCACCGTTGAGGTTTCGGCTGCAGCTCAGACGCGTCTGTGAGATATCGTGGCCAGCTCTTCCAGATTTACACCTTGCAGAGTTGTCCACTACTGCCCAGCGCAGCCCGCCCATTGATAGCCCCGCCAATGACGATCCTTAGACCCGCCAGTGATGCGTTAGTACTATTTACTTTGTGACTGACGTTAGCTTCGCTCGGTTTTGAGCGTCATCCGTGCCTAGTACTACCCATTATGTAAATCTATGAGAGACCATTTAACGGTAGCATCATTAATGACAAGTTCGCACAAGTCGACAAGACAAGGTCGGATCGGAGACTTAAAACAACTAAACCTGTAAAGTTTTTTGTTGATTAAGTCAATTGAAAGCTTCTTCAGACGGATCAAATCGCATGCGATTTAGCAGTTGATCAACTAGAATCGAACCGTGTACCAACGATAATGCACGGCGTAACTAACTGTCGAGTTGGAATGTAAGGTGATGACAGACGAGAATGTCTGACGCTTGACGCGGCCATCGGAGGTTGGCCTTAAGTTAGCATAAATGGCGGCGCATTTGTGAAACGCTTGTTCGATTTTCAATTTTGACAGAATATTGTACACATTGAAATTAGTTCTTAATTCTGCCGCCTACCAACTTATTTCACAATCCGATCCAAATAAAAGTAGGAACGTCAATGACTTCAATCCGTCAACTGTCACTTGAAAAGTAAGGGAAAATTATTTTGCGCACGTTTCTTTTATTTATTTATTTTTTATTTATTAACTCTTTATTGTACACCATTTGCACGGATATATACAAAGGAAAGTAATATAAAAAGTGTGTTACAATAGGCGGTCTTATCGCTAATAGCGATCTCTGCCAGACAACCTTAGGATGGAATAGTGGCAAAAGAAAGTAATAAGTGGGGGTGTACATACTTATATATATATATATATATATATTATAATATATAATGATTATAAAAATAAATAACAACTTTTGAAATAATAAATAACAATATTATTACATTTAAAATAACATTTCTTCATTATATATCTATGTCTGCGTATTGTAAAATCTGTTAAAGTTAGTAAAGCTTGTAAACCAAGTCAGCATTTGGTAAGCTTAAGGTAAACTAAAGTATGCGACCGAGAAATAAGCCCGCGACAGAATCCATACAACCATACATAATATCCTACTACTATTATTAATGTGAAAGTTTGGATATTTGTTAATCAATCACGCCTTAACGGCTGAACGTATTTGGGTGAAATTTGGTACACCGGTAAACCATGGCCTGGATCAGAACATAGGCTTACTTTTTATGCCGGGAAAGGAAATTCACGCGAGTGAAGCCTCGAAAAACAGCAAGTCGCATATAAAGCTATCGTTGTCGCACTTCATAGTGTCCTGTATCGGTCGCACACCTGAAAGTCTACCTTAAGTCGTCACAATATGGCGGATAGTCGCTCCTTCTCTTATTTAGATCGTATTGTATGTACATTATTTATAAGTGAATTATGTGTCGCGTCTCAAGCTGGGTTTTAGTGCATTTCTGTGACAATTAGATTTAATAGCGATTTTCAAATGCATTTACTATGTACGTTAGTTTGTGTTGCTTCTTAGTTGTTTTTTTTTTTGTTGATTCAATGTAATTTCATTGTTAAGAAGTCGGAAATGTAATTTGTAAGCTATAAATAAAATTATAGAAAAATGGTTGTTTTGATTCTACGGTTTAGCGACATCTAGTTTAGTTTGTAGTAAGTATATACGTAGTTAACTTTCATTAACCATTGGGTAGATGGCGTGTGCATGAAATATTGTACTGTTCGTAGTCCAAAAGATGGCGCCACTTCATTGTATCAATCAAAATACAGAATCATATAATTACTTTATTCAATTGAAATAAAACTAGTACATACGAATTTTATCGCGGTTTATTTTTATTTTAGTCCCGACGTTTATAAAGTTTTTCAGCCTTCGTGGTCACGGGAGAGATTCTCCCGTTTTATTTCAATGTGGAATATTCGCGTAAACATAAGAAATCACTACTTTATTCAACTCGGCCTACATCGTGAGAGTAATAGTGTTCTGTGGCCTACATGGGTAAGTGCTATCCTATCACTCGGCATTCTTGAACAAAGCTCTTTTCTTCATCGATATGATTTCTACCTGGCGCTAACCCGGCTTAATGCCTGGGCCGCCTTCTCGTACCGTACATTTAACAGTATTTGGTATTTATATAGGGTGACCCACCGTCTGACCCCCATAACCTGCAACTGGAACAAAGTTTCGCCATTGCCTCGTCTGCAGAGTGTGCCACGTGCGGGTAAGGTTGCCATAGTCCCTAAGATGTTAGTGGCCCAATTACACTCACTTCTCCCCAGAGGGGTTGACGCCAGGCAGCCGGCCGGTCGTAAAAACTACAAGCCAAATCATTCTATTATGTACATGAGTTAAAAAACATTTTACGCCGACCCTACTGCGAGTGGAATAAAGGCCGATGGAAGAAGATTAGGATAGATATTTTAGTAGATAACCTACTAAAATTTGTTTTTTTTTTCGTATGAATGACAGGACGTACAAGTCGCTCGCATTATGTAAGCGCTACGCCTCCCCATAAACAGTAGGGAGCAATACGGAATACCACTCAGAATTTACAAAGTGATGCGGTAGGTAATGCACTGCACTAATCTCCCGAAAATATGTTTTGTAATGCCCAGTAATTACATCGACGTCAATATCCTCCAAACCAGAACATAATGCTTGACGGCAGATTTAAAGAAAAATTTTCACGGTCCATACCTACTGGTCCATAAATTTTCGTTTTTAAAGTTGAAAATGTCAGAAAAAAAAAATCGGATTGTTCTGTTATTATCAGTACCTACCTACATAAAGGATTGTTTTAAACTGTGGAACCAATAAAAGAGTTTTGTCTACAGCGTGGCTCTACCACTTGGATCATTTAAATAACATGTTAAACGAGGCAATGTTCGTAGTAGGTACCTACGTTAATAAGTAGGTGCCATGCACAATCCCGGGAAACGGTACCACACCAGGACACACGCTTAACAAAGCGCCTGCTATCTTTAGACAGGACATCCCTATGCATAATCGTAGGCAACATCACTGGACATTGCCCACTTAAAAACATTTATATGTTTTAGGTACGACCGACAGCCCGCTTTGTAGGGATGCCTGCCGGCCGAACAGCTTCACACGTCATCCTCGAATGTGAATGTAGCTCGTAGCTACACAACGGGCAAAAATCTTCAACACACCGAGGTCACTCCGAGAAGCCTGTGGAGACACCAGGAGGACCCTGCGCTTCTGGTCGGAGTTACTAGATTTCTAGCTGGCATAAACTTCACGCACAATGGCCCGACATTTTACGGGCTAAGTGCGGAGAAAATGAGCCCATAATCAAGAATCAAGGATCAAGTAGGTACCTACCTACTCCCATTTCTCAGTAACGTCTGTCAACTTATAATTTCAGGTCTAAAACTTGAATTTCAAAGATTTAGCCTTTCATCCGTGTGAATGAATCCGTCGGCAAACGCCACACGAACAATTTATACTCAAAAAATCTAAATTAAATCCAGACAAGTGTCAAAGGTTCTTCTATTACAATGACGTCATTTCCATTAAAAAGAATCAAAACGGCCACCCGTAGTGACCTCAGATACAAATTATCGTTGAAAACAATACATTCTCTCTTCCATGACCCGGGGGTGAGCATCCCGATACGTATGACATTTTGCCACAAAAGTGTATCGTTTAACCCTAGGCCAACGGTATAGGGCCAGGCAGAAAGGTTACCTATATAAAAGCATCAATGTGTTTTTGTAAATCCAGTTATATTACGACACAGACGGTTGTTGGTCGCTCAAGGACTTGCAGACCTTCGGATGCATTTTGGACTTAGTGTTAAACTAAATATATTTGATCAGTGTCTATGGTTTTGTTTCTGGGACCGTTAGTACCTACTACATATTTATAGTGATTACAATTCAGTACAAGATTGAAATAAAGTTACTTTTTTATGTTGTGTCCGAGGGTTAATGTGTCTCTTAAAATTATGTGTTTACAACAAAGTGCGGACTCTGTGTTGTGATAAATAAATGAGTCGCGATGATATGAAACCTACCTACAACAGGTGTCACAAAGTTGAGAATATCTATTCATTGTTAATGTGGTATTATAGTCTGTTACAATATTTTGGTGTCACAGTTTGTTGGCCAGCAATTAGAAGTACCTTACTTAGAATAAGAAAGTAAGTTTAAATAAACATTATTTCTAAACGGTTGCTTATTCTTGTTTATTTTGCTAAGTATGAGTGTATATTGATACGTACTGACGCCTGGAATCCCCGAAGGGGTAGGCAGAGATGTAACCAGTACACCCTCATTTCGCCGAGCGTATATCCGTCTCACGATGTGATAGGCTCGCCCCCCCCATACCAGGCACAAATACCAGACTCTGTACTTAGGTAGGTACTGTCTGTACATGGACTGTCGACGAAAGTCGTAGGTTCCAAAGCCCCAAGAGCATGCACCTCTGACTTCTAAGGTACGTATGTATTCATTATTAATTATCGCTTGCTTTAACGATGAAGGAAACATAGTGAAGAAACCTGCATACCTGAGAGGTTCTCTAATAATAACTTCGAAGGTATGAGAAGGCTGCCAATCAGCATTAGGCCAGCGTGTTGGACTAAAGCCTAACTCCTTATTGTGGAGGAGGATTGTGTCCAGCAGTAGGACGTGTATAATTCAAGGCTAGTATTATATTATTATTTATTTAAAACTTTATATACATAACATGTACGAGATTATGTGGGTGTATAAGAAAAGTGATAGAAAGAAGCAGACGAGACACTAAAACTACATAAATTTACTTAATACTTACAATACTATACATATAAAAATAAGATTTTATGTAACTACATAAGTATATATATATATATAGTATTATATAAGTATATAATAAATATACGTATAATATATAATATGTATCTGCTGCTAATGATGAGATTCCGCAACTCCATTAGACAGGAGCATCCGTACTTTCATTTTGAAATATTATTAGTACCTATTATTACATAATCTTATCAAAACTTCCATTTATCGTCCTACCAACAATGACTTGTAGAATCTGACTGAAGTCTTGCATAATTTTAATAGTTTCACTTTTTCCAGACTGTCCCCGGTCCCATTAAAATTTACGTACAAAAGGATTAATTTGCATAAAATTAATTAACCATATTAATATTCAAATAGCTATTACATGACAATAGCTGGTAGGTGTAAGTAGTTATAATACGTACTTTAAATAAGATACAGTTTGAAAAAGCCTTTTTCATTTTGCTTGAATGAAGAGACAGTGTTTTACCACCTGTATGTGCTAGATCTCTCGTATGTGAGCCCGTCTGGGTTAGTACCGCCGCTTTGTCGATTTCTGCTATCAAGGAGCAGTGTGTAAACAATGTTGTGTTTCGGTTTGAAGAACATTGAAGCCAGTAATATGACGACATTATGCGACATAACAAGATATATATCGGGGTGACGACCGCTGTCCATGCAGTGCTTTGTAATACAAATTTCTGTACGGTGTTGTTTCTGTTCTGTTTCCAAATCCCCTCCCCTTCCCATTCCCTTAATTATCCCTTTCCTTTAAGGTCGGCAACGCACCCATTATTCTTTTGGTATTGTGGGCGTACATGGGCGGTGGAGTTCACTTACCATCAGGTGACCAACTTGCTCGTTTGCCGGCCTATGCTATAAAAAAAACATCGGTAGAATTTGTTGCAGATTAATGAAATATACTTTTACTACAAACGGAACAACAACTTGTCTATGATTTATTACAGAACATTATATGTAAATACCATAATTAAGACTGCATCTGTGGCGCAGTTGTAATGCGAACGCGATATCACATTATGCGTTGGAATTAATCTCGGCGCAATGTGGGTATACTGGTTACACCTCTGCCTACCCCCTCGAAGATTACAGGCGGACGTGCGTATATATGTACTATTATTTATCTAAGTATGTTCATTTCTGATTAATTACTGTGTATGGAAATAAAACTAGTTATACGGATTTTATCGCGGTTTAATTTTTTTTTAGTCCCGACGTGTTTAATAGTAAGTGTCAACTAACTTTTTAAATAATTAAAAATTAATGTTTAATTTTAAAATGAAGGTTGCCAATGTAACATTAACTTTTCGAGACGACCTCCACCTCAGTCTCTCCCGTTACCACGAAGCCTGAAAAGCTTTCGAAACGTCGGGACTAAAATAAAAATTAAACCGCGATAAAATCCGTTAAACTAGTTTTATTTCATTGTGTAATATTCGCGTAAACCTAAGAAATCACTAATTAATGTGTTTTGTAATGAAATGAAATTTAAATTAAATGAAGTTAAAATATTTAATTGAACCCATAAACTGTTATACATCATTTAGATTCAGTCTAATTTTAACTCTACCGCCAATTCGGAATGTTATTTTGTTAAAGAAGAACGGGCAAGAAACTGTAACGTTGCTCTTTGTTGTAATTATTTTATGCCTGCTTCATTATTATACTATCTGTGTATGATTATTATTATACTATCTATGACTGCCTCGGTGGCGCAGTTGTAATGCGTACGCGTTATGATTGAGGCTGACGCTGATGTCTCGGGTTCGATCCCCGGGTCGGGTACAAGTGGTATTGGGTTTTTCTATTACGAAATGCTCAGTATCAGCCCGGAGTCTGGAATTTGTGCTTGGTATGGCGATAGGCTCGCCCCCTATTACATTGTGGGACGGAGATACGCTCGGCGAAATGTGGGTGTATTGGTTACACCTCTGCCTACCCCCTTCGGGGATTACATGCGTGAGTGCGTATGTATATATGTAAACTATCTGTGTATCGTATCTTTAATTACCGAAACGAGGACCATATATTAAGATTGTTATATCATGTTTTTCATATTCATATATAATTAATGTGCTCTGAATATATGATAATGGTCATAGTTTATCAGTGAGTGTTTTATTTCATCATATGTTTAGTGTGACAAAATATTTTGGTATCAAAATATATGTTTTTATTTGACGAGAAGAGCTTGCTCGCCTGGTTGTAAGCGTCCAGACGGCGTAACACAAATCAGAACTTTGAATTATGAAGTATTACATGCCACTGAACCAAAGACTTGTATACTACTAGACGGCCTGTTTAGAAGAAAAATTACGTCACGTAACGCGGGAGTATGACAGCTTACAAACAGGGAGCGCAATAGGGAATCTTGCTGAGAGTAATCAAGATGGTAATATTGAGTTACGGTCAATAGATCACAACTTAGTGGTACAATTTCTATGTACAGCGCAGCTTGTCTAGTACTATACATTAAAGTCTTTGCACTGAACTGCGTTTGTCACCTTGAGACATAATCTGTTAATTCTCATAATGCCCAGTGATTTTACTGGTTTCAATTTTCAAACCGAAACACAACAGTGCTTACACACTTGGTGGTAGTAATAAACAATTCCATGATCTCTACACAGATGACATCTCGCATACTTACCACCTAATATTACTATTCGCCTTATTGGTCCAGTGTCAATTTACTTAGTTCCTAGATGAGGTCGGACCATCACAATTTGTGTTTGTTTTATAGGAAAAAACTGAGACGCTCATAGCCAGTCATACTCACTGCTAACGGTAAACGATTAGAGAGTTAAGCAACCCTTGGCGCGGTCAGTCTATGGATGGGTGACCGCTTATGGCCGTTCCCTATGTTCTATCTATCGACAGATTTGCTTAGTGTCAATAGTGTTTGACAGATCTTCCATACAAAATGTGTCCAAATTTTACTGCCGGTAAGCAAATCTGTCGATAGACAGAATATTGGGAACGACTTGATATTTCAACTGAGCATTATTTGTGTGCTTCCCACGACACGTAAAATGTCGATCTCGGCTTACCTACTGCCAACAGTCGGACACCTTCGACCAGATTAAAAACTTTGACACTACCTACTACAACTGGCACTAATCATTGAATATATAATAGAATAGAATGGGAGAAATAGCATATAACTTACCCTGGATTGGAATTTGTGCACGTTTGTGTCTCCTCCGTTCACATCACATCCTTCCTTCTTCCACCAGCCCTTATCCCACTCACAGTAGGGTCGGCGCAACATGCTTTTTAACACTTGTTATAGAAAAAATGGGTTTTAGTTTTAACGACCTGCCGCCTGCCTGACATCCACCTCTCTTGGGACATTAATCACATCATAATACGGAAGTCATTTCTGGGATACTTGGATGCAGCACTAGTTGCACCTCTACCTACCCCTTCAGAGATACTACAGTGAGTATATGTTTATGAAAATAGAATAAGGATTAGATTGGTCTAACTATTATTATTAGTTCATCTTCAAACGATGTGAGGTCGCTTGTTAGTACCTACCCATACGAAAACTACCGCCCATGAACTCTCACGATAGCAGAAGAGCCGTGGGTCTGTGGCGCTGGTACCACCCCAGTCCCGCTGGCCTTTTTAAGCTGTACAACAAAACTGGATACAGGATGGCCATACCATTTTCATTGGATATGGAAGTTTTACTCCAGTGTGTGTATGTATATAGCTATGTATGTAGTTGATGTAATATAGCTTAAAAAATGATTGACATGTAAAAGTGATATTTATGATCCAATTTACAGAATAAATGATTTGAATTTGAAATTGAATTTGATATGCTAATGAGCAATATTCTTTGACTTATACTTGTGTTTACTGAGCTAAATGTGGTTCGTTGTACAAGTACTTGCTATAATTGCAAGTAGACTCTATAATTGCAGATAATAAAGTACTATGTGCAATTTTTTCATATAAATGAGACAATTTCGAGACAGCTCTTGTTTTTTATAGTAATGGTCGACAAATGGGCAAGTGGGTAATGGCAAGTGATCTCCACTGCCCCTGAACGCCTTCAATACCAGAAGAATCATGAACGCGTCGTAGACCTAAAAAGAAAGGGATATTTAAGGGATTGGGAAGACTAGGGAGATTAGGGTCTCCGATTATCTCAATTACCGCACAACCATGAGCCGTTGACGATGTCTTGGAGATTCGAAATGTGTAAAAAAATATTTAAAAATCATAAACTCGGAGTGTCATTCGAGTGGACACCAACATCTTAGGCCCAAAGTCAACCTCGCGCACGTGGTACACTCTGCTAATTCACCGACGAGGCAATGACGAAACTTGGTTCTTGTTGAGGGTTATGGGGGTCGCCCCACATAATACCAAATCCACCGTCAAATCATGATGAGGAATTTAACATTGGGCCGGGATAGCGCCAGGCAGAAAGAAAGAAGTACCTAATGGGCAGGTAAAGTCCATCCCTAGGTATGTATGTTCCCTGTATGTTCGTCACATAATAAATAATAATAATACTAGCCATGTATTATATACGGCCCACTGCTAGGCACGGGCCTCCTCTACTGAATGAGAGGGGTTAGGCCTTAGTCCACCACGCTGGCCTAATGCGGGTTGACAGACTTCACATACCTTCGAAATTCTTATGAAGAACTTCTCAGGTATGCAGGTTTCCTCACGATGTTTCCTTCACCGTTAAAGCAAGTGATATTTAACAATTAATACTCACATAACTTAGAAAAGTCATAGGTGTACCCTCTTTGGGCTGGTTTCGAACCTGCGACTTTCGTCTCGGCAGTCCATACCACTCCCCGCTGATCTATCACTACTACTGTTCGTCACATAGTGTAATAGGAATCGAGCTTATCATAGTATCGAAAACAATGCCAACCTGAAGCCTGTTAGTATTATGGAATTCCAAAAGTTTGCTTGACCTGGCAGTTGAACCCAGATCCCTGTTCACAATCCATACCCCAACACCAAGAAGACGATTCCCAAATGATTTACGTTAATAACTTTTTATATCAGCCGATATTTCATAGTTTTATGGGCACCCTTCTTAGAACGCGCGACGTAGAAGAAGCTGATAAGTGGCTCCGGACAGGAGATAGCGCGTTTATGTACGTTATAAACGTTCAGTTGTTTGTGACCACTTATCTTAGTTGATAACTCGCTGAGATCATGTTCTAATAAAGCTTTTGTAAAGTATAGTACATCTTGTTCCGTCTAGTACATATTTCGCATACATTTTTAGAACCTACCAACTAGTCTTCTTAAAGCGAAACTGCAAGGTGCTACCGCCTTAGCAGCAAGAATTAGCTGTTGTTCGAGGCAAATTTCGTGTTTCATTCGAGTTCCTTTGAAAACGACGAGTTTTCATGTGACTACAATAGTATTTTTTTTATTAGCGTTAATGATGATACGAGCAGATCGCTCGCCTTATAAGCGTCAAGCCTGCCCATAAACAGAAGAAACACTAATTAGCACTGCGAAGTATGAAGTAGGCACAGCATGGCTCACGACTCCACTCGTCAGACCGTGACATACGATGTTAAGTCTCATAATGCACAGTAATTTCACTGACTTCAATGTCCTTCAAATCGGAACAAAACTGTGCTTATACACTGCTGCTTGGCTATAGGAATACATGAAGCGTTGGTACCTACCCAAAAAGCCTTTCGCATCCAAGGGACTTATCACGTACCACCTCTGACTTTTCTAAGATACGTGTGTACTTATTGTTAATTATTACTAGGTTTAAACGAAGAAAGAAAAATATTGAGGAAACCTGCATACCTAAATATTCTCCATAAAAAATTCCAAGGTATGTGAAGTCTATCAAGTACAACTCGGGCTAAGGGCTAAGGCTTCTCATTAGTAGTGGAAGCCCGTGCCCAGCATCGGGACATATAATACATGGCCAATATTATTATTAACACGTTAATTTTTATTGTTATTTTAAATGTGAACCTACTTATTTTTTATTTGAATTTTACTTAATATATACTTAGTAGTAATATTATTTTGTTTTGTTACGTTAATTCTATTAATATAAGTTAATTCTAAAGTTTACCTAGTTGTGCATGTGGTATTAGCCAGTAAGTATTTGTTGCATGTATATAAGTTTTATTGAATTTTATCAACAATTGTATTGGTGTAAACAATTGTTGGCTAGTGAATTATATAAATAAAATAAATAAACACCGACTTATAAAATAACATAAAGTCGCGCCTTTATCCCCGAAGGGGTAGCCTAGCGCTTCACGTTTCACCGAGCTTATTAATTCCGATTCATGATGTGCACCAATTCCAATCTTGGGTAATTCATGTATGATATTTAGAATCGATAATTTATATAATAATTGTGATTATCCGACCTGGGAATTGAAACCAAGATCTCACAGTTTTCAGTATTAGTACGATGCCACTAGACTAATGAGATGATTATAAAAAAGCAACATATATTCTGTTTATCTTGAAAGTGATTATAAAAAAAACTTAACAAAAATAAAACTGACTCAATAATTCTAAAAATTAAGTGTTATGTATCTTTTATCCCCGATTTCACCCCCTTATGGGTGGAACAATTTCTTCAAATTTAAATGGGTCCTCGCAGTAAACCATATTGAACACAAAGAGAACATCCAAATTCGTTCAAATTTGACGGAGTTAAGAATATACAAAAAAAAATATATACAGACGAATTGAGAAGCTTTGTTTTTATGTCCGTTAGAAACAAGCTCCCTCCGTCGTCGTCCCAAACATGTTTTGGCAGATCTTAAAGACTCCAACACAGTCGCTATCGAAGCAGCACTTTCCTTGCCCAATCCGAATCGCAATAATAATACGCAACCCCGACATAGGACACGCCTACGAGTCCGAAGAATGATGTGCAGAGACGGTTCTAAACTATACTCCCCAGCGATTGCTCAAGCTGATGTCTGAGCCTTCTAAGGCGCCTCTGTACTTAATCGCTACTAAATACACTATACATATTTCTGGCTAGAGTGCCATAAGCGCCGGCTTTATTGTCAGGTGAATCTGTAAAAGCAATATAAGGACAACTCCATTCGAAAAAGTAAAAAAAAACTTAATTTTTACAAAAGAAAATCTTTACTCGTCTATAAAAAGTGTCTAGCCATTCCCTCGCGAAGTCACATACACTGATAAGATCATTGTTGTATTTTCTGGAATGGCACCCCAAAATACTTAAGTTTACTGGAAACACTCCCGCGGGATCTCTACGCGCTATCACCTAGATAAGTGTTATGAAGTAAAAAATATCGACGGCTATTTATGATACTTATTTTTTATATCCTAGTTTAGTGAAGCTTTTTTAACCGACTCCAAAAAGTAGGAGGTTCTCAATTGACAGCCTCCGTGGAGAAGCGGGCGAGTAGCCGGCTGGGAAGCCAGAGGCCGTGGGTTCGATTACCACACCGAGACAAATGTTTGTCTGATCCACAAATATTTTTATCGGGTCTGGGTGTTGTGGGACCGCATGTCCTTCGTAGTTCCCGATACCCAGGTTAACCTTGTGTGGTGTCGAGACTATGTGTGTGACTGTTGGGTTTATTTATTTATTTTATTCAGTGCGTATTTATTTGCTTTTTATTTTACATCGATTTCTCCGCTAACTACAGACCGATTTTTTGGTATATTATATTCTAAAGGAAGATATTAGTGTAAATTCTATTGTCACGTAATTAAACTAATCTAAAAGTAGATTAAGTAATTTTAAGCGAGGTTTCCACCGTTCGTTGATAAAAAATATTGTTCCATGCAATGGTTCACGTTATTTAAAGGATATCATTTGTTTTCAACTATCCAGTTGATAGCAATCAATGTTAAAATCGTTGCTTGGTTTAGATGTACTAAGTTAAGTGTGAAATGGCAGAAAATGGAAATATAGACAGTATTCCCAACTTAGTGGAATTATACCTAGATTTGGTGGGTTGGACCCGCCGCTAGTGTGTAAATTTTGCTAGCCAGTATAGCCAATAGCCACTAGACAGTGGCTCGTGGACGTTTTAGTGGTTTAGTTAACTACTCAGTTAGTGGAAAGGAATGTCTTTATCCACTAAACAAACAAATAAGTTTTTGAGTGGTAGAGCCACGCTGTAGACACTTTTTTCTACAGCATGAATGGGCGGGCTTGTCCGAGTCGTCGGGGCTGTTGCGTTTCGTACGGTGAGTGAGATATCCGGAGGCCCAAATTCCCTTCCCGTTCCCAATCCCTTAATTGTCCCTTTCCTTTAAGGTCGGCAAGGCGCCCGTGATTATTTTAGTATTGTGGGCTTACATGGGCGGTGAAGATCACTTACCATCAGGTGACCCATTTGCTCATTTGCCGGCCTATACTATAAAAAAATACTACTATTATAAATGTGAAAGTTTGGATGTTTGTGGGTTTGAGAATTTGGATGTTTGTTAGTCAATCATGCCTTAACAACTGTAACGGTTTTGGGTGAAATTTGCCACACAGGTAAACAATAACCTGAATTAGGACATAGACTTTTTATTCCGGAAAAGGCCGTTCACGCGGTTGGAGCCGCGAGCAAAAGCTAGTAAGTACTTCGTACTAAGGCTGAGAACCGTGACATCATGGGTTCAGTTACCTGGTTATAATCACAATAAGTTAGTTTTTCAAAAAAATATACAAAATGTCGATTAGCTCGCCCCCTATATCATCATGGGACGGAACTAAGCTTAGCAAAAAGTGCGTGCAGCACAAGGTGTAACCTCTGCCTACCCCGTCGTGGTTTAAAGGCGTGAGCTATAGGTATAATTAGTACCAAAAACATTTTCTTCTTGTTTATATAAAGGAAACACAATTATACAGCCTCATTACAAATATTCGACAGGTTTCATATAGAAAACGTAGTTAAAGTATTTATTAAGGTGAGCGTGGGTGGAGGTCGCGATCGACCAATCATAGTGCGCCGCGGGGTCGTGACCCCGCCAATGACGCGGGGTTACGCCCTTAAGTAATTACTTCGACAAGCTGAAAAACAACCCTATATGTATAAAGGTTTCAGCTCTATATGGACGCAGCAATTCGGGTCTTTTAGAACCTTTCACATCTTTTTTTGACTAGCTTTGTATTATATATGTCCCACTGCTGGGCACGGGCCTCCTCTACTGATTGAGAGGGAGTTAGGCCTTTGTCCACCACGCTGGCCTAATGCGGGTTGGCAGACTTCACATACCTTTGAAATTATGAAGAACTTCTCAGGTACGCAGGACTGGTTTCGAACCTAAGGCTTTCGTCTTTTACCAATGACGAATCATTTTTGTTTTTTTTTTTTTCCTTAAAGAGAACTAAGTTCTCAATAATTAATTACAGTCTAGCCTATAAGACTAATAAGCAATTTTAATCGAAGTTAATTTTCTACGTAATAAGTTTAATTAAACTAAGAATAATGTCCTTAGCATTTTCTTAGAGTCTGATAATATGAAACACTTTGTTCATGTGTTATACACATAGCATAATGACGAATCAATGACAATCTTATTCTTCTGGCATGCCTAAAGAATAAATAATAATCAGTATAACCCATGGTCTAAATACGACCATTAAAAAAATGGATATAACGCTAGTTGTTCTTTTCACTGGCTTCAATGTCCTTTAAACCGAAACACAACAGTGTTGCTTGGCGGCAGAAATAGACAAAGCGGCGGTACCAACCCAGACGGCCTCTCACGTACGAAATACCTACCACCTTAAAAAAACAAAGGATTTTAGCTCATGCAGCCATGAACGTGACCAATATATTTTCATTTGATTATTCAAAGCGTTTTTATTATTTTACTTGCTATAACAACAACATACACACATGATGTAAGTTTCATTTCTCTCTTTATAATGATTACTCAAAAAAAAGTGGACAGTCTTCCATGTTCACATATTACTGTAACAATATTCTTTTATACTAAGAGAAAATCTCACCAAATACAAAGAATTATTTCTATATTCCTACTATTTATTTTAAGATTCGAAACAAACATCAAAGGTTCGGCCAACCAGTTTGCAGTCATGTAGACTGTATCAAACATAGATTTGCCTTTGAAATAAAACTAGTTTATACGGATTTTATCGCGGTTTTTTTTATTTTAGTCCCGACGTTTCGAAATATGGATAGGGAGGGACTGAACACGAAGTCTGAAAAGCTTTATTTTTTTAAGCTAGTTTTATTTCAATGTGTAATATTCGCGTAAACATAAGAAATCACTATAGATTTACCTTTTTAACATCTATAACATATAATACTAGCCCTGTATTATACACGTCCCATTGCTAGGCACGGGCCGCCTCTACTGAATGAGAGGGGTTATCGCTGGCCTAATGAGGGCTGGCAGACTTCACGTACCTTCGAAATTCTAATGAAAAACTTCTCAGGTATGCAGGTTTCCTCACGGTGTTACCTTCACCATTAAAGCAAGCGATAATTAACAATTAATACACATAACTTAGAAAAGTCAGAGGTGTATGCTCTTGAGGGTGGTTTCGAACCTGCGACTTAAGTTTTGACAGTCCATACCACTCGTCACTGAGCTATCACTGCTTTTATGTTACGTATATAACATATCTACATGTATTTGAACAGACAACTGGGCATTATGGAATCGTGAAGGTGTGCGACAGGAGAGCAGGCCGCGGCCGGGTCGGCAGGCGCGGGGAGTCGCCCACTCACGTATTGATTTTCAGGACGCGCAAGACGATAAGGCATTTCTTACAGGAGTGCCCCGACTGCCTTATTTACACGTGAATCAATGACTTAGAGTAATAAAAATCTTTATTTAATGAGAAGATAAATAAAATATATTATCTACTCAAAAGTCAGAATATTGGCCAATGAAAAGAATTTATTTAAAGCGTGTTTTGGTGGTGTAGTATTTGAGACGTGACTTACTAATGATGTGTGAAATTCATACATTTTTGGTATAGTTTGAGTTTTGTTTATTTTTGAGCCGTAAACATAATGTGTGCGTTATATAAACTATAATAATATTATAAAGCTGAAGAATTTGTTCGGTTGAACGCGCTAATCTCAGGAACTACTGGTCCGATTTGAAAAAATCTTTCAGTGTTAGATAGCCCATTTATTAAGGAAGGCTATAGGCTATATAAGACTTTTTTCCCGGAATAGGCCGTTCACGCGGGCGGAGCTGCGAGCAAAACCCAGTATAGTATATATTATATTATTAAGCGACAGCCCATCTGGTTTGGTACAGCAGCTTTGTCTTTTTCTGCCACCAGTATGTTTAGCACTGTCGTTTCGGTATGAAGGTCATTGAAGCCAGTGAAACTGCTGGACATTATGACATCTTAGGTCTTGTAGTGATCAGTGGGTCACCTGATGATAAGTGTCTCCATCGTCCACGAACATTTACAATACCTGAGGATCATGGATGCGCTACCAACCATAAAGGAAAGGGACAATTAAGGGATTGGGAAGGGGACAGGGATTTGGGCCTCCGGGTATCTCCTTCAGAATCGTTACAGGATGCTGCTACTTCACGTCGGTTTTCTGTGAGACAGTGGTAACATCCCGGTTGAGCGGGCCCATTTGTAACGTAGACAAAACTGACTACGGCGTGGCGCTATCATTTAAAAAACATAGTGAAAAATAGGCTTTTATAAAAAAGCACCATTTTTTTTATGGATTTTTGCCCTTATTAGTTTATAATGATAATTAAAAGTGATCTAAAGTACACACAATTTGAAAAGGCACAATATTTGCAAAACGCGCCCATTACTCAAAATTATGTGTACTAACATCAAAAGTTTTCAAACAAACATGACGACACCCTCCGAGTGCCGCCCTCATTAGACAACTAGGGATGTGATAACTTTAGCCGAATAGGCTTCGATTAAAGAATTCTTTAATCGAAGCCTATTCGGCTTCCATTTTAGTACATTTTCTTACCTACAATGTGGTAGGTCCCTCGTATGCGAGAGGCCGGCTGGATTGGTACCACTGCTTTTTCTATTTCTGCCGCCAAGCGACAGTGTGTAAGCACTGTTGTATTCCGGTTTGAAGGACATTGAAGCCAGGGAAATTACTGAGCATTGTGAGACTTAACACCTTATGTCTCGGGGTGCCGAGCGCAGTCCAGTGTCATGCAATGCTTTGTTATTTAAAGTTCTGTGTGGCGTTGCTTCTGTTTATGAGCAGGCGTGGCGTTTACCATCAGGCGAGCGCTCTTTATCTTTTAAAATAAAGAATACTGTACACATGGTACATACTTAATATGGTACTAATAGAAAAGGATGGATTGGTTTTGGGACTAACCAATTTGTAACTATATAGCGACCGTATAGGCTAAAATGATACGCGTCGCCTTTTTTTTTATTTTTCTTTATTATTTTGAGACGGAAATGCTACCACATCACACCAGATGGTAAACACAGTGCAGACCAAATGACGACCGTCTAGAGTTGTTGCGTTCCTTGACCTGCCTGAATGACTAAACAAGCAGGGTGCTCGCCTGGTGATAAGCGTCACACCTGCCCATAAACAAAAGTAACACCACACAGAACCTTGACTTTCAAAGTACAGCAATAGCATGTAAATTCCAATACTTACAATAACACAATCGCGACGAGTATACTGTTGTCCATTTTTTCTCCGTACTCTGTCATCAGATATTAACCAAATTTATATGGGACTACATCGCAGCTAAACTCTATCGAGTGAATTTTTTTCCTACAAAATCGGTCCACAATTGGCGGAGAAATCGATGTACCTACATACATTAAAAAAAGCAAAAAAAAATTGAAAATTTTAAATTGAGAACCTCCTCAATTTTATGAAGTCGGTTAAAAAAAATGAAATTTATTTCGGCGTGCATCTATGTAACATCATCCCATCCCTATCTAGGGACCTCTGAAAGCAGACCTCAGTGATACGGCTCTCATACGAGCGCTTTGATCTTTGCGTGGATGAATGGCTTTCATGACTTTGCCATGTGTATACAGTTAGTTAGGAAGTCAAGTATATTATATTGCTGATATACTCATGACTGCCTCGGTGGCGCAGTTGTAATGCATACGCGGTACGACTACTGTGCTGAGGTCTCTGGATCGACCCCGGGTCGGGTAAAAGTGATATTGGGTTTTTCTATTACGAAATGCTCAGTATCAACCCGGAGTCTGAAATTGTGGCCGGTATGACAATAGGCTCGCCTCCTATCACATAATGGGACGGTAATTAACTCTGCTAAATGTAGGTGTACTAATTACACCTCTGCCTACCCCTTCAGGGATTACAGGCGTGAGTGCGTATGTATGTATATGTACTTGACTTTGTAGCGACCACCGTAGGTACACTTGGTGAAAAACCTGTGAAACGTGAAGCCGCGGGTTCGATCCCCACATGAGACACATGTTTGTATGAGCCACAAATATTTGTTTCGAGCTTGGGTGTTGTGAGACCGAAAGTCTCCTGTAGATCTGAAAGATCCTGATACCCACGATATAAGACTCGTATTTTACTGTGGGATCAGGACTATGTGTGTGACTGTTGGGTGCTTTTTTTTATAGTATAGGCCGGCAAACGAGCTAGTGGGTCACCTGATGGTAAGCGATCTCCACCGCCCATGTACGCCCACAATACAAAAGAATTATGGGCGCGTTGCCGACCTTAAAGGAAAGGGATAATAAGGGTTCGGGAAGGGGAGGGGGATTTGGGCTTATTATTATTTTTATATTATATACCACTCTCCGCTAAGCTATCACATAAAGACACAGAAATCAATATTCAGTGCGACTAATTATTCCCTACAACCTACGACAAAAGGCTTTGTTAAATTTTTAATCAACTCAATAGGTTTTTATCGCTTAACGGGCAATTTCGAAGGTTTTGCGCTGTAAAGGGATAATCCCGAGTGTTCCCGACCGGCTTCCATTTGTCTGCAATAATCGGATCACTCCTAGCTCTACAAAGGGACGTTTTTAACATGTTACATTTTGATATTAACAAATGGGGTAAATGACCTAGGATGGCAAGTGGTGATATAAAATGCAAATATAGATTTTATTGAATAACCTACTTCAAAAAAGGGGGAGGTGGTCCGGGTCGTTACCACTGTCTCACAGGAAACTGGCGTACAAGTAACAGCTTGCTGCTGCGTTTCGTACAGTGAGTGAGATATCTGGAGGCCCAAATCCTTCTCCCCTTCTCAATCCCTTAATTATCCCGTTCCTTTAAGGTTGGCAACGCGCTCATGATTCTTTTGGTATTGTGGGCGTACATAGGCGGTGGTGATCACTTACCACCAGGTGCTCGTTTCCCAGCCTATATTATAAAAAGAAAGATTAATTTCGACTGCCTCGGTGGCGCAGTTGTAATGCGTAGGCGTTACGATTGAGGTCAACGCTGAGGTCTCGGGTTCGATCCCCGGGTCGGGTAAACTGGTATTGGGTTTTTCTATTACGATATGCTCAGTATCAGCCCGAAGTCTGGAATTTGTGCCCGGTATGGCGATAGGCTCACCCCTATCACATAAGGGACGGAAATACGTTCGGCGAAATGTGGGTGTACTGGTTACACCTCTACCTACCCCTTCGGGGATTACAGGCGTGAGTGCGTATGTATGTAAAGATTAATTTAAAAAATTTGCTCCATAAACAACCCTCTATCAAAATGTAACTAACTAAGTAACATTAGTATCGATTCAGTGTGTATAAATTGTGTCTGATAAACTACTAGATCAATAGCGTGTACAGACTACAACGAGCGGTTAATTACCGGGATTGAACCGCAAACTCCGCGCTAAATTAGTGAGCCAACCTGGCAGATATCGACAAATACCACGCAGACATGGGAATACATGTAAACTGAGAAACTATTAGACATTTTTAGTAAGAAGTTGTATTGAAATAAGCTAGTTTATACGGATTTTATCGCGGTTTAAATTTCGTTAAATTGCGAAATGTAGCTGAATGGTGTTGATGAAAAATGTTAAATTTCGTTCGTTTTCGAGTTGTAGGTCGTTGTTGTAACTCTTCAGTTAATTTTACATTGCCTACCTTCATTTTAGGCAGTATAACATTAACTTTCCGATACGACCTACAACTCAGTCTCGCCCGTGACCGCAAAGGCTGAAAAGCTTTCGATACGTGGGGACTAATAAAAAATTAAACCGCGATAAAAGCCGTATAAACTAGTTTTATTTGAATGTGTAAACATAGAAGTTGTATTTGATAGAATCATTTTAGTACCATAAAGCAGCGATAGCTCAGCGGGGAGTGAACAGTGGTACGGACTGTCGATATGTAAATCGCAAGTTCGAAACCATCTCAAGAGCATGCACTCTTACTTTTTTAAGTTGCGTATGTATTCATTGTGAATTGCTTTACCGGTGAAGGAAACATCGTGAGGGATCCTGCATACATAAGTTTTTATTTGAAAAGAATAGGGTGCGTTGGTACAGTAGGAAGGGAAGTACATCAAGTGACCCACTTCCTCGTATGCCAGCCTCTGCTATAAAAAATTACCTTGTCGTGGACCTACAAGGTGGTAGGTCCCACATATGTGAGAGGCCGTCCGAGTTGATACCACCGCTATGTATATTACTGCAGCAGTGTGTAGACTGTTGTATTTCGGTGTGAAGGACATTAAAACCAGTGAAGTTACTGGGCGTTATGAGACTTTGTGTCTCGGAGTGATGAAAGCAGTCCATTGTCATGCAGTGCTGTGTAATTCAAAGTTCTATGTAGTGTTGCTTCTGTTTAAAGGCAAGCGTGGCGGTTACCATCAGGCGAGCAAGCTGCTCGTTTCGTCATCCGAGCTAACAAAAGTAACAGTTCATAGTTTTAGTGTCGTACCTACATCACACCATCACGACAAACATTAGGTACTGATTGAACGAGGCGTGTACACGTATTGCGACTGCTCGCTTACCAAAAATAATATTTGGCCACAAACGTTGCTGTGTATCATAATTAATTAGCCTTTGACAAAGACTTTAATGCATACTACTAGACAAGCAGTGCGGTACATAGAAATTGTACCACTAAGTTGCGGTCAATTGACCGTAACTCAATATTATCATCTCTCTTACTCTCAACTCTCTCTGTTGCGCGCTCCCTATCTGTGAGCTATCAAACTCCCGCATTATGTGACGCAATTTTACTTCTAAACAGCCCGTCTAGTAGTATACATTAAAGTCATTGACCTTTGATGTGTAGTGCGTGGAAGATTAAGTTCATGCTGATTAAAATATACATTTAAGGACTTTAAGGTCCGTATTCACAAATAACACTTAAATAAGTAAGCTCTTTGCAAAGTGTCCAAATTTGTGAACATGATTGGTCTGTTTTCATTTAGCGCCGAAAACTAACCAATGACGCTTAGAGAAATCGTCACTATGCGTTCGCACTCACTATGAGGTCTCATAGTAACGTTTATGAATACGGGGGTAAGTCTTTTAATGTATACTACTAGGTCAACTGTGCGGTACATATAGGTAAACTGCGCACTAAGTTACGGTCAATTTACTAGTCTTGGACCTAGTCGGTCACCACTGAGAGCGCTCAGTTTAGTTCATAATCCAATGGCGAACTAGTTCGCTCAATTAGTTCATTAGTTCTTTTTTTGAAATAATTTAGTAAAAACTAAATAAAGGAAAAAAAATATTTATGATGATTGCAAGTTCTGTTTATTTTAATTTAAAAAGTACAAAGTAATAACATGAAAAGTTCACACGTCTAATAATGTGACATAAGATTTTTTATTTAAATAATAATGTAAAAATTAAATAATTTATATTAATAATAAGTCAACAATTAGTCTCGCTCCTAGTATAATGCGTAATTATATTAGAATACTTAAATCGAAATATGAAGGTGCGCACAGTAAAAGTAAATAACTCGGTTGGTCACATAGCGCCACTATCTAGTAAAGCGGACTTTAAAAGAATATAAAAAGAACTAAGAGCGAGATCATCGATGAACTAGTTCGCATAGTTCACCTAAAGGAGCGCTCTTCCCACCTAGGTCGTTCCCGAACTACCCAAGACTACAATTTACTCATTTAGTCGACAGCGAGTTGGCGACAGGAGCAGTTCTTGTCATTTGAATAGCTGCGAAAGACTGTCATTTGAATAAATAAATACACCCAACAGTTACAGTCATAGTCCTGACCCCACACTAGGTAACCATGTATTGTGGGTATGAGAAACTACGAAGGACTTGCGGTCCCACAACACCCAAACCCGAAACAAATATTTGTGGATCACGCAAACATTTGTCTTGGTGCGGGAATCGAACCCACGGCCTCTCGCTTCGCAGCCAGGCGCCAGCTACTCGCCCGCTACACATCGGAGGTTTTCTGAAAAACTGATGGTTGGTATGGTTGTCAGAATAACTGTTGAATTCGAAAAACTATCTCGAAATTGTTTATTGTGACCCATAAATGATCTATATGCATTTACTTCCTAATAATCATTTGATTCTAGTTATTTTAGATAAGTAGGTACATATAGTTTATCTTGACTTTCTTCGATGGCATTTATCGTAAATGAAAACTAATACAAACAAAACAGCCGTCTCAATGTTGTCATCTCGCTTACTCTTAACGAGTATTTGGTTATTCCATGCAGAAGCTCCTCTCTCCCGCTCTCCCGCCTCTCTCGCACTATGTGGCGCAATTTTACCTCCAACACAATATAACAACAACACAACAATCCATTTATAGTATTAAAGTCTTTGCATTCAAAGGGGTAGGCAGAGGTGGGTAGTACAAACGTACCACCGATATTATCAAGTATAATGGAGGTAGATAATAATAAGTATGACATCTACATCAAATAAAAATACACTCGTCACTAGGAAAAGGTCAGTTCTCTGCCAACTAATGGTATGGTAGGTATTGATTGTTAGCGTATTCCCGTTTTATTGGTGTATTGAGGGTGTCTGAGAAAGTAACGTTGGGTACCCTGAAATAATAATGGTGCGATATAGTTGCGGAAGGGTGGTTAAATAGTATAAAAGAGGTTGTCGCCATAACTGGAGGCCTACTTGCCCGAAGTCAGTCGGTCAGCCTCCAGTTCACTAAGATCGGTGCTCAGTCGATAGTCCAAGAGTTCATTACGCGGTAGCTATGCTGGTTTACTATTCGGTCCTAGTTGTTTTAGTTGTATTAGAGAGCGGTCTCTAGAGAATCCTGACATGGGGTTGTGGTCTGTAAAGCAGTGATATTGTAAATGTAACCAATAAACTATGAGTTGAAGTGATTATTGTCGTTTGGTATTAATAAAATAAGACTCGTCTCGCGTAACTTCTAACATATGCTAATAATCGAGTTTTATCCCTGTGTGTATCTTTATACACACAGGGATACAACACTCTTTAGTGTTCACAAGCAATGTGCGGTCTGGGTATAGCTACGAGTATAAAGAGCGGTTGGAGGCATGATAGGAGTCTACGTAAATTGTTTGGTAATCTTTTCTATAATGATTTTATTACCTGACACAGTACATTTACTTCAAATACTAATTTACTACTAGACGAGCTGATTAGAAGTAAAATTGCGTCACATAACGCGGGAGTTTGACAGCTCACAAAAAGGGAGCGCGATAGGGGTTCTAATTGAGAGTAAGCGAGATGGTAATATTGAGTTATGGCTAATTGACCGCAACTTAATGGTACAATTTCTATGTACTGCGCAGCTTGTCTAGTAGTATACATTAAAGTCTTTGATTTGCCTCTTTACCTACAAATAAGGCGCTATAAATAATTCAACTGGTGTGCACATTAATTAATTTCATTTTCATTGTTTAATGTTTTACAACCGGCTTTCTGGCGTCAACTCCTCTGGGGAGAAAACATACCAGAAATAAATACTTGTAGATCACACAAACGTTTTGTCTCCGTGCGGGAATCGAACCCGCGGCGCGAAATGTGGGTGTACTTGTTACACCTCTGCCTACCCCTTCGGGGATTACAGACGTGGGTGCGTATGTATGTATAAAATATTTCCGCTAAGCAATTACTCCACAAACCCTAAGTGAGGACTCATCCTTTACACGTACACAATAATCTCTCAAATCAGTTGAGCAAACATGCTAAACGCAAATAAATGTCTGATAACATTAACCGAGCGGGGTGATACAAGCCAGTGTAACATGATCTCTTGCTTAGAGATTACATTATGGTTATTTTATTGATAGATCCAAAAGGTGTTGTTATTTGAGTAGAGACACGCTGCAGACAGTTTTGTCTACAGCATGCATGGGTCGGCTCGTCCGCGTCGTTACCACTGTCTCACAGTAAACCGGCGTAAAGTGGCAGCTTTCTGCTGCTTTTCGTATGGTGAGTGAGATATTCGGAGGCCCAAATCCCACTCCCCGTGTCCATCCTCAATCCCTTAACTATCCCTTTCCTTTAAGGTCAGCATCGCGCCAATAATCTTTTGGTATTGTGGGCGTACATGGACGGTGGAGATCACTTACCATAACCTGATGGTAAACAAGCGAGTAGGTCACCTGACCTACTCGCTTGTTTACCGTCCTACGATTTAACGGTAGGCAGCGGCTTGGCTATGCTCTGGCATTGCTGAAGTCCATGGGCGGCGGTAACCACTTACCATCAGGTGGACCGCACGCTCGTCTATGTATCTTGGGCAATAAAAAATAAAAAAGGTGTGTTGTTTGTTGCTCTGCGTGTCATATTTTGTGTTCACACTTTACTATTTCTATTTTCATCTATCTATTAAGGCGCTACGGTGCCACATACAGATACACACACACACACCCACACTCACACACACCCACACTCACACACACCTACAGACAGACATAGGGTCCAACTTATAACTCTATTTTTGTCGCAGGTAAAAAACACAACAAATTCGGTCCACCATTGGCGGAGAAATTGATGTACGTAAAAAAAAAACAAAAAAAAATATTGTCGAATTGAGAACCTCGGTTTCGTAGTCGGTTGAAAAGAGTTCCCCAAATCAGCTGCGTTAGGACGGGGTAGACCCCAAAGTGTTGGCAATCGATTAGATTTCAAATCGTCGAGTCTTCAAGTGGTAGAAAATCGCATCAGATCTAACGTTGGGGGATCTCGATGATTGTAGCCGCTTTGTCCTTGCATTGTAAATTGAGGATTACAGGGATTTCGTACTTTATCGGTGCTAATAACTGTAATTTAATTCGTGTTTTGTAATGGTTTGTTATTTTTAATACACTAGGGGCGTTGCCCATGTTTTTCCACAAAACATTAAATAAAAAAAACCTTAAAGTCCGACGAATGTGAGACATATCTTACTTTCTTCCTCACATTATTCTGCATCGATTGGTATCGGTCTTGACCCCATACCCCCAGCGGTTTCGGAGGAGATAGCGTGACAAGCTTTTGGCAGCGGTGGCGGCGGCGGTGGCGGCGGCGCCAGTTACTTTTTTTTTTAATAGAGAGATACTCACTCACAATTATACTCCTCGAAGAGATAGATAGAGTTAAAAGTTAGTACACTCACATTTTACCGAGCTTATTTTGATAGAAAACCTAATATCACTTTACCCAACCACTGCGCCACGGAGGCTGTCGAATGTTTGTGAATGACTTGGTGCATAGTATTCACTATTTTCTTTAGCTCCTTTACATAAAAATCAGTTGCATAAAATAACAAAATTCCTCGATAGTGTATTATGAAGGGTTAAGACGCGAATTGTCAAGGGGTGGCGTTCCCGTGTTTGTTAAACATCCACATAATCTCAACATTACGGATCCTCGGATTATGGGATTGGATTTGCGAAGCGTATACATTGTCGAATGTTGGTAAATTTACTAAGATGTATATTTACGTACATTAATGAAGATACAAAGCCATATTTCTAAAAGCTAGAATTGCTAAACGTTTATTTTTCTCTTCTTCTTCCACCTGCCCTTGTCCCAGTAGCAGTGAGGTCGGCGCAACATGCTTTTTAACACATGTTACAGAAAGATTTGGTTTGTAGTTTTTACTATCGGCCGCCTCCCTGCCTTGTGGATATATGATGAATTGATGGATAATATTTGTGGACCACACAAACATTTTGTCTTGGTGCAGGAATCGAACCCGCGGCCTCTCGCTTCACAGTCGGCTACTCGCGCACTGCGTCACGGAGGCCAGAAATATATTATTATCCACCGAAAAACAATTACCCTTTTATTTACAGATAGCTGTATGAACCATTTTAGATGAGATTTTATATTTGAAAGCTAATGTAATTGAGATTATCTGATGCTGCAACCAAGCTGTCTGCAGATTTTAAATCCTCGATAATTAATAGCAGATATATCATGTTTGGGCTCATCGAATGGGTATTGATGAAATGTCCTTACAGATAGTGATCAGGTTCTGATGATGGACTAGGAAGGTGGCCACAAGAACTTCGATCTGTGTGTCGGGCGTTTTTAACTGCTAGTTTATAGATTAGATTATTACATCGGTCATTAGGATTTTGGTACCTTGGCCGACTTGCACGACGACCCTAAATCGAGTTTTACCACTATAGTTATTTACATAAGATACATTTTCATACTCTTTGACGTTTCTTAAACAGCTTTAGTGGGTTGAAATCGATTTAAGATCGTCGTGCAAGTCGCCTAAATCAGGCGAAGATACAAAATATCAAAGATACAGGAGGAAATCTGGACAAAGTCGCAAACGCTAAAACAATTTGTGTATTTTTTTATGTTTGACATCCTTATCATAGCTTTAGATATTCTTAGTATTTCCATAAACGATTTACACACATAGCTTTTATAACTTCCTAATATTGGGAAGTTTTGTGGAATCCGCGCAAAAACTGAGGCATTTCGGGGGCGGAACCACCTGTGCATATTACAAATGCTTGACGACAACCGAAATGTTTCAGATATAGGGGGAGTCGTATGGTTATAAATTTGTAAATTAATATTTTTATTGATACTTATTCATTGGAATATTATTAATTTAATAATAAATTTAATCTACCCACGAGTATGTTATTATTATAAAATCTATAGCTAAAAAGAGGGATAATTAACACTGAAAATTCAAGGTAAAATTTTTGATAAACTAATCAGTTATTTCGAATCTTGTATCATAACTTAAACAGTTATGATCCACTATTAAAATAAAGCTTTATTAAATTGTTTGTGCATATTCTGCTATTCTTATTAGAATATAAACTATTAAACTAATAAGAAAAAACCCTCTTGTTTGTGAATTATTCTACATATAATAGAAGAAATACCTTATTCCATAAACGATTAATTAACATATTCTTTACCCAAAAATGTCATATAAAAAACTTATGTAATATTAATTCGAAGGAATTCTTTAAACAAATTAAATCAGTCTGTATAGGGGCTACATGATCCCGTGGGAGCGCGGGACGCATCATTTCTCCCAATATCGTCCACTTTCAACCAGGAAATTAGTGTTTTTGTTTCAACCTTCAGAACCGCGTCTTGGACTATTCTTATTAGAATGTGACATAGTAAAGCAAGAACAAAAATTGGAGAAATAGTAAAGGAACTTGCATTAATAATAGGATCTAATAAAAGTACGAGAAGAAAAAATTGGGACCCTTTTATAAGTATATTGCGTGCACGGAGGATTGTGAGATTTGACATAGTTAAAGTTTAAATGGCGGAGGAGTGCAGAATGTTATTTATATTATGTAATATATGTAACAAATCTGTACATTTAATTAAACAAAATAAGACATGAATTGTTCACGCCCACACTGATATTGAATGTCAAATCTCGCACGATGACTTTATAGAACAAAATTTAAAAATAGGTCGAGTTTCGACCTCTACGCGATCAATTACAGTAGGCCTAGTACAAGTTAGAATAGTTTTCTAAAACAATGAAAGTTTTCGTTTTCTCTCCTTGCGCCGAGTATCAGTAGCCACTAGTGGCAGCTATGATGAATTAAAATAATAATATCGTTAATTTTATTTCACATTAGTCGAATATGAAATTAGTTTCCAAGCGATTCTTTACTTTATTACCGTTTGAATTGCTAGTTTGACATTTCGACGGTATTAATTATATACGAATTCTAAAACTATGAACGTATTAGTAACTCGTACTAAGCCTACAGATAAAAGATCCTAGTGGCAGATAAGTTGATTATTAGCGAGTTCGGTCACAAAATTAACGTTTATGTTAATAAATTATTCTCAACTGAGCGTGTTTCTCACCCAGGTTCAAAATGATAACAACTAATCAGCAGGTCTATTGCAGTCTAAAATTAATGACTATCAACAAAAGGTGAAGGTGGCACTCAATAGTGACACTGACTTCCTGGTCCCGAACAGTGATTGTATACTAATAACTAAGCTCGTTTCATAGTATACAATAAAAGTTACTTATCAAATTAAATAAAAGACCCAAAAATACAAAAATAAACGTATGGTTTTTTAAATTAACTGTTTAATCCGTGATTTTTCGGATATTTATCGGATATTGCGAAATAGGCCCTGATAATTATCCTACTACTATAAAAAATTGTAAAATATAAAGTTTGTTAGTTTGTGAATTTGGATGTTTATCAGTCAATCACGCCTAAACGGCAGAACGGTTTTAGAAAAAAATTGGCACAGGTGACAGGTAGACCTTGACCTGGAATAGGATAGAGACTACTTTTTATCCAAAAAAAGGCCATACACGCGGACGGAGCCATACAAAAGCCAGTAATGCATAACACAAACGGTAGACGCCAATCGCAATTCTGGTGCGGTAAGCAAGTATGGCAAATACCACCAAGCTACTGACTTGTGGTCGTTTAGGATTCCTCGGTCGCTTTTGAAGACCTCTTAATGTAAGTATAAATAGATAGCCAGCACTCTAACAGCACAATAGCACGGCAATTTTTTTTGTATCGGGATTATTATATCCTCTTTGATTAAATCATTGCCAATTAGATTTCTACACGCATGGGAATTCGTGTCCACATTTTTTCTACTAGCAACCCCCGCTTCCTGGTTAGCGTGATTTGTTTGAAACATTTGGTTTCTGAACGACACCTGTTCTGTCGTTCCCACGGTGAAATGGGTCAGAGGGACCGAAGTTTCGAACGCACGTGTTCTAATTACAAAATCTGCATTTCAGGCAATTGTTCTTTGTTTGAATTTGGGACAGTTTTATAACAAAGTCTTTTGTTTTATCGAACTAGATTTTTGGTCGCGATTACGTAGTTAGATATTGTAATAGGAAAGGAATAAACGTTTTTTAGAAACAAGCATTTATCAAGTTAACTTCTTAAGTATAAAGGTGCTTAATAAAAATAAGTGAAATCGTAATTTTGGATTTTACATAGGTAAATGATGTTAATTTACCTTTAACAGTAATTCGACATCGAAAATAATTTCACCATAAAAATATTTTATTACAAAAGCGCAAATAAACTGACAACGTCATAAAATAATTATTTACTCATTATTAGTAACAGTATTTAATCCCTCAATCTCATTTACCTACATAGCAATTATTTTAATAAAATATTTAATTATTAATATTTTTTCAGAGTGGTAGAGCCACGCTGTAGACTGTTTTGTCTTCAGCATGAATGAGCCGGCTCGTCCGGGTTGTTACCACTGTCTCACAGCAAACTGGCGTAAAGTAGCAGCTTTCTGCTGCGTGTCGTACGGTGAATGAGATATCCGGAGGCCCAAATAGGTTAATAAATAGGTATCGCGGGGAAACGGGGCTTACGAAATGTCGGGACTGATATATGATTAAACCGCGATTAAATTCGTATAAACTAGTTTTATTTCAATAGAACCAAGCTGTTGCTTATTTATATAATTTATCTAAAACATTAGGTATATTCCGTAGCGTGTTGGGATCAATTAGTGGAAAAGGTAAAGACGCACGGGAATTAATGCGGCGACGTGGAACACCCGATTTCTCTGATTTATGACACTTGGATTTCCTGACTGAAGACGGGGATGGATATTCTTATGGGTTTGACCTTTGTAATATAGACATTAGTAAGTCTATTTTCTGCTATATTGTTTTATTCGTATACTTCTAAAAAGAGAACCTACATACAAGAATTTTTTTATTTCATAGGCCGGCAAACGAGCCATTCGGTCAGCTGATAGTAAGTGATCTCCACCGCCTATATACGCCCACAATATCAAAAGGTTCTTGGGCGCGTTGCCGACCTTAAAGGAAAGGGATAATTAAGGGATTGGGAAGGGGAGGGGGATTTGGACCTCCGGATATCTCACTCACCGTACGAATCACAGCAGCAAGCTACTATTCTGCCGGTATTTTGTGAGACATTGGTAACGACCCGGACGAGCCGGCCCATTCATGCTGTAGATAAAACTGTGCACAGCGTGGCTCTACCACTCACAAAAAAAAACTTAGAAATATATTACACCGTAAATATCCATACTGGAGGCAAAGATCTATTAGATATTACTATTATATTACTGTACCTTTGCGGCGTTTATCACAAATACGACGCTTACTAATCATCCGCCCCCATGTCCCTAATTTTTTCCACGACAATTACCGCAAAATGACCATAAAATTAATTGGTACAAATGTACCGTCCATTCACACGCGTGCCGTGTCGGTGTTGGCATGAAATTCTTTTAATTACCACTGTTTCCTTTGTATCATAACAATAGATGTGACAAAATTGTGATGGTGATTTCTAAAATAAAGTTAGAGGACACAGATCTCTATTGCGTTGTAATAAGGAGTATGGAGGTTTTATTTAATAGCCCAATAAGTTTGTTGTGTGTGGATGTCTTAATATACAATGCTATTGACAGCTGCGGTCAGTTTTTGGTAGCTTTTTGACAGATTTACGATGTCCACCCACTGCATTGTCCAGTATAGCAGACACGTGTCGTTTGAAATGATAATTCGGTAAGTTTTTGATAATGCCGTCATGATATTACCGTACCAAATCCCATAGTAAATTCAGTATTTTTTTACACTAGGTTATGGAGCGATAGTGGTACTGCCGAGACGGAAGTCGTGGGTTTAAAGTTACGCGTGTATTCATAGTTAGTTTATCATTGGCTTTAAAGATGAAGACATCGTGAGGAAATTTTCATACTGAGTATTCTCCACAAGGATCTCGAAGGTATGTGAAGTCTACCAAGCCCTTACCAACCTGCATTAGGCGAGCCGTGAACAAGGCCTAATCCTTTTATTATTATGACGATGGTCGCCTTTTATGCCACAGGTCGGAAATACTTAAACTCAGCGAACTCCGGGTGTACAAGATACAACTGTGCCTAGCACCTTGACGAGCTTATGTTATATACAATGTGTTACAAAAAGGTGTGGTTAAATTTCAGCAACATATAGTATACGATATAAGTATTTCATCCCCCGTAGTACCAAATCCGATTGCATTGCTAGAACATAAATAAAGCATTTTCTTTTTTATCAAACGTGTAACTAGATATTCAACTTGCAACTTTGGACAACACTAAATGATAAACAGCATATACAAATGAAGCCGTTACTTTATAGGTGCGTCGAGGTAATGTAAATAAACTACAGTGATGTGATCGATTTTATCGATCTCAATAAGTGAGGGATCGATTGCTATAAAGACGCGTAGAGATAATATTGTAAGTAATTTACAGTGATGTGATCGATTTTATCGATCTTAATTAAAGAGGCATTATAATTAGCGTGAAGTTTTAGGATGCTACATTTTGATAAGATCCGGTACATACAGTGTATGTAGCGACCCTCAAATATGACCACACCTTTCTGTAACACGTTGTATATTCTATTAGTACCCCAAAGGAAGTAATTAGTTTAATCCGATTGTATTAAAGAATCCTTATAGGTAGGTCAGGTAACCACCCAAATCTTTAATAGAAAACGTAATAATTCTTTCCCGCCTTTTGTCCGTTGACTTCCTTTGACTCGGCTTCAGTGTAGGATGACTATGGTTTTAATTATCTATGGACTTTTTCTTCCACTTGCCCTTATCCCACTCGCAGTGGGATCGGCGCAACGTGATTTTTAACACATGTTACAGAACGATTTGGCTTGGAGTTTTTACGACTGGGCGCCTGCCTCACGTCAACTCCTCTGGTGAACATAGAACCTTATATTAAAGTCTCATTCAGCGCAGGGGTAGGCAGAGGTGTAACCAGTACACCCACATTTCCACCAAGCCGAGCTTATTCCCGTCCCATGATGTAATAGGGGCTGAGCATATCGCCATACCGGGCTCAATTCCAGACTCCAGCCTGATACTAATTCCGTGGTAGAAAAACCTAATACCACCGAAGCGGTCTACATAATTCTATCCACATATCGAGTTTTTTTTTTTTATTAACCTGTTGACGAAACGAGCATCTCACTCGCCTCATGGTAAACGTAACGCCAGTCTATAAACAGAAGGAACACCACACATAACTCTGTATAATAAAGCACTGCATGGTACTGGCCTGCGTTCGTCACCCCGTGACATAAGATGTTAAGTACCATAATGCACAGTAATCTCACTGGCTTCAATGTCCTTCATACCGAAACACAATAGTGCTTTCACACTACTGCTTGGTGACAGAAATACGGAAATATATAGCTGTTGCCCGCGGGTTCGCCCGCGTGAATGTCATTTTGGGATTAAAAAGTACCTTAGTAGCTTAAGTTACTCCTTATTACATCAGCTATCTTCCAGTGTCCCGTCAAAATCGGTCCAACCGTTCCAGAGATTAGCCGGAACAAACAGACAGACAAAAAAATTTAAAAATATATTTTGGTATATGTACCGTATATACATTCATATGCATGTAGTAAAAAGCGGTTATTTTAATATTACAAACAGACACTTTAATTTTATTTATTTATGTAGATGTATAGATTGAGAATATCCTTTGTTTTGAAGCCGGAACATCCTCACAATTTAAATTTAGTGGTCACCACACAATCAGCAGAGTGTTCACCGCAATAGTTCATGAAACGGAATCCTCTTACCATTCTTTATGCGTCTTACCACCCGATGTACGGCTTCCCGCAAACCCTCACTAAGGAAGTTCAAGTACTTACTTTATTCTACTTCCTACGAGATTTAGGTCTCAATGTAAATGTCCTTTTAAAAAAGTGGTTTTAATCAACGCCTTTGAAATGTGATGTTGGTGCCGTATGCTGCGAATACCATGGACGGCCCGTCGCACAAACATCTCCATCTTAAAGCAGCTTAAGATAGAAAATACTCAGCGTCTGGACACAGTCTGTTTACAGCGCATAGTGCGATACTTTGGCCATATTGCACGCAGAGTGGTAGAGCCACACTGTAGACTCTTGTTTACAGCATGTATGGGCCGGCTCGTCCGGGTCATTACCACTGTCTCACAGAAAACCGGCGTAAAGTAGCAGCTTGCTTCTGCGTTTCGTACGGTGAGTGAGATATCCGGAGGCCCAAACCCCCTCCCCTTCCCAATCCCTTAATTATCCCTTTCCTTTAAGGTTGGCAACGCACCCATGATTCTTTTGGTATTGTGGGCGTACATGGGCAGTGGAGATCACTTACCATCAGTTGACCCACATGCTCGTTTGCTGGCCTATACCATAAAAAAGAGAGAAGCAGACAACCTTGAGCGTTTGATGATGACAGGGAAAATAGAGGGTAAAAGACCTAGAGGACGTAGTCCTAAACGGTGGTCGGATCAAATTTCCGAAAACCTGAAAATCCCCATAAGCATCCCACTCCACCAGGCGATGGAGCGAAACCGATGGAGACATCTCGTTGACCGATTGAGTATGAGGCACGATCCTCAGCAGTGAGGGAACGACTAAGAAGAGAGAGAAGTGGTAGAGCCACGCTGTAGCCAGTCTTGCCTACAGCATGAATGGGCTGGCTCAACCAGGTCGTTATCACTGTCTCACAGAAAGCCGACGTAAAGTAGCGGCTTGTTGCTGTGTTTCGTATGGTGAGTGAGATATCTGGAGGCCCAAATCTTCTAACTCTTCCCAAGGCCTTAATTAACCCTTTGTTTTTTTCTTTACGCACCCATGATTCTTCTGGTATTGTGGGCATCCATGGGGCGTGGAGATCATTTACCATCAAGTGATCCACCAGCCTATGATTAAAAAAGAAAAAGTTCTGTCTGACTGTCTCATCAACGCCCAGTCCAAATCCTTGGACTTATAAAGCTGAAACTATGCACATTTTGAGGGTTCATTCATTCAAGGTTTATGGAAGTAATTTCGAAATTCAACCCTTAAATGGGTATAATGGAGGTTCAAAGTTTGTACGGAGAAACAATTTTAAATAGACATAAAATTTATTAGTTTCCTAATTTCCAATTGCCATTGATTCGTTAACCTTCGTTGCTGTAAGCTAGCCTTAGGGCAGGTTATACGAGATTTTTGTCAACCAAAACTAGAATAGATTACAGCTAAAAGTCACAGACTTCTTTCTCTTCTTCTTCCACCTCCTTTATGCCACCCGCAATGGGGTCGGTGCATCATGCTTTTTAAGACATACACACGCACTCACGCCTGTAATTCCTGAAGGGGTAGGCAGAGGTGTAATCAGTACACCCACTTTTCGCCGGGCGGGGTCTTTGTCCCTTGATGTGATAGGGGGCGAGTCTATTGCCATACCGGGCACAAATTCCAGACTCCGGGCTGATACTGAGCATTTCGTAATAGAAAACCCCAATATCACTTTTACCCGACCTGGGGATCGAACCCGTGACCTCAGCGTAAGCCTCAGTCGTAACGCGTACGGATTTCAACTGCGCCACCGAGGCAGTCACCTCCACCTGCCTGACATCAACCCCTCTGGGGAGAACTTCCTCCATTCTATCCATATTCTATTTCTATATTTCCAGCTATATTAAGTAATGTAATGCGAACGAGGTTACCTTTAACCCCGCCTGCATCATTCAGAACACACCATTAGAGGAAACTAAACAAACCGCACTAATGGCGGAACTCACCCCGAGCCCTCGGCATCCGCTGCACCCCCGATATACGCTGTTTATTAATAAATCTAACATATTTTTACATAAATCACTGAAAAACTTATCGCATTTGAATTTCAACTGTAAGTATAAGTAATAGAGTCTAATATGATTGTTGTTGGTAGAGTATAGTAGAGTCGTAAGTGTGTAGCGAAATGAGTCTTATGCTACGAGTTTTAAGGTGTAAAGTTGTGGTAAAGCGTTTGTGTGTCTACAGATTTGAAGTATATAAAAAACCTCACATCTGTTTCAGGGAGTCGTGTGGTGAAGTCTTGATTATCTTATCATATAATTGTTTATATGTTTTTATTGATGCTCAGAATAGATAATTGTTGTAATTAATTTATTTTTATTGCAGAGGCCGGCCTACGACCAAGTGGGTCACCTAAAGGTAAGTGATATCTATTGCCCATGATCAATAATACCAGAGAATCATGGATGCATTGTCCATCTGTAAGGAAAGGGAATTGGGAAGGGTTGGAGGAATTTGGGCCTCCGGAAATCTCATTCATCGCAGGAAACAACAGCAAGCTTCACTTCGGTTTTCTGTGAGACAGTGGTACTAATCCGGTTGATCCGGCCCATTCATGCTGTAGACAAATGTGTCTACAACGTGATTCTACCACTTAAAAAATATATTATCAATAACATATTAAGGTACAGTAATAGAAGTCTTGATACTCTAATAGAGGGTGAACACGGTTCAATTTTACTTGATAAACCGACTTGAATCAACAAAAGCTGTATGGTTTTTGTTGATTAATTCGATGGAAAGTCTGTTCAGACGGTTCCAATCGCTTGATAAGTTAAAAAACAGAACAGTTTGAACCAGGTATAACTATGGAAATTGTTAGCGATTGTAGTGCATACGTATTTTTTTAATTAATGGCTGCACATACTTGGTCGTTTGAAAACTCGCGTCGCCTCTTGCCACCCATAAGAATACGTTTCTAATTACCACTTAGAGACAATAAAAAGAAGGGCCCAATTTCTTAATCCCATCTCAATCCCATTACATAGCATGGATGCTGCCTCGGTGGCGCAGTAGTACGTATTACATGTACGTGGTACGGCAGCAGTGCTGAGGTCTCGGGTTCGATCCCCGGCTCGGGTAAAAGTTATATTGGGTTTTTCTATCACGAAATTCTCAATATCAGCCCGGAGTCTGGAATTTTGCCCGGTTTCACATCATGGGACAGAAATAAGCTTGGCGAAATGTGGATGTATTGATTGTAATCAAGAGGTGTACCTCTTGCACCTTACCCACCATACCTTATGCACTTCTCCAGAAACCTCTCCCTTACGTAACTATGTCCGAGCCCTACATTAGCACAAGTACAAGTCACAAGTAACCGGACACCAAGGGGCTCGTTCGGACACGTGGTACTTCCGAACCGGACGTCTCACCACTTCCACTTGCAAGTGTAAACACCACTTAAACCGGTTGGAACGACGGTTGGGTAGTTGGATATGAAATTCCTTTTTTGAAAAGTTGTATAGAAAATTGTTTTTATTTTAATCTAAACGTGCCCGCTCTCCTTTTGCCATTGACATGCCGCAGGAGATGACTAGCTGATGCGCGCAACCATAGTATCAATATTTAGACAGTCTAAGAAATATTTAAATACAGGTCCCTACTTGTAATGGAGAATGATGTTGACTATGTGTGTAACACTTAGCACAGTTATTAAAATCTTTAACGATCTTCTTTATGGCCATAACAATATTTTAAACCAATCATTACACTCATTAAAAAATCACTTCACAGAATAAAAAACACTCAAATATTGACAAAAACCAAATATAAATAAACTACTCCCTAAACAAAAAATGTCGTTAACACTCAAATTACTGTTTTTCAAATCGTACCATTTCATTACCACAATAATAAAACGTGCATAAAATTAAAACAAAAAAACATTTACGAACTACTAAGAACTCCTTTAACTAAAATCACCATTAAAATTCATGGATTCCAAACATTTTTTCCTTTGGCTCATACTTTTAAAACAAGACCATTCGTAGTCAACTTCCCGCCATATTTCCATATCTTGGTATTAGACGACAAAATTATTAAATGCGTTTGGCAAACTGCCAAATGTAGGAATACACCTCTTCATTCTATAGAATACGACCTTGTAAAGATTTTTAAATATGTCAAAGTAAGTTAGTAGAAAATATTATTGCAGTACCAAATAATAGCAAAGAGGGGGCGGATACAGAATGTGTCTTTTTATGCATTATCATAAAGGGTGCTATTGGAATATTGAGTTGAAATCGAATGGTTTATTTTATGTGTGGTAATCCTTCACTTACCGCATGTGATCGCAGGAAAGGTTGGTTGAGTAACTGAATATAGAGTAAGGTAGGTCGGTTGGTAATAATAATAAATTAATATCAGTCCAGTATTAGATATATACTGCCCCACTACTTGACACGGGCTTCCTCTGCTAATGAGATCTCAGCCGGGGTCATACAAATATGTAACGACGACTAGGTAATTGGTCTTTCTGTAGTCTGTAGCCAAATTAAACGACTGTAGATACAAATCCTAATAGAAAGTAGGTATGACATTGGCACAAATTCATAACGTAAAAAAATATTTCTGAACAAAACCGTTCTATATTCAAAATTTTAAATATGCCTCACAGTGCAGGCAAGCAGTGGGACGTCGCATTAAATCGCGTTACATGCGCAATATATCGAGCACTCCGCGCCCAATGTTGCGGAACGCATCAAATCCCAACATGTAACGGCGCGGAGAGTTCCATTTTTAAAAATATTACAATTTATTGCCGCGTATTGGCGACGCTTGGTGAACGATTTCTGTCCCCAACCGTGACTGATTCGATTCACATTTTTCATTTTTATGAAAAAAAATGTATAATAAAAATAATTTGTGGCCAGTATGATAAATTGTTTTACTGTTATTTGGTTGGTAGTAATTGCAAATATTTCATACTGGATGTCTGATTGCAAGAATGTTTGTTAATACATCAATGCGTTCTAAGAAATATTCACATGTAGAGTTTAAGATGTTTTCTATAATGTAATAACGAATACCAGATAATCTTTGCCCCCTTTCAGATATGATTGCTCTGAAAATTTGCAGACGTATTTTCTCAAGAAGACTGTATCAATAAAACACTTTTAAAAAGTTCTCGAGTGTCACGGCCAGAAGATTATCCGAACTCGTTTTTACGCTATAAAAACGCAAAAGAAGTTGTTTTTCGAGCACTCTGTTCAAATGTCAGGAATGGAATCGGAACATTTTCTTGATAGCACTGGCAACTCTACCATTTTTTTTTATTAGCTGGAGTGAACAATCTAGCACGTCGCTTGCCTGATGGTAAGCGTCACGCCTGCCCATAAACAGAAGCAACACCACACAGAACTTTGAATTACAAAGCACTACATGGCATTCGACTGCGCTCGTCACCTCTATACATAAGATAATGTCCAGTAATTTCACTGGCTTCAGTATCCTTCAAATCAGAACACAACAGTGCTTACACACTTCTACTTGGCGGCAGAAATAGACAAAGCGGTGGTATTAACCCAGACGGCCTCTCGCATATGACTTGTTACCACCTAACTTTATTTCTGCCTGACGTTACTCCAGCTTAATGCCAGAATCCACCTTCCTCCATCATGATTTGACGGTGGGATATTATGACCCCCACAACCCGCAAGGGGAACCAACTTTCTCCATTACCTCGGCCTTTAATCAGCAGAATGTACAACGTGCAGGTTAGATTGGCTTTGGGCCTAAGATGTTGATGACCCACTGAGATATCCGAAAGGCCCAAATCCCCTTCCCAATGCGTACATGGTAGACATCACTTACCATTAGTTGACCCACTTGCCTGTTTGCTGGAATATGCTATAAAAAAAACCAATAGAAAATTATAAATATTTAGACCCCCTCTATAGGAACCCAAGTCCACACTTTGCATGTAAGATAAGACCGTTCCACATTAAGCACTTCAGTATCTGAAGCTGAAACGGATCTTACAGTTTAATGGGCGATATTTTTTGTTCATGGGTGGGGTCAGAGGTGATCCGACCAATGGCGTCGGGACGCCAGACGTGGAAAGTAAAGAAATGCCAGAGTGGGATGAAAGATTTTCTATTCTTGGATGGCGTGTACAGACTTGGAGAAAAGTTTGGCTATTTAAAATATCATATGAGTATTGATATTTATGACACGGATTTTAGAATGACTGCCTCGGTGGCGCAGTTGTAATGCGTACGCGTTACGATTGAGGCCAACGCTGAGGTCTCGGGTTCGATCCCCGGGTCAGGTAAAGTGGTATTGGGTTTTTCTATTACGAAATGCTCAGTATCAGCCCGGAGTCTGGAATTTGTGCCCGGTATGGCGATAGGCTCGCCCCTTATCACATAAGGGACGGAGATACGCTCGGAGAAGTGTGGGTGTACTGGTTACACCTCTGCCTACACCTTCGGGGATTACAGGCGTGAGTGCGTATGTATGTATGTGCGTATGAATTTTAGAAAGATGCGAAGAAGTGGTGGCCTAGCGGGGAGTATTACGTACTATAGACGCAAGTCTCGGGTTCGAAATGAAATTTCGTGGGCACCTTTTCATTTTATCGCTCGCTTTAATGGTGAAAGAAAACATCGTGTAGAGACCATGGATCAAATAATTATTATAAAATGTCCTTTATTTTTTTTATTAGCCTGAATGACGACAGGTCCATCAGATGACCCATTTACTCGTTTGCCGGGCTATGCTACAAAAAATGTATCAGAACCACTTTGTACCCAGCATAAAAATTCAATATAGAAAAATAAATAGAATTGAAGTGTCGGTTTGTAATATTAAAATAACCGCTTTTTACTACATGCATATTAATGTATAATACGGTACATATACCAAAATAACATGTTTTACAATTTTTGTCTGTCTGTCTGTTTGTTCCGGCTATTGTCTGGAACGGCTGGATCGATTTGGACGACTTTCACTGGAAGATAGCTGATGTAATATGGAGTAACTTAGGCTACTTAAGTACTTTTTTAACCCGGAAAATGACATTCACGCGGGTAGTGCCGCGAGCACACATAAATACCATAAAAATCACATCCATACTTCTATGATAATAATAATAAATAATAATAAATAAATACACCCAACAGTCACACACATAGTCCTGACCCCACACTAGGTTAAACCTGTATCGTGGGTATCAAGAACTACGAGGGACTTGCGGTCCCACAACACCCAGACCCGAGACAAATATTTGTGGATCAGACAAACATTTGTCAGGTCCGGGAATCGAACCCACGGCCTCACGCTTCGCAACCGGCTACTCGCCCAGTATAAAACAGTTTAACGGTATGTGGTCGACGGTACTCGATCGGTTTATTCCTGGCCAGTGCGCATGATATAAATACTTATAAATACATCGATGTGGTGAACAGCATTACTCTGATAACTTTGCACTTTTGGATTTTTAATACGCGTCCATTTGAGTTACTATCAGAACTCCGGTGTTTGGCGCAGTTGTAATGCGTACGCGTTACGATTGAGTCTAACGCTGAGGTCTCGGGTTTGACTCGGGTCGGGTAAAGTGGTATCGGGATTTTCTATTACGAAATGCTCAGTATCAGCCCGGAGTCTGGAATTTGTGCCCGGTATGGCGATAGGCTCGCCCCCCTATCATGTCGTGGGACGGAGATACGCTCGGCAAAATGTACTGTACTTCGGCTGTACTGGTTACACCTCTGCCTACACCTTCGGGGATTACAGGCGTGAGTGCGTGTGTAAGTACTCCGGTGTTTTTATGGCATAGGCCAGCAAACGAGCAAATGAGGCACCTAATGGTAAGTGATCTCCATCGTCCATGATCGCTTAGAATATTAGAAGAATCATGGACGCGTTGCTGACCGAGGAAAGGGCAGATATCTCACTCACCGTACGAAACGCAGCAGTAAGCTGCTACTTTACGTGGGTTTCCTGTAAGATAGTAACGACCCTGTCGAGTCAGCTCGTGCTGTAGACAATACTATCTACAGGATGGCTCTACCATTCAAAGTGAGATCCAAATACCCAAATCCTCTACCTTTCCCAATCTCTTATTTATCACTTTACTTTAAGGTCGCCATCGCGTCCAAGATTCCTCCGGTATTATGGGCGTAGATGGGTGAGATCACTTCCTAACAGGTAAGTAACCCACTTCCTCGTTTGTTAGACTATGCTATAAAAAATCTTACTATACGAAACGCAGCATCTTTACGTCGGTTTACTGTCAGACAGTGGCAACAATCCGTTCAAACTAGAATGTTTGTTCTTGATTGTAAAGTGGAGAACTTTACTGACTTTGCAAAATATTTTTTATATTGGCGTAACATGTTGTGACCTTTGCGATAAAATAACAAATTCCTATATTTTAATTTAAACCTCTTAACATAGTCTTTAATGTATTCGCTTAGTACTTCGTAATTACTATACCATATTTGTTGCATATTTAACGTAACTAAACAGTTACCGACATATAAATGTTTTAATATTACCTAAAATTTCTGACTTATAATTTATTTATTTATTTGACAAGTTACGCTTACTTGGACATGATGAAACAACAGCCACATTATGATACTAATAGTAGGTAAAGTTGGTGTTTCTTATACATATATACCTACTACTACTACTAGACCTGTATTATACATGTCCCACTGCTGGGCACGGGCCTCCTCTACTAAATGAGAGCGGTCAGGCCTTAGTCCACCACGCTGGCCTACTGCGGAATGGCAGACTTCACATACCTTCGAAATTCTTATAGAAAACTTTTAGGTATGTAGGTTTCCTCACGAAGATTCCTTCACCTCAATACCAAGCGATAATTGACAATGAATACAAACGTAACTAAGAAAAGTCAGAGGTGCATGCTCTTGGGGCTAGTTTCGAACCTGCGACTTTCGTCTCGTACCATTCCCCTCTGAACTATCGCTGGCGTAACACATCTACCATTACTTAAACATTTTATTACAAACAAAATCACTCCCCGATGATTACGTAGTAAGGCACGACAGCCCATTTACTTCCCATCACGCTATTGAACAAATCACTCAGCCACAAAAATAAATATATCACAAAAAACGTAGACTCATTCGGCGCAATTAAAAAAACGCCTCACATTATTTAGATTTCCATAAATACTTTAGACTACGGTCGGCTAACGGTTTTGAGATATATCTTCCTGGCGACTTTTTTGGGGTGTGTGGGGTGCTGTCGCATTGTAAGCTATGACTACGACTACGACGACTACTAGCCCTGTACTATATACATCCCACTGCTGGGCACGGGCCTCCTCTACTGAATGAGAAGGGTTAGGTCTTAGTCCATGATTAAAAGCTATGATTTGAGGGTATTCATTGATAGGTATTTTAGTTTGTATGTATGTTTTAGTTTGTTTGTATGTATGTATGTATTTTAGTTTCGTGTTGCAATTTCTTGCTCGTTGAGTGATTGTTTTATTGGGTGGTCAACAAACGACAGTAGATAATACCAGAAGAACTATGGATGCGTTACCGATCCTAAGGGAAAAACTGGGAATTGAAAAGGGAAGGGGGGGATTTAGATCTCCGATAATCTTATTCGGAACTCGTACGGAATATAAAACTGCCCGTTCAGTTCGGTTTTCTATAAGACAGTGATAATAACTCGGTTGAGCCGGCCTTCTTTTGCTTTACACAAAAAGCGGCTACAGCGTGGCTCACCCTCAAGAAAGATGTAATCAAATGCAAAAAAATGTATGCCGTAGATGAAATTTTAAAATAGCGAGTAATATCTCAACTTAATAAAACTTTATCGATATTGTAATAAAATATTATATTTAATAATTCGAATTAGTTTTCCCTTGTAAATTTCTATTTTCCATAATTCCATTTTATTGTTTACTTTGGCTAATGTCCAAGTAAAATAACTAATTTCACATTATATATGGATCCTACTTCATCCCTTCACATCACTGGCGATTTGCCCTGCGGTGCACAAAAATCAAAAGCAAAATATATCCATCCGGATATTAATGAATTCATCTATACGCCATAGCCAAAGAAAGGAATTAAAAATATTTAATTTTTAAAAATAGAGCACTGCGCAACTGAATTGATATTTACATTACATCGCTGGCAGTACGCTCGCGCACCAACCCCGAGCGGCGAGCCACTGTTTTACTGCATTGTATTTATTTGGTTTTGAAATCCTCGCGAGCGCTCCTGTCGGCATAAATTGTGTGCGCGCAGTCGTTTCCGACAAATACGCTCTTTGGACGTCACTAATAACATTTTGTTCACCATTGTACCGACTACTCCAATAATTACAAATTCAAAATAGATTTCTTTGACTATTTGTTATTGTGTGCGACTGTAATTTACACGTTTGTTATTGATTGTTATTCCATTTATAAATATAACCAATAACCATCGAAATAAGTTAACTAGAACGATAATTCTTATATGAATCTGACAAAAATTCGGCTCCACTTACTTACACATGCAAAGGTAATCACACGTAACACTCATACACGCAACAAAAATTAATGAACGTTCAGATCAACTTTATTTCATAAAAGTTAATTTCTATAAATTAAATTTCTAGATCGAGATACGACCTTCTGCACCGCGCAAAAAATTAGACGTATCAAGTGACAACTAGAGATTATTATGCACAGACTTTTATAGCCCCGCCTCCTTGCACAAAGTTTTGGTGGGATAAGTTTTAGCTTGAGTTACGTTTCTTGTCATCTTACTTCGATGTTAATATCTGACGATGGAGTAAAAAAATCGGATACTCATCAACGAATAACACAAAATGTATTTGAAGTCGTGTTTAAGTTTAAGTAAGACTTTATTTAAAATTGTAATCTCGCAGTTGCCGAAAAAGTTAATTCAAATGTAACTGAGCCATACATAACGGTTCATATCGTAGTCCATGCAAATATTTTCACACTAAAACCGGAAGGTCAACCGTCTACAAAAGATTAATGACCTAACAAGTGTCGCTCCGTTCTCAAGATCGACCCTCGCGACATTACATTCAAGAATCACCACTTTCCACGCAAACTAGTATACACATAATTCAAAGATTCGCCATTATCCGCGAAACGGAATCACAATGGGTATCGAGGCCATTAATTATAAATTCTGGACTTATGAACCATTGTCCGGCAGGTCACCGCTTGACCCGTGAGAACAGACTGACAATGTGGCGAAGAAAAAAATTAAAAATTCGTATACACACGCGACCCTAAAATTTGAATATCCCCTAAATCGGGTAAGAAAACATTGCATTGTACGCTATCGGTCACCTTTTGTGTGATATAATTTATTCTTGCGTCCAGCGTAGTGTCCGGTCGACTCCGGCCGCGGCACGGTGCAGTATTATTATTTTAATGTGCAAGCAGGTGCGATGCATACTATTGACCTTTGCTACATTACCAATCGTGATTCGTGAATACTCGGTTTTAAGCAATGATTTTGGCAATTTACGCCACACAAAATCAAATCTTTTGACAAAAAGATGTATCATATCACACAATTATCTCCTTCGAAAATACTTACCTAGGTATATATATAAAATATATATATAGGTATATATAGGTATATATATATAGGTATAATTAAATAATAATAAATACATCCACACATAGTCCTGCCCGACGCAAGTATAACCTGTATCGTAGGTATCAGGAACTACGAGAAACTTGCGGTCCCACAACACCGTCTGGGTGACAAATATTGGTGGATCACACAAATATTTATCGGTGCGGGAATCGAACCCACGGCCTCTCGCTTCGCAGCCGGCTACTCGCCTACTGCGCCACGGTGGTTGTCAATATTATTCATAAGCCTTACTATGAACACCTCAAATTGCTCGTGAACGTATAACGACGGCTTATGTATATTGTATGCAGTACGATGATATAAATTATGCGCTACGGCAATGTTTTTCTTATTAGCTTGACTGACGAGACGAGCAGGTCGCTCGCCTGATGGTAAGCGCCACTGTCCATAAACAGAAGCAACGCCACACAGAACTTTGAATTATAAAACACTGCATGGCACTGGATTGCGCTCGCCACCCCGAATCATAAGTTTTTAAATCTCTTAAAATAGTGATTTCAATGGCTTCAATGTCCTTCAAACCGGAACACATCAGTGCTTACACACTGCTTGGCGGCAGAAAAGGACAAAGAAAATGAAAACTATATATTTTTTCTCTATACCATAAAACTTGATACCGATTCTTATATGTATACTTCTAATTAAAATCACTGCCCACTAAAATGACTGGCTCGGTGGCGCAGTTGTAATGCGTACGCGTTACGATTGAGGCCAACGCTGAGGTCTGGGGTTCGAACCCTCGGTCGGGTAAAGTGGTATTGGGTTTTTCTATTACGAAATGCTCAGTATCAGCCCGGAGTCTGGAATTTGTGCCCCATATGGCGATAAGCCTGCCCCCTATCACATCGTGGGACGGAGATACGCTCGGCGAAATGAAGGGGTACTGGTTACACCTGTGCCTACCTCTTCGGGAAATACAGGCGTGAGTGCGTATGTAATTAAAATCAACAACCTAAACACATATTTACCTCATCCATAACTCAAAAAAAAAACGAAATGATCTAAAAATATTTGGTAAACAATCCGTCTAAAGTAAACAAAGTCGCCACTTTATTTTATGAGTGTCAATATCTGCCCACTTATTCATCTCGGGCGATCATAACCGGAGATTTTTTGGCAAAAAGGGAAATTCCGTTTATCGTAAGCCCGGTCATCAATCAATGGAGATTATGGAGGTCCACACTTTAATCATTGTTCCCTTAGGACGCCGTTGAGGGAATATTTCGCGTACATATTTTGGATGGCTCTAGTACGGAGTTGTTTGTTTTAACCGATGTCAGAAAAGAAGGAGGTTCAATTCGGCGAGTTTTTTGGTGTATGTACATCGATTTCTCCGCCAAGTGGGGACCAATTTTGTTGGAAAAAATTTCATAAGATAGAGTTTAGCAAAAATCCTAAGTTTTAACAAAACTCAAATACCTATGCAACTAACAAATATAATTGCACCGACTCCAAAGAGTCTTATAGAAATTGTTATTTTTTACTTTTCAGAATTATTTTTGAAGGCGGTTTTTACGGTCATCGAAATAAGATACAGTACACCCACATTTCGCCAAGCTTAACTCCATCCCACGATGTGATAGGGGGCGGGCCTATCGCCATACCGGGCACAATTCCAGACTCCGGGCTGATACTGAGCATTTTGTAATAGAAAAACCCAATATCATTTTTACCCGACCCGGGGATCGGACTTTAGACCTCAGCGTCAGCCTCAGTCGTATCGCGTACGCATCACAACTGCGCCACCGAGGCAGTCCTAACGTACTGTACTTTTAAATATCATACTAATATTATAAATGTGAATGTAAGTTTTTTTGTTACTCTTTCACGCGAAAACTACAAACACTTAACCGATCATCATGAAACTTTGTACACATATTTTTTGAGGTATAAGAAGTAACATAGGATATTTTTTATGAAAAAAAATATCTATTTGTTTGTTACGCTTTCACGCCTAAATCACTAAACCGATTTTGATGAATTTTGCTGTAGAGATAGATAGGGACCCTGGAGACGGTTATAGGCTGCGTTTTATTTCGGAAAAGACTATAAACGTGGGCGCAGCCGCGAGCAAAAGCTAGTATATAATAATGAGACGCGTTACATCGAAAACCCCTTTTCACGTCGGTATGTGTTAAATCGAAAAGCCTCCTCCCCTTTTTCCGTCGGTTAATATTAGGTAAGTATGATAATGATACAACAGACGTTACATTTATAATATTTTTTATAGTAAAATTGCAACTGGATCATGGTAATGTTCAGGTTTATTCGGATTTACCCGAAACTTATGTCACTGTGATAAAATTTTACGAGCTCGCGTTTAAGGGTGCCGAAGAATCAGTCAACTGGCGGATTGTTTCCATTATATTATCCATACTAATATTATATAAATGAGAAAGTAAATCTGTCTGTCTGTTACATTTTAACGGCTGAACGGATTTTAATGAAATTTGCTGATGGGTTATATCCTGGGAAAGGATATAGGGTATTATTTGTTTCTGAAAAAGAAAATGTGTCCCGGAAAAGGACATCCACGCGGGCGAAACCGAAAGCTGGACTAGCTTCTTCCTACTACTATTATAAATGTGAAAGTTTGGATGTTTATGAATTTGAATGTTTGTTAGTTAATCACGCCTTAACAGCTGAACGGTTTTGGATGAAATTTGGCACACAGGTAGACCATGAGCTCCATCAGAACATAGGCTTCTTTATAACCCGGAAAAAGCCAGTCAATTTGTATTTAACGATTAGGTTATTAATAATAATCTGTGAATTGAACCTTCACCGTCCATGTACGCCCACAATACCACAAGAATCATGGGTGCTTTGCCGACCTTAAAGGGAAAATATAATTAAGATATACGGAAATGGAGGGATTTGGGTCTACGGATACGAGTATTTCACTGTACAAAACGCAGGAGCAATCCGCTACTTTACGTCGGTTTTCTGTGAGAGTGGTAACGACCCGGTCGAGCCATTCCACTACCACTGAGCATCAACATGTGCGTCGGTTTAGATACAGTCCGGACTTCCTCGCTTTTTCTAGTCACCAGTATCTCCAAAATATCGTACCGCATCTCCCAATGGGCGTAAATACTCATGAATCACACATAAAGGGTTAATCTAGCACCACACAATCTGCACAGCACGACCACACTTACTCCCCGCGGATAAATCCGCATCCACACTATCTCTATGGTGATTTTTTGCTATGGAACGCGGGCCGTTGGTTTTTATGCCATGGATTAAGTCTAACATGTGCGTAAGACTTATGTGGGTTGTTTACATTTCTTATGGCTATCGAATGATGTTATTTTTAGAGTTAAACGGTAAAAGCGAGATTATTTATTGTCGGTGGTTGTTATTTTATTCTTTATTATTGCATAGGCCGACAAACGAGAAAGTGGGTCACATGATGGTAAGTGATCACCACCGCCCACGCCCACAATACCAAAAGAGTCATGAGCGTGTTACCGACCTTAAAGGATAGGGATAATTAAGGAATTGAGAAGAGGAGGAGATTTGGGCCTCCGGATATCTCTCACCGTACGAAATGCAGCAGCAAGATTACTTTACGTCGGTTTTCTGTGAGACAGTAGTAACGAACCGGACGATTTGGGCCTCCGGATATCTCACTCACCGTACGAAACGCAGCAGCAAGCTGCTACTACTTTACGTCGGTTTTCTGTGAGACAGTAGTAACGACCCGGACGAGCCGGCCCATTCATGCTGTAGACAAAATTGTCTACAGCATGGCTCTACCTCTCATAAAATGTTTGTTAAATGTTTGTGTGTATGTTCTATGAATCTGCTATAGTTATTGGTCATGCTGCAGCGAAGAGAGTTTTGAGTGATAGACTCAGGATATTTATCTTAGTAACATCTGATTTAACTCCTTCCTTCCACTTGACCTTATCCCACTCGCAGTGGGGTCGGCGCAATATGCGTTTTAACACATGTTACAGAAAGATTTGGCTTGTTGGTTTTAAGACCGGCCGCCTGCCTGGCGTCAACCACTCTGGGGAGAAAACACCCAGACCCGAAACATATATTTGTGGGTTACACAAACATTTGTCTCAGTGCGGGAATCGAATCCGCGGCCTCTCGCTTCACAACTGGCTACTCGCCCACTGCGCCACGTAGGCTGATATCATCTGATAAATAATCAACTGCATGCGACCAATACCTTCTACCGACCGTCGAAGTCTCAGTCGTTTTTAGAAGTCGTAAGTTTAAGTTGTAATAATTTATATTACATCTTACAAATCATGTGACTAAAGATTCTTTTAAGTGGTAAAGCCACGCTGTAGATGCAGTGTTGTCTACACTCTACAGTATGAATGTGCCTGCCCGACTGGGTTGTTACCACTGTGTAACAGACCATCGACGTGAAGTAGCATAGCGTGTTGCATTTTGTACGGTGAGTAAAATATCCGGAGGCGCAAATCCTCCTTCCCCTTCCTACTCCATAATTATTGGTTAGCAACGCGTGATTCTAGAATTATGAGCGTTCATGGGCAGTAGACTCAGGTGACTCAATTGCTCGTTTGCCGCCGTCTACAATAAAAAAGATCTAAGCAGTAGAGGAAGTGGAGTGTGGTATATTGTGTTCGTGTAATATATTTTTATCACTATTCCCTAGTAGCTACTCGCTAGGCAAGCGGGCCTCACCACCGATCTGTATCGCCGGACCTTTCAGGACAACTGTGTATAGAGTGCGCTTTATAATTCACACATTTTATCCAAGGTTTTTCTCTCATGAAATGCTTAGTATCAACCCGGAGTCTGGAATTCTGCCCGATATGGCGACAGGATCGCCCCCTATCACATCATGGGACGAAGATACGCTCGCCGAAATGTGGGTGTAGGTACTGTTTACACCTCTGCCTACCCCTTCGGGAATTACAGGCGTGAGTGCGTATGGATTTATGTATGTATGTAAATAAGTGCACTGAAATAATTAAAATATATTTATAATATATTATGACTGCCTCGGTGGCTCAGTTGTAATGCGTATGCGTTACGACTGCTGTGCTGAGTTCTCGAGTTCGATCCCCGGTCCGCGTAGAGGTTACATTGGATTTTCCTATTACGCAATGCTCAGGATCAGCCAAGAATCTGGAATTCTGCCCGGTATGTCGATAGGCTCGCCCCCTATCACATCATGGGTGTACTGGTTAAACCTCTGCCTACCCCTTCGGGGATTACAGGCGTGATTGCGCAAAAAAACACTCTGAATTGAGAACCTCCTCCTTTTTTGAAGTCGGTTAAAAATACTAAGCATCAGTACAATACAGTATGCAAAACCAATTTTGAGAAAAAATCACGTTTTAGCACTCACCGACGAAGATATCATTAAAAATTTCAAAATCGTGCGATTTGTAGACCATATTTAAAGCCTTATAAGCTTACCAGATGTAACGACAGATAAGGGGTGAAATGAGGATGCTGGTCTCTTTGCCATTTAAAAAAAATATATGCATCGATAGAACACAGATTGAAAATGTACAGTGAAGACCGCAATCTACGATCAAATCTGAACTGTATCACTAACTGTCATCCCCATTCAAATCAAACATTTTTTTGTCATCAAAAGTGCACTCCACACAATACAAATCTTGCATGTCCAAGAAATTTTACAGTGCAATTTTATTTATAGCCAAATTATACGGAGTCCGTGAGAATACGGACTTCCGCGAGGGGACATGGGACACGGATTATCCCGGCGCTGGACTAAGGGACATTTTGTAATGCCCTGTTTTGATTAGGTCTTATCGACTGATCTTGAGGCTAATGTAAAACCGATAAAGTTATTCAAAACATGCGAAGCTACTGGATATTTTTAACCAACTTCAAAAAGATTCTTATTTGGATGCGTATTTTTACATCTATCAATATCTTCGCCAAATGTGGACCGATTTTGATAAAATTCTTTCGATAGTGTTTGCCTGCTAAGTTGTAGCCATCAAGATTGCAAAGATATACATTTGTTAACGCCGACCAAAAAGAGCAAAAAATATTAAACAATACGTTTTGACCATTTGTCTATTTGTGCGATCGTAGAGTCCTAAGGATTGGGCCCCGATTTGAATGCTGTATTTTTATTTGAAAATTAGTTTAATCGAGATAATTCTCAGCTATTTTCAACGACTAGCTCAGGACCGTGGCAAATGGCATAATATGAGAGAGGCCTATACCAAGCAGTTATATATATTTGAAGAATAAAAACAGCCATTTAGAAATCACAGATCCTACTTCCTACAAATTTACCGATATGCGCCTGAATAAATAGCGAATGAAACGCTACTCAATGGCGGACTGTCTAACGGCTACTTATTTTCATTCAATTTCGACAGCTAAGAGCGCCTTAACATGTTTAACACGATCTTAAATGCTTGAGTTGCGTTTCTGAATTTCGGTGTGAAAGTTTACATATTTGTTAATCAATCACGCCTTAACAGCTAAACGGATTTGGATGACATTTGGCACACAAGTAGATCATTATGTGAATTAGGACATATGCTACTTTGTGTCCCGAAAGAAGTCTTTCATGCTAGCGGAGCCGCGACCAAAAGCCCAGTTTACGTCGGGAGAAGTTAACTGTTATTCCGCTCATAACTAACATTTTTTACCGACTTAAAGCAGAAAGGTACACTCTTCAGCTAACACTAGCCCTATATTATACACGTCCCACTACACGGCACGGGCCTCCTCTGCTGAATGACAGGGGTTCGGCCTTAGTCCACCATGCTGACCATTAGCAGACTTCACATACCTTCGAGATTCCTATGAAGAACTTCTCAGGTATGCAGGTTTACTCACGATGTTTCCTTCACCGTTAAAGCAAGCGATAATTAAAAATTAATACACAACAATATTCTTGAATCCTTTTCGCAGACAACGACCATCCAACAAGGCAACTTGCACCATTTTCGAAATTTCCCTTTTCCATTCCTAGTCTTTGCTAACTATACAAATTATGTACGTAAGTAGGTAGTGCCTATAGAAACACTGAGGAGGGTCTGCAAATATTAATCTCGTAAATTTTATGTCAATAGTCTCCCTCTGTCGTCCAAGATGGATGGGGGTGGTGTATTGACGTCACTTCTTAATACTTTCACGAATATTTCATTTTGCTCCTTTATGGAACTATGAATATTGAGCCACGGGAAAATGAGGAAAAGATGGGAAAATTGCCTCATTGGTCTAGTGGTAGCGTAATAAGGCTGGAAAACGTGAGGTTCTGGGTTCAATTCCCAGGTCGGGCAATCGCAATTTGTGTTGATACGGCGGTAGGTTCGCCCCAAACACATCATGGGTTAAACTCGGCGGAATGTGGGTGTACTAGTTACACCTCTGCCTACCTCTAGATTACAGGCGTGAGTGCGTATGTATGTGTATAATAATACGGAGAAACCTGTAATTAGCATAGTGTTTTCTATATTTATAACTGTTATAAATCATAATATATTACTATGTAAGCTTCGTACAAAAACAACAAAATAAATAAATATATTGAAAGCTCTCCCATAATTCATACACCAAAATTTTACACTACATTTATTTTTATCCATAGACAAAAAGTGACACACTTTTATGCGACCATAAATATTCGGGTGTAATTTTTTTGTAAAGAATAAATGTTATCTCAGCCACTCACCACGAGTGATGTACAAATTTACCTAGCTTTGTTAAAAAATGACCACTAACAAGGTCCATTCTTGAAAACATCTCACGCCCCAGAGATTTCTGGGTCACTTCGCTGGACCCCAACAGCTGTTTGAAAAAACTAATTTATGTATATTTTTTCTCTAAGCAACTTCCTGGTTTAATGTATTGTGAAATTATTGTGTTATTATTTTTATTATATATTTTTTCTGCATAATTTATGTACATAAAACAGTTTCAACGTACAAGAACGGATTTATCGCTTCATTTGTCTTACGGCAGCGTATTTAGGTCAGGAAATCGTGCGTTCTTAGGTTCCAATCATTGGTCGGACAAGTTTTTCATTCCAAAAATCATATTATAGTTGCCCGGGATTTGTGTCTGCCCTTATCACATCCTGGGACAAAAATAAGTCCGGCTAACAGTGGATGCCGACTAGCTGTACCTCTACCTACCCCTTCGGAGATATCGTTTACATTATTATTTAAATGATAATTCTGTCTTGTATATATATGTACCCTTATCATTTGTACATAAGTCAACTTCATTTGTTATGATTTAATTAACGCAAGTCATATTTGACGCAAGTACATAAAAAATATCAATCTATTAGGCAGTTTCACAAATATCTATAGAAAAAGACTGGCCGGCAAAAGCCAAAGCTAAATATTGCCTCAGCTTTAAACAGATAACGATCGGACAAGTTCTATTCTCGAAGCAAAACACGTCGGCACATAATAAAGACACACACGACCGCGGCAAAGCTGCAGGGCCGGTGTATTGTCCGAACTCCTTGCTGTACAAACTTTGTAACTGGCACAAAATAATTGCCTTGGCCCCCTCGGACATAGACACAAAGATTCCTTCGCTATTGAAAAAAGAAAAAAAAAATAAGATGACGTTCGGTATTCAAAACACATGTCACTTTCTGTATCGATTTATCGCGCAACGAATTATTCGCGTTGGTCATTGTGACGTTTCCGAACGAAATCCCTTATTAGCGTGAACGTGGCGACATTTCCCATGACGACTGAATTTAGTTTTTGAATAATTTTTACGATTTAAGAGCGACATATTTCATTGTGTTGGAAGTGAAGCGGATTAGATACGTGAACGGACCGATGGATTTATAGAAAAAAATTAAATTGAATTTTGCATTCGATTAGAAAAACACATCTAGAGCAAGGGTCCGTTTTATATCTAAGGCTATCCACAAATATTTATGCATTCTCTAAATCATTCTGTTTATTATTTTGCGAGAATGAACATAAATATAATATTAAACAAAAGAATTTCAAATGCATAATAAGTATTTCCGTAAGAATTTAAGATTTCAAATTGTTTTTTTTCATTAGGTACCACACACGTAAATATTGGATAATAATTATGAATCAAAGGAATATGTATGCATATTAATATTTTTCTATAAATATCTACTGCATTTCATTTACAATCGACAACAAATAGGGCGAGGTTCTCAGTTTGTCTGTATTTTTAACCGACTTCAAAAAAGAGGACGTTCTCAATTCGGCGAGTTTTATTTTTGTTATGCTTTTTTATGTATGTATATTGATTTCTCCTACTTTCTATAGACATCTATGGAAAGTGTTATATTTCTATAATATGATAAGCAATTACTCGACCAATTTGGATTCATTTTGTGATTCCTTTTTTCTATTCCATAAGGTTTAATCCGTGAGTGGTTCTTTATAATAATGGCGGAGTTTGAGAGAAAATGCAAAACTTCTCAACGGAAAATAGCCCTTTTTTATATAGCATAGGCCGGCAAACAAACATGTGTTAGATTATTTAAAAATAATGCTTTATATTTATTGAAAAGTATGGGAGCGATGCCAATATGATTGATTTTAAATTTCGAATGCAACGAACTGGTAACTTGAAATAGATTATGTAACCTTTTTAGACATGCCATGGATCATAGAGTAAATATATAATCTATGTCCTATGGCATGGACCGCAAGTTCCCGCCTTTTCAGATATGTCAAAAAATTAAGAACGATATACTTATCATACGAACTATTGTACGACTCCGCAATATAATTTGTACCTATAATAAAATAGTATTGTTATTGTATAACGGCGAGTAAATCATTATTTCAATACCCTTCTAAAAGTACTATTGCTTACACATGTAAGCAAACACCTGATTGTAAGTGACCTTCACTAACAGGAAAGGGATAATTAAGGGATTGGGAAGGAGAGGGGGATTTGGGCCTCTCACTTATCTCACTCACCGTACGAAATGCAGCAGTAAGCCGCTACTTTATGTCTGTTTGATACAGTGGTAATGACCCGGTCGAGCTGGCCTATTCATGCGGTAGACAAAACTATCAATAGCTATCTATAGCTCTACCACTCAAACACTGTCATTCTGGAATTGAACACATTTTTGTTTTATTCCATTTTTCCAATTTACATTTTATATAAAGTTCGAACATCGATAAAGCTTAAAATAATAAACATAACCCAAAATTGCATAGCTTCATTTTGGACCACAAAACGTCCCACAGTGGTCGAACGGACCCCATCTGCTAATAATCCGTAGTCGATAGGGCGCGCTCGCGCTCTGATTACAACCACCAACAAAAGTCTAGATGTTACAGATAACCCGTCATTCATAATAGGTGGGTATATTATACCCCCAAGCGTAAGTAGGGTTGGTTATTATTAGTCATATTCTTTTATAAAAAAATATAAAAAGTTGTCATTCCTATTTTTGCATTTAGAAAAGTCAAAAAGTTTAATATAAGAAATACACAATTTAGAAGACAATGAAAACTTAAAGCTCAATGTAAAGTATTTACTTCTCATAGAATTTATTTATATTTTAAACATATTGTGAACATTTCTCAAACGTGCTGTACCAAGTAGTCAATTACCACTGACTATGAGTTTACTGCTAAATAATGTAATGAGTGAATTCTTGATTGGTAGAGCCATGCTGTAGACACTTTTGTCTACAGCATGAATGGGCCGACCCGTCCCGGTCGTTACCACTGTCTCACAGAAAACCGAAGTACTCGTAAAGTCGCAGCTTGCTGCTGCGTTTTGTACGGTGAGTGAGATATCCGGAGGCTCAAATCCCCTCCACTTCCCATTCCCTTAACTATCCCTTTCCTTTAAGGTCGGCAACGCGCCCATAAGTCTTTTGGTATTGTGGGCGTACATGCGCGGTGGAGATCACTTACCATCAAGTGACCCACTTTTTCGTTTGCCGGCCTAAGCTATAAAAATGAACCTACCGTAAATGTAATAAAGTTTTTTTTTAAGTTACAGTTTAATTTAAATTCTTAGTATAAACCGAAGTAGCTATCTACGTATGTCTGTCTGTTTGTCCACTTATTTCTTCTAAACTATACAAAGGATTTTGAGACCGTTTTTATTATCAGTGAAGAAATTTATTCCGAGAGGTTTATATATAAATCACGCTATGATCCATGGGAGCAGGGCAGTAACATGCCTGCGGTTTCGCGAGGAGCTAGTTCTAAAATAAAACAAAATAAACAAAAAAAATACTGGCTACAAAAACAATTCCAGTACCAACCCTACTTTAAAAGGTGACTATGCGAAGCCCACGCAATGAGTGACATAATAACCGACCGACAGATCTCAGATAAGCTATTAATTTGGCTCAAGTATCCTGCTCTACATCGAAATTATGCTAGAGGCTAGTTTATCCACTCCATACCATTCCCACCTTTATTCTAACAACATAAGTGTTACATTCTTCTAAAATTTACTCCTGGATGGTGGCCCTAAGGTATTCTTATGCAAGAAATTGATACGAACATCGTTTGTGGGTGAATACAATCGGTGCATTGTTTCGGTATATTTTCAATAGCGATTTGCAATGAATATGTTGTTTGATTAGCTACTCATTTTTGAGGGAGATTGATTACTGGGAACATTTGATTAGAAGTAGGTATTGTGGGTAAAATCATTGAGATTGTTTGTATATTGAAGAGGCGGTAAACAAATACTATGGTTTGGTAAATTAATTTCATGTGATCAGAAAATATATAGAAATCATACTTCATACTAATATTATAAATGTAAATGTAAGTTTGTTTGTTACGCTTTCACGCGAAAACTACTTAACCGATCATCATGAAACTTTGTACACATATTCTTGGAGGTATAAGAAGTAACATAGGATAGGTACTTTTTATGAAAAAAAAAATATCTGTTACGCTTTCACGCCTAAATCACTTAACCGATTTTGATAAATTTTGATGTAGAGATAGATGAGACCCTGGAGACGGTTATAGGCTACGTTTTATTTCGGAAAAGTCTATACACGCGGGCGGAGCCGCGAGCAAAAGCTAATACCTACATAATATTTTTACAAGATATGAACAACTAGCATTTGTAAACAGCCCTTTCCGGTATAAAAATTAGCCTATATCCGGAACAATAAGTAGCTTATAACCGTCTCTAGGGTCCCTTCTATCTCTTTACCAAAATTCGTCAAAATCGGTTCAGCGATTAGAGTGTTATAAGACGATTGTATGAGTACTAAAGGTGTTTGTACCTGAAAGACATGGAAAATGTATAACTGCAAAAAATAGGATCCACTACGTAATTGTAAATAAGTGATCTCTCATATGCGAAAACCCGTCTGAGTAGATACTACCATTTTCCTTATTTCTACCGCCAAGCAGCAGTGCATTCGCATTGTTTTGTTCTAGTTTGAAGGCCATTGAGGCCAGTGAAATTACTAGGCATTGTGATACTTAACATCTTATATCTCGGGACGACGAGCGCACTGAAGTACCATTCAGTACTTTGTAATTCAAAGTTCTGAGTGGCGTTACTACTTTTTATCGGCAGGCGTCGCGTTTACGATCAGACGAGCGACCTGCTCGTTATCACTGTGATAGTCGATCAGGTTTTCAATTTCGACAATCGGACAATCAATTTTGGTCAACTTTTTTTATGGTATAGGCCGGCAAACGAGCAAGTGGGTAACCTGATGGTAAGTGATCTCCACCGCCCATGTACGCCCACAATGCCAAAAGAATCATGGGTGCGTTGCCGACCTTAAAGGAACGGGATAATTAAGGGATTGGGAAGGGGAGGGGGTTTGGGCCTCCAGATATCTCATTCGCCGTACGAAACGCAGCAGCAAGCTGCTACTTTACGCCGGTTTTCTGTGAGACAGTGGTAATGTCTTTAAAGCTCTCACAATGCGTTAAATCTGTGTAGGACTGCACATCACTGGGTGTAACTTGCGTGCCACCAACTGTACAATGATCCCTGATAACATGTTAAACAGACAGCCAGTATTAGTTACTGAGTTGAATCTGACTCTAGGGTCAGCAGTCAGCACCGATTGGCTCTCAGTTCACGTCTAGCTATCCTTGATTATAACACGACTAGATACCGCTTAGCAACTATGATTTGTTCTCTAAGCTGGTCGAGTTTTCCAGGCTCTTTGTCGTTATCTTTTCTATTTTCACCTTTCTTTCTTCTGCCTGGCGCTATCTCAGGCATTGACCCCCAAAACCCGTAACGGGAACTAAGTTTTGCTATTGCCTCGTTCGTTAATCAGCAGAGTGTACCAGTTGACATCTGGCTGGCTGGATCTGGATGGCTTTGGGCCTACGATGTTAGTGGCTCACTTATACTCACAACTAACCAACGCTTAAGATTAGAGCGACACTTTTGTCTACAGCATGGGCCAGTTCGACCAGGTTAGAACCACTGTCTTACAGAAAATCGACGTGAAATTGCAGCTTGCTGTTGCATTTCATATGGTAAGATTTCCGATAGCCCAAATCTTCATCCCTTAATTCCCATTCCATTCGTTTACAGAGTGGGTAATGCATTCATGGGGTATTCTGATATTGTGGATGTTCAATATTCTCTACAAAAATCGAGTAATATCAAGGTTCACGCGTTAATGTGCGACCAAAAGCCGACATACCATTTTTATACCGCGAATCAAAACTTTGCATATTCATTTATGAATATCGTTTTAGTATTATAAGTTTGCGTATTCCTGTGAATATGAGAGACCAGCAAACGCTAGTTTGGTTTCATATCTCGTGTGCGTTGGCTTTATCATCTTGAACGCGTACTGGCTGAATATGTGCGTTGCATAATTTTAAAAAATAAAAAATGGAATTATGATAATATATAATTTTAAAGTTATGGAACACTAACACCCGGTTTCTGAAAGATTGATCATTGTTAAATTAACAAATCAAATGTCAAATCTCATGTCAAGTCGAAATTGGGTTACTAGAAGCGTGGTCAACACATTTGATTGTAGACACATGTAGTTAACATAACTTTCAAATTAATATGGTTTTTTTTTATGTCAAACGGTACTAAAGAGACATCAAATATTATTATTTTTTTCACTAAATAACGTTTCAGCAACTCGAATTGATTTGACAGCGGTGTCAAAATCAAAGTTCTGTTAGTTGAATGTTGATTTGATCAGCCTTTCAGAAACCGAGCGTAAATATTATTACAGATGAATTTACTATCCGCTAACAGCTAATGCCTATATTTTCTTTATATCTATTATATTATAACATACTGCCTCGGTGGCGCAGTTGTAATGCGTACGCGTTACAATTGAGGCTAACTCTGAGGTCTCGGGTTCGATCCCCAGGTCGGGTAAAGTGGTATTGGGTTTTTCTATTTCGAAATTCTCAGTATCAGCCCGGAGTCTGGAATTTGTGCCCGGTATGGCGATAGGCTCGCCCCCTATCACATCGTGGGACGGAGATACGCTTGGCGAAATGTGGGTGTACTAGTTACACCTCTGCCTACCCCTTCGGGGATTACAGGCGTGAGTGCGTATGTATATTATATCATATATTGTCTATCTAAACCTGTATACAATTACAGCTATCTAGTGTCTGTACACACAAGCTTATTACGTGTAATTGTAGGTGCATAGGTGGCATCATTAAGGTTCGATACGGCGGTTATAACGAGGACGGAATAATAAATAAGTTTGCAATCAGTACACACTTGCATGTTTTTAATTACATATAGATCAAGGTTTTGTTGCTAAATAACTTTATAGTTTTATCTCATACTCATACGCATACGCACTCACGCTTGTAATCCCCGAAGGGGTAGGCAGAGGTGTAACCAATACCCCCACATTTCGCCGAGCGTATCTCAGTCCCACGATTTGATAGGGGGCGAGCCTATCGCCATACCAGGCACAAAATTCCAGACTCCAGGCTGATACTGAGCATTTCGTAATAGAAAAACCCAATAACATTTTACCCGACCCGGCGATCGAACCCGGACCTCAGCGTTGGCCTCAATCGTAACGCGTACACATTACAACTGCGCCACCGAGGCATAGTTGTATCTGTATTTAGCGAAAAAATATAAAACTAGGTATATGCCGCTGTAATAACTGTTAATTAAGACTTGCTATGACGGTGAAGGAAACGTCTTGAGGAAACCTGCATACCTAAGAAGTTACCATAAGAACGCTCAAACTCAACCAATAAATCTAAAAAGCTGATATCTTATATTGATGTAATTTCAAACATTTTAATCATTATACAAAATAACTCTATCTGGCCAAGACTGTCGTGAAGACGGCAACAGTCGCTATTCTTTATTTAATTTAAAAAAATCTTTCGTCTTTAAAACGACTCTCAATTCACGCTTCAAATCCTGAAATTTCTCAAGTTAAAATCGTGTTGCCATTAATTTCTTCGAATTTGAGAATTGAGACAAAAACAGTGCTCATGCCGCGGCCGGGGCGGGAATTCGTGACAAATTTACGGCGGTTTTTTGTTTTGCCGTTTGCGACCGCTCAAATTTTTTCTTAGTACCGTAAGGCCACATTTTTTCATGATTATCAACTTGTCTTTAGGTGTTAGCTCAATTTTATCTCCACTCATATATTGTATCTTGACACATTTGAATGATGAAGGATACTTGAAAATTAGGGATCAAGTTTTGATATCTTATAGCAGGAATTGACGGACTAGTTGTATAGATTGTTGTTTAGTAAATATGCTTAAGTAATAAGCTTTAAGAACCACTATTAGCACCCTACCTACAAGTATGGTTGCCTGTAATAATATCTGTAATGTATAAATATATTCGGAGGCCCAAATCCTCTTCCCCTTCCCAATTCCTTAATTATCCATTTCCTTTAAGCTCGACAACGCGCCCATGATTATTTTGGTAATGTGGGCGTACATAGGCGGTGGAGGTCAGTTAACATCAGGTGACCCACATGCTCATTTACCGGCCTAAAAAAATATCATTTCTGTCTTCTAATATTTTAAAAGTGACACGTTTGAACTGAGTATATCAATAAACCCAAATCAAAATCGGAGCACTCTGTAAAAAGTTATGCGTAGTTTTATAAATACAGAAAAACCAACATACGCGTGGACGGCGGTTAATTAATATAATGTTTAGTTCGTTAATGAGCGACACCGTTTAACCTTAAACAGAATGTGGAAACTATAAAACGCATAAGAAATACATAAAATTGAGCAAAACGTCACAGTTTTTTTTGGATCCAATATTGTGTTATTGGGTAAGCATTATTGCATACACCTCTGACTTTTCTAAGTTATGTGTGTATTAATCGTTAATTATCACTTGCTTTTAACGGTGTAGGAAACATCGTGAGGTAACCTGCATATCTGAGAAGTTCTTGATAAGAATTTCGAAGGTATGTGAAGTCTGCCAAGCCGCATTAGGCCAGCGTGGTGGACTAAGGCCTAACCCCTCTCGTTCAGAAGAGGAGGCCCGTGCCCAGCAGTGGGACGTATATAATGCAGGGCTAATATTAAAATTTATAGCTAATTGTATTATTATTTATTATACATATTTCATTATTTTTACCGCATTTGATTTTTGTATGAATTATAACAGAAATAAAGATTATAATAAAGTAAATAAATACACCCAACAGTCACACACATAGTTCTGACCCCACACTAGGTAAACCTGTATCGTGGGTATCCAGAACTAAGAGGGACTTGCGGTCCCACAACACCCAGACCCGAGACAAATATTTGTGAATCAGACAAACATTTGTCTAGGTGCGGGAATCGAACCCACGGCCTCACGCTTCGCAACCGGCTACTCACCCGCTGCGCCACGGAGGCTGTCAATATATATTTTTAGTAATAACAAAAAATATATATTGTCTTCTAAATGAATCAATTATAATCTGTTATATTATACATTTTTTAGCCAGTAAATATTTATTTCATAGGATCATAACCCTACAATATTTACTAAACACAAGCAATTTACACAAACCAACCCTTTTATGCATCACAATGAAATCTCGTAAAAACCCGTTATACGATGTATCGCGTGCGACGCCGTGCGCGCAGCATCCCAACCCTTACTCTTACCGTTAACCCGTAAACGCGTGCCGGGATCAATAAGGCCCACCTTCGAGATCCGTCGGCCCATTGTCCCGTTTATCTTGAGCACAATCCCTTTTTATCCCTTTTATACGAGGCTAAAGGGTGCACGAATCGTGCGCATGGATTCTGTGATATATCGCGTGGCCTTTGTCGAGATGAAAACGAGATTCCAACCCTTGACTATCTTTTATGTAAGGTCTTCTTTATAGTGGTAATTTTGAATATGTTTTAGCGTTAGATACACGTACTCTATGTATTGTTGCTGATTCAAATACGCTGTGTTACAGTATATAAGATGATATTATGTGATATAAAAAATGAATGAACAACTTAGAACTATAAGAAGTGGTCTTGAATACAACTTGATCGCACCGAATCAAGTTTTCAGCGTGTCTATTCCCAGAACACATGAACACGTGAACACCACCGTGGGACCACATGCGTTGATAAGCGATTTCAAAAACCAGATTTTATTCTTCATCAATATTCACAATATTAGACGAAGCCCCTTTTTTACTTCGCGTTTTTATAAGGGTTCAGCAACGACTTTTTTCTTTTCTAAGACGGTGACCTATGGCCTTTGAGACCCTTTGAGCAGCGAACGGTTGAGAATCTAGTTTATGAAAAAAGCGTGTCCGTCTGTATGTTTTGTTGTCCACAATGGGACGAGTCCGTGACGGATTGTATGTGGTCCGGGCGGTTTTTCATACTTTATCTATTTTATTAACGTTCGCTTTTAGTATATAAAGAGAATGTTTTATTAACACGTTAACCGTGGTTGCATATATGTTTACTTCGAGAACGAAGGAAGGAAAAGAAATCTGGATAGTAGTATAACGTTTTTATTTAAAAAAACGGAGATTAAAGTTATTCACTGTGGCAATAAAAAAATGTAAGCTAATGTTATAACTGCTCTCTCGAATCGTCATCATCGTCCAGAAACTTGCCGAAGCACAAAATATAATCGTAGCACTTTGTTTATTTCTATAGATTTATTTTAATATTAAAATACCTAATATAAAATACGAATGATTTTTTTATTCCTCAGCTAAATCATACTTCATAATCTTTCACGCCTAAAGCACTGAACCGATTTTGATGAATTTTGATGTAGAGGTAGATGGGATCCTGTAGACGGTTACAGGCTACGTTTTATTTCGGAAAAGTCTATTCACGCGGGCGGAGCCGTGAGTAAAAGCTAGTAGCTGATAAACCATGACCGATTAAATTTCGCTACCAACAAACAAGTCAATAAACTGTACAATTCAATGTCATTTTTCAACTAAAATGTATTTTATAAGTACGTTTTGACAATTAATATTCATCAAGCTAATTACCGATAAATAAATACTTAATGGTTTAAACAAACTTGCTAAATCAACTACTCAAAATAAATGATGACCTCAGCAATCATTATAAGCTTTTTGTGACAAATTGCTAGTCAATCATTAATAGTTAGCTAATTGGTTAAGATCATTTATAACCTATAAGAACGGCCCGTTATATTTCGATAAAACACGTGTCTTCAAAAACATACGCTCCACATTTTTTGCTAAGTTTTTTTGCACAATCCCTCAAGATTTCACACAATAGCCCCAACGCTCCCGTTAAGTAACCCAATTTTTACACCATAAATAAAAAAGAAAAAAAAAGGTAAAGGTAACGGTCTTCCTTTTTTTCCAAACACGGCCGTGGACGTATGAATTAATTTGTATAACGCCCCGATGCTTACACACAAAGTGCGTATTGAGAGCGAAAATTAGCCCACATTCTTTTTTCTTTTTTTACTTTAATGTTTTGTGACAATATTGACAGTTCGGCCCCCGTGTCTTGAATGTTGAGGATTTGTAAATAATTCCATTGAAAATTAATACAGATCTTTGAAAGCATCTCAGTAGCCTGATTGGCTTTATTGTTGAGTTTTTTGCTTTTCAAACAAACGCGTTTTGATTTCTAAAACAAACTTTGGTGCGTCGAATGGAATTTTAAGAACGTGGACTTCAATTAATTTACATTTTAAATCTGATATAATTCTAGAATAAACGTTATGGAAGCAACACGAAATTATTAATTATAATTTTTAGTGACTCTGCATATTATTAAATCATACAAATTGCGAAAAGATTTCTCTCCTTCTAACACCTGCCGTTATTCCATTCGCATTGGTGTTGGTAGAACATACTTTTTAATATATGTTACAGAAAGATTTGAATTGAGAACCTCCTTTTTTTTAAGTCGGTTAATAAAACTAGCTTTTGCTCGCGGCTCCGCCCGCGTGAACAGCTCTTTCCCGGATAAAAAGTAGTCTATAACCGTCTCAAATATAACTTATGTTACTCAGTGATAATGCAGCTTTCTAACGGCAAAAGAATTTTTGAAATCGGTCCAGTCCTTTTTAAGTTTATTCGTTACATACAAAAATACAAATATTTCCTCTTTATAATATTAGTGTAGATTACTAATTCTAGAATCTATAAATAAGGAACTATATCACACAACAAAACAATAATAATAATTCATTGTATAAAAAAAAGGATAAAATGTAGAAAATTCCTTTTAAAATGAAAGAGTACACATTCAATGGATATAATAATACACTTACTATTCTACCCCTTCTAAATCGATCAGTTTCCACAACACTCGTCTTTAACCTAAAAACCTTAAACAAGGTACCCCAATAATCCTGTTATGAAACCAAATTGGAGTATTTAGTACCCATTACAAACGTGTGAGTTTATTTTTATTTAACCCAAAATTATCTCAATAAAAGCGTTTTAAATGGGGTGATTAGTGTCAATAAAAACGCAGCATCCGCAAGGGTTAAGTTGTAACCCTACCCACGTGCCTTAAGAATTAAGACAGGGGTAGAATCAAAAATAGTGAAAACGTGTGGAGATATGAGATGTGTTAGTGAGTTATGAGTGTTATAATTAAACACTTTGTCACTTTGAGTAATTTGTGCGTTATTAGTTTATATATGAAAATGGTCGGATAAAGGTGGGCAGTTTTTAACCTCACGGTGTATGTTATTATACCGTGAGGTTAAAAAACCTTCCACCAGCTTCCGTGGCAATCGAGAGGCCGCGGGTTTGATTCGCACACCGAGATAAAATGTTTGTGTGATCCACAAATGTTTATTTCGGGTCTGGGTGTTTCTCCCTAGAACGGTTGACGTCAGGCAGGCGGCCGGTCGTAATAACTAAAAGCCAAATCTTTCTGTAATATGTGTTAAAATGCATTTTGCTCTTACCCCACTGCGAGTGGGATAAGGGCAGGTGGAAAGAAATAAAGAAAAGGTATGTGGTATTATTATTAAAATAATGCGTTTTGGTAATCTCCAGATATACTGAAAATAAGGAGATGTCCTACCCTAACTTATTACATTCGATTGTGTACTTTTACTCTTAAGAGATTGACCGAAACTGAGTGACTGGGGGCATTGATTGTATACATCGAAATAAGATAACTAGAACGATAACTCTCATATGAATCTGCCAAAAATGCGGCTCCACTTACTTACACATGCAAAGGTAATCACACGTAACACTCATACACGCAACAAAAAATAATGAACGTTCAAAATCAACATTATTTCATAAAATTTAATGTATATATTAAATTTCTAAATCGAGGCTGTCTAAATTTTGATAAGGTCCGCTACATAAACACTCACTATCAGGTGTATGTAACGATAAAGAAACTTTAAAAAAAATGACCACACCTTTCTGTAACAAGTTGTATGTAGTAGATACTCGTATATGATAGCAATTATGCTATCAAAGAACCAAAGGAATTGATTTCGTGATCTCCAGGGAAATATGGGATTACCGTGGACTACTCTCGGACATGCATTGTAAGCGGATATAGAATGATTATGCAATACCAACGTTGTTCTGGGGTTTCCTTAAAAAAATATGTGAATACTTCATAAGATTTTTTAATAGCTTAGGCTGGCAATCGAGTAAGTGGCTCACCTTATAGTAAGCGGTCTTTACGGCCCATGTACGCCCACAATACCAAAAGAATCATAGGCACGTTACCGACCTTAAAAGAAATGGATAGTAAGGTGTTTGGGAAGGGGAGGGGCTTTCGGCCTCCGGATATCTCACTCACCATATTATTGAAAAAATACTCAATACGCTCTACGCTATACTAATAGTATAATCATCGTATTGTAAACCCCACCTGTTTTATCAAAAACTTTCTCACTAACAAGAGGTGTTCGCGAATCAAATCCAATAACTTTCACCTCGCAACCATGTGGAAGCGTTTTCGTGCGCAACTATTGCGTACCCTTGCTTAATCGCTCAGATTAAGTAGTATTAAACGCTCCCACACAATCCTATCACTTGCCAACAAATCTCATTTCGAATGCACTTTAATCCTATATCACAGACTTGTTAACAACCCCTATAGATCACGACTATTTATGATATTAGCAATACTTTGCCTGCTATGTATACAAGAGTGACACAGCACTGTCTACTAATACCGCAATGGTTTATTATTGTTGCAATAGTATCGTAAAGGGGTGCCGTATTCCCGAAAATATCGCTGGGTAGTCAATTAAGTGATCAAGCCAGGGGTTCGGCACAATTGGTCGCCTCCGCACAAAGCGACGGTGGCGACGCTCGTGTCGTGGTGGTTCGATGAATAAGCATCAATAGAGTTTTATTGGAGCGCAGCATTTACTTTTTATTAAAGTTTTATGATATAAATAAGATGGAATATTGCGGATTAAATTCGTAATAATATGATTACGACTGCCTCGGTGGCGCGAATGCGTACGCGTTACGATTGAGGCCAACGCTGAGGTCTCGGGTTCGATCCCCGGGTCGGGTAAAGTGGTATTGGGTTTTTCTATTACGAACTGCTCAGTATCAGCCCGGAGTCTAGAATTTGTGCCCGGTATGGCGATAGGCTCGCACCCTATCACATCGTGGGACGGAGATACGCTCGGCGAAATGTGGGTGTACTAGTTACACCTCTGCCTAATCTTTCGGGGATTACAGGCGTGAGTGCGTATGTATGATTGTATTGAATATAAATATTAAGTTACTTCACTGACGTTGTTGGTGTTTTACCTACGCTAAGCGGTAACTAATCGTTAAATTTCAATGTTATCGATCACTATATTAAAATATTCTAAAAGCATTTCATTCAACATAATTTCTGACATACATATCTAAGAAAATCCCCCATTTACTTACAGGAAAATGAATTCAAACTCATGAAATTAACCAGCAACGACTATTTATATACTATTAATCAGAAATATAAAACTATTAATATATTATCTTAATTAGCAGACCTGGTTTTGTCATGTTAATAAAAGAAGTCATAGCCACGATGAAAAAATCTATCCTAAATTCAAACAAATATAAGTTTAAACACACTAGTATCATATATGCATATGTAAATTAATCGTGCATACCAACATACGAACAGCAATAACACCGCCATAAGCCCATCTTTACCCACGCATCACACCTCAGCGATATCTAATCCGATCAAATCAGTCCCGCCCTGAATCTGTATTTCGTGATTTTTTCCTTCATCCGCGTGGATAGCGGTCGGGCGCGGGCGCGGCCGTGCGTGAAATCGCATAAAACGCCAACGACCAAATGTTGACCGCCCATGACCAAAATTTGAGCTGAATTTCTGTATTTAGTGCAATAGCAGCGCTAGCTCAGTGGGGAGTAGTACGGACTGGCGAGACGAAATTCACAGGTTTGAAACCAGCCCCAAGAGCATTCACCTCTGACTTTTTTAAGTTTCGTGTGTATTCATTGTTTATTATCGCTTGCTTTAACGGTGAAGGAAACATCGTGAGGAAACCTGCATACTAGAGAACTTCTCCATAGCAATTTCGAAGGTATGTGAAGTCTGCCAATCCGCATTAAGCCAGCGTGGTAGACTAAGGCCTAACCCCTCTCATTCAGTAGAAGATTCTCGTGCTCAGCAGTTTTATTATTAAATTCCAGATACATTCCTTTACATCTCTACCTTCTTTTTTATAAAAGTAATAATTTCATTACAGAAATCTATATTACACGCAGATATAACGCAGAAATAGGGAAATACCGAATGACAACGCGGAGAGGGCACAACTGATAACCTCGCAGACCTTCTCCGCACCCCACACCTCTTATCTTCAAGAAAAATAGGTTACATGCATATACAACTACTGTTTGTGAATGTTTATTCAAAGAATAGAATCTGTAAGTTAAGAAACTCCATAACTCTGTTAATAGACAGACTCATTTGGAGATTGTTCAATAGATAGTAAATTTGTATTTTTTTTTTTTTTTGGAGCATGCTGATAGCCTGACGCTAGTCGTCTTTGGTCATCGTCACCGGACTTTCGGGTGAATGCTTTAGGCACTCCAACCCTGACTTTGTATCTCGTAAGTAAAGTACTAGGTAGGTTGGGGCTCTAGATATATCACAAAGTGATAGGTATTTCGTATGCGAGAGGCCGTCTGGGTTGGTCCTACCGCCGGTTGTACCAAAATTCATCAAAATCAGTTCAGCGATTTAGGCGTGAAAGCGTAACAAACAAACTTACTTTCGCATATATATTAGTTAGGATTCATCAAACAATCCACGCCCTAATTCAATACCCATCCGTGAATAGACACTTTCATTCTCGAAACGTTAACAAGCACGTCCTCAAACAAAAGCACAAGAATGCAAACAAAGTAACAAGAGTACAAAGTGATTTAGCACTGACGTCGCGGACTCGCTCAGATCGATCAAGGAACGGTAAGAATTGATTGATTTATAAAGTGCTCAGAGGATATATTAAGATTTAAACAGATGCTAAATTCGGACTAAATGGATCTTATAGTCATATATACAGTGCTTAAAGGAGTTGAATTTTTCGCTCTGGCAATATTGTATATTTTAAATAAATACATCATTTAGCATGTTCGCAACTTGTGACAAAACAATAGCTTTTAAATTATTGTGTTGAAAAACCTAAATGTTTATAGCTGATGTCCGTAAACGAGTATGTGGGTCACCTGATAGGAAGTAATCTCCACCGCTTATAAACGCCCATAACACCAAAATAATCATGGATTCGTTGATGACCTTAAAGCAAAGGAATAATTTTGGGATTCGGATGAAGATTTAGGCTTATTTGTTTATTTATAAACTCATTATTGTACATCATAAAAACAATAGAACCTTAAAAATTATAGCGAAGTACAAATGGCGGTCTTATCGCTGACTGCGATTTCTAACCAACTCCTCCTCAGACCCAAATCCTCCTCCCCTTGCCAATCCCTTAATTATCCCTTTTCTTAAGGTTGGCAACGCGCCCATGATTCTTTTGGTATTGTGGGCGTACATGGGCGGTGGAGATCACTTACCATCAGGTGACCCACTTGCTCGTTTGCTGACCTATGCCATAATAAATAAAAAGGTTTAAAATCGAACCCACGACCTCTAAATCGATAGTCTATTGCACTTCCCGCTATGTTATCGGCACTTAACATGAATTATTTCTACTTTTTAAATACCCATAACACTTTCGCCAGTAACTGTCCTGACTCCCGGCACATTCCCAAGAGTGCGAGTCTTGGACGAGACAATGACTCAGCGTGGACTCGTCGATTGATCGATGTGACATTACGTTGTGTGCACATTGCACTTATTGCCCTGCCTAATTTATGTACCGACGATAGCGTGTATTCCGGTTGCGAATTAACCGAATTTTTTGGACGGTTGTCATTTGGGATGCAATATAACTGTGATATACGCACTCACACCTGTAATCCCCGAAGGGGTAAGCAGAGGTGTAACTACTCGTTGTACACCCACATTACGCCGAGCGTATCTCCGTCCCACGATGTGATAGGGGGCGAGCCTGCCTTCCCACTGCCACTGCCTCGGTGGCGCAGTTGTAACGCGTACGCGTTACGATTAAGCTAACGCTAAGGTCTCAGGTTCGATCCCCAGGTCAGGCAGAAGTGATATTGGGTTTTTCTATTACGAAATGCTCAGTATCAGCCCGGAGTCTAGAATTGTGCCCAGTACGGCGATAGGCTCGCCCCCTATCACATCGTGGGACGGAGATACGCTCGTTGAAATGAGGGTGTACTGGTAGGCAGAGGTGCCTACCCCTTCGGGAATTACAGGCGTGAGTATGTATGTAAATTAAAATATGTACAAAAGTTTGATAGTAAATGATAAATAAAACTTCACTTTTTTTACAATTCACTACATCAGCTGTATAACGGAGTGCATAGAGGAAGTAGCAAGGCCTTTTAATAGACCTCGAAATACGTCTTGCTAGATAAGAAACTTTGATTAATCAGCCGTGGTTGGAAAACAAAAAATATCTCAATAGATATTTGGTTTTTATTAGGCACTAGCTTTTGCTCGTGGATCCGACCACGTGACTGTCTTAGTCCGGGATAAAAAGGACTCTGTGTAGTGATCCAGGTCATGGTCTACCTGAGTGCCAATGAAACGGCACTATGAGACTTAACATTTTATGTCTCGGGGTGACGAGTGCTGTCCAATGCCATGCAGTGCTTTGTAATTCAACGTTCTGTGTGGTGTTGCTTCTGTTTATGGCCTTATCAGGCGAGCGACCTGCTCGTATCGTCACTCAAACTAATAAAAAAAAATATGAATCCTCTTTTTTATCGGGGGTTAAAAGATTGACAAAAGTAACAATAAATAGGGTATATTTCTATTTACCCGTCTACTGCCGGGTTTAGAATCCCCCAGAAATCAACAAATTCCTTCAGATGTACACAAAAATCTTGGATTAAACATTCAACCCCTTCAAAAGACAAAGCATCAGAAAGTTTTTATTATTCACGTTTTTAAAAAGCTAATAGCAAGGCGAAAATGCGAGCAAAAAACTCGGTGAAAAGTCTGTAAGAGTAGCTGCGCCCAATTACTCGGGACCGTTGGTGGCAAATGGGGGTGAAATGGGTAGGGCGCGGGCCGTGGGTGGGGCAGACGACACACAGACACCGTTGTCACAATCGATGGTAAGTACTGCACGTAAATCTGAAGAGAGCAAACTTATGAAGCGTTCGAGACACGTCAATATACCTGTTATTATTATTAAATAAATAATTAATAATTAATAATAAGTAGGTAATAATGATAACAACGATGATATATAACAAGAAAAACATAACTGTAATAAATGAAACACAGGTAAAAAAATGTAATAGAATATTTAGCACATAAGTTTTCAATGTTGCCATATAATTAATAATGGCAGGTGTACTCGTAAAAGACACAAATAAAACAAAATACCTGTGCACTCCATGATTGTGAGGTGATTTTTACAGAAATTTAAAGATACAAAAACATAATTATATAACTAGCTTTTGCTCGCAGCTCCGCCCACGTTAGCAGTCCCATCTATCTCTGTACCAAAATTTATCGACATCCGTTCAGCGATTGAGGCGTGAAAGCGTAACAAACAAACTCACTTTCGCATTTATAATATTGGTAAGGATGACCAGGCAATGGCGAAATTTGGTTCCCGTTGCCGGTTGTGGGGGTCGGACGGAGGTTCACCCCACATAATACCAGATATATCGTCAAATCATGATGGGAAGTCGGACCCTGGCATTAAGCCGGGATAACGCTTGGCAGACAGAAATAAAGAAGGTTATTTATAAAATAATTTAAAATGTACCTTTGCTATGACGTTGGAGGTCCTGAATATAAATGCTTTCACATTTATGAGTGGTAGAGCCACGCTATAGACACTTGTCTACAGCATGAATGGGCTGGCTCATCTGGGTCGTTACCACTGTGTCACAGAAAACTGGCGTAAAGTAGCAGCCAGCTGCTGCGTTTCGAACGGTGAGTGAGATATCCGGAGGCCCAAATCTCCGATCTTCCCAATCCCTTAACTATCCCTTTCTTTTAAGGTCGGCAACGCGCCCATGATTCATCTAGTATTGCGAGCGTTTATATGTGATGGAGATCACTTAGCACCAGGTGACCTACTTGCTCGTTTGCCGACTTATGCTATAAAATCACAATATCACAAAACAATGAGAAGAATGTTATAATTTATTCATTACTGTATATAAGACAGATGCGGGTAGGCGGGGCCGGGCGGCGCGACCTCTGACCCGCCCTATACACCCCCTCACCTCGGTCACCCACGCTTCACCCCCGTACTCTCACCTCCAGGGGTGCCACTGGAACGTCTTACGAAAATATTGTTTTATACTATAATAACATTTTTATACAACTTGGCTTACTTACATCAGATCCAGTGATAAAAAGGTAACCAACCCCTGCTAAAAAAACATATTTCTGGAAAAGATGTCTATTTTTTTATGGCATACGCCGGCAAACGAGCAAGTGGGTCACCTGATGGTAAGTGATCTCCACCGCCCATGTACGCCCACAACAGTTCACAATACCAAAAGAATTATGGGCGCATCGCCGACCTTAAAGGAAAGGGATAATTAAGGAATTGGGAAGGGGAGGGGGTTTGAGCTTCCGGATATCTCACTCACCGTACGAAACGCAGCAGCAAGCAGCAGCTTGAAGCTTAAAGTAGCAACTTTACATCGATTTTCTGTGAGACAGTGGTAACGACCCGGACCAGCCGGCCCATTCATGCTGTAGTCAGAAGTGTATACAGCGCGGCTCTACCACTCAAAGATTTTAGGTCCAAAGCCAACCTTACCTGCACGTAGTACACTCTGCTGATTAACGGACGAGGCAATAGCGAAACTCAACTATATGATATCTACATGTGAATTAGTGAAGAGATTATTGTTTAATTTACTGATGATTTTATCTTCTGGTACGTCAATGAATTTCTTTATCTTGACTCTACATTTTAACTATGTCAAGTATATACAGTCTAGGCCACTCAACAAAAACATTTGATCAATGATGGATTGTTTCGCTATATTTGATCCAAGATAGGCTTTATTAAATACATTAGCACCCATCTTAAAAAAAACATCAAATACCTACATGACAAAGAAATTGGACAAAATCTTTTTATTATTGCCACCAATCGAAAGACGTCAATCGATGTCGAATTATTTAATTTATTCGGTATTAATCAATAATTGTACACACTCACGCCTGTAATCCCAGAAAGGGTAGGCAGATGTGTAACCAGTACACCCACATTTAGCCGTGCCTATCTTCGTCCCATTATATAACAGGGACGAGCATATCGCCATATCGGGCACAATTCCGGGTTGACTAAGCATTTCATGATAGAAAACCCCAATATCACTTTACCCGACCCAGAGATCGAACTCGAGGCCTCAGCGTCAGCCTTAGTCGTAACGTGTACGCATTACAACTGCGCCACTGCGTCAATCAATTATTGTATTCAGTTTAATACATAAATAAACATGCATTCAGAGTGTTTGAAATATCCGAGTCTGTATCTAAATGAGATAGACAGATACTGTAGAGAGCCAGATACTGTAGAGAGCCAGATACTGTAGAGAGCCAGATACTATAGAGAGCCAGATACTGTAGAGAGCCAGATGCTGCGGTTCAAATACACATCTTTGCAAGCTATCACTTTAATAATAATTTAAATCAAATTACATAGTTGTGTACATATTTATACATATGTGTATGAATTTGAAACCAATAATAGTACCAATTTAGTATGAAAAAAGTAAAATTTAATTATTTAGTAAAATTTTATAACAAAACAAATTTTGAAATAAAACTAGTTCACACAGATTTAATCGCGGTTTAATTTTATTTTAGTCCTGACGTTTTGAACGTTTTTCAGCCTTCGTGGTCACGGGAGAGACTGAGTTGTAGGTCGAAAACTTAATGTTATATTGCCTACCCTCATCTTATAATTATACATTTATTTTTTAATTATTTAAAAAAGTTAGTTGACAAAATCCGTATAAACTAGTTTTATTTCAATGTGTAAATATTCGCGTTAACATAAGAAAAAAACAAATTTTATTAAAAAAAATCACAGATTATCTTAAAAGTGGTAAATTATCTCCATCGCCCATGAACATCCATGATACTAAGAATCATGGAGACGTTGCTGACATTAAAAGAAAAATATGATTAAAAGATTAGGACGGGGAAGGGCTTCCGGATATCTCACTAACCGCACGAAACACAACAACAATCTGCTACTTCACTCAACTTTCGGAGAAGCTATTCATACTGTAGACAAAACTGTCTACAGAGTGGTTTTTTTTTTATAGTATAGGCCGGCAAACCAGCAAGTGGGTCACCTGATGGTAAGCGATCTCCACCGTCCATGTACGCCCACAATACAAAAGAATTATGGGCGCGTTTTTTTTTTTTTTTTTTTTATAGTATAGGCTGGCAAACGAGCAAGTGGGTCACCTGATGGTAAGCGACCTCCACCACCCATGTACGCCCACAATACAAAAGAATTATGGGCGCGTTGCCGACCTTAAAGGAAAGGGATAATAAGGGATTGGGAAGGGGAGGGGGATTTGGGCCTCCGGATATCTCACTCACCGTACGAAACGCAGCAGCAAGCTGCTACTTTACGTCGGTTTTCTGTGAGACAGTGGTAACGACCCGGACGAGCCGGCCCATTCATGCTGTTGACAAAATTGTCTACAGCGTGGCTCTACCACGTTGCCGACCTTAAAGGAAAGGGATAATAAGGGATTGGGAAGGGGAGGGGGATTTGGGCCTCCGGATATCTCACTCACCGTACGAAACGCAGCAGCAAGCTGCTACTTTACGCCGGTTTTCTGTGAGACAGTGGTAACGACCCGGACGAGCCGGCCCATTCATGCTGTAAACAGCGTGGTTCTACCACTAATATTATGTTACGCTGTACTATCTACGTTTACGAAAACAATATAATGTAATGAAAACGTTTTGAATCGGTCGTGCGACATTCTTAGTGCAGTGACGCCTGGTTTCTGAAAGGCTGATCAAATCAACATTTAACTAACAGAACTTTGATTTTGACACCGCTGTCAAATCAATTCGAGTTGCTGAAACGTAGCTTGTGAAAAATGATGTCCGTCCAATAGCGTTTGACACACAATTTTTCATATTAATTTGAAACCTATGTTTACTAGCATGTGTGTTAAATCAAAGGTGTTAACCACGCTTCTAGCAGCTCAATTTTGACTTGACATAATATGATTAGTTAATTTAACATTGATTAGCCTTTCAGAAACCGGACGTAAGTCTATAACTAAGGAATTAAAGGTCACGGATAGATTACCGTATCGATATTTATGACCCGTAATATTTGTCTAAAGCCCTATTTAGATGAAAATAATTTCTTTTATCACATATGTGAGATGATAACAGAAAAAAAACACTGAAAAGTCTAAAATAACAATTTCTAGAGTTCTTTTTGGAGTTGAACCACTGACGGTCGACTGAAATTGCATCGACTCTAAAGTGCACTCTAGAAATTATTTTTACTTTTCAGTGTTATTTTTTGAGATCAGTTTTTAAGTGTTTTTAAAACTTTTTTTTTTTGTTGAGATATTTTTTTTACTCGGTACTCCGTCATCAGATCTTAACCAAATTTATATGGAACCACATCGCAGCTAAATACTATCGAATATTTTTTCAATAATATCGGTCCACATTGGAGAAAAATCGATGTAAAAATTTAAAGGTTCATAATTCCCAGTAATTTCACTGACCTCAATATCCTTCATACCGAAAAATAACAGTGCTTACACAATACTCCTTAACGGCAGAAATAGAAAGCAATTGTACAAACCCAGAAGGCCTCTTGCATACGAGAGACCTACCACCTAGTGGTATAATATTAGTTTTTTCTCTGCCTACCCTATCGGGGATACAGGAATAAGTTTCTTTGAGTTTTAGAGCCACGTTGTAGACAGTTTTGTCTACAATACGAATACGCTACAAAGTAGCGGCTTACTGCTGCGTTTCGTACGGTGAGTGAGATATTCGAAGACACAAATTCCCCTCCCCTTCCCAATTACGCCCTTTCCTTTAAAATCGGCAAAGCGCTTAAGATTGTTCTGGTATTGTGGGCGTGAATGAGCGGTGGAGATCACTTACCATCAAGTGACACACTTGCTCGTTTGCTTTAAAAAATGAGCTTGTGTTTGCGTTCTAATAAAGAGAGTCGTTGATATAAAAATAATTCTTATTAGAAAAGTGGCAGCCCTAACATCTGGCAACTTCCATCTTGTTCCGAGCGTGGCTCGCAGCCGCTCGGGCTTAAGGCACGGGATTTATTTGTACTCAAAAAGCTCGGAGTTTCCACGAAAATATCGCCACTCATACGTTTTATTACGAATTTATTTTGAGTGTTTCTTAAATATATATGTAGAATTAGATTTAGATATTATTTATTTCTTATGGTAGGAGTGGGTAAAATATTTCTTGACAAACTATAGTGGGTAAAGCAGCGATAGTTCAGTGGTATGGACTGTCGACACGAAAGTCGCAGGTTCGAAACCACTCCCAAGAGCATACAACTCGTGACTTTTCTAAGTGTTTATTAATTGATAATTAACGCTTGCTTTAACGGTGAAGGAATACTACATACCTTAGAAGTTCTCCATAAGAATTTCTAAGGAAGTCTGCTAACCCGCATTAGGCCGGCGTGGTGGACTAAGGCCTAACCCCTTTCATTCAGTAGAGGAGGCCCGTGCCATGCAGTAGGACGTGTATAATACAGGGCTATTAAAATAGTGGGTGAAATTATGAAAAGGTTTCTTTGTTTATGGCCTTCTTGATCATAAACAAAGAAAGATATTAACAGCTTCGAGTGTACACTTAGGAACCACCACCTAGAATCGTCGACTCTACATATTTTGCGAAGTTTTGACTGTTGACCCTATTTATATAAAATCCATGTATACATTTTACTTTTATTATATCAGCATATCAATATGCAGCGATAGCTCAGCAGGGAGTAGTACGTACTGTCGAGATGAAAGTCGCAGGTTCGAAACCAGCCCTAAGAGCATGCACCTCTGACTTTTAAAAGTTGCATGTATATTAAATAAAATTATTATTATCAGCTATCGCTTGGTGGACCTAGGCCTAACCCCTTTCACAAAGTAGAGGAAGCCCGTGTCCAGCGGTGGGACATGTATAATACAGGGAGTGTATGTACAGTACTCTTTATTTTAAAACGGTATTTTTTTACATACATACATACGCACTCACGCCTGTATTCCCCGAAGGGGTAGGCGGAGGTGTAACCAGTACACCCACATTTCGCCGAGCGTATATCCGTCCCACAATGTGATAGGGGCCGAGCATATTGCCATACCGGGCACAAATTCCAGACTCCAGGCTGATACTGAGCATTTCGTAATAGAAAAACCCAATACCACTTTACCCGACCGGGGGATCGAACCCGAGACCTCAGCGTTAGCCTCAATCGTAACGTGTACGCATTACAAATGCGCCAACGAGGCAGTTTTTTTTTACTTTTTTAAATATTAAATTACTTAAAAAAATAAAACATTTAAAAATATAAAAAGTATCACCCTCCAATGGCGAGGCCAAAGACCCAAGCCACCGGTGGTTAGGACCCCAGAGTAAGGAACCTCCTCACAATGCGTGCCGTGTCCAATAATACTGCCATCTAAATCTGGTTCTATTATTATTCTTATTATTATATATATCAGTAGTTCCATCTGATCAAAAGGAAAAATTAATTAAAAATAAATTTGATGGAAAAATGTATTTTCAAGCGATTGTATTTCTATCTTCATACCGATTACTTATCAATGTTTTTAAAGCAGCCAAATTAGCTAGTCACCTGATAGTAAGTGATCTCCACAGCCCATCTACAATACCTGAAGAATCATGGACGGGTTTCCGACCTTAAAGGAAATGGGGAAATGGATGATTAAGGGATTGGAAAAGTGAAAGTGTTTTTGGACCTCTAGATATCTCACTTATCATACTAGCATAGCAATCGGCTACTTCACGTCGGTTTTCTGTGAGACTGTGGTAGCAACCCGGTCGAGCTGGACAATGTACACTTTACTCTAAAAAGTAAATCATCTTGTATCGAATCAAATATAAATAGTTGTCGAATTATTATTAAAAAATCCAAATAAACATTTTATAAGAATGCGCGTGCCAGAACGCACTAACTCTCCAATTGGAAAAAATTAGTAACACGCTCTGGCGCGTCAAAACTGGCAGACGTCACGTTGACAAGTGCGCAGGAGTGGCGCCCCCCTCTCGTCTCATCCCCCCTCCGTGTCCGGCATGCGCGTGCGCAGCGGCCACGCCCCGCGCCGGCACCGCCTACCGATGATCCAGATTGATCTAGATTTGTATTTCAGTACCAATGATTATTAAGTTAGTAATTTTAACATAATTTCATAAAGGAAAATATTCATCCTAGTCAGGGATCAATTGTTTTTGATCGGGACGCAGATAAGTATAATATCTTTATTAATAATCATGTCTTATTCAAATAAAAAAATGAGTATTGTATAATAAAATAAAAATACTCGATTCTATTGTAATGGATTATAAATCATATTCCCGAATGTTCTATTTAATATAATATGAGTAATGAAACAGATTGTATGAAAAATATGCCAAAATACTGGCCAGTAAATACATTAAGATAACGGAGCCATTTCATTAGCTAAATATGTACGTAGTTAAGTAAGTATACGGTGGCGTGCCTATCAGCTCGGGAGAAATATGGAGGCAGCGGGAAAGTTGATACAAAGTAGGATTTTCAGGTACCGTCGGAAAAATAAACGCACTGTGTTGCATTTACATTTATAAAATCTAAATTTATTTAATAGAAATTAATATGAAAATTGTAAAACAATAAATTTTAATAGAATATTATACATTTAAAAATAAAAAATATTTATTAGTTTTTATTTTTATTTATTAAATCCAGTGTCATTATTAGTTAAATTATTTAATAACAAAATAATTTTAATATTATTATAAAGCTTTATTTAACTTAAATAACATTTATTTTTTTACACTATACTGGGTATGATTTAAAAAGACATTCATTCTATTTCAACCGTTACAATTAATAACAACAACGTTCTAAGTAGGCGTATACAAATATAAACATTACAATTGTAAGATTTTTTTTCTTACCGACAGTACCCGTCCACTGAAAGATTTTCACCCCCGTCGGCGCGGTGCGGCGGCAAGGGGGCCGGTGTCGAGGTGGCGGGGCCTTCGCTCCCTGCCCCAGCAGGCCACCGGGCCAATGGCGGAGCGGCGCGCCCTGGCCCGACCCGAGCTCAGTCGCGTCTGAACCGCGACCCCTGACACACAAGCGCGTCGCGCGTTTCTCGCCCCGCGACCGCAACCGGCATCATCACGCACGGAGCGCTAGTTTACGGCGGGGTCGGAGGCCCGGGGCTTTGCCCTCCGAGGGCCCCTGACCTCCCGCCTCTGGAGCTCGGCTTCCGCGGCAGCAGCTGGCGCGATGACGAGCTGTTACCGTCGACTCCCGCGAGTCAGGCCGCGTCCACGCAGAGCGGCTCCTCCGCGACGGACAAGGGCCAGAACGTGGAGTGCGTGGTCTGCGGAGACAAGTCCTCGGGGAAACACTACGGCCAGTTCACGTGTGAGGGTACGTAGCATGTGCAGTGAAAGTGTTATGCTGAGGTGCGCTAAGTGCGGGTTTGATTGATCGTTATGAGTAAAATTGAGGTGCGCTGTGTTTTGACGTAAGTTAGTTTAACACGACAGCGAATAGATCCGTAAGTAGGAATGTAATAAAACTAAACGAGGTATCAAATTAAATACTATAAACGATCCTAAAATCAAAATAAAATGGAGGTATAAACTTTTTGCTAAAAATGACATAAGTCACGAGGCAACTAATCTAAAAGTTAGGGCAATTAATCCTAAACGAGGTAAAACAAACACCAATAAAATAAAAAGACTGGGGTAAAGATAAAAAATAGTAGAAAACACCATTAATTCATAAAAAGCCATTCGTGACGGCAATTATCCAATCAGAAAGTATTCCGACGTTCCGATTCGATATCGATACATGACTAACAATAAACAATTAATTTCATTTTCAATAATTGTAGCTATTTAAACAATTTCTTTGGGGAAATAGTTTTACTAAAATTTTATTTGAAATGGCTCATAGACACAATATATCTTCAAAGCAATTTACCGTCAAATATGCACTCTATATTTAAAAATTGCACAAGATTGGACAAATACTAAAAATAACAATTTGTAATCAAACTAATTATAAAATGCAATATTTAATAACAAACAGGCTAAATTTCATCCCCCTTTTGACCTTAAAACCTCAATTAACAGAAGTTTGTCTCTCGCGGCCCCCTCTAATCAGAATGCAATAAGACGAAGTTTTCTTAAAGTGCCTGTTATAGAAGATAAGGGCTCTCACTTTTATGCAAATCAAGCTATCGCAGGAATTGTCATTTTGGGAGTTACGTCAGTTTACTTCTCTCATTATACGGTATTAATTATTGTAGAGACAGATTATGTATAAATTAATATTTCCGAGGATGAAAGGCCGAACAAATTAAAAAATAATCTTTACAAAAATGTCATAAAATATCATAATCAGTACTTAGTAAGTTTTATATGAATGTTAGAACTATCGCAAAAATCGGAATAAGAAAAAAAACTTTTATGACAGTGCAATTATGCAATGTAGAACTTAGGATAGATTTAATAAGTATGCAATATGTACTTTATTCTAAGTTGATATTGAATATGCGATTTGTTTTAATTAATAATAAATAAAACAATAACAATTTTTTACTTACTGTAAAAATAAATAGATTATGAAATTATTAAATAAATTCATGTTCGATATAACTTGGATACATTTTTACATTGTAAGTGAAGCCGAGTCCCGAGTTACCATTAAGTGGCAGCCATGAGAGCGGCGCATAATGATGTGTTTCATGTCACCAAACAATTACGGTACTAAGTTTAAGTGGCGATGTTAGACGCCATACCGTTGGATAAACATCTTGGGAACAGTCTAGTTCAATCTTTTGTTTGCCACTAAATTGTTTTGAAAGTTTTTGTTTCAATTAAAATGCAAAATGGCAAAATAATGATTAATTATAGGAGATAAATTAAAAGGATAAAAATAGAAGATAAAATAAAAAGTGGAAAAAAAATATAAAAATGGAAGTGAAATTCATGTGGTTAACCCGCCCGTGATATAATAGGCTCGTCAAGTGCAACACAGTCATTACAAGCGGTGGTCCCAAAGACCCGCAGCCTTGACCTCTGACGGGTTAAGCTCTAACCTGAGCCAAGCTCGCTCGCCTTCGAGATATGCACCTGTTATTACTACAATATGTGGATGCTTTTTATTTATCTTGTAAGGATTGGAATAAAAGCAAAATATTATTTTTATTTTATTTGAAAGTGACTTTTATTGTTCACGCGTGTGTTTATTTTATTTGATGATACAAGGGTGTATTTAATTTTGGTGTTATTATTTATTTTACTTTGTATTTTGTACATATATTTTATTTGAAAGGGAAGATCATATAAAAATATTGGCAAAATAAACGATAATAACGTATTAGAGGAATATTGACCGGAAATCATATATTAGGAAAACATATTTTAAAACTAACATGAATTCAAATTTATCCCTTACCTTTTTAAGTAGTTCATATTGTTAATTTTAATCCTTTATTACTCTATCGCCACGTCTTGTTAAATTACTTCTTACCGTTATTCAATATACGTATTGATTTATAATCACGGTTGCGGTTTTTATATGTATATTGCAGTTTTACTGCAAAAATATTATTTTATGGTGCATTTTCAATTTCAGTAAACATATTTAAGTAAAAATTTATCTTGGTTTTTTTGGCGACAAAATAACTTGAATATTTGGATTACCTACTTGGTCACTTTGACTGCCTCGGTGGCTCGGTTGTAATGCGTACGCGTTACGACCGAGGCTGACGCTGAGGTCTCGGGTTCGATCCCCGGGTCTGGTAGAGTGGTATTGGCTTATACTGAGCAACAGAGCAATTCGTAATAGAAATACCCAATATAACTTTTACCCGACCCGGGGATCGCACTCGAGACCTCATCGTCAGCCTTAGTCGTAACGCGTACGCAACTACGCCACCGAGGCAGTCAAAAAAAAATATTTTTTATAAATGGCGGTAATGTAGATTATAACCTGGCAATTATTTCATTAATTCACGTATTATCAAAAATGACTATCAGTAACGTGGCGCGGTGAACAAAATAACATAAATAAGATACCCGTACGTCTAAATATTCAAATTTTCCTGCTTCAATACATTTACTATGGCATTTAACACTGCTTGATATCGAAATGGGGCTAAAACATTACAGCGAGTTTTTCGCCATGTGCGTATTATTCGACAATGCGACGGTCGACCGCGCGGTACATGGACGTCATCATCGACACTATTGTACTGGCCTCGATTAAAGTCAGGCGTTTTGGCAATTTGTCTATTGAAACGAAAAGCAATGATCTAATACAGACCTGAATAACTACTTATAGAAATTAATGTCCAAATAACGCATACTTACAATCGTAATTAAGATTCTCTATGTGATGTGTTTACTGGAAAAAGAAATGTCAGCTAAAATGTATATTCAAAAGAAAATTTGTAGATGGGCAAAATGTGTGTACATTGTTTTTTTTATGGCATAGGCCGGCAAACGAGCAAGTGGGTCAGCTGATGGTAAGTAATCGCTACCGCCCATGTACACCCACAATACCAAAAGAATCGTGGATGCGTTGCCGACCTTCAAGGAAAGGGATAATTAAGGGATTCGGAAGGGGAGGGGGTTTGAGCCTCCGGTTAATATCTCACTCACCATACGAAACGCAGCAGCAAGCTGCTACTTTATGCCGGTTTTCTGTGAGACAGTGGTAATGACCTGGACGAACCGACCCATTCATGCTGTAGACAAAAGTATCTACAGCGTGGCTCTACCACTCATAGTTGACCCAGTTGCTTGTTTTATAGTAAAAACTGTTCTTCTAATTAATTTAATTAGTCAGTCAAAATAATAGACACACAAATGTCTTATCGAGGGACATTTCAGGCCGGGTTGCGACCTTTCTGGCGCCAGCTAGCACCTACATCGATAAAGCTAATTCACGCCAGGATGTGATGTTTTTTTTATAATTATGTATGGAAAAGTCATAATGATGAGTGTTTTGTGATGTATATAAACGCCGACACTGTTATAATGCGAAGTTATTTATTTACGATACGATATCAAACTCTAATAAATTATTTTTCAATATAAATGATTAACAATTACGTCAAGGCTAAATTCTATTCACAAACAATACTTAAGTAAACGCAGTGCTGACTCGCCCTCGCTGAAACGGCAATTAACTTATGTAGTTACTTAGTTATTCTTTAGAATAGAGCTTCGGCAATATCCGGTAATTTTTTGAGTGGTAGAGCCACGCTGTAGACAGTTTTGTCTACAGCATGAATGGGCCGGCTCGTCCGGGTCGTTACCACTGTCTCACAGAAAACCGACGTAAAGTAACAGCTTGCTGCTGCGTTTCGTACGGTGAGTGAGATAACCAGAGGCCCAAATCCCCCTCCCTTTCCCAATTCCTTAATTATCAATTTCCTTTAAGGTCGGCAATGCACCTATGATTCTTTTGGTATTATGAGCGTACATGGGCGATGGAGATCACTTACCATCAGGTGACCCACTGGCTCAATTGCCGGCCTATGCAATAAAAAAAAACCTATTTGTAGTGGTACAGTCACGCTGTTGACAGTTTTGGCTACACAAATGTCATGGCAATGTCCTTCAAACCGGAACACAACAATGCTCACACACTGTTGCTTGGCGGCAGAAATAGCAAAAGACAAAGACTTGGTACCAACCCAGACGGCCTCTCGCATACGAGGGACCTACCACCTTCCTGACGGTTTTCTGTGATACAGTAGACACTGTGCGAACCGGCCTCAAACAAGTTCGTCATTTCGTCGTCAAATATTTTGATAGATGGCGTTAGTGTGAGCTTTTCTCTGAAATATTGTTGTGAGGACCACCAAACATTGTTATGTTATAGAAAATAAAAACGTCCCTAGTGCGAGTTTTTCGACAGCTATAACGTCATTCGTCGTATATAAGTAATATGTACGAAGTTAATATGTTTCCGATATAATCCGCTAGGGGCGTGAACTGCATACATGTTTTCGAAAAAAAATGCATTAGGGCTACAATTATGACTTGCATATCAGTCCATAGTCCATAGTTCGGTGAACAATGATAGCTCATCGGGGAGTGGTACAGACTGTCGAGACGTATATCGCAGGTTCGAAACCAGTCCCAAGAGCATGCACTTCTGATTTTCCTTAGTTATGTGTGTATTAATTGTTTATTTTTAATTATCACGTGCTATGACGAGGAAGGAAACATCACGAGGAAAACTGCATACCTGAGAAGTTTTCCATAAGAATTTTGAAGATATTTGAAGTCTGCCAACCCGCACAAAGCCAGCGTAGTGGACTAAGGCCTAACCCCTTTCATTCAGTTGAGGAGGCCCGTGCCCAGCAGTGGAACATAAAAAATACAGAAATACATAAATGCCATACGCACTCACGCCTGTAATCTCCCAAGGGGTAGGCAGAGGTGTAACCAGTATCCCCACATTTCGCCGACCTTATTTCCGTCTCATGGTGTGATATCGAGCCAATCGCCATACCGGGGTCAATTCCAGACTACGGACTGATACTAAGTATTTCGTGTACAAAAACTCAATATCACTTTTACCCGACCCGGGGTTGAACCCGAGACCTTAGAACTGGACTTACAACTGCGTTATATAATGTAATATATACGAAATAGTATTATTATTATATCGGTCAAAAAATGTATAAGTTAGGAATCGAACGTGCGACATCGTTACTCAGCTGTTTTTACTCGTTACACCATCGGGGTTATCCCGATCTATGTAACTTTGAGTGCTGATTAAAATGTACCCAATTCTTAATTACGAAACGAAGTGATCTATCTATACGTTCGGCGAAAAGTGGGTGTACTCGTTACACCTCGGCCTACCCCTTTGGGGATTACAGGCGTGAGGACATATGTATATGAGTGCATATGTGTTCAAATATATTTCAATGTTAGAAGTGCATCTTAGTTGCTCAACAACTTACATCTTATTTTAACTTTAATTACACTTAGCTTCACTCATTATTAGGTATCGGAACATATATTAGCTTTCCGAACCATTCAAAACGAAACTAAAGTTGATATAACAGTGAAACCTTGATAAAACTAATCGCCTCAACTTCCATATTTCAGCTTAAGCCTATCACGTGATTACCGCTTTAAGGAACTATCGATAAACCGCATTAGTGTCGTGACCATAAAGTGTTATATTCATGTCGACAAATCCACTTTATTAAGTCAGACCTCCCGCCGTTTGTGATGGAACCTTGTGTCAGTGAAATGTGACGTTGTGTTAAGGCGAACAGTACCAAAGTGTTAACGGGTCATGACGACAAAGTCCTTCGGCGAAGCGCTTCTTTTGACTTAAATGCTCGCGTCTCTGAGCGACAATTGTGTACGCAGTTGACACCTGTGCGTAGTGATGGGCGACGTTGAAGATATCGATATAAAAAATCAAAATATACAAGTATCGATTAATCAAAAATAAGTAATGTAAACATATAGGTAGGTTGTACAAATAAAAGACGGTTTTATAATTCGCGCGTTTAATTCTATAGTATGAAAAAAACTTTATACGAGAGGATAGGTATTTAAGTTCTATATTTTGTTCTTTCTTATAATTTCACTATTACATCGTTAATTTTTTAAGTCAACACCGTTGATTTGCCAACTCGGTACTGCACAGGGAGAGTAGTCGGAGCTATATCGATGCGCGCGCGTCACTAACCGGCCACTATAACCGGTCAGTTTATGGTATGTTTTGTCCCGTGATACCGTGGCAGTTAACCCTATCTTTACGACCGACTCTAAACATAAGTGTCTTTCCGAACTTATTTATTTTTATCTCATTCCACTTTTTAAATTGAATCCGCGTTCGGCGCGTGTGTGGCTCTTCTCTCGCCACTAAAACTGTCAATAAAACGTTCAAACGGCTTGAATCATGCGTTCTTTTAATGAAAATTTGACTCTTTTTATATATTATTTATGTGATTTAAACAAGTACTAGATGTGAGCCTTAATAAGGTAAACATCGAGCGTGTGACGTTAACGGCCATTTTGAAAATTTAAAGCCCGCCATCTTGTTAAACAGTTTCACGTCTGTCACATCGTAAATAACAAATTTACTTTTATATTGTGTGAGGAATATATGTTTTATTGATAATTTGTGGTGTTTTATATATTTTTAAAGGCTATAACGTCCTTTAAGTATAATAGTAAATACACCCAACAGTCACACACATAGTACCGACCCTACACTAGGTTAACCTGTATCGTGGGTATCAAGAACTACGAGAGACTTACGGTCTCACAACAACTAAACCTGAAAATATTCGTAGATCACACAAACATTTGTCTCAGTACGTGAATCGAACCCACGGCCTCTCGCTTTACAACCGGCTCCTCGTCCACTACGCCACACTATGGACAAAGCGTCAAGTTTACTACACAGTTAGATTTTTTTCACAATGCGACAATTAATCTAAATTTCAATTGTATAAAACACAACATAAAATACATGTGACATATATTTTTAAAAAAGGAAATCACAATTGATATAATCGATTTGGACATCCTTCATTCGATATGCAAAAGTATGATAATTAGACGCAACCCTTCGCTTTATTTTAAAACGATGCATTGTTTTAAACTAATCAATATTCATTATTTACTTCATCATACATTTCGGCCAAGGAGCCCTTTATTTACGCAAAATGTACTAAAAATAGAGCAAGATTATATAAAATAACTTTTTTTAACAGCATTTATGACGAGACGTGCAGCTCGTTCGTCTGACGGTGAGCGTCACGCCTACGCATAAACAGAAGCAATGTTAATCAGAACTTCGAATTATGAAGTACTGCATGGCATTGGACTGCGCTCGTCACCCCGAGACATAAAATGTTAAATCTCATAATGTCCAGCAGTCTTACTAGCTTCAATGTCCTCCAAAACGAAAGTGCATTCACACTGCTGCTTGGCGGTAGAAATAAACAAAGCGATGGTACTTACCCAGGCGGTCTCTAGCATACGAGGGGCCTACCATCTAGTAATTGAAAATATTAATTCAAATTCAAAATATTTAATCCTAAAATGTTATACATAATTAACATTCCATCAACTTTTTAACTCTACCGTCCCGCGCCCATTTGTAAGGCTGTTTTGTCAAAAAATACGGATTAGTGGCGTTGATCTTTTCAAAACTAGTTTATAATAAAATTATTATTCAGAGCATAAATGTTTGACAATATTTAATTGGAATTAGAGTAGATTTATATAAAAAGTTTGTAGAATATATATTTACTGACTGCCTCGGTGGCGCAGTTGTAATGCGTACTCGTTACGATTGAGGCCAACGCTGAGGTCTCGGGTTCGATCCCCGGGTCGGGTAAAGTGATATTGGGTTTTTCTAATACGAAATGCTCAGTATCAGCCCGGAGTCTGGAATTTGTTCCCGGTATGGCCATAGGCTCGCCCCCTATCACATAAGGGACGGAGATACGCTCGGCGAAATGCGGGTGTACTGGTTACACCTCTGCCTACCCCTTAGGGGATGACAGGCGTGAGTGCGTATGTATGTATATTGGGACCATTTTAGTATCAATTATAATTTGACTTTGTTTTATACTATAACAAAGTCGCTATCTGCGTCTGTCTGTGTGTCCTCTTATTTATCTTAATCTATATAACGGATTTATTTATTCCAGAAGGTTTATATGTATATCACGCTATAACCCATGGGGGCAGGGCAGCAAAATGCCTACGGTTTAACACCGAGGGACATCTAGTTAGTTTGACAGCTGTATATAATGTAGATACTACATTGTGTCATAAACATTACATGCAACATATTAAAGTGGCAAAGCCATGCTCTAGATAGTTTTGTCTACAGTACGAATGGGCCGGCTCGACCGGGTCGTTACCACTATCTCACAAATAACTGACGTAAAGTAAAGTGAGATATCCGGAGGCCCAAATCTCCCTCCACTTCGCAATCCCTTAATTATCCCTTTCCTTTACGTCGGCAATGCGCCCATGATTCTCCTGGTATTATGGGCGTACATGCGCAGTGGAGGTCACTTACTTACCTAGGTGATCCACTTGCTCGTTTGCCGGTTTATTCTATAAAAAACATAATAATTATTATTGTTTTGCTATTGAAGAAATAGATTACAGAATAGACAATCCCTTAATAAATGTTATTTATCAATATGCATACGCAATGAAATATAAGACAGCATACTCTGAAGATTCTCGCCATATTGATTTAGTAGCAGCGTATTAAGGCTGATAAGCGTGAGGTCCTGGATTCATTTCCAGGCCGGGCTATCACGACTTGTGTTTGAGTATTCGATTTAAAAATAGGGTAGTTTCCTATATTGAATTTTATACATTATTTTATAAGCAACAGAAAATGATACGTAAAAGAAACCCTTTTATTAAAACACAATCAAAATTGGTTCAGAAATGTGCCCGCAGTTATGACTTTAAATGTTGGTATGAGGAAAAGTGGGTGCGTAGTAGGGATATCTCACTATCTCGCTTGCACGCGTGCACTATAATGAACATTTTACACAGTGACGTCAAAGGTTACATCGTCTGTCATTTGACAATTACCCCTTCTACAGGATTTCAATGGCTTCTATCTTATTTATTTTTGGTCCGATTTATAAAATTCTTTCTGCAATAGATTTTGAGTAACGTAACTTATTGATTTAAATAATAAAAAAAATCTAGTCAACTACCCTATTATTATTGTATTAGAAAAAAACTATAATTGACGTGAAATTTTAAATCGAAAAAATCTTGCGTATTCACGAACTACAGATAATTGTAGCCCAGGACTTGGAGACAATTTTGTCCCGTTGGTTCACGTTTCACAACATTACATACATATTTATTTATTTTTCATACAGGAAACAAACAGCATTAATATAAACTAAAAGTAATACATATATGATCGTAATTTAACCAAAATAGTTTCCAACATTAAATTAAACTACGTAGAATATTATACTCACGCTTGTTTCCCATATGGGTATGCAGAGACCACTTGCTACGATCCTTGCACAACTCTTCCCTCCTCCCCTTCCCTCTCATAAAATGTTTCATTATATTGTATGAATGTGTGTACTGCTATACAAATACTATCAGACGGAAGAATAATATGCAGAATCTTTAAAATTCTTGCATACAGACAAAACACATTCCAATACCGTATTTTTAGAACAACAAAACAAGGTTTTCTATTGTTCGTATTGTGTCGCCACGGAATTGTTAAAAACCGGTTAATTTAACATTTACATAAGCATTTTACTAAATATTTTCTGTACGTGCATATTAATTTATAGATCACTTTAAACATTTGTCTGTATCATGACTTAAAGTTATTCAAAAACTTAACACTCATAAATGCTAACAATATTTAAAGATACTCTGTTTTTTATTTATTTTTCTCATAATACATGGTCCAATTTGAAATAAAATTTACAATTAAAAGTTGTGCAATAACATAAAAGCACAAATAAATAAATTTAATTAATTGGAAACCCGACAACATGAGACATTGCACGATTTGTGCATATGCGTTCGGCTGGACAGGACCTAAGTCATTAAGGCTGGATCCATTGGAGTCATTAAACCGGGTAATTTTTCATTAGACTCATTCTTTTGTGGCCGCGTGGCTTAATGAAATGATTAAGGGAAGTCGAGAGCGCATTTATGTAGATATTCAGCCAGATGATAAATTAATAAACAAATGATCTATAATATATCTTTAAAATTTATTAATAATGGGTGTACTGCATTTTATTATTTGTTGTTTTTGTCTACTGGTGGTGTGCTATGGTAAAATATTTCGATGGGTGAAATAGTAAAATATCGGCTACCGTGACGTTTTTGTTTCGAATGTGTCGTAGTAAATATAAAAACAAACAGAAGTGTGCAAAAAAACAAATTGTATTTTCATATACCAGAGTAATTTTTCATAAAGACTCAGATAGACAATAGACAGCCACCGTGGCACAACGGCTAGCTGGCTATGAAATGAGAGGCCGCAGGTTCGATTGACATTGATTTATTTTGACATTGTGATTTATTTAAAAAATATCTAAATCATATCACAAAATATTTCCTCTTAAAGAAAGAACTAGGGGATATCGTAAACCTAATTAATTTAATAGATTTATTGGTTTTCAAAAAATGTATCATTGTAAAACAATCTCAATATGCTTAATAATACAATATTGGCATTTGAAACCAACGAATAAGCATTTACTTTACCATACCGAAACAATCGTGTCGAAAGTTGAAAGTTCCGACAGTGAAAAGCATAAAAAATTACGTCATTTAAAAGGTCGAATAAATGAACACCTACTTACAAACTCACGTTACTTATTAGTCTTGTAAGGTTTTTGACAAGCAGACAATCGCCTGGGGCCCGTGAGCTTGATTTTTAGAACAGATACTTCAGTAGCCACTGGCCTGAGGCAAGGACTCGTCTGAACTACAATTTGGCGGTGCACAAAAAATATGTAATATTCAATATTTATAAAGTAAAAACCTAGACCATCTAGATCATCTCTGGTCTAAATATGTTTATATGTAGAAAAATACTGAACTACTTGAGCTTTTACAAATCGATTTTTTTGTTAAAATTGATGTAGACGCATGTAGACGAGATAGTCCGAAAAATATTTCAATAATATCAAAACTATTTATTTATTTTTTATTATTCATAGGTCAACCCCTACTCAACAAACGCGATCTACTGATAAATAAAAATTATTTAGACTACAGACTTCGTAAATATTATCACGTTTAACCTAAGGTTCCATTAAAGTGATTGTATTATAAACTTTATTGAACATCTAAGTTTGTACTTTAAATCACAAATTACAAGTAATTACAGAATAAAAGCTAATTGCGAGGCCACGCACTCAATAAAACCGTATATTGGATGTAAAGGATCATCCATGTTATAATTACTTTATAATTTTTATTGTTAGCAAAACTGTGTCTACGTAAATAAGGCGTTATTTATTGAACCTCAGACTCTTCAATGCTTGTGAAATTTCTGTTAATTTTCAGTTCGTATTGAAATAACAAAAATATGTAAAACCATGAGAACATAATGCTACTCTAGATATAAATTGGATTCTTATAAAGTGCCATCAATTTTTTATTTTATTTTACATACATACATACGCACTCATGCCTGTAATCCCCGAAGGGGTAGGCAGAGGTGTAACCAGTACACCTACATTTCGCCGAGCGTATCACCGACCCATGATGTGATAGGGGGCGAGCCCATCGCCATACCGAGCACAATTCCAGACTCCGTGCTGTGATACTGAGCAATTCGTAATATAAAACCAATATCACCTTTACCCGACACGGGATCGAACCCGAGACCTCAGCGTTGACCTCAATCGTAACGCGTACGCATTACAACTGCGCCACCGAGGCAGTATTTTATTTTACACTACACTTTATTGGCATAAATCGCAAGCCAGGATAACTATCAGTGGGGCTATAGTTTCCCATACTGATCTAGATCTGATTTAATTACCTTTTTGAAGTCGGTAAAACTGACAGATCATGCAATTAATTTTCTAATATAATTTTAAAACTATGTATATAGTTAGTCAGGGTAGCGTAACGGATAGCGGTACGGACTGCCGAGACGAAAGTCGCAGGTTCGAAACCAACCCTAAACCATGCACCACTGACTTTTCTATGTTACGTGTGTACTCATTGTTAATAATCGCTTGCTATAACGATGAAGGAAACATTGTGAAGAAACCTGCATAGCTGAGAATTCTTCATAAGAGTTTCAAAGGTATGTGAAGTCCGCTAACCCTCAGTAGGCCAGCGTGGTGGACTAAGGCCTAACTCCTCTCATTCGTAGGAGAGGCCCGTGCCCAGTTATAGGACATATAATTCAGGGATGATATTATTATTGTAGTTGGTCTACATCCGGGATGGTCAGACCGTCACCTTGCGTGCTACCAACTAGGTAGGAAGATATCTCGTGCGGATGTAATTCGCGTCGACCTGCAATCTCACCGTCATTAAACACTAGCCGATTATTTTTATTTGCAACAATGTAATATTTTATACACTTTGCGATATTCATTTACTAGGCGGTATGCGAGAGGCTGCCTGAGTTGGCACCGCTTTGTCTATTTATGCCACCAAACAATAGAGTGTAACTGTTGTGGAAATGAAGCAATTGAAATTTCTGGGTATTATGCGACTTAAATGTATCGGGAAGACGAACGTTGCGTTATCCTGGTATTAAGCCAGGGTCCGCCTTCCCATCATGATTTGATGGTGGATTTGGTATCATGTGGGGCGACCCACCATCTGACCCTCACAACCCGCAACGGGAACCAAATTTCACCAAGTTGGCTTTGGACCAAGATGTTGATGGCCCACATACACTCCATACTCTTATACTCCTACTCTCATTATAATTATCAAGTACTGCTACCCCTACCATTGTTATTCAACACTATAGCTATCATACAATTTGCAAGTCGATGTTCCCAACGATAGAGGTAATTGGGCAGTATTCTGGGCGATTAACTGTCGAGAAACCTGTATAGAAACATTATTTAATAATACCAGCATTGTATTATATTTATCCCACTGCTGGGCACGGGCTTCCTCCACAAATTGGAGGGGTTAAGGCCTTAATTCACCACGCTGGTGGGTAGACTTTACATTCGAATAAAATTCATATGGAAATTATTCCCAGGTATGCATTTTTCCTCACGATGTTTCATCGTTAAAGCAAACAATAATTAACAATGAATACACACTAAACTAAAAAAAAACACCGATGCTGGCATCGAACAATCGACTTTTGTCTCAGCCGTTGATTATTGGTTTAAGAGAATGCCATTTGCAATTTCTTGACGCTGAGACTAGATCGGAATGATATTTTGAACATTTAAAATTACAAGAATTGGCCTTCAGTTGTCTGTAAGACATTGGTACTATCTCGGCCAAGCCAGCCCATTCATGTTAAAGACAAAACTGTTTACAGCATGGCTCTATATAAAAAAACCAGACCATTCAAAAAAAATTAAAGCCAAGAAACAAACAAGATGAGAGGCGATATATAGCCCGATAGCGCTGTATTTTAACAAGGCCTCTACGCACGTACGGTCCCGGCTTATCGCTTAGCTAACGGGATCCACGGATGCGAAATGTGGAAATATTCAACTACCTTCGCCATAATGCACTGGATTTTTAGTCGCTATCTTGAGTCTAGGGTTTAGCGAATTGAAAATGTTTTGGATATATAATAATAATAATATAATAATATAATAATAATAATAATAATGATTTATTTATGCAAAGTGAACATGGTACATTTCAAACACAAGGTCAGTGGCTCTCAAACTAGGCAAGCCTGTATCTTGAAAGCCTATTGTAGTGACTATTTTAGGGTAGCGAATGGCTATAGTTGTCAAGTTAATAACTCATAGATTTGGTTTTCTCTGTTTCTAACTACCAACGAAAATAGAGGTGTTATTCTACTAATATTGTACAAATGAAAGGGAGTTCGTTTATTAATCAATAAAGCGCATAAATATTACAACTGCGTCACCGAGGCAGTAGAATAGATGAGATGTATAGAAAAAAACAAATAAAAACTGTTAAATACAATATGTATGATAATTGTATCCAAACGTAAAAGGTGACAACATAGATTGTATCTTACCTAAATTAAGATCTGGTTCCATACAATTTCTTAATCAATAGTAACCAAGCGGAAACAAATAGAGGGTTCATTAGAAACGGAATTTTATTACATTTCATTGTTAGTTTATTAATTCAGAGTAAATTTGTGGATACGTTAAGATGGCATATCGTTTTAGATCGAGATAATTTTGAATTGGTCTTAAAACGCTTGGCTTTACAACCATGGCGATAGCTTCAAATAAATGTAAGCACCACTTACACTGGATGGTGAAGCAATATTAATTCTAAGCAGCAGTGTCTCGACTTAGGAATTAGTACATTTTAACCGACTTCAAAAAAGGAGGAGGTTCTCAATTAGGCGCGTTTTTTTAATTTTTTTTTTTTGCTCTTGTATAATGTATGTACATCGATTTATCCGCCAATTGTGGAAAGATTTGTTGGAAAAAAAATCACTCGATAGAGTTTAGCTGCGATGTGGTCCCATATAAATTTGGTTAAGATCTGATGACGGAGTACGGAAAAAAAACTCCTCAACGGACAACCGTACACTCGTCGCGATTGTGTTATTGTATTGGAATTAACATGCTATTGCTATAACTACCGAAGTCGGTTCCTAAGTTTTGTTAAACGTTATATTATTTCAATTGATTTAAAAAAGTTCTCAATTGCTCTATACCTATTTCCGATATTTAATCATCCTTTCTGTATGTGTTTAGCGAGACTATCGTCAGGCACAAATTTAAAACCCGGGCAATTCATGTGCTATTTTTCGGATCGAAAACTAGGACACAAATTGTGATTGCCCGACCTAGCAATTGAACCCAGGACCTCACGGTTCTCAGCTTTAGTACGCTACCGCTAAACGAATGCGGCGAATAAATGATTATTATATCCAATTGTAACCACATGTACAAAGTTGCAGTGAGTCAAACACAATACTTATTGAATTGACAAGGTGTTAGGTCCCTCGTTTGCGAGAGACCGGCTGGGTTGGTACCACCGCTTTGTCTATTTCTGCCGCCAAGCAACAGTGTGTAAGCACTGTTGTGTTCCGGTGTGAAGGACATTGAAGCCAGTGTAATTACTGGGCATTATGAGACTTAACACCTTATGTCTCGGGGTGACGAGCGCAGTCCAGTGTCATGCAGTGCTTTATTTAAAGTTCTGTGTGGCGTTGCTTCTGTTTATGAGCAGGCGTGGCGCTTACCATCAGGCGAGCGACCTGCTCGTCTCGTCATTCAATGTAATAAAAAAAAAAAAAAAAAAAATGATTGTAATTCTCAGCTAATTAACATTTTTACGTATCAACATAGTTGTTAACAAGGACTGTGAATGAATTATTTATATCTAAAACTAGCTTTTACTCGCGGCTCCACCCGCGTGAATGTCTTTATCCGGAACAAACTCCGCCCTTTTAAAGCATTTCACCCTAAAGGGATGATTTTTAAGATATCGCGAAATACGTAGTTGCTTATTTGTTTTTAGGAGTACTTCTACGAAGTTGCGAAATGTCTATTTAATATTTTATTCTCCATACAGACTTACATAAATCCCTATTTACCCCAAATATTCCTTCTTGCTCACTTACGTCATTAAAGGAACCTTTGTGCAAAATTTCTTGATTCTGGACCTAGCGGTTACTGAAACAGTCAGTCAGGACAAGTAACTATATATGTATATAGATGATCCATTTTTAATATATTACTCCACTATATACTCCTGTATCCTGTACCTTTTTCTTATCTAAATATAAATATTTAGACAAGACCGTATAAGATTGCCTTGGCTCATTTTAAACAATTTAAAAAATAAAATAAAAAACATATTCGTACCAAAATGGCCGCCACTAATGCATTATTACATTTCGTAACATGTTAACATGTTTATATGACAATGCAAGGCGGTCGCGTAGCTTTATTTCACGTTTTATGGACAATTTGTAATTCTTATTTTTTGTAACAATGAGGTTGCTGTTCTTTATTGTACGGAAAATATAAAATGTACTGTGACACGTCATCACGCAAACTATTGTCAAATGCCTTGCATCAGTTTGTATAAGTACTGTTGCGTTCCCGTTTGAAGCACATTGAAGCCATTACTGGGCAACAGCATGTTATGTTTCGGGGTGTCGAGCGCAGTCCAGCGTCATGTACTGCATTTGTATTTTTCCTTAGCTTGAATGACGAAATGAGCAGGAGCTCGCCTGATGGCAAGCGCTACGCCTGCTCATAAACAGAAGCAACACCACACAGAAATTTGAATTACAAAGTACTGCATGGCACTGGACTGCGTTCGTCACCCCGAAACATAAGTTCTCAAAATGCCCAGTAATTTCACTGGCTTCAGTGTTCTTCAAACCGAAACACAACAGCGCTTACACACTTCTTGGTGATGAAACTTTAAACTCATGTGGTGTTGTTAAGGATTGACAGCCTCCGTGGCGCATTGGGTGAGTAGCAGGCTGGGAAATGAGAGACCCCGGGTTCGATTCCCCCACCGAAGTAAATTAATAAATAAATATTTTTTTTTCGGTTCTTGGTGGTTTTTCCCCAGAGGGGTTGATGTCAGGCAGGCGGCCGGTTGTAATAACTACAAGCCAAATCTTTCTGTAACATATCTTAAAAACCATGTTGCGCCAACCCCACTGCGAGTGGGATAAGGGCAGATTGCAGAAAAAGAAAAGGCGTTGTTAAAAGGGTTGGCGCGGCACTTATTAAGGCGAGCGGAGCAACACGATCGTTACATCATTTAAAGTAGTAAAACAACTAGAAATATATACTAAATAAGACAATAAAAATACTATTATTGTCTATATTATTATACAACGTGTTACAGAAAGGTGTGGTCATATTTTAGGGTCATTACACACTCCTTATACTAACTACCTATGTACCGGATAATTTCAAACTAAGACATCCTAAAATTTCACGTTAATTTTAATCACTCGTTTATTAAGATCGATAAGATTGATGACACCACTATTAATTATTATGAATGACACTCACTTTTTAATAAACTTTCGTAATCCTACGGACATACGTACGTAACTTGTAATTTAAACACAAAATAACACCTGCAAGAGACTGTTTGCTGAAGACGATATAGGTACCATCCTCTCAAGTATTTTAAAGATTTCACTGTCGGGTCTTCCATCTATGAATTTGGCTTAATACAGTCGACGAGCCTCTTATAAGCCATTATTAGTTGCACCAACACAAAATACCAATACATAATACTTGTTTTTAGTCAAATACAACATATTTTTTGAACTCGTAATCATACTTCATAACATCGGAAACTGTCGAACTGACTGCGCCAAATAAATATAGACATTTGACAACTGATTAATGTTTTTTTTAATTATGAAATAATTAAATGAAAGGAGGTCTATAGTATCATTGTTTACCATTTAGTGTTGTCCAAAGTTGAATGTCGATATCGACATGTTACTTATTCGATAAAAAAGAAAATTCTATAATTATTGTATTAGCAATGCAATCGAATTAGGTACTATGGGAGATAAAATACTTATACGCTATAGTATACATTGCTTAAATTTGCCCGCCCCTTTTTATAACACGTTGTATATATTCTTATAAACCCTAAAAACTTTTAATCATCAATTGCTGTCTGATATAAACGGTACTTTGTCCTTCTCGGTACTGATACTTGTACTGCTGTTCTACAACGTTTTACTCTGAACCAATTTCATCCAAAAAGCTCCGTAATAAAATTTCGAAATGACCTCATCTCACGAAACCATGGCATGTCACCTCCACGGCCATATATGTTATTTACACACGAGCAATAATGTATACTGTTAAATACTATTCAAAATAGTCCAATTACAATTTATATTATTGTCAAGCGGAATAGTTGGCCGTCACGCAAGCGCCCAGCGAGTAGCGACACGATACGACGCGCCGCATGTTTGAATACATCAATAAATTGAATCATAATTAAACCGTATCAAACGCCACCTACCGATTTAAATTCTTACGTTTTTCTAACGTTTTCTACTACATGGTCGGTAGCCATTAAATTGGTGAACATACGCCGCATTTTTTCATACTAAATTAATTTCTGGGCATGTTTATTTCGTTTACACGATTAGAAACTGTTACTTCACACTTTCCAACGGCTCCCCGGCACTACTGCGCATTTATAACAAAATTATACAAAGATTTGATTTTTTCAATTATTTAAAGCGGTTGTTTTATAATTGAATATTTATTACTTAAATAATTGTCACATTTTTTGGTGTTTGACACTTTATGAATCCATAATTAGGAAATAAAGATAATTTTATAAAGCTAAAACAAATCGATATTTCTAGTTTAATTTCCGTATTTTACTTTCGCGACAATCTCGTTCTCCCCAGAGGGGTTGACGTCAGGCAGGCGGCCGGTCGTAAAAACTAAATGTCAAATATTTCTGCAATATGTGTTAAAAAGCATGTTGCGCCCCCACTTTAAATGGGATAAGGACGGGTGGAAGAAGAATACTTTCGCGATACGTTTTGAGCAACTTGAACATCTGTAATGGATCACAATAAAAAAAAAGGTTTCCACCTTTTTAGAGAGCAATAGTACGCCTCAAAAAAGCCAAAAATAGAATTATCTAATTTTGAGTCGGTACTGTAGTTTAACACGTTAAGTGCGAAGCGAGGCCTAAATCACCCCTGATGCAACTTCCCTGTGGTGCGGCAAGCAAAAAAGTGAATTTCTCTGTCGTGCGAATGGCATAGCTTTGGTTTGGTCCAGTGTAGGAAAGAGATAAATATATATTTGAGATCACTAATGGTTCCGGACTCGGTGGTGTACCTACCTTGGTACCGGATGTCTTAGGCCTCGTGCCGCACTGAATTAATATAATTTTAATGCAGTGCGGAACGAGGCTAAAACGTCCCATATCCCCCCTGACCTCGTACCGCACTCAACGCGAGCTTCCCGCGACCAGTGTTGTGCATCACGTCGATTGGAGAGCACGTCCTTTTACAGCGCCGAACATGTCTAAACGATGTCGGAAGAAGTTAATTTAAAAAAAAAAAAACCCAGAAACAGAGCCAAAACAGGTAAGTTTTTAATGAAAAAATCTTCAGTAAGTACCTAGTTTTTTCTTATCTTGGTAGCTATGTACCTAAAGTAAGTGTAAGATATTATTACTTAAGTATATTATACCTAAAGATAACGATAACGATGATAACCTGATAGATACTGGAAAAAAGAAGAGAGGAACCGACGAATGCATAAAAAAACCGGGATGTGTTTTGCTGTACAATAAAACAAAAAAAGGAATTGAATTTTCTGACCAGATGTCTTCTTATTATACAACTTTGAAGAGAGGAATCAAATGGTGGAGAAAAGTTGTAATGGAGCTAATATTTGGTACGGCGCTAATTAATGCCTGGATTGTGTTTAATTCAATCCAAACTGATGGAAAAAAGTTACCAAAAAGACTCTTTGTGGAGAAACTTATAGAATCTTTAATAAAAAAGGAAATCGATGAGACCCCAGGTAATGTAATGCTTAGATATATTTCTTGACAGTCAACGTGTTGAAGCTTTCATAAACTAAGCTTGACATTTGGTCATTATTAAGTTATTTATTATTGTTTCCTTTTAATTATTCTGAATTTAAGCTACCTTACCTACCTACTCTTTCAACATTTTAAGTATAAAACAAACACATTCATTTGATGCAGTTATACCTACATTATCATTGTTATTCTCATCTACGATCTAACCTAAGTAACAATGTCAGTTTTATTACGTTATCTTTACATTTTTGTTATTTTTCAGCACCTGAAAGCGCACGCCATTGCCTCGAAAAGGGTGAAAAAAGGAGAAGATGTGTTGGTTGTTACCAAAAACTACGCACATTTTTACCATCTCGTGAAGCTGATAAAAAATCCAAAAAGATTTTGACTCAGTGCACTCAGTGCAAAAAATCTTATTGTCTACCCTGTTTCAATGAAAAACACTCATAAATAAGTACAACATATTGAGATTTTTATGAAAAAAGTATATTGATACTGATTTTTTAATGTTAATTCAAGTTCTAATAATTGTATTTTTAAAGCCCGAGGCAGAATAAATAGGACAGTTTCTTTTCTACTTCTGGTTGCCTTTTTTTTCTATTCTGTGAACCGCATTAAGATTTTCATATACAAATAGAAAGATAAACCTTATGCATAAACCGTAATCCATTATTTTCCAATAATAAGTCTGTAATAGGTGCCTCTTAATGGTATAGAATGGAACGCTTCGTGCGCGAGTCCGACTCGCACTTGGCCGGTTTTTTTTTCTTTATGGCGCCTTCAAGCACAATTTAGATTATTTAAAAAAAAATGTATCCTTTGATAGCTTTGTGTTGTTTTGCCAGGTTTTGCCCTTAAAACGATCTAATGAGATATAATTGATCAAAATCGGTCAAGTCGTTGCGTAGTTAAGACAGTTTAAAAACGTCGATATTATTTTTCCCATCACTAATCGCAGCGAAAATTTGCCCTATTTCAGTGCGTTACGAGGTGTATAAGATCCCATATTTTGTTTTGCTAATAATTCCTAAACTAGCCATCAGATCCCGGGGCGACGGTGGATTAGGGTTCATCAATTCACTGTCTATATCAATAAGGACCAAAATTCTCATTTATCTTTGATTTCGCGCCAGAAAATGGATTTTAGTCTGTAAAAGGAGGTGGGGTCTAATAGACCGCGTGTCGCCCTAACGTCTGGTCACGGTACGGGCCGATTATACCTCGTGCCGCAGGAACGGAAAGTATGCAAAAATTGGTGCCGCAGCTAACGTGTTAATGGTCAGTTGTTGATATCACGGACTCAAAATTAGTTCATTTATATTTTTATATTAAGTTTTTATTTGTTGATTCTATACTATAAACTATTTTTAGTGAAATAATAATCAAAATCGGTGCATAAATGTCTAAGTTTTAGTATTTAGTTTTCGACTGGAGGGTCCAAGAGGTGAAACTATTTCTTCAAATTTGAATCCATTTTGAGTTATAAGTACGCTATTGAATTAAGAAAGAACCATCAAATCAGATGATTCTGTGAATAGTCATGCGTGGTTCTAGGTACATAAATAAAAACCAATGTACGCGTCGCACTGAGAACTTACTCCACTTTTTTTGTGGGTTGAAGATCCGATTTTTTTTTTGTCGTAGTATGCGCAGTACTTTATAAACCCATACAATATAATAATTACACCCAACAGTCACACACATAGTCCTGATCCCACACTAGGTTAACCTGTATCGTAGGCATCCGGTACTACGAAGGACGTGCGGTCCCACAACACCCAGACCCGAAACAAATATTTGTATCTGTGCGGTAATCGAACCCACGGCCTCTCGCTTCGCAGCCGGCTACTCGCCCACCGCGCCACGGAGCCAGTCATATATTGCTGCTACATCTATATCTCTCAGAAAGAAATCGTGGTGTACGGTAGTTCTTAGCCATTTTTCCGATAATTTACAATCATGCAGAAGTCATAACTTTCTATAGAAAATTCCATATTTTTTACATAACATAAATAAATTGTCCAATCCAAAAGTCATGCTATGAAATTTTCTACCTTATTCATAAAAAACCTTATTAAAACACACGTCATTTCAGATGTCATATTTATTTACTTTAAGCAAAAAATAAGCATCTTCAATGTTCGATACATAATGTATTCATAGATTTGGTTTAACTGTCTTTCGATCGTTATGCCTGTAATTTAACTGTTTTATAAAGTTAACTTAAACGTTTGATTTACTTGTTTATGTTAATTGAATGAGTTAAATAGGTTAACAAACAATTAATGACGTAATGGCTACTGACAAACAAAGCTTTAACAAAAGGTTTTTCGTGTTTTTACGCTTTATATGTTTCAATTTGAATATGTTTTGTCTATATTATCTTTATTTGTATTCAAATCAAAGATATTTACATCTCTTGAATATGTATAAATATTTTTTTTATTTCCTTAATGTAACACTTGACCTCAATACAATTCAAGAATCAAAATAATTTCGCCAATAATCTCCATCTACTACAACTACTGTAGTCCGTACAGCAGTACCTATGTATAGCACCGAATGATATCACACAGGATAATACAATAATGTTGTTATAAGGAGTGGTAGAACCACTCTGTAGATAGTTTTGTCTACAGCACGAATGGGTCGGCTTGACCGTGTCGTTACCACTGTCTCACAGAAAACCGACGTAAAGCAGCGGCTTGCTGCTGCGTAACGTATGGTGAATGAGATATCCGGAGACCCAAATCTCCTCCCCTTCCCAATCTTAATTATCCCTTACCTTTAAGTTCAGAAACGCGCCTATGATTCGTTTGGTATTGTGGGTGTACATGGGGGTGAAGATCAACACTATCACTTGCTCGTTTGCCAGCCTATGCTATTAAAAACACATTGTAGTTTCGACACATAGTTCTCGCAGTACGTTACCATTCCAGTTCCTACAGCTGTATGATGTACGTTACCATTCCAGTTCCTACAGCTGTATGATGTACGTTACCATTCCAGTTCCTACAGCTGTATGATGTACGTTACCATTCCAGTTCCTACAGCTGTATGATGTATGATGTACGGTAATTGTTCTTTACGTAGTTGTCAATCTACACTAATACTATAATAAGGAAAGATTTGTTTTTGTTTGTATGCAACGAATAAACTTAAAAACTACTGGATCGATTTCAAAAATTATTTTGCCGTTAGAAAGCTACGTTATCACTGAGTAACATAGGCGGAGCCGCGAGCAAAGGCTAGTATTTAATAAGCTTCGTGAGTGTGCATACATCTCAAGTGCCATCGAATGGTGCCGCTACTTTAGACATTGACTTATTCAATTACACGATGTCTTTTTTACAAACTTCTACGAAAATATCCAACAAATATTTCCGAATCTGAAATACCAAAATCTCTCCCACAGGTTGCAAATCATTTTTCAAGAGGTCCGTGAGGAGAAACCTAACGTACTCCTGTCGGGGTAACAGGAACTGCCCCATAGACCAGCATCACAGAAACCAATGCCAGTACTGCCGACTAAGGAAATGTCTCAAAATGGGCATGAGAAGAGAAGGTGAGTCCGCTAAACATGTTGTCAAATTATCGGTCAATGGATATTGGATTCTGACCAACCATGCCTGTATTGAGACATCCTACTAATATATTAATATTATAGATGTGAATGTAAGTTTGTTTGTTACGCCTAAATCACTGAACCGATTTTGATGTAGAGATAGATGGGATCCTGAAGACGGTTATAGGCTACGTTTTATTTCGGAAAAGTCTATTCACGCGGGCGGAGCCGCGGGCAAAAGCTATTAATAATAAATACACCCAACAGTCATAGTTCCGACCCAACACTAGGTAAACCTGTATCGTGGGTATCAGGAACTACGAGGGACTTGCGGTTCCACAACACTCAGACCCGAAACAAACTATTGTGGATCACACAAACATTTGTCTCGGTGCGGGAATCGAACCCACACCCTCTCTTACTCGCCCACTGTGCCACGGAGACTGTCGCATTTGAACGCAACTGTTACAGTTATTTTCATATTTTATCGCCATACCGGACACAAATGCCAGACTGCAAGCTGATACTGAGCTTTTCGTAATAGAAAAACCCAATATCACTTTTGACCCGGGCATCGAACCGGAGACCTCAGCGTCAGCCTCAGTCGTAACGCATACGCATTACAACTGCGCCAAAGAGGCGGTCCAAGTCAAGTATATACGATAATAATATTAACACAAAAAGTTCGCTTTAAAGGCATTGATTGTCACAAGTGTAATTAGTAAAATCATTAATCTCGGCGAGTCATTAGTCCGAGTGCCCTTGGGATCGCATCTGAGTAACCGCTCAGTGTTAATATGAAGCTATGAGCTGTAATAGGTTATTATAACACCGCTATTAATATGGAAGGTTATTGTTTTAAAGACAGCGCAGTGATTGATGTTCTTGGTGAACGTAGAACAGTTATATTAGGAGTTTTATGCTGGAATCTTGTACCTCTCGTAGGATATAGTGTTTCTATAATATTGACAGTCTTTAGTTTGTTTTTTCTTACTAATACTACTACTTACTACGACAGACTCGGTGGCGCAATTTAATACGTATGCGTTACGCCTGAGGCTGATGCTGAGGCCTCGGCTTCCATCCCCGGGTCAGGTAAAAGTGATATTTTTTTTCTATTACGTAATGCTCAGTATCAGCCCAGAGTCTGGAATTGTGCCCGGTATGGTGATAGGATCGCCTCCTATCATATCATGGAACGGAAATAAGCTCGATAAAATATGGGTTTACTGGTTACATACACCTCTGTATACCCCTTCAGGGATTACAGGCGTAAGTGCGTATGAATGTTACTTACTAATGTATATAGGGGAGAAATTATATGTTCAATAAGAACATAAAGAAAAACTTTCGTTGTATTGTTTATACAAACTAGGTCAGATCTAAATACAATTACTTATCTTTTATTTGGCAATTAAACAATCGAATCTGTGCCTGCATTAAAAACTGTCACTTTAACTACTTAGGAAACTATAAAATTCAAAACAATTAAGTTACTAGAACAACTCATACAAACAGTTTCAAATATTAGCTCGATAAGTAAACAACAAAATAACCACAACGATTATTTCACACAGCTTTTTATAATTAGTGAATTCCAAGTAAAGTGTTTCTTTGTCTTAAAATAAAGCTTTAAAATAATAGCTATAATGAAACTAATGATACTCGAGACAAGGTTGTTCATGTGAAACCTTGAGGTAGACTTTATGTGACAGTGTCTTTACTGCCCATTGAAATTTACACTTTGTACCTATTTTTTATTAGCTGTTTACAATGTGGTATTTGTTTACAATAATGATAAAAGAACTATCTAAAAGCCTTACCATCAAATTCTTTGAATAGAAACCTATGCTAACTATTATTAGTTGCAACAAATATTGATTAGAGTTGTAATTCCGAAGAAAACTGCAAAAACAAAATATAAACTAATTAGAGATACTACAAATAAACTAGAACACGAAATAACTTCACACAATATTAAGTACAGGTGTAAGTATCAAAGATAACACGTGTGCGTTTCCTCTTGTCATAAAGGAAATGGTCTTGACGAGGGCACCGAGGTTGAAGAGTTCATAATGCGGCCGACACCCCGCTGGTTCTGGCGATTATGCCGCCCGCCGCTTCTAAGACCATTTTAAATCAAATTATTTTGCCAAAAATATTAAGAGAATTGTTGTTATTGAAAGAATTGAAGAGAATTGTGCATCAATTTGTAGATAAATAATTTATAATCAATGTTGGACAAGAAAGATCCAAATTTAATTATTGGATAAATTTTGCCCAATTGAAACTCAGTTAAATTATTTTTCCCAGTTGAACAAGTGTTGGCATGCAAAAGGCAACAGGATTGGAAAATAATTCCTAACAATCCTAACTTGTTTGTTGAACTATGCTCAACTTTTTGTGTCAAAACATAAAAGTTTTACTACGTTCATTAGAGGCGCGCTTCCGACCAGATAATGCGAAGGCCACACCGGAAAGGACACGGTAACCCGCTGCTCTCAATTCAACCCTTGAGCACCCCATTAGGTCTCCTCGACCCCTCACACCTCGTATTTTGCCCAACAAACGATTTGTTTGCTGTCAACAAACAATAGAAAGGTGCAAACGCTCAGACTCCATACAGAGTTTTTTATCCGAGATTAACTGTTAATGGAAAGGAGAAAAAAGTAAGTGTGCCTCTTTGTCGCTTTATAATCGTCTTAGATATCAAACTCGTAGATCTGGTCTTAGATTACAGGCGTCGACGCGTCTTTTGTAATTTTTTATGCGGTATTGTTTGTACCATGGTTTTGTGATGCGTTTTAGAGGTTGAAAGGGTCCATTGAGAAGTGTTGGCTACTAAGTTTGATTGTGATCTGTTATAGATACGGTTTCTGTCCGCTGGTCATGTGTTGTGTAATCACATTGAATTAGATAATAGACGACATTCCTTGCAACTAGTTTTTGTCGACATCCACTTTTTCACCTTTTCTTATGTCATCGAAATTTAATTTCTGTGAGTCAATCGTCTTCACGGCTTATAATTTCCTTCGCATTCATATTCAAATGATGTTTATTTATTTATTAATATGTGTTGATATGCTAATTACAATATACTGATCAAATTGGGATTCTACGAAGCTTAATTCTACTATAAATAAACACAACGCAACAATTTCTGCTATTTGATTCATTAACATATAATCTGATTTTTATAAATTTAAAAAATATTGCCAAGCTACATTCCACAAATTGTTATTGTTATTCGAATTTGTAAATTGTTCAAACAGTTTTATTTATTGACTACGGATTTAATTAACACCAAGATATTCCAAAATCCAGGATTCTGTATTACTCGCACGCAACTTTTACTAAATTATTCGATCGATAATATGGATAGTGATTCGATCACATGCGTAAATTGTATAACAACTTATGTTGTAATCATGCATTGGTTTATAGCCACCTTTCTATATTTACCCCTGAAATATTCAATTTCTTGTCCAAATATTCAGAGTTCATAATCTAAACCTAAAAATACCGCAATAGCATAATCTTTAATACTTCTTCACACACATTCGGATATTTTAAGATTATGGATGGTATCACTGTGAACTACTAAGTCGGATGGATATGTCGTCTGTTTATAATCGGGTTACAGTGTTTGTGATCAAACTAAATACACTTAAAAAACCCATTCTAGACAATTCCCACAACAAAAAATCACACTACTGATTAATTGACCACATTAAATACCGGTTTATTAAAACTGCATACATGTTCGGCAACCCAGCATCGCCCATCATTGGTACAAAGAGCCTTTTGTTTAGCACGCATCAATCATGCCTTTGTTTGAGATATCTTAATAAGTTTTTGTAGCGGCGCGGTCATTTAGAAAGATTCTGGTATCACACCCGATGAGCCCCTCGGGCGTTTCGCGATGAATTTTAATACGTTTCGATTTGTGGGGAAATTGAAAATGTATCTCTTGGGTTTATTTTGGAGATCATTAGCATTATACTTGAAATATTTAGCGAAGTATTGTTGTACTGTGTTGGAGGTATTTGACTAGGATTGTAAACAACATTCCTTGTCTAAATTAGTTGATATTTTTTTCAACGAAAGAATCTTTATTTATGCCAATAATGTAGATACAAATAAAATACATGACATCATTTTAACAATTATTTTTATTGGACTGCTTAAGTAGGAAAGATTTTTATATTGCATAGGCCGGCAAATAAGCAAGTGGGTCACCTGATGGTAAGTGATCTCCACCGCCCATGTACGCGAAGAATCATGGGCGCGTTGCCGACTTTAAAGGAAAGGAGTAATTAAGGAATTGGGAAGGGGAGCGGATTTGAGCCTGCGGTATCTCACTCACCGTAAGAAACGCAGCAACAAGCGGAAACTTTACGTCGGTTTTTTGTGAAATAGTAGGACCGACCCGATCGAGTCTAAAGCGTGGTTCTGCCACTCTTAGAGTAGGGTAATGGTTTTATAAATTCTAGAAACATATTTAAAATATAACAATGAAGCTCACTCCCCCAACAAACCCCATAAATGTCTACTTTTACTACCAAATACCGTGAGAATGAAGCAGAAACACACTAAACCTATACCATTATTAATAAGAACAAGAATTTTAAACTCCACTGAACACGTCACAGCCTATCCTTAATCCTGACACAATGTCCGTAACCATGCACAATGCACAGCCCACAAGTCCTGTCAAAAATATCATACATTCCCATGCTTTGCAAATTGATGCAATGTTTGCTTCGGTTATTACTTAAAAGGTAAACACCCCAAGCGCGCCTTAACCCACAATAGGAGGGTGTCAATTCGCGTGATGTCCAGGTGCAGTCATTGTTGGCCAACTGACCGTAAGTTTGGCCCATGTTGGTCGGGGTTGGTCAGTCTAGTTGCCAAACATAGATAGCGTGGGAAACGTAACGTCTTTCGGCTATTAGCTAATGACCAAAGGGTTGGTGTTAAGTTTTGTCTTTTGTTGTTGCCACTTTGACCAGGCATAAGTGTCCAAGTCTCAAGAACCTTCATCAAGGTGAATGAATAGTAAACTGTAATTATGATTGATGGAATTTATTGGAGTTTTTTATGAAGCCTCTAAAAATATATTAAGAGACATGACGTTTTAAAATCAAAATGATATTTTCCAAGTAGGCCACAAAGGGCTCTTTAACACGTTAATAGGAGAATAATTTATATTGAAATACCTCTACCGGTGTTTCGGAAATGCTCATTGGTCTGAAAAGAAGCACTAAGAAACTCAGCCGTAGGTCTTTTGAATATCTTATTGCATTGTAATACATATGTTTTTTTTTAATGTTTGTATTAGTAACATCAATACTAGACATATACCTAATAAATACGTCAATATATAAACTATTCTTTTCAACTCCATGTGCTAACACAATCTTTCAAACAGCAAATAATAGTTACAAAGATGTGCTGGGATTTACCCACACATAATCGTGTCAAAAATCTGACGCGGCTCACAATGGTACGACGCCGTCTTTGCGTCATAGCCGAAAGATATTATCGTTTCTAGCGAGCATAATAACTGTGACATGTACATACACCGCTCCAGGCCCGGTAATGTTCCACATTCCGGGAAAATGCTTCACTAGCCACATAAAGATACCATCGGGCGCGGAGTATCCGAGACTTCTCGACGGTTTCCCACGACGGAAACCCTCGGACATCGGTCAAACGTTACTCTTGTACTACAACATTAATTAAAAACTGCAAAATACCGGTCGGACATGTCTTCGAAACGGGAAGCCTAATTATATATCCGCACGTTTTGTCAAACTATTTGCATGAGAATCGAAGGGTCGGAACAATGCCAAATGGCAACGAGCTAAAAGGTTTGCCGTAAGGCAGGTAGCGTATATGGTCAGAGTCTTAGAGTTGTTAGAAACTTGATAGGTTCGTATAAACATTAGCTTTATTCCGGGGATATTGTGTTTCATTGCTGTGAATGGAGTTTTCGTCAAGTATATATAAAAGGATTTAATAGACTGAAATTATAATGCGGTGGGTTGATGTTTAAAATACAGATACACAGAATAGATGGTTGAATACAGGTGAACAATATTGTAAAAAAACTAAAAACATGTCACTTTATCTATGAAATATTACAAAGAATTGATTACCATGAATGAATTGGGGCTTAGCGTCGACAAAACAGTAGAAATATGGATGAGTATCCATCTGCTAAACTTTATAAACACAGTATTAGCTTTGATTAATGATAAGTTGGCAATAACAACAACAATTCATCAATAGATAGATTACTTTGTTGCATTGCTTATTTACTAAATTTAAATACTTATTTATAGTACATTACAAGTAGTTCAAAATTTATTGCTTAGCCACGACAAATAATTTATATAGAATCGCCGATCGCATATCGAAGTCTAGATTGCACAAGTTCAATAAATCGGTTAAAATTAATATTATCGCAATTTTCTACCATAAATACAAATGTTAACTGTGATTAATTACATACGAATACTGCAATTGAATTAGAAACAGAAAGTTGTTTGTAAAGGGTTCAAATATGAATACAGATATCATATGAACGATGAAAAATTGGTTACTGGTTAATCATTTACGTGAGTTTAGTTACAGTGTCCAATAATATTATAGATTGGTCATCATCATCTTATGGACTTAAAAGATGCAGGGCCGACCCTGCCATATAGTGGAAAGACTAGCAGCTCTAGGCAATGGGGAAAAGGCTTTCACATGTCAGTCTTCTGTATTCAGAAATTCTCATATCAAACCACACTAATACAGCTGAGGCAAAGGATGCCGCATTTAGATCTCCCTCCATCCTAAAACTACCAAAGGCCTATATTTCTTACGAGCCATATCAATTTGTTTGATCAAGTTATAGATATCTAGATATCTAACCTACATAGCAAAAAACGGTCCCACTTTCTATCATTATCTACATATATTCGTTCACTGCTGGACACACGCCCCTGCGAACGTGAATAAACTCAATCTAGAAGCCTTTACACTCTCCCTTTTACTTCCGCAATAAAGTCGGTCCTAAACAAATTTAACTAGTATTCTCGAAAAGAAATATGAAAACAATTCTTATTGTAAATGGAAAATATAAAAAGTGCTCATCAAAAATGATACACAATAAAATGGTAAACGAAATGTAACGACCGGCAAAAAGGAAATCAAAGTGTAAAATCATTTGTGTCGGATCAAAAAAGGAGCTAGAAGTTGCGTGAGATGTACCGGGCAACTATCAATCATCCAGTGATTTATACTCTGCCGGAATGATGCATCGACCTGCGAGAGTGTTGCCTAATTAACTTTTTAAATTTCCACCCGATGGGGAAGGTTGGTGGTATTGTAAGGAACATCGGCGAATTAACAGATGATTTCAATGAAAGTTTAAATAAAGTTGTATGTAAAGAGGAAGATGTTACAGGATGGTAAATACTATATCATACTGTTTCTGAAACTTTAGAATAAGGAACTACTATTTAAAATAAATGTCCAAGTGATAATGATTTCTCATTGCTCGACTATGCGTAGAAACAGCAAAGAACTTCTAATTTTATAAAAAATATTATAATAAAAAAGCTAATGTATGGAAATGAACACGCAAAGAACCAAAACAAAACCCCGCAGAAATCATAAAAAAGAAAGCATATCATCTCATTTGGAATGCACATGAAATTCTCAAACAGCGAACAACTGAGAAAAGCAAGGCAAATTCACCATTCATCAAACACAACGCGACATGACATTATATAGCACGTCAAAATACTCACCAACAGGGGGCTACATCAATGGCCGTTCCACTTGCCTCGGCGGGAATCGAAGGCGGACCCCCGCGGTGCCGGCCGGCCGGCTAACGAACCGAACAGGTGATTTATAGGCATAGCGGCGGACACACGAGCTAATTCCTCTACGACGTGTGATGTTACATCATGAAATATCACTTTATTTAAATCTTTTCGTATGATGTAAAAATATGTTCTGTCGGGATTATTAGCGGTCTTTTGTTTTGAGAAAGTTCATTTGTTAAGCTTTGTGACATTTTAAAGCTAACTGTCTTGTAGTGGTAGCTTTAAATTCTTGGTAAATACAGCCATATTAGATTTGACTTCATATGAAATTCTACAAATGTGCACAAATTTGTCCGATAGCAGTCTACTAACCTAGGACAATAATCTGTCAACACTGCACATTACAATTAAACGACATCAAGTAAATGTTCTTATTTAAATAAATATGTGTTCATATGGACCGAGGCATTTACATTTTAATATTTAATCAAATCTTCCTGTTACTTCAACTTACAAGTAAGTTACATAAAATTTACATAATGATTTTAACTTTCATTTGTAGACGAACTATCATGAAATTAAATTTCGTTACTTAAAAACCCAAAATTATTTACATCCGAACATTACCGACTTAACACATCAGCTCGATGATTTGTGTTGATATCTTCAGCATCAAATAACTTTACACCAGAATCGTTCACAGCTATAACAAGCATGTTTATTTATCTTGGGAACCTTTCGATAATCCTATATAAAATAGCAAAGATATGTAGGATTTCTAACAGGTGAAATTTTCTCACAGTCGGCCGGTGCCGCGGCGCACAATCTGGCGTGCGCTGGAGTAATGCACAATATGTATATTGGTTACTACGTTAGAAACCAGTTCTGCTTGGTCATGCCCTCTGTGCCGTACCTTATATCTCCATAGTTTCACTTTATATTCGAGATCATAGTTTTAATGATGCGGCGGAATTTTGCTTTGTTTGTTCCGTTTTTTATGGTTAACCACGCGGAAACGTTTTTGGGTTTATTTTCATGGATAATTACTTGTTTTTTATTCAATAGTTCTTTGATATGAATGCTAATAAACAAAATGTAAAATAATAAACAACAAACAAAATGTATCTGTAGGTACTTTAAATGCCAAAATTTTAAATGAATCTAAAGAAAGCATTCTGCATAAGTAGTTTTTTTTTTACTCAGAGGGCGAAGTGACTATACTGCGCTCGATGGTAATTGCAATGCAGTTCCAGTATAATGTAGACTGTCAAGAGACCCCGGCCCTGAAACTCAACTCGTCGGAATAAACTACTATGTTTGGGGTTCGTGTTCGTTACCCAGTTGAGTACTAATATGTATCAGGTACTCTCTCAGGTACTATTACATCATCACCATTATCATCATCTATTTATTATTACACCAGTCAAAAACTATCATAAAAGATACATTCCATTTCCAGCCTGATAATCGTGTTCAATATCATGACATTTACAAAAACGTGTTGATAAAATTAAAAAATCGCACAAAAATAGGTATATTTAGATATCCGACATTCTTTCTAATAATATTTGGAGTTGATATGTTAATTCTGCTTACTCATCTAAATAGCAGTTCAGTATACAAATAGAGGAAAAGAAAGCCCTTCAAACACTAAAAATAAGTCATTACATAATCCAAAAAATTTAAAACTGTTCATATTTATAAAACGTTGACAACTTAATGGTTAGCCGATGCTCCCATCAAATCACAAAATTATCGACTCGGATATAAGCCGCGTGGTTGGAAAACAAAAACTAATTTAATATGCTAATAGACGGTGATGGCTCAATAAAATTAATGATAACAGACCATAATAATCACGAGCGTATTCGGAATTAAAACAGGGTTTTTTTGGACCTGTCGCTTGGAATTCATCGGGCGTTCGCATCTAGGTACATGACGGGCTGTATGTCCGTCATTACCTGTGAATCATCTCTAACGTGACCACGCGTTTTGACCTCGACAGGACTGTTTACCGCTTTATCCGTATAAGTATCTATATCTCTCTATAGTTACTCTTTATATAACACTCCAAGTGCAACTTTTCATCAACATTGCGAATTGGAAAATTCTCATAAACTACTAAAATATACACAACTAGTTCTGGTTATGCTTATCTCAACACGAGAGCTCATTACCGTCGCAATAGCCGACTGTTGCAAACAATTATGATGTAATCGGGATTATCAAGGCAATGCCTCTTGCCGTAAAGAGTATATGAATATTCACTTGCGAATGTTTTAATATTATTATATCTGTAGAGAACATTTAGAAGATGATTGATTCGCCATAATTCGTATCAAAATCATTTCTTTATCTATAATACCAAATTATTAGTCCTTCTACCTGTCTAACGTTTGGCCACACTAATCATCCTCAGTATCGTGCTTAGAGAATTTCGTGAGGTCACAGTTTAGTATAGCGGTTTAGGCGCCCTGCGGTCGTTCGCATGACAGAGACAGACTGATAGAGTATCCTGCAAGAGGAACAAGGATGGTAGATCCGTTTCTCCGTCTAGCACCGACCGTTCCGTGACCCCGCAACTAATCACACATCTGCAAGTATATTGTGATGATCGCAGGCTCAGTTTCTCAACGGTCAGGCTGCATCTTGCTTTCATTTCTCAGATTGTTTTATATCTACAATTGTTATTATCTCCCGTGTCGCTTATGTTGAAACCTGTCGATGGTAATGATAAAGATCTGTTCTTTTTCTTGGTCTTTATTTATACTTGGTACTTGACATCTTTGAGATATTATTTTTTTAAAGTTCAGTAAAGTTAGTAGATAAGTCTTAGCGTTACATAATAATTGCAATAGTGTATTAGTATTAGCTCTGATGGAAGACAGTCGAATTCAATCATATTGTAAGATACTCGACATAAACCTTTGTAGAATTAATAAAGTAATCTATTTATGAAACTATCTTTTATAACTTATAAATCGTAATAAGCCTCTAATGTATCTAATTAAGTTACGTATTAAACTCCTTAACTAATGTTGTTTTTAATGTTCATGTGAGAACGATCAGAATTCACAGCACGTGCCTCAAAACGGCTTAATTATACGAATCTTGAGTAATCGGATGATAATTAATAAGGCTTTTAATTGTGTTTTTATGTAACGCGTGACCAGTTTTTAGGGTTCATCCCTTTATTCATAAGTCTTGGATTAAAGTTTTGGGTTATATGTTTTGAGTTTAGAAAACCATTATTTGATATAATCATACTAATATTATAAATGTGAATGTACGAGTAAGTTTGTTTGTTACGCTTTCACGCGAAAACTCCTTAACCGATCATCATGAAATTTTGTACACATATTCTTGGAGGTATAAGAAGTAACATAGGATACTTTTTATGTAAAAAAAATCTATTTGTTTGTTACGCTTTCACGCAACTGATTTCGATGAATTTTGATGTAGAGACGGCGCTAGGGTCCCATCTATCTCTAATACTTTTCCGAAATAAAACGTAGCCTATAACCGTTTATAGGCTACGTTTTATTTCGGAAAAGTCTATTCAAGTGGGCGGAGCCGTGAGCAAAAGCTAGTAATATATAAATACATATTTCGGTCAGTGATTTAATGGAAAAAATATTGTAGTTTCAGAGCAATAATGCATGTTTTAAGTTTATATATGTGTTTCTTCGGATAGATTTTTATTTGCCCTTACATGCGATATAGTCTATTCGCCACGGTAACTTAACTTCTGATATCTTATTCTGCATAGTATTAGATTTCTTAATTATCACTCTTACTTACTCCAATACATTGAGTTGTACGGAACCCATCATTTCTTGTAGTCCATAGCCCAATATTTCTCAAATCGGAAACGTGTCCCGGTGGTCTTTGTCTACATTCAATGCATTAACGACTTTCCAACTAAACGTTTATTAACATTTTTCATTCGGTTATCGATAAATTCAACTAAAGCCTCGTGTCGGCCACATTCGTCAACAAACATTCCTACATTAGTTTCTAATCTGTGTGAAGCGATATATCTTATTCTTCGTAATGATATCAAAACAAAACCGTTAATACAACAAAAGTATCGGCTATTTGTATGTTTGGTTGGTTGACAGTCGCGTGCTGTACAAGTGAAAAGAGAGATAGTATAACAACTTTTATAGTTTTTAGTTCTTCCTTAATAGGCAGCTAAAGGTTGGGTTTAAATATTTTCTCAATATTATTATTATTGGCCTAACCCTTCTTATTCGTAGAGCCCGTGCCCAGCAGTGAGAAGTCTATAATATAGGGCTGGTATTATATAGTATTGTTATTTACTTCAATTTTATTAAAAACCAACGAAGCAAAAATCATAATGCGCGTATTTTCATGATTACTTCAAGTTTAAATCATAATAACTGTAAAGATGTAAAGCTAAAATTGATTGATGATGGCTGACTAATCATTGCAGACTAGTAACAAAATATAAAAAACTGCTACAGCGTGGCTCTACCACTCAAAATGTGTGGTGGTTGTGTGGTTTGTTTGACAGTGACGCTTCAGACTTCATACCTTAATATTGACACACACACACACAATCGAAATATTCTCCCCAGAGAGATTGACGTCAGACAAGCAGTCGTAAAAATTACAAGCCATTTCTTTGGAACGCATATACGCATATGCACTCACGCCTGTAATCCCCGAAGGGGTAGGCAGAGGTGCAACCAGTACATCCACATTTCACCGAGCGTATCTCCGTCCCATGATGTGATAGGGGGCGAGCCTATCGCCATACCGGGCACAAATTCCAGACTCCGGGCTGATACTGGCTGGGCATTTCTTAATAGAAAATCCCAATATCACTTTTACCCGACCCGGGGATCGAACCCGAGACCTCAGCGTTAGCTTAATCGTAACGCGTACGCATTACAACTGCGCCACCGAGGCAGTTTCTTTGGAACATTTTTTAAAAAGCATGATGCGCCGACCCCACTACGAGTGGGATAAGGGCAGGTGGAAGAAGAAAACACACAGTCGAAACATCAGCATCTATCTATAGTACATTATAGTACACAGCACCGTGTGAAAGTTACATAATATCATTAAGCGGTGTCATACCGTCCATTTCCTACACAAGTGTACATGAAAAATGTTTAACATAAATAACGGATTATCAACTAGTATCGTAACAAGATACAAGTAAAATAAATAGGCGAACGGTAAATGAAGATGTGTGCCGACCTAACAAATTTAAAATGTTCGTACCAGAGATGGACGATTAGAACTCGTAATAAATGAATGTAGATACGACACACCACTTGGGCCCACAAACGTGTGGACGATAAATATGTTAGAGACTAAGGTCCGTATTCAAGAACAACACTCAAGTAAGCTCTTTGCAAGTGTCGATTTGTGTACACGTGATTGGTCTAATTTTGGCGCCAAACAAAAACAGACCAATCACGTGTACAGAAACCAACACTTAGCAAAGAAATCACTTGAGTGCTATTATTGAATACGGGTCTAGATGTGGAATAAGTTGAAGATACATACATACGCACTCTCACCTGTAATCCCCGAGGGGGTAGGCAGAGGTGTAACATGTACACCCAAATTTCGCCGTACTAAACTTTCTCCGTCCCATGATGTGATAGAGGGCGAGCCTATCGCCACTCCGGGCACAGTTCCAAACTCCGGGCTAATACTGAGCATTTATAATAGAAAATCCCAATATCACTTTTTACCCGAGATCGAACTCATGACCTCAGCGTCAGCCTCAGTCGTAACGTGTACGCATTACAACTGTGCCAGCGAGGCAGTCGAAGTTGAAAAGTATTGCAGTATCTTCTAGTGGCAAATTAGGATAATTTCTGTAACTCTTTAATTATGTCAGAGAAGAGTTGAGTGGTAGAGCCATGCTGTAGAGAGTTTTGTCTACAACAAGAATGGGCCGGCTCGTCCGGGTCATTACGAATGTCCCTATGACTGTGATTCACAAATATTTGTTTCGGGTCTGGATGTTTTCTCCTCAGAGCGCTTGACCTCAGGCAGGCGGCCGGTCGGTAAACCACAAGCCAAATCTTTCTGTAACATATATTAAAAAACTTGTGCGAGTGTGATAAGGGCAGGTGGAAGAAGAAGATTATTGTAAAATAAAATATGGCCCTAAACAAAAATAAAACATCGATATCATTTAAATGCTAAATACATATTTTATTTTAAATTGTTTGAAGATCAAATCGGGATTAAAAGTGAATAAACCGCTGTCCGCTAAACAGGTGCAAAAAGATTGGGTCACTCGCAATCAGTGTAAAGGGTAATTTTTTTTTATACAATATTTTTTTACATACAAATTAACATAAACATTATTATTTAAATTGTTATTTATTCATTATCGTCATATAATAGTATCCATTACAACCATATTTTGATTACCTAATTAAAGGTTAAATCTTAAAACATATTTATATTTTACTAGCTGTTGCCCGCGGCTCCGCCCGCGTGAATGCCTATTTCCAGGATTAAAGGAGTCCCGGTGAGAAACGCGCTTGACAAAAATACTAATGTCGCTATAAAAAAATAGGGGTTGATCATAGAGGGTTGAAAATTTAGGGTTGTATGTATTTTTTAAAGCCGTATCATGAAAAAAAATAAAAAAAAAAAATTGTCTAAAAAATAAAAATTTTGGAGTGGACCACCCTTAACATTTAGGAGGATGAAAAATAGATGTTGGCCGTCGGATTCACAGACCTACCCGATATGCACACAAAATTTCATACAAATCGGTCCAGCCGTTTTGGAGGAGTATGGGAACGAACATTGTGACACGAGAATTTTATATATAAGATTAAAATAACAATGGCTTTTGTTGTGGGTTAAATTTCAATAGTTTTATTGGCGACATGAGTTTTTTTCATTCGCCTACATGACCAGACGAGCAGGTCGCTCGCCTGAAGGTGAGCTAGCGCTTAAACAGAAGCAGCACCACTCAGAACTTTGATTTGCAATGCATGGTACTGCACTTTCTAAGCTTGCGGTCCGCCGATGGTCTTATGTTTTTTTGTATTTATTTTTAGTAATTTACATTGTGTTAACCAACAATACATAATTTACTTAACTTAGTAATTCATTCATTGAAAAATCTAAATAAATTTAGTGTTGATACACGAGTCCATTCAGAGGATCTAGATGTTCTCGATCTAGATTCTAGATGATCTGCATTCTTGATGAACCATAAACAAACCTAATATAGCTATGCATATGCTATATTGCATATAAAATAATGGTTGAGTGACCTGCTCGTTTCTTCACACAACCATTATTTAAAAAAAACAGAATTGCATACTAACAATATTCAATTAGTCAATCACGCCTTAACATCTGAACGGTTTTGGATGAAATTTGGTACACAGGTAGACCATGACTTGGATTAGGACATAGCCTTAACCCAGAAAACGTCAATAACTCGGGCGGAGCCGCAAGCAAAATCTAGTAACTAATATTACAATATATCAAAATAGTACCACACACAGAAATGGAAATAAATCTATTCTTGGCTAAAACGTGCGACGAGCCATTTATTTAACATACATTATTGTATATAGTAATTATTTTACGTGGAACTACGTTGATTGAATAAGCAGAAATGATCATAAAAAATTGTCATACATGTTTTATAGCATAATTACTATATACTAGACTGTATTTTTTTTTATCTACAGCATACGATTAACAACGATAACATAAAATGGCCGAATGGTTGGATTCCTTTGCCACTACATAGATATTGTTACAACCAATTTGTAGATCATTTCTATTTTGAGTTAGCATAATTATGGGGAGGGTTTGAGGCAATTTATCCAGGGTAATCTGTATAATGTATCTATGTGTAACTTGGTAATACAATGAATCTAACGCCCGAATACTAAAACGCTATTCTAAGATTGAAGATCGTTTTATTCATGTTCGTTTTTTTTGTGGTAGAGCCTCGCTGTAGACAGGTTGTCTACAGCATAAATGTGCCGGCTCGTCCGGGTCGTTAACACTGTCTCACAGAAAATCGGCGTAAAGTAGCAGCTTGCTGCTGCGTTTCGTGCGGTGAGTGTGATATCCGGAGGCCCAAATCCTTTCCTTTAAGGTCGGCAACGGGCCCATAATTATTTTGGTATTGTAGGAGTACATGGGCGATGGAGACCACTTACCATCAGGTGACCCACTTTCTCGTTTGCCGGTCTATGCTATAAAATTACTAGGCCTTATGAGACTTAACACCTTATGTCTCAGGGTGACGAGCGCAGTCCAATACCATGCAATGCATTGTAATAATTTTAAAGTTCTGTGTGGTATTGCTTCTGTTTTTGGGCAGGTGTGGCTTACTATCAGGCGAGCGACCTGCTCCTTTCATCGCTCAACCATTATATTATTCGCAAAAATCCAAAATTGCGTAATACAAACATTCGAATACCAACAAATATGAAGTTATTAAACATAAATTCCAATCAATCATAATTCGCATATAATTATACTTTCTCAAACTAATCAATCATATCGTAAAAATAATTTATAGTTAAGAAATATATAGAAAGAGCTTGTGTAAACGATTTTGATTTTATAAGAAGAGAATATGTTATAAAAAATATTTTTTACAACTTTTTTTGCCTGAAAGGTCGTATTGTGGCGAACCCATGACCTCCATGGTCCATGGTCAGTAAAATTACTAATAATGCCTAAGGAATTCTCAAAGAGGTGTGTTAGGATCGTAGCTTGTGGTACTCAATAGTCTCTGCCTACCCCCATGGGACATAGGCGTGAGTGTGTATGTATGTATGTATGTATGATTTCTCATAATGATTAGACTTAACATATTGTGTCTCGAAGTGGCAAGCGCAATGCAGTGCTATACAGTAAGTCAAAGTTGTAGATAGTATTACTTATCATCAGCGAACGACCTGCTCTTCTTTTCAATAAAGCAAAAAAAAAAAAAAACAATATCCTGAATATAGATCACTTCACACTATACTAAAGGGACTAACTTCGACTAACTTTATAGAGTCGAAAAAAATTACACTGTGCGCGCGCATCGTAAAAAGATCACTCTTATCATTTTTTTCCCTAACGCGCCATAAGAAGTATAACTTTAAAAAATTACGTAACTATATACTTTTAAAGTATTTAAATAAATAATAATAGATACACCCAACAGTCACACACATAGTCCTGACCCCACACTAGGTAAACTTGTATCAGGAACTACGAAGGACTTGCGGTCCCACAACACCCATAACACCTAAGATTTTAAGAACAGAATGATACCGTTTTTGACATTTAAACCAGAGGTACAACACTAGTTTATCATTTCGATGTCAACATGTAATTAACGATATGATTGCGAACCGGTACAACAGGTCATTATGCGAATTATTTATAAAGAATCGATTTTATTTATAATCGATTCATTGAAACAAATCAATATTTTAATTGGCCGCGTGTGTCACTTGAATCAAATCTTTGTTATCATTTGTCAAAAATAATTATCTAATCTGTGAATTTTACGTTTATTGCTGCTTCAGTCATAAGAAAACATAAGTTTTAAGCAAATCTGTCTGTAAACAGAATATTCGGAACGACCATTAGTATATATTTCTGTCAAGTAGTGATAGGTTGTGTTGTAACTAATGCATCCAGAATACACCGAACTTATCTTTGTCCCACGATGTAATATCCCTATCAAGCATTCCTCTTTCTGCCTGGCGTTATGCCGGCTTAATGCCGGGGTTCATCATGGTTTGATAGTGAATTTGATATGGGGGGCGACCCGCCGTCTGACCCCCCACAACCCACAAACGAACTAAGTTTCACCATTGCCTCGTCCGTCAAGAATAACACCACGCGCAGACGAGCTTGGCTTTGGACCTAAGATGCTGGTGGTCCCTTTACACTCCAACACAAATTTTAATATAAAAATAACCCCTTAGAACAACTACTTATAAAAACTAAGTACACGCACGAAGTACAAGCCGTTCAATTGGAGTCATATATGGCTCCAAACTGCGATCAACATACTAATAACTATTCACCATATTATGTTTATGATCCTCACTTATAAATGAATGTATGAAACACGTTTTGTCCATCTACAAATTACCAAATTTGTACGAAAATATATTAGGTGCCATTTCTTTTGCGTTTGTGCGCGTAACGTTGCAAATAAATACATCACACTTAGCGAATTTTCAGCTTACGATTGTGTGTATGCATTCTATGGACATCATCGTAAGTAGGTATAACCCCCTACGTTCTGTAAGTAGTTATTCTAAGTAGGTATAATTATTATTGACAAGTAGGTGTCGACATTAAAATACTGTACAAATGTTCATAGCGCAATATCTGGAGGCCAATTCTCGTAATTTTAAATGTTCATAATATCATTCCGATCTAGTCTCAGCGTCAAGAAAGTTGCAAATGTCATTCTTTTAAACCAATAATCAACGTCAAATGTGAACATAGATCGTAATGAGATTGAATGTAGAATAAAAGTTGACTGAAGCCAAAACGGTATAATGCTACTGCTAATGCTAGGTCTTGACGCTGAGACTAGATCGGAATGATATTTTGAACATTTAAAATTACAAGAATTGGCCGCCAGAGTGCTTGAATATCTGTACAAATAATATAGATCATATTATCCTTACCACAATAGTCTGTAATTATTTCGACGGCAAATGACATTCAGTACAGTTGTGCGCTCAAGAGGCGTCTGGTTTATACATTGCGGTAAACAATTTTGTGGTACTAAAAATAATTAAAAAAGGATTTGAGTGCGAGTTGATATCGTACGCGGAGGACTCGGTACCAACCCCTTTTCAATTATTTATTAGAATTTCTGCTATAAATAACAGTAATAATAAATGTACCCAACAGTCACACATGTAGTCCTGATTCTGCAGTAAGATACGAGTGAACGAGTCTTGTGTCGTGGGTATTAGGAACTACGAGAGACTTTCGCCTCACAAAACCAAGACCCAAAACAAATATTTGTGGATCACACAAACACTCGGCCTATCGTTTCATAGCTAGCTACTCGCCCACTGCGTCACGGAGGCTGTCATAACAATCAGCAATCAATATCACTGGTGGTAGGTCTCTCATAACCGAGTGGTCATCTGGGTTGTTACCACCGCTTTGTCTATTTCTGCAACGCAGCAGTATCTAAACACAGTAATCTTTCGGTTTGATGGAGATTGAAGACTGTGAAATTATGAAACAACAAGTGCCACGCAGTGCTTTGTAATTTAACATGTCGTACTCAGCTTAAGTAATCTTAAAATCATATTATTTCATCGATCAATATATTCTTGATTGATTTTTTGTGCGTACGTCTCTCCATATGACAGTTTGACGTCTCAAAAGATAACCATCGTAGATGATATCAATACATTTATATAAAACAAAAAGTATTTGTTTAGATAAAATTATGGACGCCATTTCTTTTTATTATTGACATGTCAGTGCGTCAGACTGTGAGAATATAATGACATTTCAAAAACAATTGACGTTTAGAGATTTTGCCTTGTTCAAAACCCTTCGAGTGTTTCGATTACCTACGTCAAAAATATTGTCTGTCGAGAGTTTTACATACATAAACTTACGCCTGTTTCCCATAGGGGTAGGCAGAGACAACGGATTTCCACTTGCAACTGTTTTTCTGATACCTTAACCTAAAATTTTAACTTTCTGCATGTAATTCTGTATATTAAAATAAAACGTATTAAATTAGAGAATATTAAAGTCATTTCGAAATAGGAATGTGAAGCATTTTCCGCATGCAAGTACCCCAGCATCATCAGATCTCGTAAATGACATATCGTTTCCTCAACGCAAACTGTGTCAAGAGCAATATAAATATTGCAATCGTTTCAACGCATTTCAAATCCACTCACTCTTATAATAAAGTTTACAATCCCGCAAAATGCAGGAAAGTACATTATCAAGAAACTCGCTTACGCGATATGAATAAAAATAAAATAAAAATAATATGAAGAAATGAATAAAAGAAACGTTCTCAAAGCACGTAAATAGGGTAAGCGTGGAGCGATTTAACAATTGATGTACTTAAATATGTGTCTTTTAAAAGCCTTATAGTCATTCAAGTTTGTATTTAAAAAAATGTGGTAGATTATGTAAAATGCCGTCTTCTTACTCAGTTTATCCCATGGTGTTTGGTGGCAGAAATATACAAAGTGCTGGTACCTACTCAGACGTCCACTTGCATACAATAGGGAACTATCACCTAGTAAACTTCTAGATGCATAATAGTATACAACGATTGTGTATTTTTACGTAATATCTTTAAAAAAACCCTTTATAATGACACTAGCATTTTCTCGTGGTTCCGCGCTCCGCCCGCGTGAACCGCCTTTTCCGGGATAAAAAGTAGCCTATAACCGTCTCCAGGGTATAACACCGTTATTATTATAAGTACTTCACATTTTTCGAGTGGTAGAGCCACGCTGTAGACACTTTTGTCTACAGCATGAATGGGCCGGCTCGTCCGGGTCGTTGCTACTGTCTCACAGAAAACCGGTGTAAAGTACAGCTTGGTTCTGCGTTTCGTACGATGAGTGAGATATTCGGAGGTCCAAATCCCCCTCCTATTCCCAATCCCTTAATTATCCTTTTCCTTTTCCTTCCTGTCGGCAATGCGCCCATAATTCTTTTGGTATTGTGGGCGTACATAGAGATCACTTACCATGACCCATTTGCTATATGATGCCTATGCTATAAAAAAATAATACCTTGGAGAATTCTTAGGCTTTCTTAGGTATGTAAGTTTCCTCACGATATTTCCTTCTCCGTTAAAGCAAGCTATAAATTAACAATGAAAACACACGTAGAAGTCAGAGGTGCATGTTCTAGAGGCTTTCGAACCTGGGACTTTTGTCTCAGCAGTACCACTCCACGGTAAACTAACACTGTTTTATATATCTATTGTATAAAAATCATCAAGTCGTTAAAATTTTATGTCACGTTTCACATAAATTTCTCGCTTATAAATATCATTTATTTACTAAAAATGACATGTTATTAGGAAGGCCGTTATCAAGAAGCCATTTAATTTATATATAACATAAACATTGTTAAGTTTCTTAAGCCGATGAAGTATGCGTGGTTCGTGTCAAACATTTTAATTTTATATGAGAGTTATGATTTGTGCGTGGCTTCGGCTGTATAAAGCCGCCCAGAAACTGTTCACGACAGGTTTTCATTTAAATAATAAGTTAAATATAACGATGATAATTGGAAAATATATTATGAATAAAAAAAAATACATAAATACTGCCTCGATGGCGCAGTTGTAATGCGTAAGCGTTACGATTAAGGTCAACGCTGAGGTCTCGGGTTCGATCCCCGGGTCGGGTAAAGTGGTATTGGGTTTTTCTATTACAATATGCTCAGTATCAGCCCGGAGTCTGGAATTTGTGCCTGGTATGGCCATAGGCTCGCCCCCTATCACATAAGGGACGGAAATACGCTAGGCGAAATGTGGGTGTACTGGTTACACCTCTGCCTTCGGGGATCCACCTTCGGGGATTACAGGCGTGAGTGCGTATGAGTGCGTATGTATTAAATACGTTTTGACTGCCTCGGAGGCGTAGTTGTAATGCGTTACGACTGAGGCTGACGATGAGGTATCCGGTTCTAAATATTTACAAGCTCACGCATACACAACAAGACGTGCACAATTGAGTTGATCTATCTATGCCTGGACCGCCGATTTACGTCTTCTGTATAACTGGAAACACATTTAAGTACATACGCACTCACGCCTCTAATCCCCGAAGAGATAGGCAGAGGTGTTACCAGTACACCCACATTTCGCCGAGCTTATTTCCGTCCTATAATGTGTCCTATTGCTATACAGTGCACATTCCAGACTCAGGGCTGATACTGAGCATTTCGATATAGAAAATCCCAATATCACTTTTACCGGACCTAAGTATCAAACCCGAGACCTCAGCACAGTAGTCGTATAGGCTATGCTGCATCAATTACATCTCAGTCTTACTATAGAAGTATTTTTTTCATCATAACTTCTATAAGTGAATTAACTTAATTAAAAAATTGTCTTGTCTTACTTTTGGCAGCTACAACATCATCTTCTGAGAGCTTATTTTATAACAATGATCAATTCAATGAACAGACATGAACCGCTATTGATTTTATATGAATATCTGTCGGTACCAGAGAAATCCGAAATGAGACGTACCCGTATGCAAATGGCCGCTAATGGATCTAGTTGTTACGACCTTATGGGAAGCCCACTCATATTAACTCTAATTTACATTAATTTTCATTCATAAAAATCTATCTGTCAATAATAGAAATTGATTTCCTAGACTTACAAATTAAGAAAGTGTTACGTTTGTGTGTTGGAATGTAAATAAAAGACAAAACCGGTCAAGTGTGACTCAGCCTCGCGCACCGAGGGTCCCATATCCTACACTAGTGTTGAATAGGATACGATTTTTAAATGAGTGTAAGATTAGCCTCTTTTCTGGACTGAGCCAGTACAAGGTCCCACTTCATATAAGGTGAGGCTACTTGAAGCTCAATGGAATTAGAGTCTGTAAAAGAGTTCCTTTAGTAGCTTTTGGTGCGGTACCCTAAAAAACTATACGTTCTTTATGGTTTATCTCTATGTAGAGACTGATGGGAGGTATACAATAGAGTCTTCTCATTTCTCTAGTAGGATATTTTCAAATATCTCCTTGGACTACATAGGTCCTGGGTTCACTGGTACCAGGTCCATTAATCACGATTTCCTCTTCTTCTTCCACTCTCAGTGGAGTCGGCGTATCAAGCTTTTTTTAACCCAGGTCACGGTAAGATTTGTCTTGTAGTTTTACGACCGGCCAACTCTGCCTGACGTCAACCCTTCTGGGGAGAAAACACCCAGACCGAAACAAATATTTGTGGGTCACACAAACATTTTGTCTCGGTGCGGGAATTGAACCCGTGGCTTCGCGCTTCACAGTCGGCTACTCGCCCACTGCGCCACGGAGTCTCGCCGGTAATCTCGATTTGCGTTTGAATTATGGACTCGAATAAGACATCAGTTGCCTGGGATTGGAATTTGTGCCCGATATGGTAATAATCCCGGCCTCCATTACAACATGGGACAGAAATAAGCTCGGCGGAGCGTGGGGGCAACACTAGTTGTACCTCTACCTACACCTTCAAGCATACAAGCGTGACCTTATGTTATGTTATCTTCGGATGACTAGCACATGTTGTGGTTTGAAATGAAAAGAAGCGTAAGTTGTATAGCATATTTGCGTAAATATTTAATTTGATAACTAGCGGCTTGCCTCAGAATAGTCACGACACATGAGGAAAATTGTTCTCGCGTTTGTGAAGCTTAATACAGTGTTATTGTTATACTTTTTAAATCAAGACGCACATAGCACAACACACTTTAAAAATATAAGAAACAAACCATCCATTCACGTTCTAAAATCATAATTAGTCTGTGAACGCATCCAAATAATCGCTTTGTCCGCACTCGCACCGATCATCGATTACGAGATAGTGATGTACAATCCACGCCGAGTTCCGAGATGTATCGGTCAGATAATGTAATGACTCGCTATTAGGTGAGGTGTCGACGCGCCGTGGGAGCTCTCGTGGCCCACATTACGTTCAGAAACCGGCTAATCACGCGCGCAATTACTCCAGTTCAAACGGAATTATTCTGGAACCATGTAACACATTAATTGAATTGTTTGTGTTACATTTGGATGCAGTTTTGATGATTGATGGAGAACATGCAGTATTGTCTGCCATTAACACAATTTTCAACCCAAAATACATTCACAAACACGCCTTTGTTAAAATAAGTAAAATACACGACTGGTACAAAGTTAAAAGCCGACAGTGAATTCCGGTGCACTTGTCATTGTGACAAAAAATAATACAACCTGTTTACGCTTTGAACGTTTTTTTTTCTCGGAATAAAAAGATTGAACGCGCGTGCGCCACCATTCGTGTCGGGCGTGCAACGCATTCTTCATTTCTTCCCGCCAAAAAAATGCGGCGCGCTCGAAATTCTTGGCGCGTCATAAATGTTTGGCCTGCTTGTAAGCGTTTCCGAACGGAACGATTAGACGCGATTCCGCGTTTTCTCGTCAATTCGTCTCGCGTCGTATCGATGATTTGTGATGGCACGATCTTTAAAATGCCTCGTTCTGATGTGAAACAGTATAATTCACCGACGTCTAAGTAACGTAAACGTATAGGTACTTTTTTGCGGTGTACGGTTATGGGAACTTTCAACTCAAACGTACCTTTATTTTGTAAACTTTTCTTATTTTGTCGAAATATTTTTATCAACCTTGTTTTATGTATTTGAATGAAATAAGTTAAAGCATTTATAAAATTCAAGATATATTATTAGAAACTTTCCTTGTAGGGTCAAGCTTAAGAAAAAATCAAGTAGACACGTAACTATCGTACAATACAATGAAAACTACTCTTAGATAATATAAAAGAAATTGCAAGAACAAAATAACAATGATGTTATTATAATTTTATTATAATGTGCTGCGTTTGATTAGCTGCCAAGACAAAACAAAATCCAACATGGCGAACTTTACGCGCCATTTAGGTAAATCTTTAATTTTTTAACAAATAGAATTTTTTTGCTTGTCTCTACAAAACACTTAAAAAACTATTTAATATTCCTGTAGATCTCTAATTTGAGTGTTTATATTCGTGATTTTTGTATAAAAAATAAACAGATTTTTCGCGGGAACCTACTGTGAATTCATGTGTTTTGGAAATTGATTGTGTTCATATCTAAATAGCCAATAGGTAGAAATAAGATTTTATTTAATAACATTATTTGATATTTTCAAACCTGGATTTATTTAAATCTTTTAGTTTTGTTACTTATTAAGATATTTTTAAGCCGAATTATTTTCGATCCAAAAAAAATACTATTTTATAAATTTGATTTTTATTTACGGTAAATACGTTGGCATTATATTTTTGTACAACTAAATTTAAATTAAACTACTTGGTTTGAGGTCTCTAGTAGTTAGTGGTTGCTTTTCGTGATAATTATAAATCGCATAATGGCAAAATAACAAAATATAGCTTATATTTTTTACGGCATACAAGAATTATAGCAACCGTATCAATTTTATATCCTCGTAGTAGATGATGGATTTCTATTATGTTTTTATAAACAATAACTATAGCCGTAATATACCAATTATTTACCGTTTTCCTCATACAGAAGGTTTTTTAATTTTTTTATAGACATAACCTCGTCCCAGTTGCCTATTTTATGATAATTTAAGCTCATTATTTGGACTATTTTCATTAAATCGATTAAGCAAAACACTTGGAGGTAACAGAGGTTGCATATTCATGATATTGTCAATGGTTATTATGGTATCTTCTTAATTCCTTAAGTATGAAAAAATGCCACGGGACAATTCCCGTGGCTTTTATTCATATGTTCATACAGCCAGGTCCTATAAATAAGGTTAATGCGTAATCTTGAATTCGAATATTGATATGATGAAAAATAAAAGAAACCCTATTACGAAAAGAGAATCAAATTGGTTGAAAAATGAGACCACAATTAATATTTAAATATTGATTAGAACGCGTGTGAAGTAAAATGAAGTAGTAGTGGGACCATCTCCCTCGCACGCGTGTGCCGAGTTATGACGTAGTATAGGTTAACGTCACCGTATATGACGTGCGTTTTTATTGTAATTCGACAGTCATGCCCTCTACCAGACTTAATAAACTTTATCATAAATTATTAAGGAGATTCATAAAATTCTTTCTATAATGAAGTATGGGCAATGTAAGCTATTGATTAAAATCATAAAAATACATGCATTAAACGTATTACTATTTAGATCGTTAGCATCACATAATAATTGTGTTAACATATTTTTTATAACAAGCAAAACGCTTTACAAGAAATTAATTAATTTACCACAAGCGCGTTCTTTAATAAATAGTTATTAAATGTCTATTATTCCGAGTAATTGCAATACAAACATATTAAATTGACGCGTTTAAAGAATAGCTATTTGATATTATTGATTTAATTGAAATATTTTTTGGACCTTATTAGTATAGTATTTAGTATTTTATTAGTATTAGTATTCAAACTTTTATTTTATTTCACTTCTTTTTAACGTCGAAAAAGAGGGGTGTTATAAGTTTGCCCCTTTTCCTTGTCTGTGTCTCTTTCTGTTATTTGAATGTGTATTTTTTGGATGGTTAATGGAGATGAGTCTCAGCTATTTTTGAAGAAAATCTGTTCAGCCGTTTAAAAGCTACAGATGTTTTTCAAATGAACTTCGAGGGTTTGTTATGGTTAGGTTGTATCACGATATTAAATAAATAAATACACCCAAGAATCACTCACATAGACCTGACCCCGCACTATGTTAACCTGTATGGTGGGTATCAGAAACTTCGAGGGGCTTATGGTCCAACAACACACAGACCGGAAACAAATATTTATGGATCACACAAACATTTGTCTTGGTGCGTGAATCAAACTCGCAGGCCTCGTTTCCATTGCGCCAAAGAGGCTGTATTCTTGGATGGATTATCCTCTAATATGGATGTTTCATATTACATTTCCTACATCATAAACGACAGATTTTTATGATTTTTTTTGATACGATTAAATAGTTATATACATCCATGAGAATAAAACATAATGTTATCATAAGAGCAAAACTTAAACGATTCCTTATTGATTATGTCATCTTTAACACGGAATGAATAATAAGATGTTAGTCAGAGTTGTTTAAATGCCTACACCCTACATGCTCGGTTTCCATAGAGATCCAAATCATGAAGAATACATTATTTATTCTGAATCATCTAAGATATAACATGAATATGATCTTGGGTATTTATATTATGAAATGCTCGGTATCAGCCCGGGGTCCGGAATTGTGCCCGGTATGGCGATATTTCGCCCCCTATCACATCACGGGACGGGGATACGCGCGGCGAAATGTGGGTGTACTGGTTACACCTCTGCCTACCCGTTCGAGGATTACAGGCGTGAGTGCGTATGTATTTAATCTAAGAAATATTTTACGTACGTATTAGGCATTTATGCCCATACTGTAGAAAAAAACCAGGCTGACACACTGGGTGAATAGCCGGCTGTGAAGCGACAGGCCACGGGCTCGATTCCAGCACCGAGACAAATGTTTGTATGATCCACAAATATATGTTTCTGATTTGGGTGTTATCTCCCCAGAGGGGTTGACGTCAGGCAGGCGGCTGGTTGTAAAAGCTACAAGCCAAATCTTTCGGTAATACGAGTATGTGTAAACCATTTTGCGCGGCCCCACCGCGAGTGGGATAAGGGTAGGTGGAAGAAGAAAATGAAATTGCATTTATCGTGATGATATTTTCGTACAAGCTTAAAATTTAACTTTGCTGGTTTTGCTATTTTAAACTACAAACAAATAAATTCTTCCTTTTATAAAACTTAATATTATAACAATATTCAGTACCGTTTGACACTTTACAAAAATGTTTTATTAATAAAAAATATATGGCAGATCATAATACCATAGCCCATAATAGTGTACGGTGTCAATAATTGGTATATACTCTGTGGTATGGAGGTCAAACAGACGGTGGACAATTTAAAACGCATTAAAATAAATCACACTCTTGGTGAACTCATTTGTACTGTAATAAAACCCGTCTCGTCTACCCAAAGACAATTGAGGGATTTGATCATAGACCCATTTTATAACTGGTACTTTTTACAGAGAATTTGACCAAAAACAATGTTTAATAACGGTTTAATATGTCTCTACTTTTATTAGTATTGTTGTAATAGATCGGTTTATTATAACATATTTTTTAAGAATTATATGAAATCGAAGGCCTTTTGAATTTCTAAGCCAATAAGATTAGCGTTTGAATCCTTTAAAGTCCTTCTCCATGCCAAGAACTATAGCCCATTTATTACCATTCAAGTTTTAGTCATAGATTATTTATAGAAATAAATAGTGAATGGCATTTTATGCAGTTCCATTTAAACGATTATGTTATTATACCTACATACTAACACAAATATTTAAATACGCTAGGTAAATAAAATTGCTAAATGGCGCTCACATTTCGAAATGTCAAACCTAATATCGATAAATTATATCAAAATAAATATATTTTCGATAAACTATTCCATTTAATATTCGACGTATCTATATTTTATGTTAGTAGCCACTTTAAAGGATTATCTTTTACGATAATTGAATTATAATCTCGTTTACTAAAATAATAGAAAATATTGTTTTTTCTTGTTAATTAAAATACTTCATACATACATACATACGCACTCACGTCTGTATTTTTTTTTTATAATTCACAAAACTGATGTACAATCATATACATGCCAAGATAAAAAAAAAGTTATACTACACTCCGTTTGATTGGCATCTACTAGATGTGAATCCATCATGCTTATTAATTTAATATGACAAAAAAAATACTAAGTTAAAAATTAAAATTATAACATTTTAAGGTGAGATTTGGCGAAGCTAATTTTTAGTTAATTATCTCTTTGAGCTTAGATTTTATTGAGGCTACAGAACCCGTAAAGACATCTATATCACTACGAACGGAGTTGCCAAAAGAAACCATGCGGGATATTGGCGAAGCAAGACCTATATTTGTTCGACTATGAGGCAGTGCAAATGTTTTTCTGTTTATTAGGCGACTACTAGGGCGAGGAATGCATATTTGCACATTTCCTAAAAGCTCGGGAGAATCTATTAAGCCGTTTATTAGCTTAAACAAATCTTAATCCCTGAAGGGGTAGGCAGAGGTGTAACCAGTACACCACATTTCGCCAAGCGTATCCTCGTCCCACGATGTGATAGGGGGCGAGCCTATCGCCATACCGGGTACAAATTCCAGACTCCGGGCTGATACTGAGCATTTCGTAATAGAAAACTCAATACCACTTTACCCGACCTGGGGATCGAACCCGAGACCTCAACGTTAGCCTCAATCGTAACGTGTACGCATTACAACTGCGCCAGCGAGGCAGTTAAAATACTTCAATCACAGAAAATTCAGTTTCAAACGCCCATAATATTCTAGAAGCATATACCTCTTACAAAGAAAATATACACATATCTCGGGCCTAGACCGCATCAGTTGTAAGTCCATAAATCGAAGCATTCATTACCTACAGCCAAACATAATGTGCTCGTGTTCACGTGCTAATTGCCAATGACTATTCAGGAATTACTATTAACATTAGTTGTAAGAGTTTATTATTCGATGCTACCGTACTCGGTACTAAGGACTCGGTTAAATATAACATCATTGTGATTATTACGTGGTGAAATTCTTCCTGCTTCGTTTTACAATGTTGCACTTGGCTGTCAACTGCCAATGTGAATTGTGACTGCCTTGGTGGCGCAGTTGTAATGCGACGCGTCTCGGGTTCAATCCCTGGGTCGGGTAAAAGTGATATTGGGTTTTTCTATCACGAAATGCTCAGTTTCAGCCTGGAGTTTAGAATTGTGCCCGGTATGGCAATAGACTCGTCCCCGCATCACATCGTTGGACGGAGATACCCTCGACTAAATGTGGGTGTACTGGTTACACCTCTGCCTACCCTTTCGGGGATTACAGGCGTGAGTGCGTATGTAACTTGGCTGTCCTTTTATTGATTTTACTACTGAGTCATTTACATCCGATCTAATCATCCGCAATTAGTAGATATTATTACGTCATATTAGTACGTCTCATTACATACATGGTTTATTGTTGCTTTAATTTTATCCCTTACCCAAATCAGTTAATGATACAAATATTACTTAAATAATTGTATTAATACCTGATCTCCCGTGCAAAGACTAAATAATTTCCTTCTCGTTTGTTCCAGCTGTCCAAAGAGGCCGGGTGCCGCCCACGCAGCCCTCAGGATTGGCGCTGCCCGGCCAGTTCGCGCTGGCCAACGGCGACCCAACAGCCGGGCTGAACAGCCACCCCTACCTATCATCATACATCTCGCTACTTCTCCGAGCGGAGCCGTACCCCACGTCAAGATACGGCCAGTGTGTCCAACCCACCAATGTCATGGGAATAGACAATATCTGCGAGTTAGCCGCGAGGTTACTCTTCTCGGCGGTGGAGTGGGCGCGAAACATCCCCTTCTTTCCCGAGTTACAAGTGACAGACCAGGTGGCTCTCTTAAGGCTTGTCTGGTCGGAACTGTTTGTGCTAAACGCGTCCCAGTGCTCGATGCCGCTGCATGTGGCGCCTCTACTGGCTGCGGCCGGTCTCCACGCCTCGCCGATGGCGGCGGACCGTGTCGTGGCCTTCATGGATCATATACGGATCTTCCAAGAGCAAGTGGAGAAGCTGAAAGCGCTCCACGTGGACTCAGCGGAGTACTCCTGTCTGAAGGCCATCGTCCTCTTCACGACAGGTAAAATTTTGGACAGTCTTTTTGGGGAGGCGCGGTTGTTGCTTTACAGAGTGGCCGGTGCTTGTGGCTCTGTGACTAATTATGGAGAGCTAATATTATTAGTAAGGACCCATTTGGATGCATACGCTGAAGCTGCCAGGGTCCAGCAGCCACCAGCGCCGCCGCCACCTTCCGCGGCTTCTTCAGGGTACTATTCAACCTTGGACACGTCGCTTGGCGTCAACTCCTCATTGTCCTACGGTAGTTTCCTCTCAACCCCGTCTCGACTGCCTCCGAATTACACCAGCAGTCCTCGAATGCCCGAAGTCAGTACAACATCGCCTTTTAAATTATGGGACAGTGGAAAACATCCTAAAACGGACCAAGGGGGTTGACGGCACGTGACGTGCGAGGGATTTGGGTTAAATTTATGGTGTCGGGTGAATAGTGACGTCACTTGACCATATCGCGTATTTATTCGGTATGCATACGGTATTTGAAAATCGAGTTATGCTTTTATGGTTATAAACCGGGTTGAATATGACGTTTGTAGAAATGAAAGGAAGTACCAAATTGTTAAAATTTCATAATGAATTCATTTAGAAAATTTGGTATAAAATTGTACTTGGGGATAATAACTCTACGCTCTTCAAAGTCGGTACCATTGTTTACAATTTTTCTATACGATACTTTATGTAGTAAACGTATAGTTATCTACATAAGTATAGTTTTCTTGACGTAGTAAATACTGTTAGGTTTACTATAGAGGTTAGGACAGGTACGGATTTAGAGAGGAGCCCGCGACTTATTGTTCTCGAACGTTCTATTTATAGGAGCTAGTTATTGTATATGAAATATAAATATGTGAATACGCGTTTGTACATTTTTAGTTAAGTTTTATTTATTTTAATTATTGTGTAAATTAGAATAGGACAATTCTTTATGAATACACGTGCGCATTTCGTTATCAAAACTTTGTCGTTTAAATTTTCTTTCTCCAAATATATCCCTTTATAGGTAAAGTACGGTTTTAATTATTTTGAATTTAAGTTAATAACACACATACAAAATTCAATATTTGCACACCCACACTCACACACTTTAATAGTGAAAGCTGATTTTATATTATATTAAAAAATATATATTATCTCTATAAAATCGGGAGGTCAACACCTCCAATCACCCCCCAAATTCGAGACTATTACAAAAGTATGCTATAAAGTTTCATTTTCCCTACATTAATGCCGTCGCCGACGTCGCGCTAATTCCTTGTTTTACAACATATTAAATTCAATGACAAGTTTTAATACTTGTATAATTTTACTGCGTCTTAAATTAACTTCCGAGAGACTTTATTTAATGTTCTTAGTGTACTTTATGGGAAAGGGTTTGAGGGTTGGAAAGGCAGTACTAAAATATTAATGGATTAACATTAAACGTAAAGATTGAATAAAATAATTAGTTCATATCTTTATCGTATAACATTTTAGCTGAACAGCAAACTGATGTAACGTCCATTTTGTATGAGCCTAGATTTGACTAAAGATTTATTAGAAAGAAGTGGTGAAAATCAATCATTGGTAAAGTATTTTTTTTATTATTAACTTTCTTAGACTAGTCTTTAAAAACCTGAATACCTTTTTATTCTACTATATTCATTCCTAATAGTTTATTTTATCACCCATAATATTTTATACTACATTTATAACACCCAATTACGGTCCTCTTCGATGTCTACTACTAACGGTTCTCGTTCGCAACTCGTCAAGTGTCCGCTCGATAATCTCCCGGCGCTGCGGACGAGACGCGACAGCTTCCGACGTGCGCGATACTCTTTCGCCACACACTCGCACCACCTAGTGTGGGGACTTGTGAAGTTTAGACGTGACTTTATATTGTGGTATCAAATGTCTATGTAGAGTTGCAGTTTGTAGGTAGAGTTGTTATTTAGTACTACGATAATAGGTTGAACAAATAAGTATTGAATTTTATATTACTTTGTCTCTCGCTTTGCTATGGGGTTGGTCAAAAGTTTATTTCCAACACCTATTTATTTTAAGAAAACTTAATTTTGTCAGAGATTCGCCGAGCTTCATTCTCGGTGTCAATAAGTGGGTACCACTTTCAATGTCATTCCTGGCTGACAGGAATTATAGTGGCGGGTATGTGGGTGGAACAATCTCTTTAATATTATTTTAATTTTCACTTTCACTTCGTTACGAATAACTTTTTCGTGTATTTTAACTTAATATTACCCAATTAGTTCAAAACAAATGAAAAACATTTTAATTACCCACATAAGAAACGCTCAGCCGACCAAGTCTCAATGACGCAGTTTTAGTGGTCGTCACGGATAGCCTGGAAGTCTGGGCACTAAACAGTTGAATGCGCAAAGTTCCTAGACTAGGGTTTGATTGAGGGATATTTCAGTGCATTCTATTGTCTGCGCTGTATCTTAAACTACGTCTGACAATTTTGGATGCTTTCAATATTGCAGGAAACGGACCCGTGTTAGGGGACATTCGTCTTCTTTATTTAAATTTAAATTTGGAATTAATTTTATTTGAAATATTTTTTACAGAGAATTCAAAAAAAAAATATTCGTCTACCTTAATCTATTTCGATTAGTTACTTTTTAAGTATTTGTAATAATAATTTAAGAAATATGTAGAAATGTAGGTAAACAAATTCAGTAAGAAATAGAAATTAGATACCATAAAACTTAAATTAAGAAAAAGTATCTAATATTTTATAATCCCACAAAAAAATACAATATAAATTACAATTAAATTAAAGGTATATTATTAAGAGAAAATTATTGTCCTATATTGACATATTCCCAAGATTAAACACGTAATACACTGTCACTATACTAAACATTATAAAAGTAGCTGGAAGTACAGCGCCAACCATTCTATAATGGCATACCACACCTCCCTTTTCTCTTCAAAGTCGTATAAGTTATATATCACGGGAGGTCTAGTTACACTGGTAGGCATACGCCTGGGGGTACGATGAATATGCAACACCAATAAATGTAGTTATATCCACGCCGGACAACTTTCTCCGTCCGCGCGGTACAACGCAACGTCGCTGTGTAATAGTTGCGCGAACTAACTTTGCAGCGACGTATTATCGTAGATTGATTTGTTAATGCTTTTATCGTTTCCCGACGCGTGTACAAAGTTACGTCTAGTTTATGCCACTAGAGAAATTTTCAGATGTGTAAATTTTTTGTTTGTGTGCCTAATAAAATAAGGTGGCGGGTAAGATTTTCATTATCATCATTAGCGTCTTCGTAATATGACGCGAACTTAAGTTTTACAATATCATATAACTGCCCGTTTTCACCGACCTATACTTAACTTTAAGTGACTATGTCCGACACACATCAAACGTGTGTATATGACACAACATTTTCTCTAGCCAATATTGCACACTATTAATCTTAGATAAGTGTTAAGCGTCGACTAAAGTTAATCAATGGTCGGTGAAAGCAGACTTTTGTTTTATAAATCTTATCAGGTAGTGTCTCTTTTTCTGTTGAAGAAAATACAGCATGAAACGTGTTTTTAATTTTTTCAAACCAATATTTGGTCCATAAATCAGCAATCTTATCAACTAGAATATTTAATCAGGTTTTATATGATAGACTTGATAATTTGGTTTTACGAGCGCATTGATCGGATCAATTTTAATCAAATAAAATTAAGTGTGATGCAGTTATATCTATTAAGCCGATGGTATGTGGGCTTAGTGGACTTTACGAGAAACATTATGTTTTTCCTAAAGTTATAAAAATCTTTGATTAGATTTGGTGATTGCATCCTTAATCTTGTTTAATTTTCTTACTTATTAGTAAGTAGGTAGAGTTTAATTTCCATTACAGAATAAATTAGTTATTTATTATGTTTGATTGTATAAATTTCTGATTAGTGTCTTTCGGATACTTGTATATAGTGTAGATATTATGATTACCTATCATAAACTTAGGCTACCTCCATACTATGACGTAGACGCCGACGTAGATCTATTTAAAAATATATGAGACAATTGAAAATAGATCACCGTCGGCTTCTAATATGCCTTAGTATGTCGCTAGTCTACAGGTCCCGCCATAATACGACCGAATCGAAGCCGATATTCCATTTTCAAAATTGTTGTATGGAAAGTATTTTCAAAATTTGAAATCGGAATAACAGCGATGTCCACAACGCTTTTTTATGAAAGAGGGGGCAACGGAGCAAGCGTTTCAACTGATGGTAAGTGATCAATGCCGCCCATGGAAACCATCAATACCAGAGAACTTTTCGAAGCGTTACCGGCGTTTGAGGAAAAAGTGGGCTCTTTTCTTGAAGGTTCCTAAGTCGTATCGGTCTGTTTCAATTCGATTCATGTTATAATACCATTAATACATGTTTTATGAGTTCGTCATAATGTTTAAGTATCTACCTAGAGACGATCATGTAACGAATCTCCAGATTAGAGATGTGAAATAGATTTTCCATTTCTCTACTGCAGTTAATATATCTCCAGCGAAACCTTGAATTTCTTAATTCCCTAATATTTCATATTATAAGACAAAAATCCCAGTCAATTACATACGACGCGACGCGACGTATATAATTATTAACAAATAATGTGTAAAATTACACAAAAGTTCCCACAGTATGGCGCGGTTGTGCAATTTTAACTGCCTCTATAAAATATCTATTGATCCAAAGTGACGTAAACCTGCCGGTAAATATTACGCCAAGTCACGTTTTATATGCACGTACATAAGCACTAAAATATACATCTAAGATAGGTATAGGATAGGACATAATATAAACATATATTATATCTAAACTAATAATTATTAAGCTTACGTGTCGAATATGGTCCCGGAGGTCTTGCTATACTGGTCACTTAAAATGGGTGATGAGCACAAAGCAATAGCTAGCACCGCTATTTATTTCTGCTGCCAAGGTCTGTAAACATCATTGCGTTGCAGTTTGAAGGAATTGAATCCAGTGAAATGATTAGGAGAAGCAGTGCTTTGTAATTTAAATATCTGTGTGGTGTTGCTTCTGTTTATGGACAGGCGTGGCGCTTACATGCAGCCGAGCGACCTGCATGACGGGACCTGCTCGTCCCGTCATTCAGGTTAATAAAAACCACTAATATAAATTACATACGCACTTAAGCCTGTAATCCCCGAAGGGGTAAACAGAGGTGTATGTTTAAGTCAATAGTGATAGTTACACAATCATTGTCTCTATACAAGTAACGCACACATACCATGACGCGCAAGAATGAGTTGAATTATCTATAATAATAGACCCTACGAATAGGGCAGGGTGTCTAAGTGCCTAAATTATATTATGAAGGGTACAATTTTAAATTTGCCCTAAGCCCTAGCTAGCCCCTAGGCATCGGCCACAACTATAAACACAATTTTCGCTTTCCCGTCTTCAAATATGTACAATCTCAAAGCTTACAAGAAACATTAACTTTTTAATATGTTAACACATACAAAGAGCATGCAGCCTTGTGTCTTCAGGTACTGTTTGCACTGAAATACATCTGTCCTTCTCTAACTAAAAGACAATAGGGTAAGAGTGAAAAGGACTTGTATGCTCATAACGGTACACAGTTCGTGACGGCGAGAGCGCGGGACGAGTCACGATTTTGAAAAAGTGTCGGACCGTCCCGACCGCGTCCCTTGCGTTCCGAGAGGTTAGTGTTTGGTGCAATACATAGGCTTTTCGTTGTAATTGGGATAATAAATTGTCTTAAGTAGCATAGCAGCGCTCAGCGGAGAGTGGTACCTTCTGTAGCGACTAAAGTTGCAGGTTCGAAACCAGACCTAAGAGCATGCACCTCTGACTTTTCTATGTTACGTGTGTAGTAATTGTTAATTATCGCTTGCTTTGGTGCAGGAAATATTACAAGGCAACCTGCATACCTGATAAGTTCTACTTAATGATTTCGAACGTATGTGAAGTCTACAAACCCGTATTAAACCAGCGTGGTGGACTAAAGACTAACCTCTCTCATTCAGTAGAGGAGGCTCGTGCCCATCAATGGCACTTTTGTGATGAGTTTCGCTAGTTTTCTTCATAAATTAAATGATCACCAAGCAAGACTGATTGTAATATAAGTGCCTACTAAAATCTAATTAACTGTCTAAATTAAGTGGCTTTTTGTACATTTAATATGACTAATAGTTGCGTAGTGGTCGAAACTCGACCTATTTTTGTTTTTATTCTATTCCATTCTATTCATTCATCTATACGTAATAACGTCAGCGGCGAGTTGACATTCAGACCAATCAGTATTTAAGTGTAAACAATGAATGGTTTTTGTTGTCCTTTTTTTAGATAAAGTTCAACTGAAATGTGTATTTGCAAAATTCTACCTGAGAAATAATAACATTTATTCTTCAACATTTTTCAAACTCAAATATACCAATCTCCTTCGTTTATCTTCACCCACCACGTGACATGGCGGAATAGCTACATTCTAAGCTCGTTGCCATTTATCAAAAAGAAGAAGAAGAAGAATGAATGTTTTATTTTATTTAATGAAATGTACATATTTTTACAGATATTATATATTTAGCTTACTGCACTGTTCCTCCATATAATCTTTAACTGTGTCAAATCTCACACTCCTCCGTGTGCACACATTGCTTAAAAGGGCTCAAAATTTTCTCTTCATGTATGATATAATATATAAATTTAAATTCGTCGCGATCTCTTATAACAAACGACATACAACACACAGACTCCGTAGCAGAGTATCACACGGCCTTTATTTCATACAGTATCTACTTCCTTAATATCTCAGCCACCTTACGTATTATTGGTTATGTTTAAAGCTGGCTAACAATGCACTCACTTTTGTATGCTAGTACGCTATTCTGAGACTAGCTATAGAGTTTTTTTTTGTCCATATCATAGAACAGTCATTTACTTTCAGTAGAGCGTTCTCTCAACTCGATTTACCCATCATTTTTGGTATTAGTTTAAGCAAAAGGCTGATAAACCGCGAGGTCCTGAGTTCAAACCCCAGCTCGGGCAATCACAATTTGTGTATTTTTCGATTCGAATGTTGCTTGGTATTTCTATCGCATCATGGGATGGATTTGAGCTCGAGAATCACCGTGAGTAGACTAGATACACCTCTACCTACCTCTTCGAGGATACAGACGTGGAAAATTGTGTTATGTTAAATTAATACGCAAAACTCTATTACATGTATATGATTAGCAAACATTTAATGAAAAATTATAGATTAGAGAAACGCGCGTCTGAAAATCGTTTTTAAGATAGTATGATCGAATAACTCTAATGCATCGAATATCTGGTAAGGACTGTGATGGCATGATATAGTTTGCGCCTCGTACATAAAGTTCAAGGTGGTAAATTCAAGACAAAAACACAGAAGTTTGAACTTCCCAAACATTATTGCACTCGAGAATGTGTAGGCGGGAAATCACCTCCGGCCCAAATGTTGCGCTCATAACGATCTATATTCTTCAAAATAACCGAATATATATGATAAATCGAAATTCGAAAATAATTTGCAGCATTGTTACAACCAAAATTTAATTTTTCATTGAACATTGACAACAATTTATCCATTGTGGTCGGATTACTTGCAATTTTTTTACTATATTTTCTATTAATTCCCATTCATTGAAGATCTTGTAGGAGCAATGTAATGCAAGGTTAGTTATAGATCAGAAATGAATGGTGTAATTGAAAAATGTTCGATGCATGCGATCTGCGGTCAAGATGTATGATATGGTATGACTATGGATTTTACTGATTGAAATGTCGGTTGCACGGTACCTCTATGAACTCGCATAGAAAATTGGTAAGGTATTGTACGGTCCGTTGGTTTTCTTTTATTAACTGACTTCATATACAACGTGTTACAGAAAGGTGTGGTCAAATTTAAAGGTCGTTACATACGCCTGTCAGTGAGTGTTCATGTACCCAAATTTCAAAATCTAAACATGCTAAAATTTCACGCAAATTAAAATCTCTTTTATGAATTATTTGCATTACTTCTGCATGCCTAGTATCGGCTTCATTTGTATCAGTAATTTCTTGGAGCATACTACTAACGCCCGAATACTGAAACGCTCCTTAACTGACGGACAACTAACGGCTACTTATTTTCATACAATTTTGACAGCTAAGCGAGCCTCAACATGTTTAAAACGATCTTAAATGCTTGAATAGCGTTTCAGTATTCGGGCGTTAATCTCTAAAATATTTATACAGCCTTCGTGGCGCAGTTGGCGACTAGCCGGTTGCGAAGCGTGAGGCCGTGGGTCCGATTCCCGCACTTAGACAAATGTTTGTCTGATTTACAAATATTTTCTCGGGTCTGGGTGCTGTGGGACCGCAAGTCCCTCTTAGCTCCTGATACCCACGATAAAGGGTGAAGGGTCAGAACTGTGTGTGTGACTGTTGGGTGTATTTTATTTTATTTAATTAATAACAAACAACAATCGTATGAGCAAATAAAAACATAAAATCCGCCCACGCGTCACTAAAACTATTCGATCCAAGGGTGCCAACCTTCAGAAACCAATAACACGTCAGATGCGCGTCGAATCACGTGAGGTCGCACATATTGCATAATATTAATAAACGCGCAAAAAATAACCAACAAAATGTGACAAAAATTGAAATTCCACCGATTGGAAACGGTGGGCCCCTTGTCATGCCTGTCAGATGTGTTGTAGAAAATTAAACCGTATAATATTAATGTTATGTTGCATATTTATTTGCTCTAATAAGATGATATCTCACTTTTGAAATAAAGTGTAGGAGTAAGAAAATTGCATAGGGTTCTGCGGATTTGAATATGATTTTTGACAAGTGTCATGCATTGTTAAGGCTAGCAGTCAGGAGGCTTAGCATATGCAACAAGAAGTAATTTTGTCGACTCGTTTTGTCGTGAAAAACCATCGAAATAATATGACAAGAATCGTAACTCAAGCAAAGAAATTACCCCACCAAAACTCTGTGTAAGGGTCTAGTTGACATTAGGTACGTCAAATTTTTTGCGCGGTGCAGAATGTCGTATCTTGGTCTAGTAATCAGGTGACCAACTAGCTCGTTTGCCTACCTTTAAAAAAACCCTAACGCAATAAGTCAAAGATCATTTGTCGGGAGTCGGTACAAGTCGGGAGCGCTCAAACGGATTGTGAATTATCTAATACGATAAGAGTAGCACGTGTTCCATCCCCACACCCTAATCCTCTCCGATCGTGTTGCGATAAACACAGTTGAAAGGGTTTTTTGAAGTTCGGGAACGGAACAGTTTTTTAATCCAAGTTTAACAGAACCTAACTAACCGTTAAATAGAAAAATATATGTGACTTTTGAACGGGTTTTCCGATTTTTTTCAAACGTAGCTAATACTAAGGCCCACTGCACAAAGATCCTAAATCAAGTTTAACTCACTAAACCTGTTTAAGAAACGTCAAAATTTTACATAAGTAAATCAGTTTAGTAGGTTAAATCTAATGAGGTTCTAACACCAAAAAAACACCAGACTGATCCATTCGTTTAGACGCTTCCACGCCATAGACAAGATATACACACCTACAGATAAGTAGACAAAGGGGGCAAAGTTATATCCCGGTTATAGGCCACTTTCTACCCCGGAAAGGCTGTTCACGCGGGCGGAGCCGCAAACAAAACCTAGTTATGACATAAAACAATACAACTGCTCAAAATATGAATTCCCATAACTATAAGTAAGAGAAACGTTGCATTAAATAAAGCAAAGTTCAATAATGGGTTGTGCGGTCACTATTAATTACCGAGATGGTTATCTTCTTATTTAGAGGTCCAGGCATACTACGCCATAACTTGTTCCGTTACAGGTTCTCCCTAGTTACGGTAATTTTACACGGTTTTATGGTACCATCGTGGCCCTCGAGGCGCGTTTAACTTTTTCAGGCTAGTGTTATTTAACCGGTGTTTGAATCGTTAAATGTGTTTTTTTATTATAGGGGGTGAGTCTATCGCCATATCGGGCACAATTCCAGACTCCGGGCTGATACTGAGCATTTCATAATAGAAAAACCCAATATCACTTTTACCCGGACTGGGGATCGAACCCGAGGCCTCAGCACAGCAGCCGTACCGCGTACGCATTACAACTGCGCCACCGAGGCAGTAAAAACAAATATAGGTAATATCTCGAGGATAACCTCCAAACGTTTAAATTTTGTATATTTTTATACGAAATGGATATTAAAACAAATATAATTCAATTCGATATGGCACAACGAGCGTAAAGTGAATAATATTGTATTGATATTGTATATTTTATTGGCCATTGTATTCCACTTCGACAATATTGACGATAATTCGTTTTTTTATTATTTTTTAATACCATTTTCACACGAACGGTCCGTGTCTTGCCAAAAGTGACATAAAATTATTTTAAAATTTATGTTCATGCAGTTTTTGGATGTGTTAATTGGTTTTCGATTAATCTCAAATTTATGGAGTAATGTTTATTCTATTAAGTACCAGCTTTTGCTCCCGTATCCGCCCGCGTGAACGGCCTTTTCCGGGATAAAAATAGCCTATGTCCTGATGTACCTGTGTAAATTCTAAACTTCATCCAAAACCGTTCAGCCGGTAAGGCGTGATTGACTAACAAACATCCAAACTTTCACACTTATAATAGTAGTAAGATAGTAGGATTTTAGCTCTGTGGGATAGAAGCTCAAGAATACTATTACCCGTATACATATTTTAAAAATAATGTATATATGACTAGCTTTTGCTCGCGGCTCCGCCCGCGTAAACAGCGTTTTCCGCGATAAAAAGTAGCCTATAACCGTCTCCAGAGTCCCATCTATCTCTGTACCAAAATTCATCAAAATCAGTTCAGCGATTTAGACGTGAAAGCGTATTAAAAAACCTCACTTTCTCATTTATAATATTAGTTAAGATAAATCTAATAAAAAGTCAGAATAATTTTAAAACATCACTTCAAAACAAGGTCTGATACCTACCTAATTTCAATTTACCCCGGTCATTCACTTAACAAAAACATTAGTGCCGCTCTAACCCTTTATCGGCGTTTCCATACAACTAACTTCGCAGCCGAAATGCAAAATTAAAAACATTGTCAGCCATCAAGGGGTCGGATCGACCGCGAGACAATAGCAGTGTAGGGTTGTGGTCACAGATGTTGTTTATCTGCGGCGCGATGCGGCCTTTCTAATCTTTAACCCTCCTCAATTGGTACTGGCGAGGTGTTGGATTTGGTAGATGACTGGCTTGACGTTTTTAATGATTAATTTTTATGTCAAATAAAGAATTCACTTTTTTTTTAGTGGCCAGTGTTAAAGTATAGTTTTAGGATCGTGAACGCGACTAAGACCAAACTGCGACGCGCGACGACACCACCACACGCTTTGGTATAGGTACGTTTAAAGGTATACGAGACAGACACCGAGACAGTCGACGCGACGCCCGTTTCCCAACAAATTGCATACAAAGCGTGCCGCTGTCGCCTAACTCGTGTCGCGCGACGCGGTCTTTTATCTGGCCGTTGCCCCCAAGACGTACCTATAAAATGTTCTAACCATAAGGTTTCTGATTTAGCGAAATCTGTCTTATATATAGTCAGGAATAACTGATCGCCCTGCTCTTTGAGGCATAGGACTCTACATTTTCATTCGTAATTACTACCTCGTGGCGTAGTTGTAATGCGTACGCGGTGCGATTGCTGAGTTTAGCTCTCGAGTTCGATCCCCTGGTCGGGTAAAAGTGATATTGGGTCATATATAACTAAATGCTTAGTATCAAGCCATGCAGTGTTCTGTAATCCAGAGTTCTGTGTGGCGTTGCTTTTGTTTATGGGCAGGCGTGACGCTTAACATCAGTCGAGCGACCTGCTCGTCTCGGCCCTCAAACTAATTTTAAAAAATTACACAACCAAATTACAAGTTACACTCTGGCATTATACACCAGAAGAAAGATGTTTACTAGATACTTTGAAAAATAGTTGCCTTATACGTTAATTGGTGATTAAATCTTACTCGGACATTGTGAAACAGGCTCTAATTAAAAGAAAACACTAGCATTATAAAACACTTCTCATGTAATTACTTAGCAAAAGTTACTTCGTAAATCACATCAAGTACACACGTCAGTTTTATCGCATTTTTATTGATAGTAAACCGTGTACTTACCACGTTATACCGTTCAGCCACAGCTTTATGCAAATATTCGGTGTAGGTGTAATTTTTAGTTATTTGCACTCATTCTGAAGGGGTGACTTGCACTAATTGAATTATGTGTCCGTTCGCATTAATTTGAATAGTTTAAAACTGGAATCACAAACGTTATGGATAAAATGGGCGAAAAACGCAAATTATAACCAAAAAAATTATCGCCGTTCTTTTTTTTATTAGTTTCAACAATGTAATGAGCAACTCGTTCGCCTGATGAAAAGCACCGCACCGGGGATCGAACCCGTGACCTCAGTACAGTATACCGTGTACGCATTACAACTGCGCCACAGAAACTTTGTTTATTGTAATAGTTTCATTTTTTCATATCCTTTTTCCTTCTGTTATCCTAGTACTTTGCTATAAACAGACCCTCGTTTTTGAAGGCTTTTTATATAGATCTAGTTTAACGAAGGTCCAGTTCCGGGTTCATATTCTTTACCTTAGACGTTAAATTTAAACTAAAACAATTTAAACAAAACAAAACTAACCACTATCGTGTAAAATCAACGTCAACAATATTGTAAACATAAATGATCCGCGGTCGTCACCGAGCATCTTCCTTTTGTTTCGCAGCCAAAGTTCGGGATGGAGATAACGTGGTCACAATAGGATAGGTCCCTGCCGGCCCCGGATGAGAACGAGACATATGCTTTGTGACGGTTTCTTTAGTTATACGCTTGGATGCAAACGCCTTATGGCTGGATGGTGACGAGTTCGATTCCTTCATATCGTTATTTTTCATCCTTCTTCTTCCAACTTGCCCTTATTCCACTCGCAGAGGTGTCGGAGCAACATGCTTCTTGTACTTTCTACCACCGGTCGCCTGTCTGACGTCAAAACCTTGGAAAAAAAACACCTAGACCTAGACCCTAAGCAAATATTTGTAGATCCCACAAACTTTGTATCGATGTGGATATCAAACCCGCGGCCACTCGCTTCATAACTCGCCTACTGCGCCACGTAGGCTGTCATATCATTGTTTTTTATTACTGACTGAAATACACTCGATACAAAAATTCCATTATGAAAAAATAATTTGTTACTGTCAAAAATTTTAGACATTACCACAAACAAAATTAAACTAAAGAAATAATATTTAGACAATAACACTTAAAAAACACTTTCCCAAAATAAATATGTCCATTTAAAAACCATTTCAACTTACAAGAAACCAATCAACAAAGGCGTCAACGCATCGTCAAATAAATTAAAAAACGTAATTTAGTCTCAGTATTACGTGAAGTATTTAGAAAACCAAAATCATGCTGCAGTTTACTTCAATACAAATTTTGTTAGCTCAACTGGTCATAGCACAAATTAACTGGACATTTCGGATAATGGTCTATAGTACAAAGGGTGTGTTGACATTACTCTAATAGTGCGTAGTATGCATATTACGGTCGTATCAACAACCACTATCGGAGTTCGGACCTCTCGCTGGTTAATGTTGTCTATTACCTCGGTAATAGCTAATATATGAATTGGTGTTTATGGTCGAATCTTAGTAATTGGTAGATCGTTATTAAATAGTGTGATATCTCTTATGTTTTAATTAAATGTGACAATAAACTATGATTACAAAAGTTATGCACGTCATTACTGTATAGATATTATATTCTGCTAAAATAGTAATTTATTAAGCTTACAATGATAATTTACACCTTTATTTCTGCCTGCTATTATGCTATCTATCTTTTTGTGCTATGTTGTCTTACCTATCTTCAAATATATGTTTCTGGTCTGGGTGTTTTCTCCCCAGAGGGGTTGAAATCAAGCAGGCGGCCGGTCGTAAAACTACAAGCCAAATCTTACTGTACATGTGTTAAAAATAATGCTGGGCAAACCCTACAGCAAGTGGGATGAGGACAGGTGGAAAAAGAGGTAGGAGAAAGAAAGAGCGAAAAAGTAGTCTACAGTTTTCCATATTTCATTTACTTACTCGTATTCACAAACAACACATAAGTTATTGGCCGTTTTTATTTAGCGCCAAAATCTAACTAATGACGTATACAGAAATCGTAACTATGCGTTCCCGCTTACTATGAGAACTCATCGTAACGTTTATGAATACGAGGGTTAGTATCAAAATGGCGCCTCTTATCTCAGCAATCACGTAACAAAATACATACGCACTCACGCCTGTAATCCCCGAAGGGGTAGGCAGAGGTGTAACCAGTACACCCACATTTCGCCGAGCGTATCTCCGTCCCTTATGTGATAGGGGGCGAGCCTATCGCCAAACCGGGCACAAATTCCAGACTCCGGGCTGATATTGAGAATTTCGTAATAGAAAAACCCAATACCACTTTACCCGACCCGGGGATCGCACCCGAGACCTCATCGTCGGCCTCAATCGTAACGCGTACGCATTACAACTGCGCCACCGAGGCAGTCTCGTAACAAATGACGTTTTAAGTGAAAAATATAATAATAGATCATTAGTAAGGTCAAACCAAACTATTAAGTGTAATAATTGTAAAACTCAGCACTGTAATTGTTTGTTCAGGTCGGGGTCTCTACTGACCCCTAATTGATTCGACTCCGTGCTTTAATAAACTGTTATAGCTTATGCTGTGCGACGAATACTTAATGAGCTTATGTTTATGGCTTATATTTGTTATTAATTTTATGTTTATCGCTAGTCAATACGTAATCAGTCGTTGAATCTTTTTGATGGGCGTGGGAGAGTCGATTGATCTTTTAATGACTTTGATTGGCTATGATTTCTATGTTTGTGGGGAATACATTTTATATTGGATTTTATAGGTAAAAATCATTTAACTCACGCCTGTATTCCCGGAGTGGTAGGCATAGGAGCAACTAGTGCACCAAAGATTCGGCGAGCTTGTTCCATCCATCCATCCATCATGGGATAGATCCCATGATGATTCCAGACTCCGGGCTAATATTGAGCATTTCGTAATAGAAAAACCCGACCCCGGATCGCACTTGAGACCTCAGCGTCAGCTTCAATTGTAACGACTGGGATGGATCCCATGATGATAGAGGCCGAGCATATCGCCGTACCGGACATAAACACAAAAACTGACTCCTTCGGTGGCGCAGTTGAAATGCGTACTCGTTACGACTGAAGCTGATGCTGAGGTCTCAAGTTCGATCCGGGGTCGGATAAAAGTGATATTGGGTTTTTCTATTACGAAATGCTCAATATTAGCCCGGAGTCTGGAATTGTGCCCGGTATGGCTACAGGCTCGCCTATCATATTATGGGACGGAGATACGCTCGGCGAAATGTGGGTGTACTGTTACCTCTGCCTATCCCTTCGGGGATTACAGACGTGAGTGCATATGTATTTGTTTAAAACTCTAACACAAGTTGTGATTGCTCGAACTGGGAATAGAACCCAGGACCACGGTTTCTCAATAAACAATAGAAAATAAAAATACAGCCTAGTGTCGTATGAAAGTGTGTTATTAAGTATCGAATATTCAGAATCAGCAAGTTTCCCAATAACCACGGTAATGACCACTAACATACCGTTAACCGCACTAACCAAACAAGAAAGCACACAAATCAGCGAGATATTCAATCTCTGCTGCGAGACCACAATAACATTAGAATATCGCTTCAGATATTACCAAGTAAAGGGGATTTAGCGATGTTACACCCTTGGGTACACGGATAATGTTGATACGGATGTGGTTAAAGGGAAAACTTAGCAGAATCATATAATAAAACAATGATTTTATGAAACGAAATATACATTATGAAGTGCTATATTGTGTTTCTTGGTGCTTCTTCTCAGCCCAGTGGATATTTCTGAAGCACCATCAGAGCCTTTAATGTACCTACTTAAAGAAAAAAATTACTTCTTTATCTAATTATCTATCAAATATTATGTTCCTTAAAATTTACTACATTAATAGTTACATGCTTAGCCCTCACTTATTTAGATTTCACATTAAAATAATTATAGGAAAATAAAACTCAGTATAGAATAAAATATTTTTTTAATACTCGCAACACAATTCCTTTAACCTTTTTTATCCGACTACTATAAAAAACTAATTTATTTATAGTTCTAATTCTTAATTTTAAATCAAGAATTTTCATTCTATTCTGTTAGGTAAGGTTTTCGTCTGTTTCGTTCTATTTCCGTATTTTAAAAGCAAACTTAACATCGTTTGTATCACATCCAGCTATTCTAATTCGCCTCTTAACGATCTGTAAAGGGATACGGAAGGGATAGGTAAGGGCCTGGCGAACAAATTAAGGGATCCTAATGGTTATCGGCGGCATCTACGCGTTAGGCAATGTTTAAAGCTGGCCCTCACGACATGGGATGAATTTTAATGTCTCTCAAGTAATCTGCCCTTTGAATTGCATGGTTAATAAAGGATTACACTTGCGCCGTTTGACTTGTAATTGAGATTGTGTCAGTATGTGAGAGAATAGGATCGTGTTTGAGGTTGGTTCCAGCTCGTTGGTGCATTTTTCATGAAATAAATGAACATGTATGTTTAAAGAATAATCTTTAAACATACGGAGCATTGAATTACAAAGTACTGCCTGGCACTGGACTGCGCTTGTCAGCCTAAGACATTAGATGTTACGTCTCATAATGCCCAGTAATTTCACTGGCTTCAATGTCCTTCACACCGAAACACACACTAATGTTTGGCGGCAGAAATAGACAATGCAACTTACCAAACTAGACAGCCTCTCAAATACGGAGGACTTACCACCTAGAAAAGTCTGTGTAGCAAATCTAAGGGAGCCCATTCAACGGTAGCGTCACTGACGCCAGCATCTGACGTTTTACTCGCCCATCGCACGTCGCGTAGGTCTTAGAAATTTTACGAGCTTATTTTTTATTGTTTTCCTGTGTTTTTACTTCTATGTTTATCTTCATGCATATTTGAATATGATGACGAGTTACAATCACCTGAGTGATAAATTAATTAAGAGCGCGCAATAAATAGCACCGCAACATTAATTAAGATGTCGGCGGTAAGACGCCCCGCCACATTCATCTTCCTTCTTGTGTTCTGCTTGAAATTATTCAAATTACACTCTTATCAGTTACCAGCAGTTTTCCACCGCCCTTCTGGACGATCTGAATGTTTAAGACGCCTTCTTAAACCTTATTTTGTATGCATTAAAGTTGTGTATTGAATGTTTGTGTCTGGCTGTATGTGACACGTCCTTGTTATCAGTTTCGGTTTGCCGCGCTAATTTATGAGTGAAATAATTACTTTTGTTTTATTATTTTTTTGAAGTGAAATGTTGTTTTTATTTAAATTACTTACGTACCTAATTTCGGTTTCAACAACTATAAATAAATACACTCAACAGTCACACAAATAGATCCCCACGCACTAGGTACTACACTATATACAGGTTAACTATATCGGGAGTATCAGGAACTACGAGCGACTTATCTTCCCACAACACTCAGACTCGAAACAAATATTTGTATCGAACCCACGACCTTTCGTTTCACAGCCGGCTACACGCCCACAGCGCCACGGAGGCTGTCACGAGAGGTCATGGGTTCAATTCCCGCACCGAGACAAAATGTTTGTGTGCTCTACAAATATTTATTTTTGGTCTAGGGGTTTTCTCCCCTGACGGGTTAACGTAAGGTACCTGCCCTTCCACCTGGCCAGCCGTAAAAACTACAAGACAAATCGTTCTATAATTTGTTAAAAAGCATCTTGCGTCGACCCCACTGCGAGTGGGATAAGGGCAGGTGGAAGAAGAAGAATGTGAATTGTGCAATATTTTTTTTAAATGTGTGCTATGGTGCTATGGAAGACAAAAAAGAAATGGATAAAGAAATAAAAAAATATTTTGCTAAAAATTATAAAATTAAATACAATAAAATTTATTAATTATCTATGACCGTATGACCACCGTATGCATTTGCAGAAAACCACGTTCATTCCAAACGTAAACTAATTACTAGTCGCGGTCTGCGCTCGTTACACTAAACACTAGTCCGTTGACTATTAATGTCCAACAACTCGATGTACGAACTCGAGATATTGATCTAATCTATCGATTCAAGTTTATCGGGCGTCCGCATCGATACACATTTCAATTTTGCATTTGTCACGAACATTCGATGTTTGTATAAATATGTTAAAGCTTGGTGTAGACAAGCAATCATTACTTTTATGGTTGTATAATATATAAGTTTTCAGTTGTTTTATAATTGAATCTGGTATTCCTTAAATCTAAGATGTCTCAGAACGCGAATATCAACAGTCGGGAAACTCGACGGGGGTCCATAGTTAGATCTAATCTTCACATTTTTTGTCGAGTTTTGGGAATATGGTAGAAATGTAGCTGCAGGGGGTCCACCGGAACCAGCTAAATTTTGAAAGTAGTCTATGAGAAAAAAAGTTTGGGAACCTCTGGTCTAGACCAATGCAGTCACCTTACACCAACAAGACCAATCAAACTTAGAACTGGATCGAGATTAAAAATAATTCCATCTCTGTTTTTTATCACAATAACTGACAGAACGACTTTAAATCTCGGTTCTTCATTTGTCGCTGTAATACCACTACTAAAGTAACTCGATAAATACGTCAACAAAATCGCTCAAATCTCACGTCTCGCGCCGCGTCATGGCACCCCACGCCGCGTCTGTCTGTCTGTCTGCACGTTGACAGGTGTTAAATCGGCCGCGGGTCCGCTGCCGGCCCGTAATTGGTCCATGCGATTGAGCAATAACCAGTTCTGTACCGCGTCGGTGTTTGCAGGAAGAATTGTTGACGATTTATGACCTAAGTGACTAATGGCATCTGTCATATTTTATTTTTAAATTACTGTATTTTCTTTTTTTAATAAAAGTGCGATTCAACTATAAACTGGCCAGTTATTTGTTACTTTTTCATTATTACAATAATATCTTAGACCTCAGTAATGAAAGTATCTACCGAGAAGAATATCTTATGGTGTTGACGTCGCAGTCGTTAGGAGTCAACTAAAGATAGACAAAAGTTGATGAAAATAATTGGTGATGGTTACTAGGTGGTATGCGAGGCCATCAGGCGAGCTACCTGCTCATCTCGTCATTCAAACTAATAAAAAAATAAGCACCTATATTAATCATAGATTAATAACATACTAGTGACGTATTAATGTCACATTAAGTGTTAATTGTAGGGCGTTTCATTGTTAATTTCAGAATGAACTTACTTTTACTAGTATATTATAACTCAGTACGCAGTATACACATTAATTGTCACACCTTTCCACGTGGCTTTGTTCAATAAAGCATACATCAAATGATATCCACTTCGGTGCCGCCGCGTCTTAAATCAATGTCCCCCGTATATGTATGGAAAGGCTGCCCGTGTGACTGTCGCCGAAGAAACATTGTCTATGGTTCTAAGGAGAAATGCTGTGAGAACTCCGTACGATTAGAGTGAAAGGGACTTGGTTTATTCTAAATTCCGTCTATGATAAGACACCGGAAATTATTATCTACAAACCTAATCTCACCCAAAGTTATAAAAATAGGGTAGTTTCCTATGTTACATTTTAAACATTATTTAATAAGGCCTGCCTCGGTGGTGCAGTTGTAATGCGTACGCGTTACCCTGACGCTTAGTTCTCGGCTTCGATCCACGGGTCGGATAAAAGTTATATTGGGTTTTTCTATTATGAATTGCTCAGTATCAGCCCGGTGTCTGGAATTGTGCCCGGTATGGCGATAGGCTCGCCATCTATCATATCATGGGACGGAGATACGCTCGACGAAATATGGATGTACTGGTTACATCTCTACCTACCCCTTCGGGGATTACAGATGTGAGTGCGTATTTTTTATTATTTAATAAGCATCAGAAAATAATACGCAAAAGAAACCATTTTGTTAAAACGTAATGAAAATTGGTTCAGAAATGAGTCCGCAATTATGACTTTAAATGTTGGTATGGTAAAATGTGGGTGCGTAGTGGGGATATCACACTATCTCGCTTGCACGCGTGCACCATAATGGCCAATTTGCAACAGTGACGTCAAAGTTTTCGTCGTCTGTCATTTGACAATTACCCCAGACTGGAATGGCTACTAACTTATTTATTTTTGGACGGGTTTATAAAATTCTTTCTGCAATTGAGTTAGGGTAACTTATTGATTTAATTAAATCAACTACCCTATTATCTAAAAGATTACTAAAGAAGCTGCGGAATAGTTTCATAACACGCTGTTCGGAGCGAATCCGCATTGCGCGCAATTTCGCAAGATGACTCAATTAACGCGCAATGCAAGGGAATACCTAAGAAAATTAGTCGAAAGTATTCTCTCACTTAATTAAGTCCAATTGAGTCGTTAAGTCCACGTTTTGTTCTTATTTTGTTTAAAGAATTGTGATTGATAATTTTCGCAACTCTACATAAATAAATCTGGGTTTTTTTAGGTAAGGCATCATGAGGTTATTTTATATTTCCTTTTGTTGTACTCAAAAAAGCATATATTTTTCTGATCATGATCCAGAAATAATAAGGTTTCTAAGTGACATAAGATAGAGATACCATCGTTTAGAACTAAGACACATACTTCACTTTTATATTTTTACTAGCTTTTGCTCGCGGCTCCACCCGCGTATATGACCTTTTCCAGGATGAAAAGTAGCTTATGTCGTAATCTAAGTAATGGACTACCTGTGTGCTAAATAGCATCCAAAACCGTTTACGTGTTAAGGCGTGATTGACTAACAAACATCCAAATTCACAAACATCCAAACTTTCACATTTGTAATAGTAGTAAGATATTAGGATTATAACTTCAAGTCAACATATCGCCATCCTCTGCTGAATACAGTCCTCTTCAAGTATGCGCCAACCATTCTGATCTTGGGCAGCCCGCATCCATCCGATCCCCGCCCCGCTTTTTACGTCATCGGTTATTCTTGCAGAAGCGCTTCCTACATCTGCTTAAGCGTGGTTTCCACTCGTGTCGTGGTGCTTCACTGACCATCCGTCCGTCTATAGACATGATCAGCCCATTTCCACTTCAGCGTAATTCTGAGTTCAGTAACTTTAATTCTCTGGCTAATGGCTTCGTTTCAAATTCTTACTACCAGAGAAATTCCGGGACAAGAAAATCGCCCGCTCCATGACGCGCTAACTGAGTTTTAACACGTGGACCATATATTATGTTTACTAAAACAATTAAATCTGCAATTTGCAATACGCATAGTGTATCTGTTTTAACGCAGATTCTGTAAACCGCATTTTTATCATTGACTAATGATGTATTTATAAAAATATTCCATGTTCACTCTTTCATTATTTAGTCTGCAAATTATTTATACATAAAACATAATACTGTTTCTTTTTCTTTCTGCCTGGTTTACCCGACTTAATGTCAGGGTCTGGCTTCTCGTACACATAGATTTAACGGTGTTTGATATTATACGGGGCAACCAAAGAGTTTAAAATATGGAGAGCAGACTTGCAGAGTAGTTACATCCAATAGGCCCAGTTTATAATTTCTTATTGCATAACATCATCCTGTCATCAATATTTGACATCTATCGTGTACCTTATTATGTACTAGCTTTTTCTCGCGGCTCCGCCGACTGAATAGACTTTTCAGAAATAAAATGTAGCCTATAACCGTCTCCAGGGTCCCATCTATCTCTACATCAAAATCGGTTCAGTGATTTAGGCGTGAAAGCGTAACGAACAAATAGTTTTTTTTTCATAAAAAGTATCCTATGTTACTTCTTATACCTCCAAGAATATGTGTACAAAGTTTCATGATGATCGGTTAGGTAGTTTTCGCGTGAAAGCGTAACAAACAAACTTACATTCACATTTATAATATTAGTATGATACTTGAGACATCAAATAATTATTTCCGTGAGAAAACACGATCCTCAAAAGTCAATATATTAATTAATCCGAGATAAATACGTGTCAGACAAATCGATACATTCTAATCAACTTTGAAAGTGAAATCAATCACGACAGACTATCTTTTAAACATGTACACTATTTATCATTTGAAAAGATAAACCTTTTTCATAGATAAAGGCATAAAGTATTAACGTCTTCTCTAATATGTGAGTTGCTTACATGGTCTATGTTGTAATAGTATTTTGTCTTTTTGACCGCATAAAAACGTAGACACTCAAAAATTGTAATGCACATATTGTATACAGAATGTTGCTGAAAGTTGGTATCAATATTCTGCACTTATATAGAAGGTAACTACTATGATTCATGAGTAGGTATTAAGAACTCATAAATCGAATGGTTTCTAAATAATTTCAATTCGAAATTTAAATCGTAACAATCGTTTTATGAGCCTTAGATCAGCTGCTACATGTTAGACAACTACCTATGCAGTAACTAAGTACTTTGCATATGTTTTTAATTGACTTCAGAACGCAATAGGATATTATGGTCGTAATGCCAAAATATCGAAAAATCTAAGTTGTATGTTTGATTTTGACTTTACTGTTAAGCTTTAAATAATTTATATATGTGTATTTATTATTGATACCATATTTTTGCAACACCCATATATGACTATAAAAGAAAAGGAGTTTAGAAACTCCAAAGTTAACAGAGCATATTATTAAATCCTAAATCAAATTAGGCATTTTGTCTCAGATATTGACTAAATTGAACGCGATTTTAAAAAACGAGCAAGCAAAAGGCGTGACCCAGTATTAATAATCGTAAATCCACATTAAGGAATTAGACGTTGCACGCCCAATAATTCTAACTTTACATTTGTTTACGCGGTCGATTGAAAAATTCCATACAAATAAAGCAAAATGTACACCTGACGCGCCGCCGCAATATAGCAGGTTAATATAGATTCACACGTGAACCTAAGGTGAGAGCGATCCACCGTCGGCAAGGCCGAAGAACGTGGTCAATTTAAAACAAAACTTATGTGCCACGTAATAAGGTCAACATTCCCACGGCCGAACGTTACAAGCACAATTAAGAAAGTATCCGATAAGGCTCGGTGGAGACTGTTTGAAAATGGACCATGTTAGAAGAGTTTACGGGTTAGTTTGGGGCGGGCGCACGGCCACGACCGGTTCGTTCGGTCGCGAACTTTTACCTATAAATTTGTGTCGACTTGCTTGCGGCGGACCCGTGCTCGCTCTGTCTAGAAGCTTTGTATCGTATTTTGTTTTAGAAGCGGTAGGCGTAGTTGCGCAATATTTAAATTCATAAATAGAATATTCTTAATCCTGATTTCGCATTAGAAAATAATCAGACTTGAATATTAAGACTCCCATAGAACATATTGTTCCCGCAATATAAACTGGGACTTGGAAATCACACATAACTAGAGTTTATTACCATTCAACCATTATATTGATCACGAAGGGTGGCAAAATAAATAAAAAATTACATACTTAACAATCACCTAATATTTCATTAATTTTTATTCAAAAGCTTTCTGAAACAATGAACTATTAGCTTGCTGAGATAACGTACGATTATATTTTTCGAGATTAATTCCAAATCGATAAAACCAATTCGGCAATGAACATTTTGGACAAGTGCAAATCGGACCCGCATACTAAAGGTTCCATAACACCACCCATAAAATGTTACTTGTTTTAATATCCACCATAATAACCGTATATTCTGTGAACATTTCAGCTGGCTACCTATTACAATTTAAAAGATAGATTAAAGTTAGACATTTAAGACACACATACGGACAGACGGTGTGGATTTAGCAATAGAATTCGATTGTCAGCCTTGGGTAGCCTAAAAAATCGCTACTCGCTCCCTCTCAAGCTTACACATTAGCCCATCATTTCTTCCAAGGGACGATGCGTTTCACAACGAGTCAATTAAAGCTGGCCATCATTACCGCAAAATGTTTCTACTCTGTATTTAACTCGAAACTCAGACGGACTAACGTGGCGAAATATTACATATCCAACCGTATCGAATCGTATGACAGTGGTGGGAGTGTATTTTACGCATATCAGTCACTTTCGTAAGGAATGATCGTGGAATCGTGTTGGATATATATGAGTTCTAATTATAATTAACTAGCTTTTGGTCACGGCATCCGCGTGAATGATCTTTTCCAGGATAAAAAGTAGCCTATGTCCTAATCCAGGTCATGGTCTACCTGTGTGCCAAATTTCATCCCAAACCGCTCAGCTGTTAAGGCGTGTTTGACTCACAAAAATCTAAATTCACAAACTCAGAAACATCAAAATGTTCACATTTATATTAGTAATAATAGGAAATAGGATTGTTGTTTATTAGCAGCTATAGCTCAACAGGGAGTGGTACGGACTGCCGATACGAAAGTCGCAGTTTTAAAACGAGCCCCAAGAGCACCTCTGACTTTTCTAAGTTACGTGTGTAATCATAGTTAATTATGGCTTGTTTTAACGGTGAAGGAAATATCGTGAGGAAACCTACATACCTGAGAGAACTCTATAAGAATTTTGAAGGTATAATAAAACTGCCAACCCGCATTAGACTAGCACTAAGTCGCCGGCCATCAGAAGGCATTCATTCGATGGCGAATTTTGCCTACAAATTATGGGTAATATTTGGCTATTACCCAAACCCATACGAACGGCTTTAATTATTTGATTAATAATTCCGAAAAATATTTTCGTACTTAGCAAACTTCTCTCTAATACAGCAAAAGTCATGTTGTTTAAAATTTTGATTGTATCTCCCTCATTTAGTTATAAATTTTGATTGTATCTCCCTCATTTAGTTATAAATCTCTAAAATAACGCCAAAATACACAGCTTACATTTTAATAAAAATAATCGAACATTTTCAGTTTTTATTTGCTAAGTTATCGGGCCTTGTAAATCAATCTCAATTTCTTTAATAACACTGAGAAATAGTGTGAAATGCACTTTCGTCTAAAAGCCTAATAGTTTATGCACCCTTGTCGCTTTTTACACACGAGGCGCGAAAACGCAGCTTACTTACAAAGTGTTACGTTATTTATACCAAAGCGGGGTCCGCCTAAGAGATTGCACAAAAACGTGCGAATTACAAATTTTTGTGGCATTATATTCAATCAAATCAACTTATTCTGTAAATTGGATCATAAATATCACTTTTACATGATAAATGATCAGTCACTGTATTTATCAACCCACTTTTTATAGGTAATTGGTTTTTGAAATCATTTAAATGTTTAAATGCTGCAATTATATTTACTGTGATTGTCAGTTTTAAATGTATGCAAGCCACGGTGTGGCTATGTTTGTGTACAGTGCTCATCCGCGGCAAGCAGCGCAGATTAGCCAATTATTAGATTTCAATTTATTTGACTTGGATAAATTAGATTTGGGCCTTATTTTATTTATTTTTCAGATTTTAAGTACATTCTATTTTCGGTACTAAAAACAAATAAAACAATACCTTATAAGTATCTCATTATATAAGGTATTGGTTTTTTTGTCACTGCTTGTTCTGAACGCTGTTATTACAAAATCGGTTAAAGCAACCCACTCTTACGCCCGGTTTCTGAAAGGCTGATCAATGTTAAATTAACTAATCATCTGTCAATTCCCATGTCAGGTCAAAATTAAGTAACTTCTAGTTAGAAGCGTGATCAACACCTTTGATATAACACACATATTACTTAACATAGCTTTTAAATTAGATGAAAAATTATATTATGTCCAACGCTATTAGAGTGACATAAGATATTATTAAAATTTTCACTAAATAACGTTTCAGCAACTCAAATTGATTTGACAGCGGTGTTAATATCAAAGTTATGATAAATGAATGTTGATTTGATCAGCCTTTCAGAAGCCGGGTGTAAGTCTGTTTATTATAGAAAAGACTCAAATAAACTAAATATAGAAACATCAAATTAAGAGAAAACAATTAAACTATCTCCAATTCCATTGAGAATCTCCTAACTGTTTTATTAGGTGAAACTAACATTACAACATATTAAAATCCAATTAATAGACACATTAAACTTGCCAAACAAAACTACATATTGTAAATTTTTTAATGTGGCAATAAACCTCCACAATCGAAACAAAACTATGAAATCTGATTCCATCGTAAATAAAAAACAGAAATTAAAATATGTCGCATATAATTTGACAAAATTAAATATCATCGTAACTTAATAATTTGTAATCAAAGATCTTCAAAGATGGATGTTTTCAATCGGTTGGGTTATAATTTATAGTCATGGCAAAGGTGTTAAATAACATACAGCCAAAGATTTTAATTGTTAGTGAAAAATAACTTTATTAGCTCTTGTCCAGTTGTTTTTGATTAATTTCTTATGTTAAGTTGAATTAATTAGAGAATGTTTTATGATAATGATACTTTGTAATGATATATTAAGTGGTAATAATAGTTGACATTTCATTAATATTGCTAGTAATATGATAGTTTTGTCATTTCACATACTTGTATTGCTTTTTAAAGTTTTTTCTCTGCCATATATTTTAATTGGAAAGAAATAAATCATGCATTTTTTTTTATTACAGTCAATATAAATTATTGACTTTTATGCGATCACCTTACCGTGGAGACTAACTTACTGGAGACTGGAATCGTGGGTTCAAATTTGTAAAGGGAAATGACTATTATTTTATACTTACCTGAATTTCGTAAATAAGGTCAAGCAATTTACTGTCTTATTTCAGTATACAAGTACTTATCACAACTTAAATTATATATATTTTACAACCTATGGACTCAACAATCCCATCCGAAATTCCTTTGTTTAAACACCGCAAACATTTGATCAAAGCATCTCAAATATTCGCCCATTATTACCGATAGTGTTATTGACGCCGCGGCCGCTGATTTATTGGATCCAACCCTCGGAATGAATAAAGAACGAAGTCCGAGTAAGGCTATTTGTCTCTATCCTTTATGGTAAATGCGAGATTTAGTAGCCTTTTTTACTGCCCAGCCAGTGTTATGCACGCCTCAGTATAGTGAAAAATGAGCTCTATTATAACTTTGATATTATGTTAGATACCAGCCATCGAAATAAGATAACTAGAACGATAACTCTCATATTAATCTGCCAAAAATACGGCTCCACTTACTTACACATGCAAAATCAGGTAGGCGTTGACGCTTACCATCAGGCGAACGACCTGCTAGTCTCGTCATCTAAAGCTAATATAAAGAAAAAACCTACCACCTTATCCCAGCTTAGTATCAAGGACCGCATTAACGCTTCTACTTCGCATGATCTTGAGCAACCTCCGTAAATAATTAGCTGCCATGTCTTCCAAATTATATAATTAGTTGAAGTGAAATAATAATGTGTTCGTATTAAAAAAAAACTGTGTTTGTTACTTCGTAGATTCTGTTTCATTATTCTATAACTGGCTCTCTCTCACATTAAAACCATTCCGAACCGCAACACAACATTAATAACTAAGTGAAAATAACTATAAAGCGACCGCGTGCCACGCACATTCCCCCACATTCCCCCAAAACAAGAGGAAACTATTTTCATCGTACAAAAAATATTTCCGGCACAAGATTTATCGAGGACCTTACTCACAGCGCGGGCCCTCTTCGTATAAAACGCGTGAAATGAAGTGTTTCCCTCCCGTTTTTTTCCTCAGACGTTTCCCTTCGAAGCAAGCGAGCCAGATTTTTTATTGCTCAATTAATCCAATAAAATCGCGGTGATTTAGTTTTTGACTCGTGTAACTCGACTTTAAAGTTTAATCATCCTTTTTTTCAGTGATTTACGATGTTTGAACGATGTTAATTAGGTGTAACATGTTTTTGTACATTTGTTTTGTTTGTATGTTGGGGGGTCCAGAAGATCAGATTCTCTGTCGTAATACATCGTACATAATACTTAATGGTAAGGTATTTTATGGCGCCTTTTATCACAGAATACTATATACTGGAAATTTACCATCCCATACCTGATCGACGCTAACATAAGACAAAATCGAAATGAAACCGAAGTAGCACTTGCGAAGCGAAATCTTGCTCCTGCATCAACCCACATATTTAACCATTTACAATAATTGCTCTACAAAGTAACGCATATAAAACTAGTCGTAAATAATTTAATCCGCTAGTTCAAGTTGAAAACAGAACCATCAATTTAAATTTAATTTTTAAGAGGTAGAGCCACGCTGTAGACAGTTTTGTCAACTCATGTAGATTCGATCGGGTTACCATTGTCTCACAGAAAACCGACGTGAAGCAGCAACTTGATGTTGCGTGTCGTACAGTGAGTGAGATATCTAGCGGCCCAGACCCTCCTTCTTCTTCTCCCTTTATCTTCCTTATCCCTGAATTATCCTTTTCTTTTAAAGTCCATGACTTTTCTAATATTTTGTTTGTTATGTACGGTGGAGATCACTTACCATCAGGTGTCCCACATACTCGTTTACCAACCTAAAAAATCGTTCCGCTAAACAAAATGGTCTGCTAATAAATTATGACAAATTGTATAAATTTCAAGAACTGGCTCCGTTCGACTAACATGATAATTAAAAACAGATGAACGATTCAAATTTATTGCTGATTTATAATTTGTTATCATTTTTTTATTGGCCTACGCTGAGTTCTGACATTATGTTTTTATAGCCATAAAAAAACCAAACGTTAGGTTCATAATGTTTACCGTTAGTTTAAGTTTTCACCTCGAATATCAATATTTGATGTTGATCAGCGTTTGTTAATAAAATAAACTTATCTCTTTGGTTTTATGCAAATAACAATTACTACTTTTTTATATTCTTCTTTGAATTCTCCTCGTATTTAATAGTTATCTAAAATCGGTATCGTATACCTTTTCTATAATGTCCGATTTTGTTGTTTATTTCTTATCATGAGTTTACCTAACTATGAAGTATATAATTAAAAACCGTTGATAGTTTTATTTATATCAACAGCATTCGGATTGTTTAGCAATTCTAGTAATATTCTCATTCCTAAGTTAACTATTACGTTTATAACGTCACATATAGAGTTTATCATAAAATAAGTATCAAGCAGTCAATGCTGATGTGCGGTCACTCAATAACAATAAAAAGGTCCAACTAAATATTCGCCTCGCGTCCGCAAGCGCTTGTCGCCGGATCTATTTCTTAAATTGATACACATTACTTTCAAATTCACATTCTTACTATCCTTAACCACATCACCATAAAGACTATTTTCGCGCACTCTGCAAGTAGTGCTAATTTTGTTCGCAAACTGATGACCAGCATACATTGACCCGAATGGCAACGAGAAGTGCTTTTTACTGAGTTCACTCGTAAGGGATGGAAGGGTCATTTTATATTGGAAGATTTTAGACCTTCTGCTTCTTAACCATACACTTTCTTTAGTGGCATGAAAGCCTGGTACCAATTGCGTAAAATAATATTACATCAGACGGGCGCTAGGGGGCGTCGGAGATGATAAAGTAAAAAAGTTTGTGAGGGAATTCTATTACCGGTTTTTTTGTATGGTGAACTCTAATATGACGATGAAAGTATAGTTTTACAAACATAAATGGTATAGCTATTTGTTTATAAAAAGGGTCTAAATAAAGAGTATGACCGCTATATACGTATTTTATGTTAACATAAATAAATATTAAATTGATATTAAAAAATATCAAGTCGTGAAAATAAAACATAAAAAATTTAAATAACATAGTAGCAAAACTAAATTTTAATTCAATACTTTACATATTATAGGTTGTCAAAGCAGATACACAAATTAAACCAAATAATGGCAAAGGAAACTAAATTATACAGCCTTTAATTGTAACAAATCAAAACAACCTTGTAGTGTTCCATAGACATTATATAGACGGAGAACACGTCGTGGGCGGTGTGATGGGCGTGACCGTTTGATATACGATACGATATCTGCTTAATTAATTATTACATTGTACACGTACAATTTGGATGGTTTTGTGTTGTTTCAAATTCCCATTGATTAAGGACAATATTATTAAACATTCGTGATATGTTTAAACGACAGTTTCCCAATTAAAACATTGAATAGATAAATATAATTAATATATCACTCATCGTAGGTACTTCTCGTAGGAAAATAAGCAAATAGATATAGATATATATATGGTAAAATTAAACTTGGCATCTTACACATGATACAATGGAAATAGGTTCGGCGGTGTAGTATATGTATCAGTTGCAGGTCTGTCTAGTCCTTGGGGATATAGGCGTGAGCGCATGTATGTAACATTTAAGAAAATATGCGAATTGGAACATCGTTCATATAATTTCATAACTCTCGTACTGCCTAGTGTTTATTGCAATTGTATTACATGTACAAATATAACATCGTCGCCTTAGAGTGAAAAACTCATATATGCGAAAGATTTAACTTTATAGGGCAAACTTATTCAATATTTTTTACTATACATACATAGGCACTCACGCCTGCAATCTCTGAAGGGGTAGGCAGAGGTGTAACCAGTACACCCACATTTCAGATTCCGGGCTGATACTAAGCATTTCATAATAGAAAACCCCAATATCACTTTATCCGACCCAGAGATCAAACCCGAGACCTCAGCACACGCTCAATCGTACCGCGTACGCAGTACAACTGCGCCACCGAGGCAGTCAGTAAATAATAAACTGTGCTAAAATACTACTTGTACTTTATACACCTTATACAACCGTTCACCCACCTACTACATGACCATGTGCCTAAGAAACTAACAAATATTAATACTTATTGAAGATACCTCTACAATAAACAAGAACAAAAAATATTATATTCAAATTATACCTATTTACTTTAAAATCAACCATAGCTATCGCGGCTAAAGTGTTTATAACAAGAATAAAAGATGCAGTCTTAAATGTCATAGACAATAAACCTTTAATTTTTAGATCCAAATACACTTTTATTTTTTATTATTCCGTCATAATTCTGCATGTTGTGTTCGCATGTTTGCGTTTGCATGATCTTTTTCTTTTCTTTTCTTTGAACTCTGGTGGTGGTTACTATCGGTGCAGGATTCTTGTAAATCACATTACTAACCACATTATTTTCTTTTCTGAGCAATATTTCACCCAAAGTAACCAGATCACTAGATATACTGTCACTAACAAATGGAGAACTATGCGGGTCTGTTGCCTGAGGTCAAGTTACACTGGACGTTGAATTGTAAGTATACACCTTATTTGTCTTCCTTTAAATCTTGTATAGATCTTGTTCGGTTCATTTATGCAGGTCTACGCGTGATAATTTGTATAGACACAATGACTTGTTTTTTTATAGTATGAGCTGACTAACGAGCAAGTGGGTCACCTGATGGTAAGTGATCTCCACCGCCCATGTACGCCCGCAATACTAAAATAATCATGGGCGCGTTGCCGACCTTAAAGGAAAGGGATAAGTTAGGGATTTGGAAGGAGAGGGGAATTTGGGCCTCCGGATATCTCACTCACCGTAGGAAACGCAGCAGCAAACTGCTACTTTACGCCGGTTTTCTGTGAGACAGTGGTAACGACCCAGACGAGCCGGCCCATTCATGCTGTAGACAGAACTGTCTACAGCGTGGCTCTACCACTCAAGAATGACTGTATGTAGGTACCTGTCAATACCAACGCATCACTGCCACGCAAATCATAACTATATATTTACAAGCTCGCACACGTACAGCAAGCCTGTGTGTGCACAAATGAACCGAATTATGTATAATAACCTTATTTTTTATTCCGTTTCACAAAATTATTCCATCATGTAGCTTTTCACATTTATTTTGCATCCTAGATCACGCTTTTGACAGCTAACCGCACCAACTAACCCTGTCCCAACCCCGCGGGTCAAAAAGACCCCGCGCTAGGGAGCTAATAAGTGAAACAGAGATTTATGAGTGCACAGATATGCAAATAGAAATTTGCGGTCCCCTGGCGATAAAAAGACGCCCGTCCCCGTGGGGCACTGTTTGTCCAACTGTCGGGGATGACGGGTTATAATTATTTTGGATCATATACCTTATTATGGAGATATTTTGTAAGTGTTTTATTACTATTATATCGTAAAAATTCTGCTTCACCGAAAAAGTAGGCAATTTTATTTGCTAGTTATAATATACATAAATGTTGTGAACTTTTACATTGTGAAGACACAGCTTTAGGGTTTTTAGGTATCATAGAAGAGCAAAGTAATCACCAAAATTTAATATTATTAAATCATCGATTGACCTACTAAGTTTTGTTTCATTGCCTACGAATTTGTGTAATTTTCGGCAACAATTGCCAGATACGTAAAGCCTACGTGCCCTACAAATTACTAGCAAAGCGAAAACGCCAAAATGCCATCACATTATATTTCTTAACTGTGGTTACACCGCGTGATGATAGATCAGAACTGTCGAAATAATTTATGCACAAAATTTAAAACGAAACATTAATGGTTACAAGCAATCTTTGAAATAAATATTTTATTACCCCGTACCTGACAATTGTAGAGACTTACGGATTTGCCCCAAAGTTTGTCAGATTCACAATTTTATTACTTCAAATTTTGCATTTGAGGTTATGTCTCGTGGAAGTTGTTAGCAGTGATTCGGTTATCTTGTTCGTTTGTACCGAGGGGAGTTGCTAATTATTTGCACCGGTGAGGCGACGGGTTCGCGTTATTTCATACTTTCCACTTGTCTGCATTCGTTGCTACCTCAAGTTACCCCGCTCCCTCTTACTGCCATTCGCTTCTTGTCCTTTCGTAACAAAAACATTCTTAAATACTTCTTTGATTTTCGCTACAATTTCTGAGATATAATATATATTTTAACCGAAATGAGTATTCATTAATTTAACAAATAACATACCAATTTAAACATAAATGACGGCCTACATTCATAAAAGCTAAACACGTTGCGTCATTTTTCCTCAGAAAAGCATTTTATTATTATATTCTATCTAATTTATTTACAGTATTGTCATTAGTATAATCAATTTTAATACCAACAATGTCAATAACATCAATTCGGAACCAGTTTGTAGAGTTCCATAAATCAAAGCAAATCCCGAAATGAAGCAAACAGAAGCACTAGACCATGAGAGTACATGTTCCGTTTTAGCCTGTTTGCTCATTAGTGGCACACGAAGGGAGCATCGGGGTATGACATTACGTCACCGGGATTGTCAGCTACGGTTTGACTAACTAATACCTATTTGGCTATATAGTGGAGCCTGTTTAGATGATTTTTGATTATTGTCATAAGTTATATTTAATACTAGCTTTCCGCCCGTAGGAACTGCCTTTTTCGGGATACAAAGTCTATGGTGTGCCAATCAATCCAAATCCAAAATCAATCAGCCGTTAAGACGTAATTGACTTAAAAACACCCAAATTCACAAACTCACAATCATTTCACATTTATAATAGGAGTAGGGTAGTAGGATTTCGCCAAAACAATCAGATCTCAGGTAGACGTCACTTTTTATAGAAGATATTGATATAATAACTGTTGCCAAAAACACAACCAGTAATTTTGCACCAAAGAAACATATAACGCGGAAAAAAACTTATTTTCAACATGTTTTCATTATAATATCTTAACCTATTTAATAATCTTTATAGTTGTAACATTGTATATCTTACATATTATATTAATGATGCGTGAGGCAACAAATTACTACGTTGTTTATAAAGAGGAATAAAGGTCATTTTTAATGATAACATCAGACAAAGTCCAGGACAGATTCTCTAGGATTCTTACATTTAGTAATATTTTTGCAGACGCGGCTCTAAATATATGTTACAATAAACAAGAACATCCTTACTTAATAATACTTGTAATGCCAATAAAATGCAATAAAATTAAGTTTACCATAAAAATCCGAATTGAAATTACACCCTCTTTTCTCATTAACACGGCTTCCTGATTTGTCCATAATGTATTCTGAAACAGGCTTTTGATCCGGTCGGAAGCGTCGCGGTCGGTTAGGAACAGCATCGGATTTCTGCCACCCCCCGTCGGCGACAGATTGTTCATACTGACCATCGACCTAACGAGCTGCGACCGCATGAATATGCACCGCTTGACGGTTGACGCTCAACTCCCGTACAAGAACGGATTAATTAATTTCGTCCACACCTCCCCGTTAATTTATTTTCGTGGAAAGAATGTTTGCGCGTTGAGGATTTGTTTCGACCAAAAGTATGGAGTTAAATAATGATCAACAAAGGAAATTAAATCTGATTTTAAATATACGAAGTAAAAGTAGCAATATATGTGGAGCTACTGTAGTGTTCATATTTCAAACTTGTAACTTAAAATTGGTCGAATTAAAAAACCTTTTGGAAAGTTATTTTGTTAAAAAAAATGTAAAAAGTGAATAAATTCAAAGGATTCCGCAAAAATAGTATTTACACATTTAGGTATGTCAAAGAACTCATAGTTACTCAGAGTAATATGAATTTATTGAAATAAATTAATATATTTAGTTTGTCACGGAGACAAACAAACATACAAAGTGTTCTTGGGATACAGTTATTATCTACATAATAAGATACATAAATATCTGTAAATATTAAAATTAACCACATAACCAAAACAACAAAAGTCTAAAATAAACATAATTACATCACATCAATCTCAACCAAATAAAACATATTATCTGAACAACATAAAAATAGTGTCAAATGTAGGCGGTGCCTTTTGTTCGTCTAACAAAACCACAACAATGCTCCCGCGCACACTGCGCTAGCGACATCTGCCGTCTGTAATTACACCGGCCAAATTAATCGCTCCTTCGAAATTCATATTGAAAATAATCATTTGCACTGTGTAATCAAAATTGTAAGGTGTAATTTTGTTTTAATCTCGGTCGTTTGGTTGTGTAGTTTTGTTTAGGTTATATATTACATTTTGTTAATGACACGGTGCTCTTTGCGTTGATTATTGAGTGTACTATGTAGGGGTGTGAACTGTGAACACGTCACAGCTCAAGTGACGCCAGTTGATAGGATTATCCGCGCCCCCGAGGGTGTCACACAAAAAGTACGCGTGCAATGCGGTTTGCACTGACATTATACGTTTTAACAAGTCAGTTTTGTACGCAATAATCTTTTTGACTTAACAAGTTTTCCCATACCAATAATAAATATCTGCCAATTATTTTATAACATAACAAGTATAGGGTTTTAATGTTTGATAAATATAGGTAGGACATTATTTATCACAGACAGAATGCATAATTTCTCAAAAACATAAAATTTGGGTCTACGTATTCAAAACATTATCTGTCTCCAACTTTGAATAAATCATCAATATATTGTAGAAATAAATACTTTGCTTGCGGCTGCCTCGGTGGCGCAGTTGTAATGCGTACGCGTTACAATTGAGACTAACTCTGAGGTCTCGGGTTCGATCCCCCGGTCGGGTAAAGTGGTATTGGGTTTTTCTATTTCGAAATTCTCAGTATCAGCCCGGAGTCTGGAATTTGTGCCCGGTATGGCGATAGGCTCGCCCCCTATCACATCGTGGGACGGAGATACGCTCGGCGAAATGTGGGTGTACTAGTTACACCTCTGCCTACCCCTTCGGGGATTACAGGCGTGAGTGCGTATGTATGTATGTATATGCTCGCGGCTACTGAAACCGCACATTTATTAAAAATACTAATAGTATAGCATAGAATAATATAGCTATTACTATTGATAAAAGCGATTTTAGGATCGGATCAGTAGTTCCATAGATTATAGATTACTTGCTCCTATAAACAAACTTACTTACTTCATTCCAAAACAGCATTTTCCATGCACCACATTACACCGTAAATTTGATCCATACATAAAAAAACCAAATCTATTTTTAAATCGTAAAAAATATCACTTATCACGCAATGCAATCGATTTTTAACCGTCTACATCCCAAGGGTAAATCATGCATTGAAATGTACAATTTGTGGTACAGCGAGCCAAGTCTGTGTCGAGGGTCGCACCCCGAAGGGTTGAGCTTGTCTGTGGCTTGTCATAATCCTACAGTTGTTTTATGTGTTCTTTTCATTTCCTCGGGTTTTAGTGATAACACTGTAGGGTTAAGTCAAATTAGGATTTACAGTCCAATGTGTATAGAGATTGATATTTCTAATCGTGGTTTGTAGAATGTCGAAGAAGCTAGCTTCAATGATAGTGAAAAGAAACTGGAATCTGATAATAGAAACATGGACTGTGCCGCAATTTAAGTCCGAAATTTAATAAATATTACTTATTTCTTGTGGTACCATGTCTTAAACCCATAATATGAAGATATTATATATTGCACTAATTTAATTACTTAATAATATCCTAACTAATATTATAAATGCGAATGTGAGTTCTCTTGTTACTTTTCACGCCTAAATCGCTGAACCGTACAGCGATCTGCGCGAGCAAAAACTTATAATTAATAAACTCAATATGAAGCTCTGCTCAAGACGATTTGATTGGGCGGTGAGACATATCGCTGTCTCTCCACAATTTAAAGGGCTCATCTAAAACCTAGCTTCATACAAACTACAACTCTGCAGTTGGTAGCGTTTTTTTTTATTTATAACACTTCTTTTTCCCACGAATATGTTAAACTGAACTTTGGCACCCTTTTACTGGATTTTCTTGACGAGGTAAATATTACTTGAATTTATTATGTGTTATATAAATAAATATTATAATCCCCGTTCAGTATTGTTTATATATTCTATACTTGATGTAATCAAACAACTTAACGCATAAATATGACGTCAAAAGTTATTTGTAATTGATTCATTTTCAATTCGTGGTCAATTTAACATCTCATTACAACTTCCAACACCTGCTCGCACAGGGAAATCATTACAGCGGGACAAAAAACTTCCCCAACACTCCGAACTTTCTATGAAACTGAAATAATTCAAATGAGCCTCATTAAAAAGTAGTACAGTCAAGTTAATTTGAAATATGTCGTGATTTTCCGTCCGCCGTGTGCTCGGCCACAAGTTCTCCTTTTGTACCCGTTTAATTGAGGATCTACAGGGGCTGAATTAACCAAATGAGGCCGGCTCACTGCTTTTCTATATCCTCGGGTACTGTCGGTATGATAATTGTGAAGATTTTTATATAGAATTCTAAACGGTAAGAATAAATGCATATAATTTCTTCAAATGAGTATATTAATTTTTTTTATGGATAAATGGATGACGAGACGAGCTAAATATTTGATTTACAAAGTACTGCATGGTACTGGACTGTGCCCGTAACCACACATACGATATTATGTCTCATAATGTCCAGTAATTTCATCCATCAATGTATTTTAAACCAGTACACAACAGTTACAGTGCTCACAAACTGCTGTTTGGCGGCAGAACTAGACAAAGCGATACAAAAATGCGCCAAATATAAGTACTTGTGGTAGAGAGAGTTACAGTCATCTTAGGATCAAAGCCAACCTCACCTGGTGGTACACTCTGCTGATTAACGGACGAAGCAATGGCGAAACTTGATTATGGGGTCATATGGAGTGTCGCCTCATATAATACCAAATACCGACAAATTTATTGTACGAAAAGTTAGCATTAAGCCGGGATAATGCTAGGCAGGAAGAAATTAGTAAGTTAAAATATGTGTACGCACAATTAGCGGAAATATTTACGTCCCATGAAATCGTTCCCTTCGGAGACTCACACGATATTTTACAAGTGGTACAGCCACTCTGTAGACAGATTTGTCTGCAGCATGAATCCGCTGTCTCAAAGAAATGTGAACTTGCTTGCTGTTCCATTTCGTATAGTGAGTGAAATGTTAAGAGATCCATATCAGGGGGATTTCCAATCCCTTTTCTTCAAGGCTACAATGTCCATGATTCTTCGGGTATTGTGGACGTTGATGAGTGGAGATCACTTACCATCAGGTGACACACTCACTCGTTTTCCAGTCTATAAAAAAATTAACATTACAAACAATGATGTTAGGCAACAAAAAACTACCGTATTATCAGCGAAGGGAAACAAATCCTAGATCCAACCAACCAATGTAACGATAGTAAATAAACTCCCAATTATATCGAACATAGGAAGTTTATCCTAAAAACATCGTTCAACTGTACGAAGAAACAAAAGGAGTGCAGAGCGCGTGCGCTCACGACACCGCCATTAGCGCAGCCGTGGGCGTAATTAAAAGACTTACAATACATGCGGTGGCGAATTAAAAACAATTAACGTGGTCCCGAATTGAGCACAATGGTCGTCCTGGCACGACTTGCGGTACATGGCTTGTAGCCTGCCGCTGTCCCCTTGTTACCTAGGTGAGTTGCGACTCGGGAGTAAGTGTGGGGAACTGCACCATCTCGCTTGTTGGAGTTAATAATGTTAGTATAGTATTTGGTAAGATAGTAGCGATATGTCAGCGGGGAGTGGTATGGACTGTCGTGATGAAAGTTGTAGAAGAAACCAGCCCCAAGAATATGCACCGCTGACATTTTAAGTTACATGTGTATACCAAAGACTTTAAACTACAAGGGCTGTTTAGAAGTAAAATTGTGAAGTAAAAAAACATAACGCGGGAGTTTGACAGCTTACAAACAGGGAGCGTGATAGGGGTTTTAGTTGAGAGTAAGCGAGATGGTAATATTGAGTTACGGTCAATTGACCGCAACTTAGTGGTACAATTTCTATGTACCGCGCAGCTTGTCGAGTAGTATACATTTAAGTCTTTGGTGTATACATTGTAAATTATCGCTTGCTTGCCGGTCGCAAATACTACATACCCAGTATTCCTGTAATATGTGTTAAAAAACATTTCGCGCTGACCCGACTGCGAGTGGGATAAAGGCAGGTAGAAGAATAAGATATAACCTACATCTAAGTACAACTTAACAATTATTATGCACGATGGATTGATGATGATGGATGGATTCGCATCAAATAGATGTCAATCAAACAAAGTGTATTATAACATTTTATCTTTGGCATGTTTAAGATTGTACATCAGTTTCGTGAATTAGAATAAAAAAATAAATTAAAAAAACTTAGTTTCCAATACCAAGAACATGACATGCGTTTTAGCCAAAGACATTGTTTTAGCAGTATTTTGTATTAACTCAAACTACCGGGCATTATAATATAAAAATCACTTTGAAATAAAACTAGTTTATACGGATTTTATCGTGGTTTAATTTTTATTTTAGTCCCGACGTTTCGAAAGCTTTTCAGCCTTCGTGGTCACGGGAGAGACTGAGGACTAAGAAATCACTATAAAAATCACTACCCCCAACATCATGTCAGGCGTAAAAAAATATCCCGAGTGCGCTAATCGAGCCGTCAAATTGGGTTTCAACGTTTAAGCTTATTCTGTGAAACTGCTGAATCGCACTGACACCCCACGTCGACGAGCCCGGGGCGTCGGCATTTTCCTTTTTTTTCCACCGTGTTGCAATTCTATTACCTCGTTTTAATACCTACCCGCATTGACTATTGACTGTACAGTTGGCCGCGATCCACTATTTTATTAATTGAATTGAATGCTTTTTATGGACAGTCGTTTTGTTTTGAAGAGTGGATAACTGTTTTTGTGTAGTTGCAACTTAAATCTTCGTTTGGGGAGTGTTTAGCTCATGAGCCATAAAACACTTCAGTTTATGTTAAATGTTTTCACAAAAAGCTATATAAAATATACTCATTTACTTGGTGGTACGTCCCTTGTATGCTAGAGCCCGTGGCCGTGGCTGTCTCTTTCTAGCGCCAAGCAGCCGTGTGTAAGTAAAGGACATTGAATTCAGTGAAATTACTGGTCATTATGAGACTCAACGATTTATGTCTGGGGATGACAAACGCAGTCCAGTGCCATACAATCCTTTGTGATTCAGGACTTTATGTGGTGTAGTTATCGGTTATGAACCCGCTCTTACCATCAGGTAAGCTCTCGCCCGTGTTCCCGTAGCAGTAAATAGCTTATTTCTATCCCATGTTATGATAGGTGGCCTATTGCCATAGATCGCTTAAATCTAAATCCTGGACTCATGTGTATTTTTTAAAACACATACACATTTGATATTTATTACCTGGCCTGGGATTTAAACCCAGCTCCTCACCGGTTTCTCAGCCGACGTTGCCATTCGATTATGAATCGATCTCTATTATTGTTTGGATTTAAATGTTAAACATTTAAGCGATGACAATTTAAAAGAAGATGGAGATATTTTTACCTACCCGTATAATAAACATTGACGTCGATCAAACTTTTTATTAATGAAAATCAACGAAGCATGAAAGTCGTGGACGGCCCGGCCCATTCATGATTCTAATCCCAAAATAAAAATGTTCTTTTCTTGTAGCCGTAATAAAATTATGTGATTGCCTAGGTAGTTTCATAAAACATGAATAATATCAGGGACATTTTAACCGACTTCAAAAAGGAGGAGATTCTATATCTTTTATTCTTTAAACTCAGTTCGTGTAAGCACTGTTGTGCTTCGATTTGAAGGTCATTGAAGCCAGTGAAATTACTAGGCATTATGAGATTGAACTGTTTATGTCTTGGGGTGACGAACGCAGTCCAATGTCATGCTGTGCTTTGTAATTTAAAGTTCTGTGTGGTGTTGCTTCTGTTTATGGGCAGGCGTGGCGCTTACCACCAGGCGAGCGACCTGCTCGTCTCGGCAATGAAACTAATAAAAATAAAAAACTTTTTTTTATCAATCAACATTTGTTTTCTTTTGAGGTTATTGCTCCATTAATTAGTTGCTCTACACTGCGAAAATATGTGAGCACTTTCGGCACAAAAAAATAACGTATCTCATACGGGACTCTGCTCCTACGTTTCACTCACACGTTGCTTTTTTTTTATTAAATAATTAAACCACAACCCTAATGAGGGTAGGTCCGCGGTCATATTACGCCACGCGTCGTACAAAAGAGTTCGGGGACCCTCAGGCCACACTTATTGTGGATTCCCCCGTTTCAACTATTGATTTTATCAGTGTTATATCATTTTACACTCTGGATGAGATTAGTGGATATCAAAATTAGATTGAAATAATAATGTGGCTTTATAAAAAATATAAAAATAGATTCGGTTTGGACTTGTCTATGGAGAGTGATTGATTGGGCCAAAAAAGCGTTGTTGAGGAATGTATGGCCGAAGGTGTTTTTCTTAATGAAATTAGTATTACAGTTAACTAATATTAATATAGCACTCATATGGGATAACGTAGCTTCCTATTGGTGTAAGAATTTTCAAAATCGGTTCAGTAGTTTTAGAGATTATCCCTACCTATAAACTGGAAACGTATAAATTTTTCTCCTTAATTGAACTGTTATAAATAGAAGAATAAGTGGCAGATTACTTACGTTGAGAAACAATGAGATCCTGGCTTCAAATCCCAGATCGGGCAATGCAATTTGAGATTGGATATTCAATATAAAAAGATCATACATGAGATGCCCAGAAAGGGAATTTGCGCAAAGTATACCGATAGGCTCACCCCCTATCACATCATGGGATGGAAATAAGTTAGCAAAATGTGGGTGCAGCACCTCTGCCTACCCCTTCGCGGATACAGGCGTGAAGTTATGTCATGTTGCTATGTAAAAAAAATAAGATATTTGTAAACAAAAACAAGTCTTATTAAATTATATTTTGCTTTTCTTCTCAACCACGCTAATCATAACCAAACCCGCTTATAAAAAAAATCCATAGCAGTGTATTTTATACGTAACAAAAAGGCATGGTAAAATTCCCCATACACGTAGAACATGCATCTACATATCACAATAGACAGGACTTTTTGCCAGAGCGCGAGCGGTCGATTCAGTCCGTGGCTTTTTGAACTGAGATTTTTTCACTTCATTCGTCCGGGATGTGTGGGCGGGCTTTATTTGCACCCCGTCAGCGGGTTAGGGTTGATGGACGGCTACCGTTGCGGGTTGATATCTAGAACTTTTGATTATACTTTATGTGACATAAATATGCTTGTAATTGAATGGTAGGTTCACTGCATACATTGTGAGAGTCAAACTCTATCGATTTGGCATGTCATTTTCCACCAAAATGGACGCCTCAAGTAGTATTGTGACACATACTTATACTTGAAATCCACGAGGTTTTGGGTTCATATCAGGCAATAAAAAATTCTGGAGAGATTTTCGATTCAATCCAAAAAAAACCCACATTGCCCAGAATTGAGGTTGTGTCCGATATAGGAATATGCTCGTGCTCTATCATATTATTTAATACCTGTTTAGTAAGTGTTAGCTAATACTTTTTTAACAACAATCATATTTACTCCAATATGGGAACATTCCTAGTAGAGAGAGTTATGTTGTGGACAGTTATACCTACAGTATGATTGGACCCTCTCGACCGAGGTATAATGTCTCTCAGAAAACTTACTTGAAATGGCATTTTTCTTCTCCTTTAAGATTGGCTATGCATTCATAATTCGTCTGTTATTGTAGCTGTTCATGACCTTAATTGTTTGCTCCGTTGCTTCTGCGTTCTTTCTTTCATTCTACCTGGCGTTATCCCGGCTATTGCCAGGGTCCGCCTTCCTACTAAGGCGCCTCCACTTCGCCTGATCTTGAGCATCCTTCGTATTAAGACCATTAGCACTATATATCTCCCTCTAATACGTTAAGCCAGTGTTTTATGAGCTGTCTTTTTTGCCAGCTTCTAGTATAAAAATATATTTTATTTAAAACAGTGTAGAGGCAGCCCTGTGACAGGCATTAGTTTTCCAACTCGGACACTAGCCATCCTCCCGTTTGGTGTACGTGTTCACTATACACTACAGTGTATATCCAACGTCCAAACGTTTATGCGGTTTCGAATATGAATAACACCTACAAGGTACGCCCTACTTCCTCCTTTTTGCCTAGCATTATCCCGGCTTTGTACAAATAAAGAGAAATTAACATTATTAATAATATCTCGTGGCAATTCTAAATAAACACTTTATTCCTTGGAGGTGTCCTTAAAACATTCCTTACAAATCATTCAAGCAATCCTTAAAACATTTTTTCTTGGAGGTCCAAAAGACTCCCATACGCGTCGCTCAACCACACTGGCATTGGCCTGGCTCTACCATCAAAACAAGCAACTCTATTACATCTCCATATAGATGCGTATCACCGTTTTTATGTGCGTTTAAACAATAAACATTTTATTAGGAAAATTTGATCTCAATACCACAAGAGGCGCCTTTTACCCGCCGATAACGATCTCAAAGCACGTGGGCACACAATGACTCGGTCTACCAAGTGTCACGTTATCCACACGAAGTGTCATTGTCAAGGAGTATCGGCGATGTCAAGTGCGGACTGATCTTGGCAGAACGCTGCTAGCGCCCTCTACGACGCCTCTAGTACGTGATTAAATCGCGAAATGTCAAAGTGCAAAGATCGGCCCTTTGTGTCGGAACACAGCCCTTGTACGTCGCTCACTGTTTAGTGCTCTGATATATTCATTCATCAAAAACTCGCTGCCGGCGTATGTTATGGCGGATTTTAAAAAAACTTGCAGGGTTACATGTGATATTTACGTGAGATTTACAATGAGTATGTTAAATTAGAAAATAAATAACAATACGGGTGTTTAACATGAGTTCAACGACATTTACTGAAGAGGGTATAGTCGAACTACGTAATTTTGTGACGATGACATTGCACTTGGTTATAGTTATCAGTGAATATATATTTTGACTCATTGGTCTAGTGGCAGCGTTGACAGCCTCCATGGCGCATTGGGCAAGTAGAGGGCTATGAAGCGAGAGGTCGCGTCTGCAATTCCTGCACCGAGACAAAATGTTTATATGATCCAGAAAGATTTGTTTCGGGACTGGGTGTTTTTTGGGTTTAACGTCAGTCCAATCCTAAAAAATACAAGCCTAAATTTTCGGTAACATGTTTTAAAAAGCATATTGCGACGGCCCTACTGCGAGTGGGATAAGGGCAGGTGGAAGAAGAAGATTCTAATGGCAGCGTTCTTAGGCTGAGAAAGCATGAGGTCCTGTGTTCCAATCCCAGGACGGAAAACCACAATTTTATTTGAGTTTTTGGATTCGAAAATTCACTCGTTAGTTGCTCAGGAATTTATTTTGTGCTCTTATAATATTATGGGACCGGGATAAGCTCGGAAAACTGTAGTACTAGTTGCTCTTTTACCTACTTACTACTTCGAGGTCACGGGTTCGATCCCTGGTCGGGTAAAGTGATATTGGGTTTTCTATCATGAAATGCTTAGTATCAGCCCGAAGTTCGGAATTGTACCCGCTTTGGCGATAGGCTCGCCCCCTGTCACATCATGGAACGGAAATAAGCTCGGTGAAATGTACACCTCTGCTTACCCCTTCGGGGAGCACATGTACGTATGTAAATCAAGTAAATTTTTGATCCGACTTTGTTTCACAGTGCCATCTAAGTTCATAATCCTATCAAATAACACACTTATCCTATAACCCATCTCCATTCAAACAAGGTATCATAATCGCTCGCCCCCGGTCGGGGAGTGTGTCAATCTTTCGTTTTTCCGCTACACACCGCGGTCAGCACCCTTTGTTATTCAAATGTAACGCCAGGCCAGATGGGCTGTGGGCATGGGGAAATAATTAACTGATGTATTTTTTAAATATACCTTTTTAAAACGCCTAAAATGTCTTTATGAATGGCTTTTGGGTTTTATAAAATGTTTTAATTTTATTGTTCGAAATCCTCTTTGGAATGTATATTTAATTACAATGAATTGGGTGAACAAATCTGTTGTCACAATTGAATATCGAATTTCTGATTAACCGATTACATTATGACATTGTAGAGATATAATATGTAAAAAGTATGATCTATAATTCAATATGGGTTGTGGTTTTTTTTAAAGATGTCTACGTTTTGATGTTTATTTTTAGATATTGCTATTATAATACTTGACATTGGCGAAATCATCGAAAATCGATCCGGCCATAATCTAAAAACAGAATAGAATAATTCAATACAATAACACAATCGCGATGAGTGTACTGTTATTCGTTGAGGAGTTTAATTTTTTACTTCGTAGTCTGTCATCAGGTCTTACCCAAATTAAATGGGATCACAGCGTAACTAAACTCTATCAAATGATTTTTTCCAACAAAATTGCTCCATAATTGGTTGAGAAATAGATACGCAAAAAACGCATCAAATTGAGAACCTCCTACTTCTTTAAAGTCGGTTAATTACATCTTATCAACCCCGGACAATAAAGAGGCGACTTATTTATCCGTCTATCTGTACATACTGTGACATCATAGCGCTTGAACGAATAGACTGGATGCAGTTTTTTTTTATTTGACAGTTGATTTGATCTAGGTGGGTCTTAGCTAAATTTGATAAAACTTAGTTCAGCCATCTATAAACTACAGATCTTTTTATTTCTAATTAAAAGTTATAGAAGTACTATAAAATAAAGAAGCAATATATTCAAAGTAAAAAATTCACTGCGGAATTTTAACGCCATCGCGTTTCTGGCATTCCATAAATGTACAGTTTAAACGAAAGCTATTCGGTGAAAAATGTTACGATAACATCAGAATATTTTCTCATACATATCGCGTGATTTAAACACACTATAAATTTAATATCAAAGTCAGAAATTGTGGACTAGCAGGTGATTTACTTCATCGTTAGTCCTAGCTAATTCTTCCGCGTTCCATATCTCCGCTCGTGCTATCTCGCTCGCTCGCTCCGGTCCGAGTTTACGACGTCATTATGGTTATCAACAATACACCGCTACGAGATCACGGCGTTCGGATGCTTCGAGTACGCGCTGCCCGCGCTGGCGACTTTTAGTTGCATCAGCGATCAAAAAGTCGATTAATATAAAGTTAAAATTCAAGAAGAGGTTTTTTAATTACAACAGATCATTTGAGAATACGATGCTTCACAGCAGACGTGCGTTCAGCGCTGCCAATAATCCAATAATACGAGGTATCGAAAAATATGATTAAATATAGCAAAGTTTGGTTCTCGTTACGGGTTGTGGGGATCAGACGGTGGGTCACCCCATATAATACCAAATATCGTCAAATCTATTATATGAGGAAGCGGAGCCTGGTATTAAGCCACGATATCGCCAGACAGAAAGAAAACAGAAGTATATTATATCTTCACCCTGATATTTATTAGATAGCAATTATTGAGCAATTTACACAAAAAATATATGTAATACACAAAAAAAGCAGAAATCAACCCATACTTTCTCGTTAAAAATCATGATTTGCCGCAATATTCAAATTGTCTCTCGACTGAAAGTCTTGAGTGCGCGACGAACTTTAGCGTTGAAACCTTTAGCGCGCGGCCTCGTATGGAATCTCATAAGTTTATGGGTTTCCGATAGCGTCTCAGTGTTACATTAGACGCGATTAATAGCAATTTGTATGCTCCCCGTATCTCAAAGATAAAAGCTCAAATATAAAAAACGTCCACAGCTAATTAATTGTGGACAGAACGGTTACTATAAGATTATAAACGTATTCTGTAACGTTAATGGCAATTTGATTGCGGTTTGCTATTTATTACTTCCTTTTTTAACGGTATTGTGATAGCAATATCGGTTTATTGTTTGGCGCCAAATAAATTTTCGAATTGTCAATGCTCTTTACGGATTAATGTTTTGTGGACAATATCAAAAAGAAACACTGTCATCGATGGTGACACCCATATTCAGGCACAACACTCAAGTGAGTTCTTTCTTAAGTGTAGATTTTTGTATACATGATTGGCCCGTTTTTGTTTAGCGCCAAAAACGACCAATCAGAAATAAAATATAAATAAATACAGAAATAAATATAAAATAAAATATATTAATACAGAAATATAGAAATTAAATTAACAATTAATTAATTTAATTTAATGATTAATCAAATAAATTATTATTATATATATTAATTATTATTAATTAAATTAAATTAAATTTATTCACCAATACAGAAATCGCCACTATACGAACGCGTTCACTATGAAACCTCATACTAATATTTATGAATATGGGGGGGGGGGGTTAGTTACATGAATATGTATAGATGTAAATAGATATCACAAGTGCACCTACTCCGCGTGCTGAAACAAAATGTCATCCGTATTCACAAAAATATGTATATAGATCCGTAGAACGTACCTCGCGGATTGTATTAAAACCTATTAACTTCATACATATTTCTCGAATACTTATGACGCGACGAATATCGATAAAACTCACATTAGGCGCACTGATTCACTGTGATCTCTACATTACCGTAGTAAGTCATTCAGCCGAACATACCTTTGCGTGCCGTAAAGTACAGTAAAAAACCTTATGTAATGTGTTTCAAGAATGTCTAACAAAACTATTCTTGTGACGTTACAGCAGATATTTAAAATGCGGATTGTGGTATCTATTTACATCCTATGTCTACGGTTACATGGTTCCTTAGAACTTATACCATATTATTGCATAAATTATATATTATTTAACTTCATTGCGCAATACGCCAAAATTACGTTTGTAACTATTGAATTCGCCATTAACATTTAAGAAACCACCGTTTAGCTCCTTATATCCTTCGATTTAAACACTCCTAGAAAATACCTCACAGAAATCAACTATCGATTGATATCCAGAACTTTCCTACAATCGAAAAGTAAAGCGCAGTACACACTGGTACGTGACCGCATTCCGACGCGATACGAGTTCGCGTCTCTGACACCTGACTGGATGCTATTATGCCGACGTTAACCGCCTCGGACCCCGCTATCAGTGACACTCTGACACCGCCACTGTTCTGAGCTATGACATTATGCCCTACTTACAAACAGCCGCTTTGTATTGTTCTTTTGTGCTGTAACTGTATAGTGCTGTTGTTTGTTCGAATTCTGCTTTTTGAGACGATGAGGTCGTAAACTCTAACACTGTTTTCGATCGGTGTATAAATACACTGTCACTTCTTTAAAATACTAGCCTTGCTTACAAATAATTTAGTTATAGAGTGTACAGAAAATATTTTCCTTATATTTCGGCTATAAATAACCAAGTAACCGTTGCTTCTTAAAGGCATTATAAAATACGAAAACAGCGCGCGACGGTTTACGGTAACTCTAGCTGCTTCGGTAGCGAGTATTTTTGTAAGGTCGTAAAGCAGACGGGTGGCGACTGACCGGGCCGGTAGCGCCTCCCGCCGCGTTCTTTATGTCGCGCGATGGAGCGATAATCGCGCGCGAATATATCGTGTGCACGCACCTTTAGTGTTGCGTTTCACACCGGAACTTGGCAGTTTAATTTGTTACACCCGTTTTAGGTAATGTAATCCTGGAGGTGATTGGTTTATAGAACATATTGGTATCCATTTTAGAAGTCGTGTGGGTGTTTCATATTACTATTTGGTTTAGTTTATAGTCGAAGTAGAAGATATTCATATCTGCCTCGGTGGCGCAGTTGTAATGCGTACGCGTTAAAATTAAGCTAACGCTGAGGTCTCGGGTTCGATCCCCGGGTCGAGTAAAGTGGTATTGGGTTTTCTATTACGAAATGCTCAGTATCAGCCCGGAGTCTGGAATTAGTGCCCGGTATGGCGATAGGCTCGCCCCCTATCACGTTATGGGACGGAGATACCGCTCGGCGAAATGTGGGTGTACTGCTTACACCTCTGCCTACCCCTTCGGGGATTACAGGCGAGAGTGCGTATGTAATACATTCAGTAATAAGCAGACTGCTTGTCATATCGTTATTATTACTGAAATGAATAGGATTTATCATTGACTATTTGAATTATTTTAGACGATTTTCGCAAACATCCCCATAGTAACTGCTTATCCTTTATAAGTCTATACTTAGACCAGAAAGCTCCTCTATTAGAGTCTATACTCATAAAATGTTCATAGTACTAAAACTGCCATAAGTCGTAACTTACGTGTTACGCCTACAATATTTTTGTTGAACATTGAACGATTTTGCGTTTAATACGCCAAAGTAGCACGTGGCAGCGCCAAATAATCGCAGCAGGGTGTTGTAGAAAAAATACTATTGTGTAAACGACAAAAACCTATTTACAAACAGACGCGCGCCCGCCCACTCAAAAGGTGTTTATTTAAAAATTCTCTACACACAATGCGCGGGATACATTTTTGTCACTTTTCGCGCCATTTAATGCTATTTGAAACCATTGGAACAAACTTAAATCTGCAGTTCCATTTCTCTTCCATTTTTAAATATCAACTCTATGCCTCTATTTTAAAGTCGTGAATTTAGGATTCCAAAGGTTTTCTGTCTGCAATTCTAAGTTTGAATTTAGATAATGCTGGCCGTTTCTTTTTTTAATTCGGACACGTGTTTATGGACGTCCAATTTGTGTCTATTGTGATAGTCAGAAATCTTTTCTATTTATTACTTTTCTATATTATTGTATAGACGATAATAGTTTTCTTTCTTATGTTAAAATATTATCTGTAGCTTAACATCTTGAAGAAAAAACGTCGAAGCGCGTTTAGATTTGTTGGTTTTAGCTCTCGAGTTCGTTCAGAAACTTATCGACTGTATTTGCTTAGTAAACTATTTTTGTTTTGTTTAAGTTTAATAAAATATTTAACTTTCAAGTCCCTTTCAACTAAAGTTTACTCCTTTTTAGTTATGAAATGACATTGAATTAATTCATAGACCATGTTTATCTTAAGGCATAGACACTAGTCTATGTTATTTTTACAAATAAGACCGCAGTACCATGTTCTGGATGATGGTTCTACATACTTTTTATGGGCATACGTGGCACTCACAGTGAGGCAAGCAACCTGTTCGTTTCATCATTCAGCTGAATAAAAGAAAATCATCATCAACAATAACATACCCTCACACTTGTATCCCCGAAAGGGTGGTCAGAATTGCACCTAGTAAATCCACATATGCCGAGCAGATTTACGTCTATTGATGTGATAAGTGGCCCAAACTCCAAACCCGTGCAACTTGTGTAATTTTTGGAATCGAAAACTCTAATTCGTTGGGCCTGTTTCTTGGGCACACTACACTGCCACTAGAGTTCAATAAACCAATAGGTTTTTTTTTTATTAGCTTGAATGGCGAGACGAGCAGGTCATTCGCCTGACGGTAAGCGCCACGCCTGCTCATAAACAGAAGCAACGCCACACAGAACTTTAAATCAAAGCACTGCATAACACTGGACCGCGCTCGTCACCCCGAGACATAAGGTGTTATTCTCATAATGCCCAGTAATTTCACTGGATTCAATGTCTTTCAAACCGGAACACAACAGTGCTTAAACACTGTTGCTTGGCGGCAGAAATAGACAAAGCGGTGGTACCAACCCAGCCGGCCTCTCGCATACGAGGGACCTACCACCTTACACACTGCCACTAGAGTTCAATAAACCAATGGGGTAATATACTAAACCTATAGTAAAAAAAAACTTAAGTAAACACAGCGCATCTCGATAAGGAAGGGTGTTGCGATGTGACCGACCGACAAACGGTTCCATTGTGAATTTGTTTCTATTTCCGATCTCCTTCACTGATTATTATTGTTAAGACGGCACGGTGATTCGAATCAGTGACTTTGTGTCCCGAAAACAGTTTGCGATTATCTAGTTATTGTGTGTGTTAAATATTAGTTCATAGTTCATATGGCATATTGTTCTCAAAGAGGGTAATGTAGAGGTGTGCATACTATTTACTCAGAATTCAGTAGGCCAATTCTCGTAATTTTAATTGTTCAAAATATCATTCCGATCTAGTCTCAGCGTCAAGAAAGTTGCAAATGGCATTCTCTTAAACCAATAATCAACGTCAAATGCACCTAGCATTATACCGTTTTGGCTTCAGTCAACTTTTATTCTACATTCAATCTCAGTACGATCTATGTTCACATTTGTCGTTGATTATTGGTTTAAGAGAATGCCATTTGCAACTTTCTTGACGCTGAGACTAGATCGGAATGATATTTTGAACATTTAAAATTACGAGAATTGGCCTCTAGAGGTGGTAGGTCCCTTGTATGCGAGGGGCCGGCTGGTATGGTACCACCGCTATGTCTATTTCTGCCGCCAAGCAGCAGTGTGTAAGCACTATTGAAGCCAGTGAAATTATGAGACTTAACATCTTAAGTCTCTTATGTGTAGAGGTATACGTATTTAATCCGGCTAAACCAAAATGGATTAAAAACACCATTAGCTTCGTCGCCTGGTTTTAAACCTCCCGATCCTAAACTCTTATAGACATTCTCTAATTCTTTCCATACATTAGAAAAAAAAACATAATAGTGTAAAGCCATACTCATGACGCGTCGCTTATAATAAGATTCGGTCGTCATAAAGAACCATTATGTCCGTAGCTCTTTGTTCAGTGATGTGATTCATTTTGGACGGGGTTCTTTCGGTACACTAGCATCTGCCTCACCACGACCCGCCTACATATAGTATTTATTGGTTCAGCATTTTCCGCAATTAATAGTTAGGCAATGTTTCTTTGTATACCACGGCCGGCAAACGAGCTAGTTGGTCACCTGATGGTAAGTGGTCTCTAGCGCCCATGTACGCCCACAATACCAGAAGAATCATGTGTGCGTTGCCGACCTTAAAGGAAAGGAATAATTAAGTGATTGGGAAGGGAGGGGATTTGGGCCTCCGGATATCTCACTCATCGTAAGAAACCCAGCAGCAAGCTGCTACTTTACGCCAGTTTTCTTTGAGAAAAAGGTAACATTCCGAACGAGCCATCCATTCATGCTGTAGACAAAACTGTCTAAGCGTGGCTCTACTACTCTAAAAACTCTTTGACTCAATGTGCCTCACCGACACACCGTTAGGATATGAATTGCTTAAACATTGTGGATATTCAAACATTAAAACTTATTCAACCCTTACAATTCTCAAAACATTAATATAGTTATCGATTATAATCGACTTACAAATTATACAATGACGACTGCCTTGGTGGCGCAGTTGTTATGCATACGCGGTACGACAGCTGTGCTGAGTTCTCGGGTTCGATTCACGGGTCGCGTAAAACTGATATTGGATTTTTCTATTTCGAAATGCTCAGTATCAGCCCGGAGTCTGGAATTGGTGCCCGGTATGGCGTTAGGCTCGTCCCTTATCACATATTTGGATGGAAATAAGCTTGACGAAATATGGGTGTACTGATTACCCATCTCCCTTCCCCTTTGGGATTACAGGCGTGAGTCCGTATGTGCAATATACAAATTATACACTTCACTTACTCACAAATGTTATATTAAATCACTTACAATTGCTCTATTTATATAGTTCTTTACTAACAATTTTAAATCCTTCCAAAAGATAAATACAATCCCTCTAATCGATATTAATTTGTTTCACGCGAGTCAAAAGCACTTGATTCACAAAAAGGGCACGATCATTAAACACCCGCATACACCGTTTAATAAACGACAATTATTTTATTTTCATAAATAATAGAGTCGAGCCGAGTGAATGAATGCGGGCCATCGATTCAACTCGCTGTATTACCCTTTACTCGATACTCTAATGAACTGTAATAGAATTCGTAATGGTTCGTGCCGAATGATGATAATTTAGGGTTGGTTTTTTTTTCTAAATCAGTATTTTCAATAACCCTGTAAGAGATTCATATAGATTTCTAAGGTATAAGAAGTCTGCAAATCCTCATGCCAGCGTGGTAGATTAAGGCCTAACCCCTCTCATTAATAGAGAAGCCCGATACCCAGCGGTGGGGTAAAAACAAAAGCAGTACCAATATCAATACGAACTCATTGCACCGCCTCGATGGCGCCAGTACAGGAGCTCCTCGTGATGAGTCTTCATTACAAACGATGGAACATTGATTCATCGGGTCAAATCTGTTGACACCAATGCTATATCGAACGGACAGCAATCGTGTATGCGATCTGATTCTTTTGGATTTTTAATTTTAAGAATCTAAGCGATGCAACGATAGCTTAGAGTGGAAGATAACAAATTTTAAGGCTTACTGACAGTTAGACGCTTATGATGTTCCATTATCAAATTGCTGTAAAGTTTTTTTTAAATTTAGAAAACAGAACTAAGTTTTATAGATCGTCATTTGCCGTTTTGCCAATTAATTCGTAGAGCTATTCCAAAAATTAACCCATGCATGCAGATACGCAATGACATGTTCAAATAATATTTGCAATAGGCTTTTATTTACAATCCACTCCATCCATGAGTAAACAACCCAAATGTATGAGTGATCCGCAAATATTTGTAGTTTTGAAACCTTGTCCCTCATAGTTTCAGAAATATAATACATAAAGTCCATAGTACTGAATCCGGTAAATATTGCTCGAAAATGGATTTTATTATGCAAATCATCGAAGCATTTAATTTGATTCAACCAAACACTGGGTGATTCGTCTCCCATATCTATACGAGAGGCCGTACGTATTGTCTATCTTTTGCCGCCAAGCAGTAGTCTCTAAGCGCTTTTGAGTTTCGATTTAAAAGACATTGAAGCTAGTGAAATTACTAGGCAATATGTTATTTATCATCTCTCTTGGGGTGATGAGCGTCCGATTAAAAGGACATTGAAGGTAATGAATTTACTGGACAATATAAGATAACAAGAAGTGAATTAATTGAATTAATTATGTGAATTCAAGTCGCGAGTGAATCGTTTTTTGCTAGGCAAGCGTGCTTCATCTTAGGCCACATCATCGCTTACCATCAGGCGTGATAGTGGCCAAACGCCTATTACGTATTAAAAAAAAACATCTGTGTCGGGGTGACGAGCGCAGTGCCATACAGTATTTTGTGCTTCTAAGTTCTGAGTGGTGTTGCTACTAATGAGAAAGCGTAGGACCTACCCCTACGCGAGTAACGTGCTTGGCTCCTCATTGACGCAAATAAAATAAATAGAAATTTGACCTTTATTAATTCCTAAATCAAAAAGATTCTATCTCCACACCGTGCATTCCATAATATCTAAGAGCAATAATTCCTTAGCCTACGTCTCCATTGAAGCAGTCCATTCAATTATGATCATCACGAGCATTGTTTACCGGCTAGCATCGGGGTCGTATCAATTAAAATATATTACATTGTTACGCCGGCCGGCTGGCGAGGGTTAATTGCTATTGGGCCGTCTCAGGCTGATCTTTGGTCTCGAAGACCGTTGTCGTACACCTTTCGATTTGATCACGGCAGGGTTAGGATCACATGCCCCTTGAGGTAGCGAGCGTGTCAATAGTTCCGTTTGAATTTGCCAATACTTTTTAAATTTTTTAAAATAATTTTTTTTTTTTTAGAATGCGGTCTGCATTTGAATATCATAGTTTAAATAGAATAGTCTTTATTTATTTGATTTATAATATCCTAAAGTTATATTATGTAGATGTAAACTAGTTTAATATTTCTGTTTACATGATATTACATTCCGTCAATGGCTTACCACTACAAGTTCTTTGTGCAAAGCACAGAACAATTCCTGTTGTCTGTGGTGCAGAGCATCATAGAGTCAAGTCAATGATCCATTTCTCCTTTCGTCCTCAGTCATTTACGGACTTTGTAATAATTTAAAACATATCAAATGAATCAGCTCATCTACTAATTAATAAAGTTTCATTACTGAAACAGCAAACGAATGAACACAATATTCACAAAAAGGATGTTAATCCCTTTGCGGAAACTCCTATTAAAACTTGCAAAAACAACCTCAAAATTAAAGCTCCAATTTATTATGTATTTTATCTCTTGGCAATACAATTGAAACTCCTTTAAACATCTTCTATCAATGAGGCCTGATATCCTTAATTTTAAGACGTAATACGTATCAATTATAAGACAGCTGTCGCCAGAGAGTACATGGTACAATTAGTACAAGTGAGTACAATTACAGTGGGCACCCACGATTGCGTCACCGACGCGCGTGTACTGTACCTAAATTAAAATTGATCGTTGGTATATTAAAGATGAATGAAAAAGGTTATACAAGACTCGATGACAGCATTATAGTACATTTTATTGTCATTAACAATTATGTAGAGGCGTGGACCCAGTAAGGGACCTTGCCTTCTCTCTTTATATTGAATATAATCAGTCCGCAATGTATATCCGTATAATTCTTGAACGACAACGGAAATGAATCAATCCTATTTTTCGCAGAGCGGGGAACGTTCGTGTATAAGTTTATATGATTTATATCGTGATCAAACAGTCATCAGCAGTGATCAGTGCCTTTTTTCAAATGATAAATATGTATTTCATGCTCTCGTACAAAACTGAATTTTGAATGAATGTCTTGAACTATAACTGAAATGTTTTAAAAATATACACTATTTGATCATTATCCGGAAAGTATAATATCCTCTCTTCTTCCCAGCCCAGTAACGCACCCATATTTTTTCTGACATTATAAGTGTTCATGCTGGAGATAACTGAGTATCAGTTGACTCATTTGCTTCCGCCCTGTGGATTGGGAGCATTCGAAGAATTCCACCACGGTACCCCCTGCCTGTCGTAAGAGGTGACTAATTAGGGACATGAGGTCGCGGTCGTACAGCGTGGAATGTGTGGCCTTTTGTACATTTTTCTTGAGGCGACCCCAAGACGAATGGCAGTGCAAAAACCTAGTGCTGCCATAGACGTCGAAAGCGTCCCGATTATGAGAGGGCTCCTAAGCCCAAATGGAGACGGGCCGCAAAGGCATAGCCCAGGGGCGTTACCGGCAGCAATACAAGTAATCCAAGATCCCCTGAATCCCATTTGCGCCGAGGGAGGGCACTACGGGGTTTTTGGCCGGTACACCGGCGTAGGATTGGTTAGGGCCCCCACCCAGTACTATTTCAATGTGATCTAGGTCGGAATGCCGGTGAGTACGGCATAACCATCCCTCCACCACTGGGCTGAGAAAGTATCCCTTAGGTGGATTTTCCCAGCGCAAAAAATGCTAAAAAATATATTTAACAACTAATAAATAACTTAATATAAATCGATAACCAACAAGATTGTTGTCTGAAATTTCATCAAGAAGAATTTAAATTAAAAATGTTCTCCACTTACATCAATTTACATTGCTAGCACGACATAACGTAACCAAATGGATATTAATGTTGTAACCGCCTTTTGTAACTAGGTTAATTTTTAATTACACGTATACGGACTGTACTGTCAATTACAATATACCATCTGGATAGTTCACGATTAACTAATGTGAAGTAAGCGTATGGATGAGTGAGATGAGGTGGCGTGCTCCAATCTGTCGAGGAATTGTTTTTTAATTGCATACATACATACATAGACTCACGTCTGTTTCCCATAGGGGTAGGCAGAGACAACGGATTTCCACTTGCTACGATCCTTGCATACCTTTTTTGCCTCTTTTTTTTAATTACCCTATATCATCCCACTGCTGGACAAAGGTCTTTCCTCTCTCTTTCCATATATCGTGATACACTGCCACTACAAGCCTTGTGGCTCAAATGCGTCCAGATCGTCTCGCCACCGGAATAGTTAACTGTTTTTTTATAACTTGAATGAGGAGGTCGCTCGCCTGATGGTGAGCGCCACGCCTGCCTATAAACAGAAGCAATACCACGCAGTACTTTGAGTTACAAAACACTGCATGGCATTGGACTGCGGTCGCCCCCCAGATATAAGATGTTAAGTCTTATAATGCCTAATAATTTCTCTGGCTTCAATGTCCTTCAACACAGAAATGTTTACACACTGATGCTTGACGACAGAAATAGACAAAGCGGGAGTCAGCCCATTCATGCTGTATATAAAACTGTCTACAGCATGGCTCCACCACTCGATTCATGAATCTTTGTCCACTAGGTAGCCCCAGACAACTTGTGTAATTAGGCACACACAATGCACATCTGCGCATCTGTTTCCTATCATAATGTCGGTTTTGTTTAGCGCCATTTCTTCCTTGTGTATAATAATAAAAAATATTAATGTCTACTCGTAGCCCGTAGCCCATGCCGAGGGTCTTAATCGCATTAAAGAGGCCTGCGACCGTTCACGGGTTATTATGTTTATACGTTTTTATTTTGGGGTCTCGCTAATGCCGGAAAGGATTCTATGAGACGTGCCATTTCTTTATAACGTTCGTGTAAGGATAAGTTCTGTTTTGTCATTCGATTTTATATTATCACAAGTGTTACAGATGAAATATCATCTATATATATAAAAGCGAAATACCGCTCACTCACTGATTAATCACGACTTCTCAAAACAAGCGTTGTCATCAAGCGAGCGATCTCCTCGTCTCGTTATCTAAAGCTAATAAAAAAAGTGGAAGCATTAATTAGGAAGGCATATCCTGTCAGAACATCAGACAGAAGAAGAGGTAATCTATGGAAGACTATTCCATTCAAACATGATTAAATAATGTATGTGCCTGATTACAATGACGATATGCCTTCTGCTTACATATTTTATATACATTATGAGTAAATATTTAACATAATAAATACTTTCAAGTGAATATTTACATTACAGAATTAACGTCATAATTCAACATAAAAGTATTAAAATAGACACATAGAACAGTGTTCAAGTCCAATAAACTCTAAGAAACGCGTCATCAAACCGCAAATGCACATAAATAAAATAATAATGTCGTAACTCAATAAATTCTTAACCAAACACTATAAATATAATACGTATTGTGTAGGAACGGTGTTGTTTGGTGCAAGAGAGTTGACACCACCTCGCTAATTAATAACATACAGACGCCACACACCTATACTCTGGTAGTTATGTAAGCTACTGATTGCTTCTTACTATTTCGTAATATTACTTAAGACACCAAAAGGATCATGAACGCGTAGCTGACCTTAAAGGAAAGGTAAAAGGGATTGGGAAGGAGAGGATTTGGGCGTCCGGATATCTCACTCACCGTACGAATTGTAACAGCAAGCTGCCACTTTACACCAGTTTTCTGAGGGATAATGGGAACGACCCGGATGGCCGACCAATTCATGCTGTAGACAAAATTGTCTACAACGTGGCTCTATCACTCAAAAATAAACGAAAATTGCCGCAGCGCATAACTTTATCGTACTCTACTGTCTTCAGTGCTACAAAATAAAGCAGTTATTATAATGTTAAATGTAGCAAACATTTTCTGTAACATTAAACTGTTATGAATGACGTCGTTACCTTAACTACGCCCATTGGGAAGGGAATTAAAATAACAGGAAAATAATTTAAATAAATATCTAAATGATAGCTACATTCCTTCCACATGCCTTTATCCCACTCGCAGTGGGGTCGGCCAACATGCTTTTAACACGTGTTACAGAAAGATTTGGCTTGTAGTTTTTACGGCCGGCCGCTTGCCTGAAGTCAACACTTCTAGGGAGAAAACACCCAGACCCGAAACATTATATTTGTGGATGACAAAAACATTTGTCTCGGTGCGGGAATCGAACCCCTTGCTTCACAGCCGGCTACACACTTCTGCACTACGGAGGCTGTCATAGCTTTAGATACTTAAAAATAATACACACAGCAAAATGACTTAACGTTTCTGCAATCTTTTTTATAGCAGAGGCCGAAAAACGAGCAAGTTCCCTATGGTTGTGATCCCCACCGCCCATGAACATCCACAATACCTGAAGAATAATGTACCGCGTTACAGACCTTAAAGAAAAGGGATTGGGATATTGGGGCTCCAGGGTTTACGAATTAGTATGAATATACAAATCAACGTCCCGTCATCTGAGCATCTCCGAGTTGTAACAGATCTTGAACATTGGAGTTTGGTCATTATAATCATACGTTTGTATGTCTGAAATAAAGGAAGATTGCCAAAGTGCATAACTTATATGTACATTATTGATGAGGAATCTATAGTCTATGAACTATTTCTTCAGGATTATTAAAGCGAATGTCAATATATCAATAGTGTAATAGGCTAAGCACAAAATCTTCTATAACTCCAAATGCCTGAAATGTATTTTCTTGTTCCACAGATGCGTGCGGCCTATCAGACGTGTCACATATAGAGAGTCTACAGGAGAAGTCACAGTGCGCGTTAGAAGAATACTGCAGGAGTCAGTACCCGAACCAGCCTACGAGGTTCGGGAAGCTACTCCTTCGACTGCCTTCACTAAGGACCGTCAGCTCGCAAGTCATAGAGCAGCTGTTCTTCGTACGGCTGGTGGGGAAGACACCCATCGAGACTCTCATCAGGGATATGCTGCTGTCAGGGAGTTCGTTCTCGTGGCCTTACATGGCGACCATGTGACACACAATGTGGAGGCAGCTGGCGGCGGCATGATCAACGCCATACGGCTTCCCGCCGTATCTGCCGAGCCAGCGGTTCGACCCGTTCCAGAGGTACCAGCGTGAAATGCCGCAGCCAGAAGACGCGGTGACGTCATCCAGCGAATTCCAAGAGAATACCGACGCAAACAGCGAGTACTTCGGGTCGAGGAGCAGAGAAAGCGAGAGAGCCGATCCATGTCCCACTTTCGACCCGGTGTCAGCGTTCTACGCTCCTAAGTCGAGCGAGAATCAGGAGGTGTTCGACGTGGCGACCACCACGAATGATGCGCCGAAGAACTTACAGAAAACGTCGCTGATGATCGACAATCTTCTGAATATCCGCAGCCAGGAGTCGTGCTCCATCCAGGACATGAAATGACTTTAAAGTTTAGTGGGGTCAGTAGTGTTGTTAGTTCAAGATTTTTGTTCCTCTGTAAAAATATATTTAGTATAGGTGTTAATATTTAATTGTAAATAAAATGTTTTTATTATTGTAAATGAGCAATGAGCAATGAGGACGGACGTGTTTTCTACGAGTACGATGAATGAAACGAAATAATCTATTCGAATTTTTCCTCGTCGATGCCAACGTAGTTTTTAAGACTTAAAACAATTATGTAAAAAGCAATCCCAGTTTCCTGAACGCAATAAGTTTGTGCATCGGTCGTGCAATGTTGGTGTGTAGTTATATGTATAGAGATAAATTAATGAAATTGTTTGGACATCTTTATTATTTTTTATACAAAACGACAATGCTTCTAAATGAGGGAATTTTTATCTTCTTGGGCATAATAGTTTTTAAGCCTGGAAATTTGGGTCCCTGATTTAAAACCATTGAGTCGTTTCTATTTCTATTAATTTTTTATCTTTTTTCCAACTGGTGCTCTTTACTTCATATATTTGTACAATTCCGTGAAAGCATTTATTATAATGAAAAATATAGTACATCGCGTACAAAATTTATTGAACTTAAAGAATTATAACTTATTTATATCCTCGTGTGGTTTATTTTGTAACTTAGTGAGATACGTACAATTTATTTATGATTATATTTTCGGTGCTTACAGATGTTAACAAACTCAATTTTTATTTATAAACATAATGTTAATGTTTTCATTGCAAGAAGTAATGATTTTTTATAAATAATATTTCGGCAAAGTGTAAAAAACATGGTCAGTAACGAAATAATGTTTATTCATTATTTTTATTTATTCATTTATAACATAACATGTCAGACATTTAAGCACCAAAAATAAATTAATTATACAACAATTTATTTCGTTTTATGTGTTTACAATGTGTCACAAATATTTGAGCATTTTCTGTAATAACGGGTTTACACGGTTCGATTTTAATTGTTCAACTGATTTGAATCAATAAAAGCTGTATGGTTTTGTTGATCAATTCGGTTGACAGTATGCTCAGATGGTTCAAATCGCATGCGATTTAACAGTAGATCAATTAAAATCGAACCGTGTGACTCCGCTATAACGTAGAATTTTGATGCCTTAATCAACCTTACGTATAGTAAAATAAGGTTGAAAATGGGCATTTTTAAAGAGGAGCAATGTATTTATTCGCAAATCGCAATAATGTGTACAGTGTACGATGTAAAATAGTCGGTGTGTGTGCGAGAAATGTATGAAGTTGTATAAAAAATAATGATAATGAGGAATAAAAGATGTCTCTCTGGATTTTGATAATTTTGTTTTATTGAAAAACAGTCATCAAACAGCATTCATCTTCAACCTGCTTCTTCCATTGACGTTATACCTCTCAGATCAACATGTTACCGGAGGCCCAAATGCTGGGATAAGCAAAACCCCATTCCTATCCATTATGTTCGGGAACGCATCAACGATTCTTATGGTGCTGTGAGTGTTCATAAGCAGTGGAGATCAGGTGACCATCAGGTGACCTACTTGCTCGTTTGCTGACCTTTGCTATAAAAATTCTGCAGCTTACAGCTGTCATTAAATGTTGACACACGATGCGTTATGTCACCACAAGAATGTATAATAAATAATAATACTAGCCCTGTATTATACACGTCTCACTGCTAAGCACGGGCCTCCTCTACTGAATGAGAGGGGTTAGGCCTTAGTCCACCACGCTGGCCTAATGCGGATAATTTCGAAATTTTTATGGAGAATTTCTCAGATATGCTGGTTTCCTTTCGTAAAAGCAAACGGTAATTAATAATTAACACACACGTAACTTAATAAAGCCAGAGATATACTCCTCACTAGCCCTAAGAGCATTCTTGGGGCTGGTTTCGAACTTGCGACTTCCGTTTCAAGACGAGTAAGCCGCTCGCCTGATGGTAAGCTAGACGACTGCTTATGAATAGTTGGAGCACGACCCAAAACTTTGAATAACAAAGCACTGCGTGGCACTGCAGTGTAATTATTGGGCATTATGAGAATTAACGTGCACTGTTAATTCTCATAATGCCCCATAATTACACTGGCTACAATATCTTTCAAACCGAAACAAAACAGTATTTGCACACTGCTATTTGGCAGCAGAAATAGACAATGCAGCGGTACCTACTTAGGCCGGACTCTCGCATACGACGTGACGCTTACCATCAGGCGAGTAACCTGCTCGTCTCGTCATCGAAAGCTAATAAAAAGAGAGTGTACTACCACATATGACAAATACACCTTCTCACTGTACTCAGAAACGTTACTTATATTTAATTATTCATTAGTCATTTCTTAGAATTCGATTACGAGTATTTCTCAGAGACATCAGTTAAGATTATTTCTGTACTCACTCTTTCTTTCTTTCCACCTGCCCTTATCTCACTCGCAGTGGGTTTGGCAACATGCTTTTTAACACATGTTACAGAAATATTTGGCATGTAGTTATTACAACCAGCCACCTGCCTGACGTCGACCCCTCTGGGGAGAAACCACCCAGACCCTATATTTCTGGATCACAGAAACATTTTATCTCGGTGCGAGAATCCAACCCGTAGCCTCTCGCTTCACAGCCGGCTATTCGCCCACTGCGCCACGGAGTCTGTGTATTTCTGAGCTCACTAACTGAATTTAAAATATTTTCTGTACTGTGGCGGTCAGACGACGGTCCGCCCCATATAATATCAAACACCGTCGAAATTATGGTACGAGAAGGCGGACCTTAACATTAAACCGGGATAACGCCAGGCAGAAAGAAAAATGCCACAGACAGAAAAAGGGTTCAGACATATAACACCCTTCTATTTATCAGGGGTTAAAACAAATTTAATGAGTACACTAAATCGGTCATGAGAATTGACTCTAGCGTGTTCGACCGTAGATCCACGGACAGGTGCGCCATTGTCTCTCGCCCACGTGTGAGAACTGATTTTACCCATACTTTCTGATTAACTCATGGTTATACTTAACTGTCAATGGGTTCGATTCCCGAATGAAACATTCTGCTGTGATATTTCGATAAAATGTAGTTTGGTCGGAATATGTGTGTGGTAAATATGTTTACCAATTATCACATTGGACTGATTGACTGTTGGCGATATTTTAAAAGAATTAGGAATATTCCAGATACCCAATCAAAGAAAAAAAAAATCAAAGCTGTCACTATCCTTCCCTTTAAGATAAATACATGCCTACACATACATTATAAGAATATATGTTAATACATGGTTAACCCTTTACTGTATAAGTCGAGGCTTAACACGTCGTGAGAAGATAGCGTGTTGTACTTCGGAAGTCGGAACACAGCCGCGGCAGGTGTGTGTAGCACGCGATGACGCCCACGTGAGAACAGGAGGCCAATTCTCGTAATTTTAATTGTTCAAAATATCATTCCGATCTAGTCTCAGCGTCAAGAAAGTTGCAAATGGCATTCTCCTAAACCAATAATCAAAGTCAAATGTGAACATAGATCGTAATAAGATTGAATATAGAATAAAAGTTGACTGAAGCCAAAACGGTATAATGCTACTGCTAATGCTAGGTGCATTTGACGTTGATTACTGGTTTAAGAGAATGGCATTTGCAACTTTCTTGATGCTGAGACTAGATCGGAATGATATTTTGAACAATTAAATTTACGAGAATTGGCCTTCTGATTTAACAAACACGCAGATTAATTGTTATATTAATTGACCGATAAATTAATTTTTCGATACGTACGATTTAATAGATGATATATTTTACTTTATTTATTATTATTGCTAAGTAATTAATCGATTAATTTATTACACTGTACAAAATGAATGAAAAATTCATAAATTAGATTTAAATATTACATTAATTAAGATAATGAGGAAACGGTTTCATGTTCTGATTTAATTAATTAAATTAATATTCGTAAAAATAGAACGTGCAAATCAAAGCTCATTTCTATGCCATTTACTGAGAAGTAATAAAAAATATAACACATAAAGTATTAATAATACAGAATTATAGCTCATATTAATCGGACACGTTAATGAAATTCAATAGCGCTAATTTAAAAACAAGCTTTTAAATTAAAAAAATGATAAAGAAATTAATACTGTGACCAAATAATGTCTTTGTTCGAACTTTACTAATTAAGTGATAATTTCAGATTGGAAGATAAACGTTGATGACCCCCGCTGTGCGACGACACGACACGACAGTAATCTTTAAATCACACATTTTAAGGTTGTACCGAAGGATTTATTTCTGTCTGGTGTCATCTGGGTCCAATGCCAGGGTCCGCCCCACCTAACACAGACTTGACGGTATTCGGTATAAGGCGACCCGCTGTCTGAATCCCTAGACCCGCAACGGGAAGCAAGTTTCGCCAATGACTCCTCCGTAAATCAACAGAGTGTACTACAAATGTAAAAATACTACATGTAAATGATGGCTTTGGGCCGAAAATGGTGGCCCACGGTAATGGAGCATGAAGCATGAACTGATATCGTCTATCGTCTTTGTGGCATTTATAATGGGTTGACGCGTTTCGATTTTAGTTTACCAACTGAAGTTATGTGGTTTATGTTGATCAATTTAATTGAAAGTTTGTTCAGACGGTTCTAATCGCATGCGATCGCATGATCAACTAAAATTGAACCGTGTGAAGCCGATATTCGTGCGTTAATCAATAGTGTTTTGGGAACGGCCATAAGTCGTTTTCTTCCACCTGCCATTATCCTACTCGCAGTGGGGTCGGCGCAACATGATGTTTAACACATATAGTAGAAAGATTTGGCTTGTAGTTTTACGACCAGCCGCCTGCCTGACGTCAACCCCTCTGGGAAGAAAACACCTAGACCAGAACCAAATATTTATGGATCGCACAAAAAATTGACGCGGGAATCAAACCCGCAGCCTCTCGCTTCACAGCCGGCTGCTCGCCCACTACGCCACAGAGGCTTTATGTGGCGCGGTACGCATAGTGCCTACCAAAATCTGGTGCGAAATTTAAAAACAAAAATGGTATTATTCTGGTAGGAGTACACTAACAATATTGTAAACGAATCAGATTGTCAGTAAGATAGACAACGGAAGAGTATTTATTGAAATCCGGAAGGCCGCGCCACCTGCGAGGGTAGTTCCTGCTGGAATGTTCAATCACAACCCGTCACGCACAGCGCGGCAGCTGAGGACGCGTGGGAATGTCATAAATAATTTTTAATAAATCGTAATTTTTCGAACCGTAATATATAATGTGAGCGTATTCTCTATTGGTATATTGAGGGTGTCTGAGAAAGCAACGTTGGGTACACTGTAATAATAAAAACCTTTTAAAATAAAGAGTACTGTACAATCTTTTAATATAAAATCCAAATACCACTCACTCACTCACTCAATGATTAATTACGATATCTCAAAAATGACTAAAGCTAGGATCTTGTAAATATTCACAGCCAGCTACTCGCCCCCTATGCCACGGAGTCACATCACAAAATAAAACATATAACACTCCTCTTTTTGAGTAGAGGGTTAACAAAAATCTAAGCATGTCGAACATAAACAATAAAGCAGGTGTGCTAACTACAATCAGTGCTGTATGGCAGAAGTCACCAACCGTCGACGGTCACGCACGCTGATCCTTTTGTGTTCACACACTCGTCTTCCGCCAGTTGCAGCTATTTACCCGTAACACGGTGACTGGCGGAAATGTCGGTTTGTAGCAATTATGTTTACTTTGATTTTAAAATACAGTAAAATATTTATCTCCTTTTTGCCTGGCGTTATGCCGGCTTAATGCCAGGGTCCGCCTTCTCATCATGATTTGACGGTGGATTATAAGGGGTGACCTGGTGACCCCCACTACCCGCAACGGGAATAAAATCTCGCCATTGCCTCGTGTGACGTTGACATTGACGGCTTCGTCAATACACACAGGAATTCAGATATATTTTTTATTTTATTATGTTGATTTTTCAAAGCTACCTGTGTAACTATAATATCTCGCTTCTGTTTATTATTATTTTTATTTTACTATTTTTATTAAGCTGTTTATATATCTATATTCCCAACCCAAAAAGGGCCAACAGTTTTTGTTAAATACTGTATATTTCCTTAACAGTTATCCCTATTATGTACATACCACAAAGTATATAACTCCATATCACAAGCTAATAACACCTCGCGCTTGATTCAATTTCCTCATTCTATCCTTTTCAATACTTTCAGCGTGCCGCGAGTTTTCAGCGAGGCAAGGGCGGTGGGCGTGGCAGAGGTCGCCCAATGAGGTCGGAGGTCGCGACCCTCCGACCTCCCGGGGTTACGGTAGGTAAGCGTTAACCCGCGCAAACTCCTTAACTGTTCGCTCGATTGATTCATGCCTAAGGTTTGACGCCCCTGACTCGTATAGCTACACCAAGTACCTATGCGAAGAGAAGTTTGTTAACTAAAAAGCGTAAACATAATATCTTCTAATACACCCAACAGTCACACACATAGTCCTGACCCTACACTAGGTTTACCTATTTACCGATACAGGTAAACCTGTATCAGGAACTACGAGAGACTTGCGGTCCCACAACACCCAGAACCGAAACCAATGTTTGTGGATCATACAAACATTTGTCTCAGTGCGGGAATCGAACCCACGGCATCTCGCTTCGCAGCCAGCTACTCGCCTTCTGCGTCACAGAGGCTGTCAAGATATAAGAAAGAAGATTGACAAGGAGTGTTAAAACTCCAGGCTAAGAAAATAAGGTAAGGCCTCTATCCCTAAAGAGTAGGTAGAGATGCAACTAGTACATCCACGAACTTATTTCCGTGGCATGATGTGGTAGGTGGCAACAAATCTAATCCAGAGCAGCTCTTATGCTGTCTTGCGTGGCCATGATCCTTACACGTTCAGAAAAGAAGCTGTCGCCGTAAATACAATATCTCTTTCTATCTCGCTTTTGCCCGGCTTAATGCCAGGATCTGCTTTTCGATCATGATTTGACGGTGGTTTGATATTATGTGGGGCGATCCGCCGTCTGACCCCCACAACCCGCAACAGGAACCAAGTTACGCCATTGCCTCGTCCATTAATTAAGTGTACCACTTGTAGGCTTTGGGCCTAAGATGTTGGCTCTCATTTATTTAAACAATAAAGAACCATGTAGGCATATAAAAAATGATACTGGCTTATTCTTTCTTTCTGCCTGGCTTTGTACCGGCCTAGTGCCAGGATCAGTCTTCCTATTTAAACACTACCACTTCGCCTGATCTTGAGCCATCACTGTAGTGAGATCACTGGCTCTCAGGTCTCCCTCTAGTACATTGGGCCACCGCTTTTTGGGTCGTCTTTAGGAACTTATGCCTGGAATGATCTGGCTTAGGCATCTGCGAATGACGTACTTCTACGGTTGCCTCAAAACATGACATAACCACCTGAAGCCACATTCCCTGAGTTTATCAGCCACGTCACGAATCACCAATTTTAATACATTAATGTAAGAGCAGCGACAGCCCAGCGGGGAGTACGGACTGCCGAGACGAAACTTGCAGGTTCGAAACCAGCCCCAAGAGCATGCACCTCTGAATGTTCTTAGTTACGTGTGTATTGTTAATTATCGCTTGTATTAGCAATGAAGGAAACATCGTGAAGAAATCTGTATACCTGAAAAGTTCTCCATAAGAATTTCGAAGGTATGTAAAGTCTGCTAACACGCATTAGGCCAACGTAGTGGACTAAGGCCTAACCACACTCAATCAGTTGAGGAGGCCCGTGCCAGTAGTGGGACATGTGTAAAACAGGGCTAGTATTATTCTTATTCGTGAATATTGCAAATCATTTTACAATCAAGCGACGAGTCGTAGATCTAATCAAATAAAAAATACATTAATAAGAAGTGTGGTTATCAGGAAAGGCGTAAATATTTCTTTCTCAGCACATTGTGAAGTATGTGTAGATGGTTCAGATAAGACAGACACCCTGACTGATCTGGTAAACGCTACGCTTGTACACCTATGACTGTTGATATTGGATGAAGAATGCAGTGGAGTCGCCTCGTAATACAAGTGTGTTTACACAACAAAGTTTTGACAAATTGACTTATAAAAACTGTAAGTAATTTGATCACTGACATTTAAAAAAATATAAGACCGACATTTTCCACTCTATTTATCTTTTAGACGTTATAATTACAGTTTTAGATTTGGCTTATTCTGCTTGATGTCACTATAATTTCTGTTGTAAAATAATCATCAGAAACCTGCATACCTGAGAGTTCTTAAAAAATAATTTCAGAGGTAATATCCAACCCGCGTTGGTTCTTTGTGATGTAGTTCCTCCATCATTAGTAGAGGAAGGCCGTGACTACCAATGGGACAGTATAATACAGGGGTTATATTTATATTATTAACTTTTTCTCGCAGCTACACCCGCGTGAAGTAAATTTTACCGAAAAATATTATTTTTATTTCCCGTACAAACATTGCAAAGGTTGAATTTCGAAAAATGACTTCTCAAATGATTACTACATATTTACATGATCGATGTATTAAGCAACCCTTAACTGAGTCAATAAGATAGAATTAAGTTGTGTTACCTATTACTAATCATGGTACTATTTAAAAGACACTAAATTATTAATATAGTTCTTAGATAAATAGATTCATAAAGCCTTTATTCACTGATGAGTATCTTAACTTACATCGTATGATAATATAGTAGTTATATTAACGTAAATGATACATACATATGCACTCACGCCTGTAATCCCCGAAGGGGTAGGCAGATGTGTAACCAATACACCCACATTTCGCCGAGCGTATCTCCGTCCCATAATGTGATAGGGGGCGAGCCTATCGCCATACCGGGCACAAATTCCAGACTCCGGGCAGATACTGAGCATTTCGTAATAGAGAACCCCAATATCACTTTATACCCGACCCGGGGATCGAACCCGAGACCTCGGCGTCATCTCAGTCGCCACCGAAGCAGTAACGTAAATGACTATCGAAATAAAATAAAATATCTAAACACACTCCATTACCCTATTGTTCCGTAGCGTGCGCCTAATCGCGCGGGTGGTCGGCTCTGATTGTGATTGACAGGCGGACGTCACAGCAATCCTTCCACCACGACACTACTTCATCACCTTTACCCTATCCAATACCTCTTTAACACCCAGCCACCTTCCTACTCATCTAACAAGACAAGTAATGGACACTGAAGTTGAAGGTACAGTCGATGATACAAAAGTAATGGGAGTCCGACCGAAGGCATTGAAACTTTACTTTTGAATGGTGGATGGGTGAAGTGTCGGCGATAGTAATGTATGGCCGGACTGACAGCTCAGCTAGGATGTATGGGCTGAATTCAAACACCAAGCTCACAGGAACTGAATGATAGGAATTTGTATTGAAGAAATGGAGAGTTCAATAAAAATTATTTGAATATTATTTATGTGTTAATGTATAAATTTACAAAACATGCGTATTATCCCGTGTAGATTAAATAATGTTTCTCGGAATTCCAATTGAATATTTTAGGCCTTCTCGTACATACGCGATCTTCGATCTGCGAAAATAATAAAAACAAAGATATATTTGTTAGAATTTTTTATTATCGATTTGCTTTTATTTACGAATGCAAGATTCCATGTTAAAAAGCATAACATTGAAACACACCAACCTATTATACAGTTTTTTATCCAATTATATATTCTGGTAACACAATTCGGTTGATAGTTGTGTGGATCGCGGCAATGTGTAAGATCGCGCGAGCCCCCATACAGAATGTACTAACATAAATCGCAGCTCGTGGATCGCACAGGTCGGGTTCGCTGCTCTAGATTGTGGCAGTGTGTAAGATCGCGAGCAATTCCATACAAAATGTACTGAAAACATTTATCGCGGCCACAAATCGCGATCGCAGATCGCGGCAATCCGTGGAAGGCTTTTTCATTGTACCTCAGTAGATACGAAATCAATGTCTTGTGATTCTTGTGTGGGTTGCACCAACCGTCGGTTAAAGTTAAAGTTATTGTAACAAGCAATGATTGACGATGTCTACAGATGTCATTTTGATGGTACGAAACACAATTGTTACAGATAAATAATATATGATTGAATGCAGTCCAAAATGTCGACCGTCGAGGCATTACGTCCGTTAAACCAGCCTGAAGAAACTGGCAGCGGGTTTTTCACCATAAAAATTAGTCTGTGTCCTAATCTAGGTCTACTTATGTGCTAAATTTCATGCAAAACCGTTCAGCCGTTAAGGCGTGATTGATGAACAAACATCATAATTCACAAACTCACATTTATAATAGTAGTAGGATAGTAAGATGATAGGTGGTCGCTATTCAGTTGGATACAAATGTTTAAGGTACCCTCTCACCATGATATAGGAAAGTGACATTACTGAGCTTTATGAGACTTAACACTAAGGTGTTCTTACCTACCTACTTTAGGCTCGTCACCCGACGAGCGCAATCCAGTGTCATGCAGTGCTTTGTTATTTAAATTTATGTGTGGCGTTGCCTCTGTTTATGAACAGGCGTGGCGCTTACCATCAGGCGAGTGACCTGCACGTCTCGTCATTCAAGCTAATAAAAATAAGTGCAATCCCAATCGCCACAATACCATAGCACCCCACGATGTGTCTAGAAAATTCACTTCCTAAATCTTTCCCAATGAGTACGTGACAGTAAAAAAGTCCAATAAACACTCAGAAACAATAAAAACCGTAATCCTGCGGAGGGCGGCATCAACAGTGACAACATCGGAGGGCACTCTGAGCCGTTGTTTTAGCAACTACCGACCCTAATGAAATTGAAGACCGACTATACGAGAGATGTGTCAATTTATATGAAGATAAAAATATCAATATTACCTTAGTTTTTTTTAAGGCATAGGCCGGCAAATGAGCAAGTGGGTCACCTGATGTTAAGTGATCTCCACCGCCCATGTACGCCCACAATACCAAAAGAGTCATGGGTGGCCGACCTTTAAGGAAAGGGATAATTAAGGAATTGGGAAGAGGAGGGGGTTTGGCCCTCCAGATATCTCACTCAACGTACGAAATGCAGCAGCAAGCTGCTACTTTACGCCGGTTTTCTGTGAGACAGTAGTAATGACCCGGACGAGCCGGCCCATACATGCTGTAGACAAAAGTGTCTACAGCGTGGCTCTACCACTCAAATTTATACATTTACGATGTCTCTCTCGTGGTTTTTTTATTAGCTTAAATGACGAAACGAGCAAGTAACTCGCCTGGTGGTAAGCGTCATGCGTGCCCATCAACAAAGGCAATACCACACAGAACCTTGAATTACAAAGCACTGCCTGGCATTTGACTGCGCTCGTCAAAAAATATTGGATCTCATGTTCCAAATCTCATGTATGTATATTTATTCTACGTTCATCACGAAATTAACAGCCTCTGTGTGAACGAGTTGCCGGCTACGAAGCGTGAAGTCGTAGGCTCGATTCCCTCACCGAGATGTCAAATGTTTGTGTCACTCACAATTATTTGTTTCGGGTCTGGGTGTTGTGGGAAGTTAGTTTCTGTTACCCACGATACAGGTTAACCTAGTATGGGATCAGGACTATGTGTGTGACTGTTGGGTGTTTCTTTTTATTGGCATGGACATTGGACGTGGAAAATTAACAGTGAACGCGTGCTTTAGCGTCGAGCTATATGTTAATATAGAAGATAGGATGTTTTAAACGAAAGTAGTTGAGTTGTTTGTTTTGACGATGTCAAAGGTAGTCCAAAGGTATCTTCTTTTTCTACCAGGAGTTATTCCGGTTTAAATGCCAATGTCCACCTCACCACATAATAAACCACCATAGAAAACAGTAAACATAAACCATCAGTCAAAAATATTGAATCTCACGTCTTAAATCTCATGTATACTCTTCAATCCATCGCGAAATTGGCGTGGACGTGGAAAACAAACGGTGGACGTGTGCCCCGCCGTCCGCACTGCGCACTTAGCGTCGCCCTCGTAGACACTTCTGTCTTAAAGATAGCTTGTTGGAGACATATGAGAATAAATAAAGTGTTACTGTGTAGTGGAATTTAAGCAACGTATAGTATATGATATAGCTATTTCACTCCCCGTAGTATCAGATCCGATTGCCTGGCTAGGACTTAAATAGCGCATTTCCTTTTTTTCTTGAATAACATTCGACATTCGACAACTATTTTAATAAATATATATCGTGTAATTTTAGGATGTTTAGATTTTGACAAGATCCGATACATAAACACTCTCTGTCAGGTGTTAACGAACCTTAAATATGACCACACCATTTTCCAACATGTTGTATAGGGGTTTATGTCCTGATGATATCACAGATCATCACAGTAAGAATAATGTACCATGTGTCATAATTAACCTGATTGAATATAATAAGGACTACATTGACATACATTGTTTTTTTTTTTATAAATTTATCACACAATTCACATCCGAGTACAAAACAACAAATCCAAATAACAACCGTATTGGAAGACCCGAAAAAGAACCATTTACATGCCAGATTTGGGGCACCCTTCACAATATTAGACTACAGGTGTCAGCCATAACCCAAAACAGAATATGAACGAAAATAGAACAATCAAGTGATCCCCACTCAATAACATCTGTCGCGGAAAAATAAATTTCGCCGGCGAAACATTTTAGCGTAAATTTGAAATTCCACTTCGAATTGAACCAATTTACATAGTCATAAATACATTTGATTCCCGGCGACGCGACATTGTCTTGGACTACGGGTAGAGGTGGGGTTCTTTGTCGATATCGATGTATGACTCATCGATAATTACAGCAAGCACAGTCGCAATGCGACAATGAATGAAAGACACAATAATATTCATTATAATCGCATATTTGCCGACACGATGGTGTTCCATTTTTAATTTTTTGTTTATAATAATTAAAATACGTTTCAAAATGGAACATCATCGGATATATCCTAGGGTGGTCCGAACCACAGGTAAATCGTGGTTTAAATTGATCAGTTTGCCTTTAAAATTTTTAAATTAAATCTATATTACCAACTACAATGCCTATTATTCGAAATAAATAAAACCTACAGAAATAAAAATAAATAAATTTGAAGTCACAATATTCTCTACAAAAACTTACTACATAAGCACTCACGCCTGTAATCCCCGAAGGGGTAGGCAGAGGTGTAACCAGTACTGGGTGTACTACATTTCGCCGAGCGTATCTCCGTCCCTTATGTGATAGGGGGTGAGCCTATCGCCATACCGGGCACAAATTCCAGACTCCGGGCTGATACTGAGCATTTCTTCATAGAAAAACCCAATACCACTTTACCCGACCCGGGGATCGAACCCGAGACCTCAGCTGCATCAGCAGATAAACTTACTGTATTACTATAATCCATGTTTATTATAAACTATGGCTTATGAATTCGAAACTCATCATTAACTTTGCTGTCATTTTGTCGAAACGCTAAAAAACATTTGCTCAGCTCTATCTCATCCCGTGGGGTGAGTTGGCGCCCCTGAGGGTTTTTTTCCAACAGCAAAGATAAGACGTGTCACGGTTGACAGATGTCGCTGCGTTCGTGAATTGTGTGCACCCACGACGAGTTGTCATTTGTTTTTTTATTCCTACTTTTGTTTTAAATTGTCACCAGCCAGTCAATGTTTCATAGACTTTTATTTTTCTCCAAGATTAGAACTTATGAAAAATCCATACTTTAATGTTATAAATTCGGAAGTAACTCTGACTATCTGTCATGTTTTTAGGGCCAAACGGCTAAGCGAATTTTAATAAAATTTTGGTAAGGAGATAGTTTATAACCTGAGAAAAGACATAGGGTACTTTTTGTCCCAAAAAAAGAAATTCAATTCGCAGGAAATAATACATAGCTATACCTCCTAGACTTGTATGTAACAGAGCCGACTCTACCATATGGTGAAAGAAGCAACTGCTCCAAGCGCTAATCCAGGGTAGACCGTAGAGGCACTGACCCCAGATTCGAGGTGCCTCCGCGGTCCGCATGTCCATTCTCAGAGTTCACATACCATGAGGCGTTCATAGCCATTTGCACTCACAAATAACGAGTTCACACGGTTCTACACTGGTTGATCAACTTCTAAATTGCATGCGGTTTGAACCGTCTGAACAGACAATCCATCAAATTGATTACAAAAGACTTGTGATTGTTTATTCAAGTCTCTTCTTGAAAGCGATTTGACCCGTTTAATTAACAAGTTAAGCAACTTTGGCGCGGTCAATCTATAGATGGGTGACCATTTAGTGGTATATGAACTGAGTGCCCCCATGCTTCAGAAGGTACGTAAAAACTCGGTTCCGGCTGTTTTCAACTGACAGCAGGTGAGGGAGGGGTAGGCAGAGTTGTAACCAGTACACCCACATTTCGTCGAACTTATTTCTGTCCCATTAAGTGATAGTGGGCGAGCTTAACACCATACCGGACACAATTAAGACTCCGGGCTGATATTGAGTTTTATTAACTCAATATCACTTTTACCCAACCTGGGGATCGAATCCGAGATCTCAGCAAAGCACGTACTCATTTTAACTGCGCCACTGGGGCAATAGGAACAATAGGCAAGGGGTGTCATATTATGATCTCGCTCCGTCGTAAAATTAGTCTGAACACTGGCATTAAAGATGCACACATCTTCACATACCACCACTTCGATTCCCATAAAAAAAAACTATTGTAAAGATAACGTCCAAAAATCCATGTCTTTCACTTTGATTAATGAATCCAATGCCGATGCGCGTGGAGTACAAACGACAAGAAAACAAACGCCAAATATCCTAATGATACGTGTAATGGTGCTGAATTTTGTCAAAACCATTAGCAATGCCGTTAAATTTTCCCTTTAAGAATGACCTGTTTACTCAGGTTCGCTTGCCCAGTTGGACAAATATGCTGTCGCTACATCATTAATTATCTTTTGTTAGTTATTTCGCACGGTTGTTGCGTATTTGGACGACATTAAATTGTATACGATGTCCTTTAATGTGGGATGATGGTGTTGTCGGAAAGAAATTCATTAATTTCAATATGTCCAAGAATATTTGGGATATTCGTCTGAATACAATTTACGATAGTAAATAAAATTTGTTCTTCCAAAGCGGTAAAAGCACTTAAGCCAGACCTAAAGCCCACGACAAAAATAAAAAAAAATGTGCCAACTCTGCCAATGCAAAAATGCCAGTTTTGTCTACAGCATGAACGGGTCGGTTCGACCGGGTTATTACTGCTTCACGGAAAACCGACGTCAAGTAACTGATTATAATTGCATTTCCTTTGGTGAATGACATATCTAGAGGCCCAACCTTGCCTTCCCAATACCTTAATTTTCCCTTTCTTTTAAGATTGGCAACGCGTCAATGATCCTTTTGGTATTGTGGGTCATACGCGGTGGACACCACTTACCATCACGTGACCCATTTATCAATTTGCCGATCTATGCCTTAAAAAAATGTTACACGAAATTTGTGCAAGAGAGCAAGGCGTTTCTTGGCAATATTTACTTGCTACACGCTAACATGGTTAGGATTTTAGAATTACCTATTAAAATTATTACTTTATGAAAAATAACTGCTAATATTACTGCTAGTCCTAACTTTCACTGCATGACATCCCAAATAATTCATCAAACATTACTTAGAATCTACCTCCAATTGCCGCCCTAGAGTGCACAGCCGTTACATTCTGCGACAAGTATTGCCCTCTTAAAACGTCACACATGTCTCCAAAGCATTTAAAACTTCTACACCAAGATTCAACACTACCCTCGGTTTACCTCAACATTGCTGCTACACCAAGCACGTTTAAAATGAGTCACTTAAAAACCCAGCAATGTATGTAGCAAAGAATGAGACCACAAGTCTACGAAGCGATGAAAGTCGTCATCAAATACGCATCCTCTGAGGGCGGGAATCAGTTTTAAAAGCCATTAGATGGGGTGGCAGGGGGATGTAATTAGGCCGCGTTAATATTTAATAAGTGGTACGCCACGCAGATTAGCACAACCGCGCCCAGCTGTGGCCTGGCTGACACCTTCTGTGACTCGCGGCGGCTTTTAAAAAACCCACTCTGTCAACGGTGCCTCGTCAAAAATTAATTATGTTATGCCCCACCATTGTAAGGAGATTTGGGGCTAATGGGTTTGCAATAACGATGTCAGTTTTGGTTTATAATGCGAAAAATTGTTCCTCATGTGTAAATACCGACGAAAAATAATTCTATTATATGTCGAATGATTAGCGGCGAACCTAGTATCAAAGTTTTCAAGCGGCCAAAAGGCCTCTGACTTGGCTTAATGACTGATGTCAATTGATAGCAGCCGGGACCAACACTTAACTTGCTTTTGGACGCATGGAGACGCCTGTTGAAATATCGGTCACCCATCCATATACTGATCGCGCCAAAATCGTTTACCGATTAATGAGTGCAATTGGCTATGAGTGTTTCACAAAAAATCAGGAATATATAGTTGGATCCCAAAAAGTCTTAACTGCTTTGAACAACTTGTTCAGACAAAAAAGCAGTTCTCATCTACTTATGTAAGAAAGAATTATTAGAAGTCTATCTTAGTTGCCCACCCAATACCCCGTGCGAAACAAGTCAATATCTATATCCGACAGCTCCGGTGGCGCAGCGGGCGAGTAGTCGGCTGCGAAGCGAGAGGCCGTGGGTTCGATTCCCACACCGAGACAAATGTTTGTGTGAACCACAAATATTGGTCTCGGGTCTGGGTGTTGTGGGACCGCAAGTCCCTCGTAGTTCCTGATACCCACGACACAGGTTTACCTAGTGTGGGGTCAGAGCTATGTGTGTGACTGTTGGGTGTATTATTATTATTATCTACAAACGCATTTTGTAGATGATGAACGAATTGCTTCCAAAATTCATTCTTACTAGTGACTTTCGTAAACAGGCCTGGTGAATATTAAAAAAGTTTGTTCAATAAAATTCATAATTTTTATGTACCTTCTAATACTTCTTATGGACGTTATTATATTGTGATTACTAAAGGTCATATCTAATCATTACACACAACAATGAAGCATTACACAATGCATTACTTGAAAATCATTACAATAAATTAAGCTATAGTATACACTATAGTATCATAGGATCCTGGCCTTTCAGTCATTCAAAAGAAACATATTTATCAATCTAATGCTGCATCAAGTCTGTATTATTAGATTATCGTCATCGTGTGTTCGTATTTCGTAGAGGAAGGTTCCTATTCCATCATACAATCACCAAACTTCGTGGAATCCACATTAAAAGGCGTCTCTTAAAACCCTGCCAGCCTCAAGAAAGAGGTTCGAAACATAACATTATCGTTGCATAACCAAACAGTAGCTAATTAATTCAAAAGCCGGCCAAGTTAAAACACGGCGGAGTGTAATCCTTTCACCCTTTCTGTGCTATTAGAATTATATGCGAAGATGGTCCCAACTCCAAACATCTGCCGGTTAACTAATGGCGGATGCATTATTAAAACCGACCGAGCTTGGGGACAGATTATAGGTCCACCCTTAGATGTGTTGACGACGTGGCTTTTAGCCGTTTTAAATTAAATACTTACTAACTTTAGCTCGCTCTCTGCCTATATCCTAATCAAGGTTATGATCTACCAAATCAAGGTAATGTACCAAATTTTATTAATTTAACTCATTCAGCTGCTAACGAACATCCAACTTTGATGTTTATAATAGTAGGGTTTAGGTTTACTATTTTGTACGTTAAGAAGTATTTCTTTTACTTAAACGTTGATTCTTCTTAGAATTTGGGAATGGCTTTTTATGCGCTTGAATTACAAACTCGTCTAATGGTACGCCTTTGTTGTGCGCAGGGAAATCCATATTACGAATACCTTCCCAGCCCTGGGTGGAGGAATGATTACGGCGGACTCACTGGCCTTTCGACCTAGGTCGCATAGAATGAATACTGGATCGGGGCCTTAATCAATTTTCCTATGCCGGTGTACCGGCTAAAACCCCGCGGCTACTTCCTTCAGTACAGGAGAGACGGTTCCAGGAATCCTGGATTAGCCCATAAACAAACGCAACACTACAACTTTGAATTATAAAGTATTGCATAACAAGTTTTTTGTCACCCCGAGAGATAAGATGAATGCAGTATTTTTACTGGCTTCAGCGTCCATCATAGTGGAACATATTAATGCTCACACCTATTACTGCTTGCTGGCAGAAATAAACAAGCAGTCATACCTACCCAGACGGGCTCTTCTATTCGAGGGATCTACCATCTAGTAAATTGTAGCTAGTGAACTATCCTGCCCACACATTCGCCAGTGTAACTCCTGTGCACCAGGATCAACCAGGGTACGTATTTGACACCGAGCAGTGAAGCTCGCCGAGTCCCTGGGAATGTTAAGTTATTAGTGAGTAAAGTAGCAGCATTCTGCTGCGTTTCGTACGGTGAGTGAGATATCCGTAAGCCCAAACCCCCTCCCCTTCGCAATCCCTTAATTATCCCTTTCCTTTAAGGTCGGCAACGCGCCTATAATTCTTTTGGTATTGTGGGCGTAAATGGCGATTACTTAGTGCATCAGCACTTGCTCGTTTGTAAGCCTATTCTATAAAAAAACACAGACCTTTATTGGTCTGAAATTGTGAAAATAATGACATGTTATTGTATTATTACACAGAACAAATTCACTCTTAATTTTTTATTGGGTTTTCCTGCTGTCATTTTTGTTATTCCAGGAATTTGTAGTTTTTTGTAAAGATAATTGAATGCTAAGAATGTAATAAGTATTATTTTGAATGGTATTTCCTATAAGCAAAATGTCAACAAATCGCAAATATTGGTCACATATTTCAGTGACACGAATTCTGTCTTATTTTCCTTGTAGATAACAATTACTAAATACCCGTTATGCCGAAATTGCGTACTATTAATTAAACTTAAACGTTTACACATAAGTTTATATAAATTTTTATATTTATTTGTTAAAGAAACATGATAGGGCTGACGAAGATCTTTTGGTAATATTACTATCGTAAACAGAGTTTTTGTAACTTATCATGCAAAGAGTGCAGACATGCAAGTCTTTGAGAAGAATGTACAGCATATACAAATGGGAAAAATTAAGGTATCAAATAATTTAAAAGTATGTTGAAGTAACAATGGTTGTAAGCCAACAAAATCTTTTTTAAATCGAACTCTCATGGAGAAGCCTACGCGATATTAGTTTTTTCCATAAAAAATATTATAATTGATTAACAACTCTACCTATAAATATATTTAAAGCTAGAAATGATAAGTCATCCCAGAATTGACTCTTTCCCACGTGGACGCATCATTAGATGACCGCCATGAGAATTTTTAACCTATCAGTCACAGTCAGGGTCTTCCGTACCAGATTAGCATACGCGAAAATCACAATAGCAAACTCAAGAACGTAATGGACGAACTATGAATAATTTTGATACCAACACAAAAGGGTTAAACAATGATTATTTCTATAAAAAGGTTTATTAATGTCATAAATGAATCATGCTCGGTCCGTTACACCGGTCGCGGGCAGTTGTAGTGTTGACTCCATTAAAGTGTTGGTTTTAATTTTTTTGATGCTAAATTCGGTTGTTCCTGAATTTATTGCGTTACGCTTGTTAAATTTATTGTTATTTCAAAGCTGTTCATACTTTCTTAAGCGTTTTATTACTGTATTTAAAACTGCGGTTACATAAAAAAACTATAAACTAATAATGGGCATTGCTTCGAACTCCCAGACCGGAAGATTTCGCTATAAGAAAAAAGAAACGCAAAAAATCATTTAAATCCCCCGACATCTATTAAAAAACACCGGTAATGACTGAACTTAGTTTATTCAATAGTTAAGAACCATATCGATTAACCGCCATTTTCCATAAATGATCTTAGTTTGATTCTCCGGATTGATCGCACAAATCAGCCAATCAGAATAAAATTTGAAGATCACGTGTATAAATTACCAAGATTGATTGGTTGATTTCCAGGATTTATTCGGATAACGAAACTAGGATCATTTATTGATAATGGTTGTAACCGGCTCTCAAAAATAATCCGCATTTAAATCGGTCTACTCGATTAGGCACTACATTTTTTTTATCCAAGCACGATGATGTGACTAAGTACATTACAGTCCAAATATAATGGTGACCGTCTCAAGACATTGATTGCATCTCTCGTCGTTCACTTATGCCTAGCCGACACCTTTTTTTATAGCATAGGCCGGCAAACGAGCACGTGGGTCACCTGATGTTAAGTGATCTCCACTGCCCATGTACGCCCACGATACCAAAAGAATTATGGGTGCGTTGCCGACCTTAAAAGAAAGGGATAATTAAGGGATTGGGAAGGGGAGGGGGTTTGGACCTAAGGATATCTCACTCACCACACGAAACGCAGCAGCAAGCTGCTACTTTACATCTGTTTACTGTGAGACAGTGGTAACAACCCGGACGAGCCGGCCCATTCATTTCGTATACAAAAGTGTCTACAGCGTGGCTCTACCGCTCATAAGCTAAATATAAAATACTTTTAAATAAAACGTATTTATTTCAGGTTTACAATTTGTTTAATTAAAACCGAATAATGTTTAACTTTTCTGACTACCCTATAAGACTTGTAGACACCTTGAATATCAAGTATCATTATAATAGGCAATTAGGGTCGTGAAAAACAAGAAATCTAATATAAAGCGACCTGCAATCTTACAACATTGCTTTACTTTTCATGGCTCTTTTAATACTGGTCGTGTCTAAGGGGTTGTAAATGGTATTTGTTTTGTCGTCATCTCTCAGTAGTTAAACAAACAATACATAAATATAATACCATTGTTAGTTTCCCATACAGGCTATTGTCAGTATTGTCACCTTTGTTTGTTTTTTCGACTTCTTTTGACGTAACTTTTGTTGACCGGGATTTTTTGTTCTGGCCATTTTGGAAGTATTCAGATATTTGTAAAATGAAATTTTACTTTGTAGTTTTACTTCCTATAAAAGTGTCAGAATGTGTTACTTTTGGGTGTGTTGTGGGTTTCACGGTGTGTACGGTAATTGTTGTTCTGTCGGGTATATACCTAGTTTTTTTTAATTAGATTGAGTGACGAAACGGGCAGGTCGCTCGCCTGTTGAAACTTTGAACTACAAAGCCCTGCATGGCATGACACATAAACCATAAACCATTTATCACCCTGAGATATAAATTGTTAAGTCGCATAATTCCTGGTAATTTTAATGACTTCAACATCACATCGCAGCGATATGATTTTTTTCCATTAATTTCATTTCAGTTTACAATTAGCGCAGAAATCTATCTAAACATACATAAAAAAGCAAAAAAAAAGAGTATTGAGTAATAGTAGCCAGTTTAGTATCGGAACAAAGGATTAGCCTAGCAACTAATCGAAATATTATGTATGCAAATACTAAAACACACAATGCCACCGTTAACAATTTACCATGAAAAATTCATAACCATAAAAAAAACATAAGATAACAATAGAACGTTTCCAAATTTACCTATCCTTTCGCCTCGGAAATTCTAAAAATTTCACCGCTGCGCTCGCGTCATACAAACGTCAATCAAATACCACACAACTTGGTGCCAAAGGTCATCGATCATCTTACTCCTCAAACTTACAATATTGCTTTGCTGTCCATCAAATTTCCTATCCATACCAGTTTTTATATTTTTCATAGCATCTTCAGAAAATTTTACATTTTTAACCGCACGCATAACGTTGTATTTTCTCTCTAACATCTCCTTTCGTTTTTTGCTCGTGGGATCAATAAGGAGTTGTATACTTCTAGTGTAACGTTATCTTTATAAAACTTTACACATTTTTAATGCGACATTTAAGCTTTAATATATGTTTGATCATCAAAATGTGCATAGTTAATAAACTCAATAATACACAAAATAAATGGTATCGTGAACGAATATCTCTCACATTTTCATTAAAACGTAATCCGACAGGTATACCTAGATCTAATTTCTCACAGCTAATAAACATATATTTATTTGCATTTCAAAACTGTCATATGCAAAGCATTTTTTTTTTTATTTATATTCGTAACTAGCTTTTTGTTCAGGTTCTATCCGCATAGTCTTTACCGTCATATTTCCGGGATATAAAGTAGGTAGTCTATGTTACTGTCTGGCTCGATTATTTTTCCAAATTATTATCGATGTATTGCTCAGTTGCTGCGTGAAAGAAGAACAAACCAACTAACCCACATTCACATTTATAATGTTATATCTAATTTATTATTAATCAGGCTCTATTCTTCATCTCATATTCCGATAATCTACATTTTCCTAGAATCTGTTTACGAAAATACGCAACATCTTCTACTTAATTAGCTGAATATCCTTCCATTTTATCATCGACACAACTGACTTATCTCTTATTTTAATGATGTTTAATAAATACTAGTTTAATTATGTTTACCATCACGGAATAATTAGATCCAATTAAATATATTAATTAGTTTTGCAACGTTTATCTTAAGGTCACTTACAAATTACTTGAGTAAATGTTATATTACCACATCCAAGGATTCATTGAACATTAAGATTAATAGAGGAATTCCGGCTTCATCTGAATTACACTGGTAAAGCAGTGCACTTTAATACACGTGGTCACCAAAGTTAAAGTTGCCTAACACACATTTAGCACATGAAAATTGCGCGTTTGAAATGTGGTTCCTTTGTTTTATAAACAGTGTTGCATCCATGTTGCATCACAGCTAACGCATATTAACAAACTTATATATATAAATTAATCTTATTTTTTCAGCCATAGCGATTCTGGGTACAAAATATAGTCAACTATATAATCCGTAGTCTTAGATCGCGAGCCAGTATAATCTTTTATAGTCATGCTTACAAAGATCACGCATCCAGAAACATCACAGGCTTTCCGCTCCTGATTTTTTGCTTCTAAACATGATTGTCATTCCGTCGAGTAAACAAGTCCATACAATGAGCGAGTCACTATCCCTTTTTTATTAAAATCGGTGGCTGAATGGCAACAAAGGGTTTTGTTCCCATTATGAGTAATCGGACCCGTTCAGGTGTTATATTGTGGTGTGGTCCATTAATGGACTTGTGACGCAAATTAAGGGATGTTATTTATACAAGCCAGTTCGAGGATCGTATTTGAAATGACCGTTGATAGTCAGAAGATTAAATACTCAAAGCGCCTTTTTATATCAGAAGAATCATGGACGCGTTGCCGACCTTAAAGGAAAGTGATAATTAAGGAATTGGGAAGCGGAGGGGAGGTTTCGACCTCCGGATATCTCACCATACGAAACGCAACAAGTTGTTGTTTCACGATTTTCGGTAAGGCAAGGCAAAGACCCGGTCGAGCTGGCCTATTCGTGGTGTAGACAAAACTGTCTAAAGCTTGGTTCTACCACCTGTAAAAATGCTTTTTAAGAACATAGCTTGGTCGATAGAATCTATATTTCAATACTCATTTTATTCTGTTAGACTGGTACTGCCAAATTTGATTCCCGTTGTAGGTTATGGGAGCACGTCAACATGTTGCCCCACGTTATACCAAGCACCGTCAAAGCATGATGGGAAGGCGCACCCTGGCATTAAGCCGGAATTATGCCGGGCAGAAAGAAAGAAAGACGGTCATCGGCTAGCTAAATTGTTTTATAAAAAATTAGTCCCTGAATAAAATATTCTTAATGCAGACTTAAAATAACCCATTAGGGACTTCAGTTAATTCCATCTCTTTTCTTCTCCTACTTATATGATTCTACGGATTATGTGAGTTTTAAATATTAATCACTATCGCAATAAGTTAATGAGGAATATATATGATAACATACAACATCTCCACATTCATACATAACATGTATTTAAACGTCATGATAGTAAACGTTAAAAACTTACATTAAAGGCACTGTATCTTCATTGGTGACATTTGATGGTGAAATATTGCTGGAGACAATATTTCAAACGTCATGTACCACGAACACCACGTATTGATAGTTCAAAATATCATTGCTTATATTAAATAAATAACCTATTATATGTACTCAGTCGATGAAAAATTCCAAATTACCAAACTCAAAATTATTTGATGGTGTAAACGTACATCGTATAATAGATTATATATGGAGGTAAGGAATCGAATACTTTGTACGTCTTATTAAATTTATAGCCATTATACAATGCTTATGGTACAAGCCAAATAATTTTAACCGAAATTAAATTCAATCACACGCCGAACCTCTGACCTGGTACGCTCTAAACATGTTTTTTACTCCGTTCACCTAAATGTAACATCTCCATGCGGTTTCAAAGCATGTAATAAAAAGTAAAAAATTACGTTTGTATAATAATATTATCAAAATTCATATGTGAATGAAAATACTAAATTGAATTTAAGGGTAAATTACTAGTTTCCATTGTTTGTGATTGCAGATCTAATGGCTTCAGTTTTATATGCAACTTTCTTTTGCCCTCTGTAACTCGCTAAATACTACTTGTATGTGATACGTATCTTTGTAAGACATTTTTTATGCATATAGTCAAACTATTTGCATAAAACCGAAACAAACTAATTTATTCCTTGATTACTAATTTACAAATTATATTCAGGTTTAAAACTGTCATCACCCAAAATTAAGTTGTTATTCATTTTTAATTAAATACAATTAAGATTTTCATTATTGATATCAAAAAGTTTTCTCTTGATCCGTCAGATTTCAAAATTAAACCAAGTAAGGGGAAAAGCTACTATAATATTTCAAAGTGTGAGTTTTACATTTAAATGTTAGTCATTGAAGCTAACGGTCCAATGAAGGAACTATTTTCGTATAATAAATTAAATGACAAACGTAAAGACCGGTTCACGTCTCACTGTGTATAATCATTAATTTCGTTGTACCGACGATATCTTCGGCGACAATTTTGATGGTGTTTTTGTAATACTCTGGTAATGTGCTATGACTATTTCCTCGCTTCTTAGATTCATTAATTCTGCGATTTGCTAAATCTATTGTGAATTGAAATATATCGCGTGTTGTAGCATTAGTTTGGGGTGTCCGACAATACAGAATATAAGTTCCTTAATTTCTTCTAAAATATCCTATATGGCGACATATATAAACCCACCTTAGAAAAGAGGAATTCCTAATTCGACGCTTCTTATATTATTTATAAGATATGTCCGCTAAATGTGAACAGATTTCAAAGATTATTTATATTATCGATAGTACCTAATACCTATAGTCCCATATAAATATTGTGACGGTCTGATGATGCAGTACGAGAAAATAGTTGAAAACTCTTCAACGAATAACGAATTAAATGTTTGTTTTATCATCTTGTTTTGTTGTTCTATTAGTATACATACATATGCGTGTGGAAAAAATAAATGGTTTAAATGGTATAATAGCAAATGTATTCGAAGTTGGTTTTAAAGTCATTGTAAAGTATTTAGCCAAACAGATTAAGACTCGAAATAAATACAGAATTGGCCGAAGAGCTAGATCCAACAACTAAATTAGCTCTTGACAAATCGACAGGCAATTATGGCAGGTTCTAAGCATGACTACATTTTCTTAAACATATCGCAGACGAAGCAGCATTTGCAATGACGTTTCATAAATAATATCTACAATGAAATATTGCGGTTACGGTACCTTAAGCCCAACAAAACTGTTAGGAACTCACATTAAAAACATTACTCTTCAAACACATTATTCTCAAATTTATACCGACCTCAGTAACCCGGTACACACACGAAACGTGTTTTCTATTTGAATCTCCCTAACTTTTATAAATTCTGCCTCGTGTCCACTGTCACCGGTGGCCATTAAAAAACAAATTTCATCTCAATCCAAAACAATTTTTTATCCGCTAACATCCAAAGAAAGCGTGTTGGTCGCGTGGTCATTTTAAGAAAAAAACCTAGAGGGATGCTGCGCGTGGTCATTTTTAATCATATTTTTTTATTGTGATGTAAATTTTTTATTGCCCGTTAATATGAATCGACATGACAGGTGAGAAATGTTGCCACTTGTATTATTTATTTATGAGTAGAAATGTTCGCTTATTTTTATAAAATGTGTTGATATTTTTAATTCTTTAATTAATGCTCTAAATGGTTTTTTGCTTTCTTATTTATTAGAGATGGAGCTTTAAAAACAAATTGCTTGAGTAGATAACATTTTAGCTATAATTTAGTAAAGTTAGAAACGTATGTAGAACATATTTATTTCTTGTTCAAGAAAGTAATTTATTTAATCATTCAGTTTGGCTTGTAATTTTATTTATGACCAACAACAATTGTTAGAAATCTCAATGTTTCAAATTTCTCATGAGTACAAGTTGCCCATACTAATATTAGCAAACTACAAAACACGCAATGCCATCCTAGGAAACAACTGACCACTAAACATCGCAGACCCGAAATTCATAATTCATAATCGGACCCTAAGCGGAACCCGTTTGGTGCCAAATCCGTCATTAATTCGAACACGACAAAGGCCAGACGACCCTTCAGACTAGAAAAGACTACAAGCATAATAGTGAATCTCCTTACTAGTTTAAGAATGATAAATTGCTAAATGCAGTCGGCATGTCCATTTCCCACAGATATTAAAACGGCTGACAAAAGATGTAGCCCCAAGTCCGATCGCCCGCTGCGGTATTCAATACGTACAAAGTCATTGTTTGGTGCATGCAAATCCTTTTGAGTACTTTTTGGATGTGAAATTGGAAAAGTTTTATGGATGTTTTGATGTTTTGTTTTATTGAACGCTAATCGCTCTTGTGTGCGCAATCTTTTTGCACATCGGCGTATTACTTTGAATGTCTTAAGGATCAACCGTACAATACATATAACTGGACAATTTATTACATGTGAATTTATCTATATTGATTAATTATATGAAATCAAAAAATCGCATGGTTACTTTATCATTCCTCTTTCCATAATATACTTACTACTAATTAGTCCTTTCACAATTCACAGCGTGATATACAAAGATTATAAACTCTAACTAGTCAAAAACCAGTCAAGTGCAAGTCGGACTTGCGGACCGAACTTTCCGCACCCGCGGTTACTTATTTTTATTTGTCAGGTTATCCGCCACAATTTCACATTCTGTGAAAATTTGCTAGCCACCTTTTACGATTCGAAAAATAAAGGCAAAGGACAAATAGACAGACAGACGGCGTAGGCTTAATAATTGGGTTCCGTTGGCACCCTTTGGGTACGAAACCCTAAAAATTAATTAGACTCATTAACTGATCTTTCAAAACATGTTGAACCATTATTCCAAAGGGCGTGATGCAGAAGGTAGTCTAAGTACACTTTAACGGATGACACCAAATCTTCCATCCGTCTCCGAAAAGCCACAATGACCAAAACATCCTATAGCATTAATGGATAAAAGAGCCGATACATGATCAGCGCATCAAAGGCTCTCGTATAATACTTTCATTAGTGTAGGGCGGGACGTCACTCGCGTCGTTTGTCACCCTGACCAGACCTTTTGGCTTGATTGAATGCTTCAACACTTGAGCTGCTTGTAGATTTTTTATGTTCATCGTTAATAGTTAATGATAAGTGAGTGGTTCATTTCATGAAAATGGTAGTTTTAATATTTATAAACTATCAATTCTATAATACTTTTGCCAGAGAATGGTGTTGCAGCTTTGACTATAAATAAACGCAGTAATAAATTTTAATCCAAGTTAGTTATAGCTATTATAAATGTAACTCAACAAACTGTTGTATATCTAGATTATAATAATTCATAGCAACCTCAATTACCATAGATTGCATCAGAATATGCATTAATTAATATAGATATTTATCGATCCCAAAAACAAACAAAATTCTTTCTGTTTTAATCATGTCACTCCTATATCACTATTACAAATTCTAATTTAATCACATTAAAAGGTAAAATTAAAAGTTAAACCCATTAACATAGTCTTATAAAGCTCAAACTATAACTTTCTTTAACAATCTCATCATTAACTTTATCGTTAGAGACATCTTTAATTTCAAATGCAAAAATCCAAACAGAATTGATTCCGCCTACATAAAATGTTGAATCTCATGCTACCGCGTACTCAGGCAAATCGTATAGATTTTATCCGAGGATTATCTGAGGTTATCTCACATCTTTGACTTTCACCAAATGTCGAAGATCCATGATCGAAATTATTACTATACTTTACTTTGCCGGTTTTGTATTTTGTAGGTTACGTAAAGGCGGTGGTTTATAAGCAATGGATGGTAAAATATATTAACAAAATACTCGATATACGTAAACAATGAGTGTAGTGGGGCCGTAGCAGATTTAAAGACAGTGGGACAAATGTTTTCGGAGACTGCTTTTGAATGTAAATTAGATTTTCCTTACCATTAAGACGTTTATGTGTTGATAGTATAATTATTTCTATATATTATTTCTCAAAGGTGTTTTTGTCGGTATGCCATAACTTCCACAATTCTTCATCAAATTTAATAATTAAATCACTATTTTAAAGCTTATATTTGCTGCTAATGACTTAAAATACACAAATGTTTTAGAAAAAAGATCAAAAATTTACAGTGCCATCAGTAAAATAAATTTTTCATCTTTTTTCTACTTTTGTATAATCAACTACTTTTTTGTATTTGTTTAACTGACCACATATTTAGGTACACCATTTGTCTTAATAAATACGTGATACAAAAAGAATCTCCTCATTGGTACGAGGTGCCTACCTGGACTGAGAATCCGTGAGGTTCTGGGTATAAATCCCAGATCAGACAATCTCAATTTGAGGTTTCGCTACGAAAAATTACTCTAGTCCCCGAGATTGGAATTTGTGCCCGGTATGGCAATAAGTTCGCCACCTGTTATGGACGGAAATAAGCTCTGTGATACTTGGGTGCAGCACGAGTTGCACCTCTGCCTACCCTTTCGGGGGTACCTATGTATGCAAATCCCACTATTCTACTTCCTACTACTATTATAAATGTGAACGTCTGGATGTTTATGAGTTTGTGAATTTGGATGTTTATTATTCAATCACGCCTTAACATCTGAACCGGTTTCGATGAAATTTGGCACACAGGTAGACCATGACCTGAATTAGGTTATAAGTTACTTTTATCCCGGAAATTACCGTTTCGCGGGCAGAGCCGCAAGCAAGAGCTAGTAATAAATAAATATTATCTTGTTTGTTTATTTGTACACATCGAAATAAGATAACTAGAACAATAACTCTCGTATGAATCTGCCAAAAAATACGGCGCCACTTACGTACACATGCAAAGGTAAAATCACAATTAACACTCATACACGCAATAAAAATTAATGAACGTTCAAAGTCAACTTTATTTCATAAAAGTTAATGCCTAAATATTAAATTTCTAGATCCAGATACGACGTTCTGCACCGCGCAAAAAATTAGATGTATCAAGTGTCAACTAGAGATTATTATGGACAGACTTTTATAGCCCCGCCCCCTTGCACAGAGTTTTGGTGGGATATTTTTTTTGCTCGAGTTACGTCATCTTATTTCGATATTTGTGCACTGAGTGATAGAGCCACGCTGTAGACAATTCTGTCTACAGAATGAATGGGCCGGCTCGTCCGGGTAGTTACCACTGTCTCACAGAAAACCGGCGTAAAGTAGCATCTTGCTGCTGTGTTTCGTACGGTGAGTGAGATATCCGGAGGCCCAAATACCCCTCCCCTTCCCAATCCCTTACTTATCCGTTTCCTATAAGGTCGGCAACGCGCCCATCATTATTTTAGTATTTTGGGCGTACATGGGCGGTGGAGATCACTTCCCATCAGGTGACCCACTTGCCCGTTTGCCGGCCTATACCATAAAAAAACATATAAAAAAGAAAATCGACCAATAAATGTGTAACCTACGTTAACCTCAAATTACTTTTCAAAATCTATACATTGAAGTAGTCCATTAAGCTCGATGTTCAGTTCTGTTACATATTAGGGTACTACATGTGCATCCACTACGAAGAGAAACGTGCTCGAAGTTACATAAGTATTTATGTAAAAGTTACGTCAGCTATCTGGGATGGCTATCGGTCGCGCAGGCCCCGGCATTGTTTATGCGACATTTTGAATATCGGCATTGTTCAATGCGTTTATATATTTACATTCAGTGTTGTAGCTTCTGTTTAATACTTGGGATTAAGACTTCTTTAAATTGTATTAGAATTGTTGAGCTAAAAAAATTTTCTTTTTTTTTATAAATTTTGATAATGTAAATGACGCCTTAAACTGAAAATTCGTTTGGTTATCCATAATATATGAAATATACACACTCTACGAATGAAAGGAAGATGTCTAGGTTAGAATGACTAATCCAAAAGTCTATTAATACTTTTATATTTTTAACAAAACTGACAAACTAAATGTGCAAATCGAACCCGCGACCTGACTGCTCACCGTCTTCGATGTAAAAGTCATAAACTGAAGTTACCGTGAGTCGTTTGAGTGGACAAGATTTGTTATAAAACGCCAAACAGCAAAAACTTTTTAATTAACAACAAAAAAATTACCCCACCGACAATCAAAAAGCACGAAACTTTTTAAATCAAAAACAATCAACCGAAATGAGAACCACTCAAGAAATTATAAACAATTATCTCAATTTTTATAACAAACAAAAGAGAAAAAGATGGAAATTTCTCCGAGTTGACAACATCCATCTCAATCAATTCACATCCCCGAGGAGTAACCCTTCAGTCCCTCGCGACTCAACCCTCCCATAACCCAATTAATAGGGTAACTCTACCACATGACCACAAAAAATGTAAATTGGAATATTAATTCGATTCTGGAAGTCGATACGGGCAAATTGAATTAGAACTGTGTGATATTTTACACTGTTGATGCACTTCTTGGTTTGAAAGAAGTCGGTTCTTAGATAAGGATAAGGGTTAGAAGATCTCTTTGAAAATTACCACTTTAAAAAAATCCATTTTAATAAATAAGATATCAATCATCCACGAGACCGATCACGAAATTGAAAATACGAAACTTATTACATGTCTTCGTCCTACGATACAGGCGAGTATCGTAAGAGAAAACACCTTCATCTTTAAAGAGGCTTATGCCCTTAGCTTTTTAACTCAATAGAATTTTAAGATACATGTAACTATTAAGTCGAAATTAATTTGCCTTCTATCAACAATCTAAAGCAATCAAATCTAAAGGAAGTCACGGATCTTCTAAGAACTGTCTACACCGGACGCAAAATGATTTTATGTCACTTCCATTTCTTACAGATTTATATTAATATGCAAATATACAACGGTCTTGTCTAATTAATTCAATCTACCAACACATTTACTCCGAGATAAATATCTCTCAACTGATAAAATCTAGACGCTAATAAACAAATGAGCGATAATTACAGTAGTGTCTCTCCCGGTACACGGCAATAAAATCAGGACAAAACCCGTTTGTGTACAGCTCATGTTGCCTACAGGACGTATAAATAAAACTACACCAAACAGATTAATAGCGCAGTCAGTGGTACGTCACTTTACCCTATTTGCGACGTTTCAAACGCTCTCCACATTCACCATTGCTGCTCAAGTAAGCAACTTCAAATGTGAGGTGAGAACTAACCATCAATGTATGTTTGACAGATTTGTACGCACGATAAAGTATGATTAACTACAGTCGCCTAAATTCTGTGTGGTCACACGTCGAGTTCCGTTCAGGATATATTGAACGGAGTGATGTTTTGATGCTTTCGCGATCGGAGACTAACGAATTGACGAGATATGTATGTTACTTGATCTACATTGCATGTTGCATGAGTAAGGGATTTCTCGTTAATGTTTCCGAGAATTATTGGACAGATCACTGTCAATTTTTCCATTGCATCAGCAATGGAAAAATATAAACAACTCAAAAATAGATATTTAACTTAACTGTGTTTGACACTATGGTTGAAGTGGCTTGACCACAAACACTGTTAGACTAAGACATTATTTGGGTAAGATACAAAACCAAAATTATCTTATCGCGCTATCCAGCAGAATCTACAACAATAATAAGTTAAGATGTGTGCTGCCACAAAGAATGTCCAGAATATTAGAATAGCACCATCCTTATTCGTATTAAGGAGTGTTAGCAGGCTACTGAAGTATTTCTAAATCGACTACATTACACACATTACATACAATTATTTGTAAGTAAAGTATCCATTCTGGCTATTAAATTTAATATCCATAATCCAAAAAGACAATTCAAAAACCCATAACGGCACAAAGATAAATTTTAAGAGCGCCAAATGGAAGCCACTTTCCTCATTTTGATGTAAATCTCAATTCGACCTAATTAAACCGTATTTTCAGAATAGACAACGTTATCTTTGAACTTACCTGCTTTCAGCTTTCATCCCTAGCTATCATTGTTCGAAAACATACTAAATATTGTAACCATTTTCAGCTTTATATTCATAACATTAAAGTTCTAATTGTTTTAAAATATTTTGAAGGTAAAGTTCAGATTCTCTTGTCACAAACCCCTCCTCAGACAACATTAATAAGGCGAATTAAGATTAAAATGATATTAAATTTTGATATTGTGTTGTATTCGGATTATTCTCAAGGAAATTTTAATATGAGCTTCTTTCTTTGAGGGCGCTTTGTGGCATGAGGGCTGTTTGTTCTATGTACCTGTACTTCTATGTACACCTGAGTACTTTGAAATATAAAGATTGTTTGATTAGAAAGTAGAGATTTAAGACTCAAAAACGATCTGCCAAGTATAAGCGGAATTATTGATTACATTTGTAGAAATGACAAATGGCTTAGCATGCCATCTATGTAGACACTTTCAGCCCTCAAACTTATTACAAAACGTAGACTAACTTTAATGCTGATTCTGGGTATAAACCATCTAGTTATGTGTTGCCATAGTAACTTATTATTATAAAGCAAGAATAAATCTAGTCTATGAATAATAAGTCCGTCTAAGATTTAGCAGCTTGTTGGTAATTAATTTAGATATATAATTTGATTGCTATTGAACGCAGATTTTTATATCTTTACCTACCTTTTGAACCTATTTGCAAAGGACGTTTACACACCAAATTTAAACAGATAGGACGACAAAAAGTGTGAAACATAATTAAATGGGAATGAGTTCCGTACATACAAAACCCATCAATTAGCGACGAGTTGGGCACGATCCATCACAATTTTGCAATGTTTTAATTAAAGGTAGGCCCGAATTTGTCCATCGCGACGTATCTACTGAATCCACTGTATTCTGTGCATTACGCTTTGTTTTATATGTGATATTCTACTGTCTATTATCTACTTCTACTTATACTAGTCTTCTTCTACTAATATTATAAATGTGAAAGTTGTGGTGTTTGTGAGATTGTGAATTTGGATGTTAATTAATCGATCACGCTTTAACAGCTGAACAAATGCAATATAGTATACAGGTAGACCATGATTTGGATTATGACACTTACTACTAATTGGGTTACGTTATTATCCCGGGAAAAGATGTTCACGCAGATAAAGCCACGAGCAGTAGACAGTTTGTTAAATTCTTATTACCATCTCTTAATAATTCATAATTTTTATTTCATCTCGTAATTCTGCTCAAGTTTTGTTACGGTAATAAATAAAATTGTAGTATAACTCAATCGCAAAATGAATATCTGCATCGTAAACCATAAGTTTCAGTGGCATTATATTATACTGAGACATGAGCACTTCTATCATGTCTATAGTTTTAACTTAATTCTATCCTTGGATTGCCAACTTTGAAGCTAACTACATAAACCAATGAAAAAATTTAATGAAAGGATGAAATCATCATTGGTCATTTAAGCAATTTTAACAGTGCTTATGATAAGTCAGTACAAAAATAAAAAGAATATATCAGAAATAATAAGGACTTATGTATCCATAGCATCATCAACAATACACTGGACAATTAATGACACTAAAACTATTAATTTTATACATTTGTATATATTATTATCTAAGTATAAAATCGCACTCTGTGGCGCATTTGTAATGCGTACGCGGTACAACTGCTGTGCTGAGGTCTCGGGCTCACGAAATGCTAAGTATCAGCCCGGCGTCTGGAATTGTTCTTGGTATGACGATAGGCTCGCCCCCTATCACCTTATGGGACGGAAACTGTCTGGCGAAATGCGGTTGTGCAGGTTACACCTCTGCTTACCTCTTCGGGGATTACAGGCGTAAGCCCGTATGTATGTAAAATCCAACATTGTAAAACTTTCTAAGAGGTGTCGATATGGACCATAGGCATAGAATCATGATTCTAAGAAATAACATTCCTAACAAAAACTCACCAACATTTCAGTCCCAACAGTCATCAAAACGCTCTAAAAATTTAATGGAATTTAAAATAGAAACAACATGAGCATTTATCAATTGTCAATTTCTTTATCGAAGTAAGCGAGCGTGAAGTGTTCATAAAAAGGCCTGACGCTCAATAGGGCTTGATTAGCAATGATTGGAGAGCGTCTGCGGAGGGGTGTTGAGGACCGAGGGACGGAGGGGGGGGTACTGACCCTTCCATAATATTAATTATTCAAAATACGTCGTGGACTTGAGTGAAACTGGAGTTTTCAAGACGTCTTGTTATGATGTATTGTTTGTGACGCTTGGACCGGATTGTGTGACTGAAATATCAAAATGTGTGAATTGCTGACTGAACGAAAATTAGTATGTATTCAATGAAAATTTTCAAAATAAACTAAAACAAACGTGTATTTGAATTTTGTAAAAATAATAAAGGTGTAAACTAAAAATGTATCGAATACACATTTTATGGAGTTCTAAATTCAAGTCTCATCTTATTAAAAAACTAATTTATTTACAATCTCAACTTATCAATAAACCAATTTATTGACAATCTAATCTTATTAATAAACCAATTTGTTGACAACTTCAATCATAAGACGTATGATATTTCTACTTTTGATATCAAGTAAATTAAAGATTTTGGAATTAGCTTAACCATCAGTCTTATAATTCTTAAGCCATTGGGTTGAGTCAGCTACACTAGCGGTAGCATCAGCTCCTAACCCAATGTCAAAGTAGCCTTCTGCATCGTATGATAAAATCATAATAATATCATTCCTATATTTTGTACTGGCTCACTACTGGGAACAGTGTGATACTCGCAGGATAATGAGTGGTTAGGATTTCCACCAAGCTGGCTTAGGTTAAAATTTTAAAAAGTATATCCTGGAAGCTCTACTACGCGTGGACTTGCGTGCGTTGGTAGTTTATCGCCACTCTATATCTATTTATATCAAGCTTGACCTAAATATGCAAACACAAATTTAAAAAACTCCCCCATCGAAGTCAATCAAACCCCAAGAAGGAACAAAAAACCCACCACCATATGATTGGTACAGCGTGGATTGTGTAACGAGACAAAACGAGCGTTATTAAAGAACCCATCACCACACAATGGCTCGATGACAAAACTCCTACTTTGAACTGCTTCCTAATCGTGGGGAAAACTTTATTTTCTGGGTGGGTTGGGCTTCGTGTTGATAACGTTGCAGTAGGCCCGATGAGTGTTTAATTAAATAAGTTATTATTAAGAACCTAGTTCTTTCTAACAAGGCACAAAAAAATCTGCCTGTTTTACTTATAGTTACATCACTTAACTCTCTTCTATTTATTTTGAATACCTAATCTTTTATAATGAGAATATTATTAAATGTTTAGTAAAAAAAGTTTCCTTAAAATTGTTTGCTACCTTTGATGGACTATATATTTTTAAACTCTTTTGCAACGCATGATTCTATATTTTTTATAAACAGCTGAATGATAAGACGAGCAGGGAGCTCGCCTCACCTGTCCATAAACAGTAGCAACACCACTTTGAACCTTGAATACAAGTGTGCCAAAATGTTAAGTTTCAAAATGCCCAGTAATTGCACTAGATTTAATGCTTTAAAATGGGAACGCAACAGTGCTGACACACTGCTGTTTGCCGCCATAACTAGGCATATAGGCGGTACCTAACCGGGCGGTCTCTCACATACTCGAGGTAACAATAAAAAAGTACTACCCAGATAGAGTCTCCATATTTAGACAAAATTCAAGAAAGTAAAATATAAATTACTCATACTTACAGTATTTTCTTAAAAAGATTTTTCAATACACTGAGACCCGATTTCAATGTTGCACATCGGGAAGATATAAAAATGCTTCCATTAATTGCTTGCATCAGCGGTTATAAACATTAGGAAAATTTAATTAACGCGGTAATTATAGAAGCAGAAACGGTATTACTGCATCCAGTTCGAAAGCAATCTTGCTTGATGTCATTTCGTAACTTTCTGTGTAAATTACTTCTTCATTTTAACGTGTATGTGTGAGTGATACATACTATCTTGGATTATACAACAATCGCCTTTATTGTGTTCCTGAATTTATCCCATTATGTTACATTTTGCAGATTATGTTTACACAGCTATAATTTTATTTCAACTTGCATTAAATTATGAGCTTCTTATGAACGATTTATTGCCACATACAGTATTTCACAACATGTGCTATCCTTTTAGTGGTTGGTGTCATCACCAATGATCCGACTTGTGAAAAATGATAGATAGTGTAGACTTTGCATACATTTGCAGAGGCAGTTCCGGCAGCAATACTGCAGAGTGTACTCAGGATCTACAGGGACTGTCTCAATTGCACCGAAGAAGGCCACCACGGAGTTTTTATTCGGTATAGGTATAGCATAGTAGGGTATCGGCTTTAGGGACCCGATCCAGTTGTCGTTAGGGATAAAGACAACTAAGTCGGATGGCTGGTGAGTCCGGCATGTCCATCTATCCACCACCGTGGTTGAGAAGTTATACGTAAATGTGATTTTAACCACAGTTAATAAGGCATACATCCGATATTTTTGTGAAAATCTCTGAGGTATACAGGTTTCCTCACGATGTTTTCGTTCATCATCAACGCGAGCTATAATTAACAATGAATTCACACGTGAGTTTGAAAAGTCAAAAGTGCCCGTGAGCTCGGTTAGTGTGTTCCGTTCTACTAGGCTGTCGCCACTTTTTATTATATTAGGCTATGATGAAAAAGGCGATAGCTCAGCGGGGAGTGGTACGGACTGCCGAGACGAAAGTCGCAGGTTCCAAAACAGCTCCAAGAGCATGCACCTCTGACTTTTCTAAATCACGTTTGTATTCATTGTTAATTATCGCTGGTTTTAATGGTAAAGGACACATCATGAGGAAACATGCAGACCTGAGACATTCTCCATAAGAATTTCTATGGTATGTGAAGTCTGCCAATCCGAATTTGGCCAGTGTGGCTTTATGCCTTGGCCTTACACTTCTCATTCAGTAGAAGAGACCCGTGCCCGGCAGTGGGACGTGTATAATACAGTATCAGTATTGTTTTTTTTTTAGGTTATGATCATATACAAACGGAATTGAATACGCTGTCACCAACTGGAGTAGTCCAGATTGCACACTGGTTTGGAGACAATGGGCCGATGGTTTTGTTCGACATCGGAAGGGGCTGCAGCGCGCGGGGGTGGGTTGTAATGAAAAACGCGCCACGGCCCACGATCACCGCTCTGACTTCATCCCTTCACACTTTCGATTGGAATTAAACTTGTTTTTGTTTGGCTTGTTAATCAATTGTCAAAGAATTGGTATGCGGTATGCCATTGGGATAGCGTTGAGTGATGTACTCGTATTACAAGAATTTTGTAGTGGAGGAATGTGTAGTGATATGAGATTATACACGACCTTCACGAATCATCCTTTTAAAACCAAAATTCGTCTTGAACCAGAAATTACGAAGATTACGACCAGCAGTGCCAGCTGACATAGTACTAATTCACTTAAAACTGCTGTAGATCCCACCTACTAGTTAGAATTTGTAAGTTACTGGCCACCCTTCGGAAAAAACAGGATTTGTCCTAATTGGAAACTATTTCATGACCTAAGGAAGATATTATTAAATCTGTAATAATAAATCCTACAGTAGTTGATACCAAAAGTATTACAAATTAGTCATCAATCAAAATAGTCGTAGAACATTGAAATTATAAAAATATGTATTAAAACTTGCGGCAGTGAAGGAGCGTGTTCAGTAGAACAATAAACAGTGCAACAATGCTGCGCCGTAGATCAAGATGCGCGCCGTGAGGAGGTGAACAATGCACAGCCGAGTGGATCCTCGCAGCCGGCGCTTGCGCAAGCTGTACGAGGTGGTTTGATACTTGAAGTACAGTTTATTTCGTTTTGTATTTGATATTTCGGGGTTCTGATCAAAGTTCCAAAGTCCAAGTTTTAGTTTTTTTTCTTTTAGTTTTATAAATTTTAGTCCTTAGGAATAAAATACTAAAATCAGATTTTAAAGTTAAAATAAAAAAAAGAACATGCCCAAATTTATACAGTGTCCTTTTGTCTGAATATGTACAATAATTATGTATATGATGACCTCTGAAATGCTTGTTATACCAACATAAAAATATCGTTCTGATTTGTTTACCAATAATCATATATTTACTATATCATGTATTTGAGTTTTGTATTCTAAAACCTAGAATTAATTTCAAGTAAATGTTGCTGCTCAATTTCTCCAAGTGAGCATTATCTGTCACCGATTTACGGAGATAAATAAGTTAATCTAAAAATAAACAAGTTCAACATTAGGTTTAAAAGGATATTTAAACAGACACAATATTTCGAATCAGGGCCTAACATAATAGTTTGAAAGTATCAAAACGATTCCATCGCAAGTACTTGTGCTCTACTAAATACCATGTTATAAACCAACCGACAATGTCCTGCGGTCAATATTAAACTTTTCATTGTGTCTTTAACGAAAATATACCTCCTCCACACAGACATTTTACATTTCCCACGTCTTTTGTACTCCAAAACTATTTATATCTTCGGTATCGTCAAAATCAAAGGTACATCTTACATTTCTATAGACGCTTTGTTGCAAATTGTCCAAACATGCGGTTTGAGGCATTATTTTAAAGATTTTGGGGTCAAACCTATAGTTTCGCCGCTCTTTGGATCATTTGATACTTGGGTATAAAGTGCCGTGGGAAGATATTCGATTCTTGTTAAATGTTAAATGGTCCAAATATTTCTTTGTTGTTATTATGTTTCTAATGTCCAGTTTGATTGTGGTTAACTGTAAAGAGATTGAAATTTATTACAATAATTCACTATAAGATTTCTAAAATTATCCATTGATAATTATGTGTTAAAAACTTATTAACAACAAATATGCAAAAGAAAACACCAGTAAACATATCTAAATTAAGGCTCCAGTTAAGTTACTAATTTATTTTTACATGAAGCAATGGAATAGCGTAAAATAAGTCTAGAAAAAAGACTACTAAAGTTGTTTAAAATTCTATAACACCACATTGGAATAATTTTTAAATATTTTAATTCACTTCAGACATCTTTAACATAGTCTCCGGCGGACAATGAATTTTTACATCTCTCCATTTATTATATACTTGTGATTGAACTCCACTTCAGGGTGTAAAATATACTATATTGCTCTACGTGGCCAATGCTTATTTATTATTTAAGTGGTTATAATTATTCAAATATCTGGAGTGTAAGTGGACCACCAACATAGAACCAAAGACAACCTCACCTGCACGTGGTACACTTTGCTGTTCAACGCACGAGGCAACAGCGCAACTTGGTTCCCGTTGCGGGTTGTGGGAGTCAGAGAGAGGGTCGCCCCAAATAATACCAAAAGCATCGTCAAATCATATGCAATTGTATTTGACCGTAGCTACATAGGCACCGACTCTAAAGAGACCTATATAAATTGATGGTTTATACTTTTCAGTGTTTTTATTTTGAAGTCGGTTTCTGCGTTTTGTTAAACTTATTTTATTATAAAATTTTTAGTGGTAGTTACAGCAATGTCATATAAATTCCAATACATACAATAACACAATTGCGACGCGTGTACTGCTGTCCGTTGAGGACTTTAATTTTTTTTACTCCGTGCTCCGTCATCAGTTCTTAACCAAATTTATATGGGACCACATAGCAGCTAAACTCTATCGAACGTTTAGCGTAGCGTTTCGTACGGTAAGCGAGATATCCGGAGGCCCAAATCCCCTCCCCTTCCCAAACCCTTATTTATCCCTTTCCTTTAAGGTCGGCAACGCGCCCATGATCCTTTTAGTATTGTGAAAGTACATGGGTGGTGGAGATCACTTACCATCAGGTGACCCACTGCCGGCATATGCTATAAAAAACATAATTTGTTTATTACTCCTTCAGGTATACGACCCTAATAAGATAGTATAAAAGATCATCCAAGTCAAAACACTAGCGTCGCTTCATGGATCACAGTCCGACATCGATATGCAAATGTTGTAATTCGTCAATAGCCGGCGGGTGTCGCTAATTGATATCTGTTTGGGCTGTCCGTCTGTCCGCCCGTCGCGACCGCTGCCACTGGTGCTGCCCCTACACCCTCGCTCTCTATGAATTATTCATTTGCGATAATTGGTCATGTGTATCAAGATACAGATTTTTTGGCTCGACAATAGAATTATAACAAAACTTGATGTTTTTAGTACAGTCCAAAAACCACGTCGTTGGCCTTCAGAGTATCTTCATAATTATTGGGTGATTTGTAAGACGATGGACGTCCTAAGAGTGTTTTTTTTTCCATAAAATTGAACAACTTTCTTCAACAAATAGGTCGAAATATGAAAAAAGAAATCGGTTTTCCAAACAAAATGCAATCAGCTGATTACTCTTTTCTATGGAAACCCCATATTTTTTTCCTATTTTGATCCATGTTTTTTGAAGGAAGTTGATCAACTTTATGAGAAGAACACACCTTTAGCTCACGTCCATCGTCTTACAAATCGCCGGAATCGGAATGTTTTCTTATTCGCCTAAATGACGAGATAAGCAGGCTGCTAACTGGATGGTAAACACCACGCCTACAAGGGTAGGCAGAACTTTAAATTAATAATTAATAATCAGATAACCGACGTAAAGTCGCAGTTTGCTGTTGAGTAATATACGGTGAGCGCGACATCCGGGCCCAAATCCCCTCGCTTCTCTTCTGAATTCACATTCCTTGATAGCGGGTTCACACGGTTCGATTTTGGTTGATCAACTACTAAATTGAATGCGATTTGAATAGTATGAACGGACCTTCGATCGAATTGATCAACAAAAACCTTACAGCTTTTGTTGATGTGGTTAAAAAAAAATTGGCGGGCGGGCGGTGGATATCACTCACCTTGAGATGAACCACTTGTTCGTTTGCCAGCCTCTGCTATAAAAATGAATTACGAAGGACTGCATGGTATCGAACTACGCTCGTCATGAAACATTAAATGTTAGTTTTATAATTCCCAATATTTCACTGGCTTCTATGTCCTTGAAACTATACGAAACGCATAATATGCGTTATTATAATAGACCTACCACCTAGTAAAACTGTCTCCGTAAAAAGTATACATACGTACGCACTCACGCCTGTAATTTCGCCGAGCGTATTTCCGTCCCACGATGTGATAGGGGGCGAGCCCATCGCCATACCGGGCACAAATTCCAGACTCCGGGCTGATACTGAGCATTTCGTAACAGAAAACCCAATACCACTTTACCCGACAAGGGGATCGAACCCGTAACCTCAGCGTTGGCCTCAATCGTAACGCGTACGCATTACAACTGCGCCACCGAGGCACCGTAAAAAGTATCCGGACATAAATTTCACTCACGAGTCGAATTTAGCTTCTACGAAAGAAAAATACAGAATCTTTTAAATTACTTGCTTAGAGCTTCAGGAAATAGTGTCGAAAAGTTCTCAATATACTATGACATAATTGAAGCGCATTATTCTATGTTGAAGCGTATGACACGTCACTGATGGTCCCACTCATTTTTATAGACATTAAATCTTCCATAGCTTGTATTTACCATAGCGTCCAATAGACCAAACCTAAAACCATAACTTACAACTTCGTCTATTAAGTATTCCGAATCTAAACTGTTCTAGTGAGGGGGAGTTCGTAAAAAATTGATATTTTATTGCGGCGCGGGGTCCGCTTCTCTGTCATATTTTATTCTCTTTTCGTCGTTTACTGTGGCTTTCTTCTTTCCTTACCAATCCTTATGCACATCATAATCTGAATCAATTGAATTTGCCAGTGGAACTACATCTTTATCAACTTGTAACACGGTTTCTAGGATTGTTTGTGGCTGTTTTCCAACTGCGTCAATAAGTTTGTTGATGCCCTCGCGTAGTCACACGCACGGGTGGGTACTATATCATTTACTTTAAACAAATGTTCCTCGACATCTTTTGTAGCGGCCTAATCTAGTAGGAAGACAAACAAAGGCTCTGTTGTGGGGGAACGAGTTGCAATTTACTTGGAGTTGATAAAATTCTTCCGCTGTGTGGTTTCTGTGACGATTCCGAGTACGTGATTTCACCTGATGTTTTGAATGTGAAAAATATTGTTTATTTCAGAAGTTGCACCACACGAATACTTTCGGTTAATTCAATATTATTTTTAAATAATTGTGGTTATGCTCTAACTTAAATAAGTTAAACTAAATCTTAAAAACAAACTTAAAAAACTAACACCTAACAATCACAAATAAAATTATTTCGTATAATATGCTGCTGCCGGTTAATTAAAGTTTTATCGACTCCATAAAGAAAACCTATTAATTAAGTCTGTTAAAATTGTACAACTTAATTCACATGACATGATGTGTGATGATAATAAGAATGCGCCATTCACAAATTGGAAGAATAGGGAGAGTGTTTACTAAGGGCCTATTTCACAATATCCGGCTACGATTTAACCACGACTATATTATTAAAGTAACTATATTAGGACTAAGGCCTAACCCATTATTCAGTAGAGCAGGCCCGTAGCAAGCAGTGGGCGTATATAATATATATTATTATTAAATAGTATATAATATTATTAGTATATTATTAAAATACCTAGTAGACATCTTTCTCATCACATGTCAAATATGAGTTGTATTTGAACGTGTCATATTTAATTTCTTTGTCATCACCGAGAGGTGGTAAAACAGGTGCTAAATCTGGAATATAATAAACAGAAGATACTTTCGTTTAAGTGGTATTAATTAGACAGCTTTAATAGCGTGTACACTAGTGTACCAAAATACCTTTAGTTCTAGTGTGTGTGTGCATGTGTGTGTGGTGCAGCCGCAAGCAGGTAATGCGCCAACATTCGACCTGACTCTTCCCAGTTTCGATTATACTGCGACACAGTAATCTGGGCATACTGAATATTATTACTACTACCTTTTAACTATAATATTATATAATTTAAACTAAATATTCAACAGACAAATTAAAATTGTAAAGATTTTTACAAGTTAGCGTCAATTAAAATTTCCGAAATATATTTATTTATTTAGGTTCTCCAGCAGCCTTAAGACTTAAAAGACATTAACTTATAAGTAAATTTCTAAATACTTTTTTGACTTTTTTGCTTGAGTTACGTTTCTTGACATCTTATTTCGATAATTTGAAAACAGTAGGTCAGGCACTGGAGGAAATAACATTCTTAAAAAACATAAACCACAACACATCCAAGATATGAAAACATAACCTAACCTAAGTGTTTCTGATATAATCAATTAATCAACCAAACGTGTTTCAACAAAACATATAAAATACATAATATCTAAATTAAACATCTTTTATCAATGACAAAAACAACAGTTTTTGTTCCGTATTTTTTTTTATATTAATTAATATATTTTAATTTATGCGCCTGTAGGTGTGTAGCGCGTAGCCGAGTGCAATTCTAAGGATACCCGGATCCATGCCGATCCGATCGTGCACCGCAAACTGAGAGGGACGGAGATATAGTAGTTTGTGTGAGTGTGAAAGAGAGGGGAGACGTCTCGAGATGACCAACGGCAGTTAGGGGTCAGGGGTGAATGCTCTCGGGTGAGATGTTTCGGTACTGGTTCCGTAGAGTACTACTCGGTGTCGTTCGCATAGTTAGATTAAATCCATACTTAGCTATGGATTTAATCCTTTAATTTACGTTGAGCCTGCTTCGGTGGCGCGGTTGTAATGCGTATGTGTTACGACTGAGGCTGACGCTGAGGTTTCGGGTTCGAATCCCGGGTCGGGTCGGATATTGGGTTTTGCTATCATGAAATGCTTAAATCAACCCGGAATCTGGAATTGTGCCTGATATGGCGATAGGCTAGCCCCCATACATCATGGGACGGATATACGCTCGGCGAAATGTGGGTGTACTGGTTACACCTCTGCCTACCCCTTCGGGGATTACAGGCGTGAGTGCGTATGTATGAATGCGTATGTACTATGAGTACGATTTCCGAAGCACAATAAAAAACAACGAAAATCACACATTAGTTGCTCGGGATATGGCTCGTCCCCCATCACATAGCCGGAAGCAAATTTGCCGAACCATGGATGCACTAGTTGCACATCAACCTACTCATTCGGGGATACAGTGGTGAGTGTATACTATGAGAAAGTCTGGCTGAAAGGACCAATATCAGTCATTAAAAAAAATAAAAAATTACAAGCTTTATTCACAAATCCCATTAATATTTGTGTTATGAGAGCAACACGATATCCAATAAGAAAATGAGTGTTGTGAAACTCAATTTCGGTCACATTAACAACCGAGCCGAACCGTGAAATTCGTTGTAAGTTACACGACATTAGCCGTTTGATTTATGGGCTCGCGTCGCGAGTTCGATTCTCGTCTTCGTCTTTTTACACCCTATAAGAATAGTAAAGCTGTGGTCAAGTAGTGAGTAAAAGTAGTTAAACATTTAACTTTGAGTAGGTTATTATTTTTTTATCTTAAACTCACCGAGGGTCGAACAACATTTTATAAAAAAAAATATACCTTAAATATACATTTTACATTTAAAACACGCGGCGAAATGAGAACCTTTTTAAGACAGTTTTTGTACGTAGTAGAGTCTGTAAAGAGTTTTGTCAACAGGATGAATAAGCCGCCTTGACCGGGGATTACCACTGTCCTACAGAAAACTGACGTGAAGCAGATTAGTGTAGCGTTTCGTACGGTAAGATTCATTCGAAATTGTTATGATGAAATCTCAAATATGCAGTTTTCCTTATTGCAATTGCCTCAAGATATTTTCCTTCTCCTTCTAAAGTGTGCTATAATTATATTTGATTATATACGTACTTTTTTAAGCCAGAGGTGTATGCCCTGGGGACCAGGTTCGAATCCGCGAGCCCTGTCTTGGTGCGTTCCGGTCCCCGCTAGTCTATGCTAGACTGCTCTTCACCGCTGCTAAATATAAGTATTTTTTTTATAATAAGTAAGTATGCAAACAGCGATAGCTCAGTGGGGAGAGGCACGGACTGTCGAGCCTGTGTCATATTTTATCTAACAATAAATAACGTTTACTTGGACATTGAAAATTCGACCAATAATCAAATAAAACTTTGATTCTCAATAAAATAAAACAAAACCACAAAAATCACTCCCGTTTTGATATCGAATTAATATAACAATGAAGTAACGCAAGGGTTGTTACAAAGGGTGGCAACAAAAGAATACCGCAACGATTCCTATGTGATTTTCACGGTACACCACCCCCGTAAAATGTGGTGTATTGAGGGTGGTTTTGTTATAATTAAAAAAACAGTCCAGTACACATTTAGTCTACTTGATGTGTGCAGTATTGAGAAGATGTTTCAGAAAAATCAATTTTGTTGTTCAATGTATCTTTTTCTATCTTCATGGTATAATCCGGGCCTTAATGCCTATCGCCTTCTCGTACCATAGATTTGACGGTGGATTTGGTATTACATGGGGCAACTTGCCTTCTGGTCCCTACAACCCGCAAAGGGACCCAAGTTTCGCATTTGCCTAATCCGTTATTCAGCAGAATGTACCACGTGCTGATGAGGTTGGCTTTGGGCCTAAGATGTTGGTGGCCCACTTACACTCCTGAGTTATTGACCAATGTATAACCTCAAAATATTCTGTGCAGCAGTGTGTGCCCAAGCATTGCTAAAGTGAAATTATGAGACTTAACATTTTAGGTTTCGGTGTGGCGAATGCAGTCTACTGCCATCTTATAGTGCTTTGTAATTATAGGTTCTGTATGGTGTTGCTTCTGTTTATAGGCAGGCGAGCGACCTGCTCGTTTCAAAAAGAAGAAAGTTCTCAGTTCATATCAATTTTTTTATGTATGGTACGTGATATTTCCGTCAAATGCGGATTATTTTGTGTCCGATAGGGTTTACTCCGAGGAAGTTTGCATATACATTTTGTTAAGATCTGATGACGGACGGAACACGAGAAAAGGTTGCTTAAACTTGGTTTTAAGGTTGCTTATACTTTATCCACCATGTTTATATTGTCAATACCATTGAATACGTAAAAATACGAAACACTACTTTAAAATGCAAATCTCTCCGCGCGCGGATAAAGTTTTCATAAAATAACCTATATTTACAGTCGGAACAGATTAAAATTACATTTAACGCAACAACAATCGACTGTGTCACGTAACTTTAATATTTTCACAAGTTAATTAAAAGGGGTGCCACTGGAAAACAATTGCACGTTGATAATCGTGTCGTACAATGCGCAGTTATTTTAAGCTACAAATAATTGTAGTTCAGCGCCATCTAGCGGATTATGGCGGAGCTAAAATTAAAATATATAGTGGATTGGTTATTAATTGTTCTATAATAAAATTCGTATATCAGATTTTAAATCTAATTTAATTTTTATTTCCGCAAGAACCTATTATTTATTTTAAAAACAAAACGTATTGTTTTAAAAAAGAAGTAATCTACGCAGTTATAGTATCTACACACACATTTTATAGTCTATTATTAATATAGTTAGAATTTCAAAAAATATCCATATAATTTAAGCATTATTTATGTTCTTAATTTACAAACAATATTTTTATACATATTTTGTTTTTGGTGATTTCTCTAGAAAGATTTTAGCAAATACTAATAAATATATCCTTTTATTATAATTTTAAACAAAACAATCACGCTTTGATGAAAAAGATTACAATCATTTACATTTCGCTGTTTTTTTTGCAATCTTTAGTATGACGTCATCGGTTTTGATAATGATTCACTATTTCGATAAATCTTTCGTCGGGGATGTAACTCAGTGGTAGAGTGTCTGCTTCGCATGCTGAAAGTCCTGGGTTCAAATCCCAGCATCTCCAAATGAAATAATCTGTTTTGTTTGAATTCCCATAATATTTTTGTTTTATTTAACTCCTATGATGATCCCGTATTTTTTTTTTATTTACTTGGTTGACGGAACGTGCAGGTCGCTCGCCTGATGGTAAGCGCCACGCCTGCTCATAAACAGAAGCAACACCACACAGAACTTTGAATTACAAAGCACTGCATGGCATTGAACTGCGCTTGTGATCCCGAGACATAAGTCTCATTATGCCCAGTAATTTCACTAGCTTCAATGTCTATCAAACTAGAACACAACAGTGCTCACACACTGCTGTTTGGCAGCAGAAATAGACAAAGCGGTAGTAATAACCCAGACACCCTGTCCATACGAGGACCTACCACCTAATATTAGCTTGACCTTGGTAAAGTGTGTGAAGGCGCGTAAACGGAGAGCACAAGCCATAGGTCAAACTGTCAGTCTGATTATATTCAATCTAATTTAATTTAACTTATCACTAAAATTGATTAGGAATGTACATTTATTTTCAGAAAAATAGTGTCAATAAGTAACTTCCATAGACAATTACACAAATTAAAATAAAAGCTATTAAGTGGTACACAGCAATGATTTCTCGAGTCAATAGAGCGGACAACCGCAGCACGTGGCATGGTTACGTAGATTTTTTTATTAATGGCTACTGATTGACATACACCTGGTCTATATAGGAATATATTATTCAAGTATGACACGACTGGATTAATAATTTAGTATCGCGAAAGTAAAACATCAGATCATAAATATCTTGTAGACAGTATTGTCTACCAGCTCGACCGGAGCAGTAGTTTAAGCCCGGCAACGCACCGATAATTCTTCTGGTATTTACGGTGTTCATGGGCGGTGGTGATCACTTACCATCAGGTGAACCTCTTACCCGTTTGCCAGCCCTCACATAAAAAAAAATGAATGTTATCTATGACATTTTAGTATTCTTTTAAGTTTAAGATTTAGGAACTTATTTTTATTTTGCAGTTTATAGTTTTAGGTACAGCATGTGGGCACAACAATTGCATGTACAATTCCAAAACAGTCATTCAATTGCAACGTGTGTGCTGTTCGTGTTATCAGCTTTTTTATTATAGATGTGGAAAAAAAGCAAACTTATGACAAGTAATCATTGATGAATACCGCTCATAAATATCCACGACTCTAGAGGCCTTGGACTACTGGAAATTTTACACGAAATTCTCACTGCACAAAATGTAACTGCAGAGGTGGCTGCTCCACATCGGTTTCTAGTGAGACAGAGGTAACGACCCGGACGAGCCGGCCCATTCATGCTGTAGACAAAATTGTCTACAACGTGGCTCTACCACTAAAATTCCAAGTTACAAGCAATTCCAGTTGATAGGCACCGACTGTGATTACACAGTGTTAATTCTACAACTCGGTTTTTATGTACAGTGTAATCTATTTTCTAATATTTTATACTGCGCCGCCGTAACTCCAAAACAAGAACGAGAAGCCCTTAGGTCATCTGTTAAAATATTGACAGGCATCCATTCGGTTTGCGCCTGATGAAGCTATACTCATCGTTTATTCCATTTGCCCTGACATTTGGTAGCGGAATCAAGAATTCATTCGGCCTGCCGCCGGTGCCCTTATGGGGCTTACCTTTAAAAAGCCACCTGCCACCACCCGACTGGCCTTTACCTAACTAGTTATAGTTAAACACATTACTGTTGTTTTTATTTGATGATAAGCGTCGACTTTCACTTTATCACCACCGACAAATGGTTTTTATGTTACTATAATTTCTCTAACGTAAATGTGATACCGTCAGTTCAATACAAAATTAATTAGACCTACTTTATAAAACCTTATATATATAGTCCTCTTATGTGTCTCTTAAAGTTATAAAAGATCTTGGCAAAGGGTATGTATGGGACAGCCGATGCTAGTTTCTCCTTAGTAATAATTAACCTCTAGTCTTGTATTATACACATACCACTGCTGGGCAGGGGTTACTTTACTGAATGAGAGGGGTTAGGCCTTAGTCCACCGCTCTAACTAATGTGAGTTGACAGACTTCACATACATACCTTCGAAATTATTATGAAGAACTTCTCAGGTATGCAGGTTTCCTCACGATGTTTCCTTCACAATTAAACCAAGCGATAATTAACAATGAATACACATGTAACTTCGAAAAGTCAGAGGTGTACGCTCTTGGAGCTGATTTCGAACTTGCGTCTTTCTTCTCAAAAGTCCGTACCACCCCTGCTTAGCTATCGTTGCTATGTAAATGTATGCAAATATGTATGTATGTACGTAAATTTAATGAAACAAAAAAACCATTGTTTAGATACCAAATAAGCATCATATTCAAAACATATATTGAATCTTACCATGTTTTACATTCTTTGGGCCAATATTGGGTGGGTAGGTTGGTTGGGTTGTTGAAACAAGCTGAATTTTCAAAATAAAAAATATCAATGCACCAAAAAATCACATGACTCTTTTACACACTATTTTTATTCAAGTGTTATAAGCACAAAAAAATGTTTTCATAAAAAAAATACTCATGTATACTTTTGTTTGTGTTGCCAACAATACATTACTTAGATTCCGTCAATGACTCTACTGTTAGTAGGTAGAGTAGTATATGTAGAGTTTACACACATTTATAAAAAATCCCGATGTACATGTAAAGAAATGAAGCAAGTGTAAAGTTTGCTCGGCTCGACGCGGAAATGAAGTACCATTTCAATTTCCACCGCATGTAATCCGGACGGAAATCTAACACGACTCGCAACCGTATCGACGTTACTTGAACGGCGAAAATATTTGTACTAACCACGTTTTATATTATGCGAAAAACAGAATGAATGGAAGATTTTCCTATTGTAATGAAAAGCTTAGCTTTGACAGCTTCCGTGGCGCAGTGGGTGAGTAGCCGGCTCTGAAGCGAGAGGCCGCGGGTTCCATCCGCGCACCGAGATAAATGTTTATGTGATCCACTAATATTGATTAGTGAATATCACGGGTCTAGGTGTTTTCTCCCCAGAAGAGTTGACGTCAGCCAGACGGCCGGTCGTAAAAACTACAAGCCAAATCTTTCTATAACATGGGGTAAAAGCGTGATGCGTTGACCCCACTGCGAGTGGGATAAGGGCAGATGGAAAAATAATAAAAAGCTTACAGTGAAGCCATAGTGAAGGATAGTGATAAAACAATGAATTATAGTCTTATTTCATTCCATAGTTCATAGTAGAGCTTAGTAACCCAAGTAGTGGGCAGTTATTCTTCTTTCACATGTATAAGGAAAGTTTCGAGAAACTCATCATGGTATGACTTCTAGATGGGAATTCTCCAAATTCAACTCCTAAGGGGAGAAAAAGAGTTGCATCGTTTGTGTAGGAAATAATATTTTTTTGGTCTTCACATCACGCGGGTGGGTGCTCGAAGCTGGGCTACCAACATCTTAGGCCCAAAGCGAACCTCACCTGCACGTGGTACACTCTGCTGATTAACAGACGAGGCCATGGCGAAACTTAGTTCCTGTTGCGGATGGTGGGCGCCAGACGGCGGGTCGCCCCATATAATACCATATACCGTCATATCTACGAACACCTGGCATTAGGCCGGGATATCGCCAGGCAAAAAGCAAGAATGAACAGCTTAAAACCTTTGCACACCACATTGTAAGGGTTTCGTACCCAAAGGGCGCCAACGAGTCCATATTACTAAGCCTGTGTCGTCTGGCGTCTTACATTTAGGCTTTATTTTTGAACCATAATAGGTTGTTGTGTATGTTCACAGAATATGTGAATATGAGCTTTAGCTTGCAGCTCCGCTCACGTAAATATTTCTGATACGGTAGGCAGCGGCTTGGCTGGGCGGTGGCATTACCGAGGTCCATGGGTGCTGGTGACCGCTTACCATCAGGTGGGGTGCCTGCTCGTCTATCTATCTGGGCAATAAAATAAAAAAATAACCTAAACGTACCCAAATCACAACATATAGTAGCCCAATCTCACTGCACTTTAGTTGTCGAAAATTTCTATCATTGCCACGAATGGGGCGTGTTGTGGTGTAGGGGACAAATTGCACGCACCCATGGGAAATCTTACATTATTAACTGTCAATCATACACGCAGAGCCCTGTCGATTGGAAAAGTAGAAATTGTCGTTGTGGAAGTTTATTTGTAAGAAGAAGACAAACTATACCGTGAATAAATCATAATGTAGAGAATTTAAATTAAAATTATCACGTATGTAATTTAAAAGCGCGCGTCAGTCTAATATTATCTTTATTAATAATTGGATTATATTATAAAATATTTAGTTATTATAAATAAAAAATAGATTCTAACGAATTTGTCTTATCGAGTAATTTACTCCTGTCAGAATAAACATAGCAAAATTCTCTAAACAATACTCATATCTTTGCTATAAAGGAAAAATATACTTACATTAATATACACATTAAGTGCCTGTTTTAGAATATAATTATTTAGCCTGCAGTTTTATGACCGGCCGCCTTCCTGACGTCAACGCTCTGTGGAGAAAACACCCAGACCTGAAACAAATTTGTGGATCACACCTACTGCCGGACCCTGCCTGTTTTATACAGTATCCGTAAAAAAATATCCGCCAAATAACCAGCTAACCAATTTAAAATACCTACGCTTTTTTATATTCTACTTTGTATGTAACGTTTACATGGGCGTTATAAAAGAAACGTTTACACTATGCTTTTAAAGGTATTTTACAGCTAAAAAATGATTAAAAATCAAACATGTTTCACCTAGAAGCAGTCTAATATTTTAAAACAAACGTGATTCCTTAATGAAGATCACCCAAGCAGTAATAACATTCATGAGAGCTGAAAGCAGCTTCCTGCATGCCCCTGGCCAAGTTTATAGACCAACAGTTATCTACCGCATGAAATATTAATGATTATGCTCATTAGCTCAAGAGGTTTTTACACTGACTGAAGGCATGCGAACAGAGACACAAGGTAGTGCTAGATGCGCCTTGACTTTATTATAGCATAGGCCGGCAAACGAGCAAATGGGTCACCTGATGGTAAGTGATTTCCACCGCCCATAATACCAGAGGAATTATGGGCGCGTTGCCGACCTTAAAGAAAAGGGATAATTAACGAGGGGAGGGGGGTTTGGGTCTCCGGATCTTACTCACCCTACGAAACGCAGCAGCGAGCCGCTACTTTACGTCGGTTTTATGTGAGACAGTAATAACGACGTGCTATAGACAATACTGTCTACAGCGTGACTCTACCACTCAAAGAAACTCTTATTATGTAAGTACATATAGGTAGATCGCTTCATATGTGCTCGCCTTTGTATGTACACATTCGTGGCCTTGTAAATATGCAGTTTTAATTTGTGTACTGATTCTAGTGTTGTTGATGTTCATAAATCACTAAGAATCAAGTGACTCACTTACAAGTTCGCTGGACTCCTATAAAAATATATAGATAGAAACTCAGGCGTGACCAACATTTAACACATGTTTTAGTTATAGCTTTTTTATCTTATGGTGCCGTCGACCATATGTCGATCATTGTTGCACGCTTTTTTTAATTAGCTTGATTGACGAGACGAGCAGGTCGCTCGCCGCCCCATAAACAGAAGCAACGCCACACAGAACTTGAAATTACTAAGCACTGCGTGGCACTGGACTACGCTCGTCACGAGACATAAGTTGTTAAGTCTCATAATGCCGAGTAGTTTCGCTGGCTTCAATGTCCTTCAAATCGCAACATAACTTACACACTGTTTCTTGGCGGCAGAAATAATGTATTTTCTTTATTTATACGCCAATCAAAATCCACGCGACGTCGGTCACTTCCAGATTCTCTATATACCGTAAGTCATAAGATGATTACCCAAAGGCAATATATCTAAGTTACACTCGCATAACTCACAGCACTCGAAACTCGAACCCACTGCCCTGCAATTAAGGGGCGGCATTTAAATTATTAACTATTGTACTAATGTTTATTTTTACATAGAAATTATTAACGGGTATGTTAATTTGTATAGGGAATTAGAAATGGATATTGCAGTGGTATATTTGTTCGGCCTCGGTGGTGTAGTTGTAATACGTACACGTTACGACTGACGCTGACGCTGAGGTCTTGGGTTCGATTCCCGGATAGGATAAAAGTGATATTGGGATTTCTATTACGAAATGTTTAGTATCAGCCCGGAGTCTGGAATTGTGCGCGGTATGGCGATAGGCTCGCCCCTTATCACATCATGGGACGGAGAGAGATAGGCTCGGCGAAATGCGGGTGAACTGGTAACACCTCTTCGGGGATTACAGGCGTGAGTGCGTACGCGTATCTTTTAAAATATCACTTCAGATGAGTCGCGGACGTTCCCCAATCGCCAGTTTTAAAGAAGAGTTTTCTCAATTGAGATATTTCCTTATATTGAATATCGAGTCTGATAACGCAGAACGGAACAACATGGTTTCTGTTACTTATCAGCCCCGGATCTAGTGGGGGCGGTGGGGATCAAAGCGGGGCACCCGCCCCGAGTGGCAGTTTCAGGGAGCGCCAAAATCATAATATAATATGATTAAAAATAAAAAAACTTATTCCACAAAGCGCCTAGCATACGGAAGCCTGGTTGGCTCACCGTCGACTTGTAAAAAAAGTACTTTATTAAAGGGTTCTTATTGTCTCATTCACGAAAAATACCAACCATGATATATTTGTGTTTTTTTAAAGTAATTTACCTCAAACGCTGGAGGCACGCCACTATAAAGTTTCTGTCCCGGATCGAAAAAATCCTAGATCCGGGGCTGTTACACATTGTAAAGTACCGGTAGCACTCTATGGGCATAGAACCTTTAATGACTTAAGGGTTTCAATAAATTGTTTTATCAATAAATTTTACCTTTACATAATTCAAATGTTATATTCTTGAATGGGCCTGCTCGACTGGCTTGTTGACACTATCTCACATAAAACTAACGTAAAGTAGCGGCTTGCTGCTACGTTTTGTACGGTGAGTGAGATACCCGGTGGCCCAAATAACCTCCCCTTCCCAATCCTTAATTATCCCTTACCTTTAAGGTGGCAATGCGCTCGTGATTCTTCTGGTAGTAGGCGTACATAGGACGGTGGAGACCACCATCAGGTAACCGACTTAAACGATGGCCAGGTAACGCTATGAAATGGATTATTAATCATGTAGGCAATTAAAATAGCGCTTATGACAATTCAGTAGAAAATAAAGAAACTTATGTATAGAAATCATATCAACTAATGTATACATAAAAAACATAGCATCGTCATAATACACTAGGCAATTACACTAAATTATTTAGTTGTCGTCTTTTCATTTTAGATTAATAACAATATTTGTACTATGGAAACGTCCAGAATTATTAAATATTTTGAGTCGATATGGACCACAGGCATTTATAGATAAAATATAAGAATATGTTTCATAGACACTTTGATTTCAAAATTGCCCCGGTTCCTCTTTACCCTTCTCAACTGTTGTCCCAGCACACAAACGTATAAATCGTTTTATTACTTATTAAAACAGTTATTTTAAATTACATGAGATTTCATAAGTAATGTCATTCAAGTTATATTATAAAACGAACGTAATACTATGGCAGACATCTTGGCAAGTATATAGGATCCTACAACGCCAGACACCGTCCAATAATTAACACATTTACCAATTCGCATCCCATAACCGTAATCTGATGGTTCATGCATTCCTACATACATCAGACGGTAATTGGTGGCAGTATACCACACCGTCGCGTCGTCTCGACTGTAATGTAACTGATTGATATTACTGATACAAGCCCTAAGGGCGTGTTCACTAAAGAGCACCGTTACACAAGAGTTTCGGTAATAAGCCAGAGGAGGGCAACAGATTGGCCAGGAACTCAGTTGGGAATGCCGAGGTGCGGGTAATTTGGTATAATAAACCTTTTTTTGTTGCCTGAATGACGAAACTAGCAGGTCACCCGCCTGATGGTAAGCGCCATGCCTCTCCATAAACAGAAGCAACACCATACAGAACATTGAATTACAAAGCACTGAATTACGCTCGTCACCCCGAAACAAAGTTCATAATACTCAATAACTTAATAAATTGGTATTAAAACTTTTTGCTCCATATCACCCAATTTACACTCCCTATTCTTTACAGGCAAAGTGGCGTCCCTACTGTTTATGTGCTTACCATCAGGCGATCCACTTGCTCGTTTGCCAGCATATGTTAAAAAAACTAAAAAAAAGAAGATGGAGAGTTGTTCATACGACATATGTAGGAATTTATCAGAAATAACTTTATTTTCAAATTGTATAACGCAGTCTCCTAAACAAAAGTATTCTTTTACATTTTCGTATAGTGTCATGCAATAAACTCTCTCCTCATAAGTGGGGTTTTGCAAATGTTGAATAAATTAATAATCATCAATATATTAATAGCAGTGATAGCTCAGGTGGGAGTGGTATGGACTGTCGAGACGAAAGTCGCAGGTTCAAAACCAGCCCCAAGAGCATACACCTCTAACTTTTCTAAGTTACGTGTATATTAATTGTTAATTATCACTTGCTTTAACGGTGAAGGAAACATCGTGAGGAAACCTACATACCTGAGTTCTCCATAAGAATTTCGAAGGTATGTGAAGTCTGCCAATCCGCATTAGGCCAGCGTGGTGGACTACGGCCTAACCCCTCTCATTCAGTAGAGGAGGCCCGTGCCCAGCAGTGGGACATGTATAATACAGGGCTGGTATTATTATTATTATTATATATTAACATCTCTTTTGTTCAATATATGTTTCTTTTTTCAATTGTTAATGACGTTTTTTTAAATTCGTTTACTACTTTTTTATTACTTTGACTGATGAAACGAGCTCATGAACGCCCACCATACCAAAGGAATCATGTACGCGTTACCAACCTTAAAAGAAAGGGATAATTCAAAGATCGGGAACGGGTGGAGGATTTGGGTCTTCGGATATCACACTCGCCGTACGAAACACCAGCAGCACGCCGCTACTGTACTTCGTTTTTCTGTGGGACAGTGGTAACAACCTACAGTGTTAGTCTTCGACTTTAATGTGGCTTAAATCCACTGTGAACGATGCCTACACTGAAGTTTCCACAAAGATATTGCGTTACACACATCATTAAGGGACGTAACATGTTTTGAATACAGCGGAAGGGTTACCGCCGTCTTAACGATGGATTTTGGGCTTTTGATTATATCGAAATTATTCCTATTGATAATTTACAAATTATTATACAAACATATTGGATATCAACGACCACACCTTTAAATATTTCACCATATATTTATATTATATTGACTATTAACACATAATTAAATAAATTAAACAGGAATTAAAAGCACGTTACCAACATAATAAAATTTTATTGATTTTTAATGACTCGGTGGCCCAGTTGTAATGCGTACGCGTTACGACTAAGGCTGACGCTGAGGTCGCCTGTAATCCCCGAAGGGGTAGGCAGAGGTGGAACTAGTACACCCACATTTCGCCGAGCGTATCTCCGTCCCACGATGTGATAGGGGGCGAGCCTATCGCCATACCGGGCACAAATTCCAGACTCCGGGCTGATACTGATAATTTCGTAATAGAAAACCCAATACCACTTTACCCGACCCTGGATCGAACCCGAGACCTCAGCGTTAGCCTCAATTGTAACGCGTACGCATTACAACTGCGCCACCGAGGCAGTCGAAGAGGTAAACATATAATCACACCTTATTAATTAAGGAATGTATAACTGTAATTCGGATGCTGTAATGAGACAATTTACCGAGGCGTGGTGTTCCCGCCACACCACCATATGATTTACTTCCCCCGGCAGGTGCGTGCCGTGACTTATCGAGGAGATACACGGACAAATGACATGTGTGATTAGCGTTTTCAGAATTGATACGATACTGCTCGTGTTTTGTGGATATGGACTTTGTTGTATATATTATTTGTTTTTTTTTTATTGGCTTGAGCATAGATTTTATTTTATTTTATTTATTTATTAAGGAAAACTTACATAATAGAGTTACTTAGAATACATCGTCTATGGCTTGAGTGATGAAATGAGATGGTCGCTCGCTTGATGACAAGCACCAAGACTGCCCATAAACTTAACACCACACAGAACTTTGAATTGCAAAGCATTGCATGGAATTGGACTGTGCTCGTCACCCCGAGACATAAGGTGTTAAGTTTCACTGGCTTCGATGTCCTTGAAATCGGAACACAGCAGTGCTTCCACACTGCTACTTGTCGGCAGAAATAAACAAAGTGGTGGTACCAATCAGACGGCCTCTCGCATACCTTGTACCTCGCATGTTTGTAAATATGATGATCTTTCATCATCTAAATAATTTCTTGGAGACCTGGATAACGTCATGTGATGTTTTAAAATGTGATGTGATGATTCTATTTGCTATCATAAAATTATATGAACTTAAATTCCAAGTTTATATTTAAGACAGTGTTAAGTGTTTGCACCATTTTTATAGCGGGTTCACACGGTTCTATTTTATTGATCAACTGACTTGAATCATTGAATGAATGATTGAAATTTTGTTGATAATTTCGATTGAAAGTTTGTTCAGACTAGACGGTTCGAATTGCATACGTTAAAAAAGTCAAACCGTGCGATAAGACAAAGTAAATTAATCTAATTTCTCTACTATACAGAGCAATTCCAAAACAAACAAAAAAACCTCTTTGCCAAAAAAATTCTTGACAGTGTCAAAGTTATTGTCATTAGGATTGCCGTTTTGTGACTTGTATTTTATAAATGTTTATTTTGTAACACTTTACAGTTTCAAATGAAACTTTATGTTGTTATTCTAATGACGAGAATTATTTGTGAAGTACTCGCTTATCTGGAAACTGAGAACTTTCCTTTCAACGTTGGTACTGTCCTTTTCACCCACTCTGACATAAAAAGAAATCGTTGGACTAAAAAAGAAGTAGCACTGCTTCGAGCTCGAAGACATTTCCAACATCTTATCCCACATCTTAATATGATTAACACACAGAATGAAAAATACGTAGATCTACTTCTAAATTACTTTAAAAGTGCATACAAAACCATTAAAAGAGAAGCACCTAACCCAGAAGCCGATAGTATTATGACTACAGCACTCTCAGATGTCATAGGTGGCTACCTAAAAGTACGGGCTTTACCAGTAACTAAATTCTCTTTTTACGGAGGTAGCATATGCGAAGATGATGCAGTAAAACTCTTTAACTTTCACAATGAAATAAAGGATTACATGGGCACTGAGGGCAAAGGTTGGAAAGATCCTAATTCAAATGTACTGAATTCTATTGCTATTAACATAGCACCTAAACGCGACTCGAAGATCAGAAGCATGTCGAACCCTTGCGAAAATTTGGCATATTACGAGAAGACACCAAGAGGATTGACAATACCTACACCTTTTGTAAACTGGGACTATAAAACAAACACTATGTTTATACCATTAAAGAATAACTCCTTGGTTTCGTTAGAGTCTCCAAATACTACCAATGCCCTTTTCAAATATTATAATGTCGCAAAAAAATGCATAGAAACCAGCAGTCCAGCGGAGCAAGAAAATTTTGACCTGCGATTCCAATCTTGGCTTGCAGAAGACGTTGTCCCTCATTTATCTAACGATCGACTTTATTTAGGCCTTGGTGGTGTACTCACATTGGTAAACACAACTAGAAGTCTTTACGATACTGTTGCAAATTTATACAATAACTGTGCTACTGAAAGTCGACATAAATTTTCTATTGCTGGAGTCCCAATAGATATAAGATCGAAGAAAGTGATGGTTATAACGGTAATACTATTTCTAGAAATAGTTTGGTGTATCCCTGCGTTACTGTATATCATATGCAAGAAAAGAAAGAAGGATGGATGTAGTAACGTTTATCTCTATGTTGAACCAAAACCTGAGAAAAAAAACTACCCCAAAGACAGATTAAAACTTGAAAAACCACCTAGGGTAAGACTTAATAAGCGTGATATTAGTGAAGCAACCTCGTTAGTCGAAAGAAACTCTAGTGAACAAAGAAACTCCAATACGGAACAAAAGTCATGCGATGTAGGTACTAAACGTTCCTCCGCTTATAAATGCTCCATGGCGACAGGCGTCCAATCATTTTTCACCTCAAAAGTGAGTTCTACAGAAGTTGCTAGAGTTATTAACGAATCACAAATGCCTTCTCTCAAATCATCATTAAAGAAAGTGTCTAGTAATCAAATTGAAGTTATAAAACCGCAACCTCAAACCTTTCAACAATCATCAAGTGTTGCGATGATGCAAAAAGTTCAATCTAAAACAGTTACATTAAAAAACGACGATAAAGTCGCTAAGATTGGAACACAAACAAGTAACCCAGCAGACAAAAATAAAAACATTTGCGTCAAAAACAACACTAATGAAGGTTGTAAAGAATGTCCATGTACATGTTGCATAGAAGACGAATGCATCACTGAACCGAAAAAGCAAAACCGAATCTCAAAGACACAAAAATCAGACAAAACATCGAAAACAACTGTCACTCGATCAGACAAAGATACAGCGACTAATTCTAAAATGCCACGGTATCAAATGCAAAATGAAATTAAGGTAACAAGGGGCAATAAAGGAATAAAACTTACTACAAGGAAACCGTACGTAGAGATTACAATAGACAGGCCGCAAACAGAGATTTCTGTCGGAATTTGCAATATGAACGATGCGTCAAAAAGCGCTAAACCGAGTAAAATACCCAAACGTACTTCGACCAATGTGGTGGAAACTTGTACTTCGGCGAAAAACATACAGAATGAATGCTTGATAAGCAGCAAAAAGACCCTCATCCCACAACCAACGAAACACATGGCAGTAGACGACCTTATTATAAAGAATAATGATACGTCGATGACTGACAAGTTAAATACGACAATATAGGCTTACAATAGATGGTTATGATTTAAAATTAATGTTTATAATATAATGTAAGAATAAAATTGGTTTTCTTTGTAGAAACAACTTGAAAATAGATGTTTGAATAACATATTTTTAAATAGTTTAGATATAAATTTATAGCTTAGATTTAAATACAAAATATCACTAATATGATATTATAAACAGGACAGAAACATTCATGGATAGCAAAAATAATAATCAACAAACATTACTTGAGATCGGAAAGGTCATAATTGAAATTTTAATCTATATAATTACGATTCATATTCTATCCGTTCTCATTATTTGGACAGCCCCGTAGCGCAGTGGGCGAGTAGCCGGCTGCGAAGCGAGAGGCCGTGGGTTCGATTCCCACACCGAGACAAATGTTTGTCTAATCCACAAATATTTGTTTCTGGTCTGGGTGATGTGGGACCGCAAGTCCCTCGTAGTTCCTGATACCCACGATACAGGTTTACCTAGTGTGGGGTCAGGACTATGTGTGTGACTGTTGGGGGAATATATAAAAAATAAAAAAATAAAATAAATAACAGGTAAATAATTAAATTAGACAACCTACTTCTGATTTTAATTACACTAGATCTAGTTCCATTGGTCTTCGTTCTAATTATAAGTATTTATGAAGTGTATTCCATACAATAATACCAGGCAAACGCACGCACTAATCACAGTGACGAATTTATTGGACGCGATCCGGGTGAATTATACCCGGGCGGCGGTTACCCTGGCGGGCAGGCGGGTGCGGGACCCGGTTGAGTTATTGCATATTTTGCCCGGGCAGCTCAGGTGGCCGCGGCGACAACGCTAATCTGTCATTACAGACCATTCCCACTTAGCTAAATGAGTGTTACCACCGTTTGTTGGCAAAAATGTTTACAGTACTACGATTAAAATAATGCTTCGGCAATCTGTTTTTCACAACTAATATGCAGTATATGCGTGGGCCACGGAGTGTAAGTGGGCCACATCTTAGGGCCAAAGCCAATCTCACCTGCGCGTGGTACACACAACTCATTAACGGACGAGGCAATGGCGATTGCAGTTTCGAGTTTTGGGGATCAGACAGTCGGCCCATACCATATACTGTCAAATCTATGGTATAAGAAGGCGGACCCTGGCATTAATACGGGATAAAGCCAGGCAGAAAGATGCACTGGCAATCTGGATCTGGTCAGGTACCTACTTAAGGTACTTAAAAGAAAAGTAAGTACATGATCTAATATTGTAACAGCCTGTGATCAATCATCACCACACACGTTCATATTATCGAAATAGACAAATTTACTGATCTCCACCGCCCATGTACGCCCACAATATCAAAAGAGTCATGGGAGCGTTGCCGACCTTGACCTTAATCTTGGCCGATTGATATTTAGGTCCAACTAGTGCTGAATCCAGGGTTCGTTCCGTCCCATGATGTGATAGGAGGCAAGCTTATCGCCATATCGGGCACAAATTCCAATCCCGGGCAACTTACGTATGATTATTTTTATGAATTCTCAAAAAAATATTTATATGACCAGAACTAGGATTTGAACAGAGGACCTCGCTTCTAACTCTAGCCTTGCCACGCGACATGACTAATGACGCGATTTCATATTACAGATAATAAAACATATTGCAGATTGTAACATTCGCATAAACATAAGAAATCACCATATTGCAGATTTCAGAAATCGAATCATGTCCTGTAAGCTATGTCCATAATGGTAGGGCTCTGCTATCATATTCTCGAGAATCCGTCGAAAGATCACCGCATTTTTTATTTCTATCGCTAAGCAGCAATGTGTAAGCTCCGCTGTGTTCCAATGTGAAGGACATTGAAGCCATATCTCGAGGATAATAAGCGCAATCCAGTACCATGCAACACTTTATAACTTAAAGTTTTGTGGTGTTGCTTCTGTTTATGGACAGCCATGGTTTACCATCAGGCGAACGAACTGCTCGTCTTGTTATTAAGTTGAATAAAATATTATGGATAAACTAAAAAACATACCCTATAATTCTGACACTAAAACAGCTTACTTCAATTCTGACCACTAAACCCTATTAACAGAAAAATGCACCGAATTATCACAAAAATACCATAAATATTCAGTTCGCCAACCAATACCTAACTTCAGACAGATGTCCTCAACGACTTGTAATTGAACGGCGCAGTGTCCATAAATTAAGCAACAAGAACTATCTATCCGGTAATCCCGTGTCAATCGGGGATTATCCCGCGAAATGGGCTTAATCCCACAACAGAGTAGGCCAGTATTTATCGAGGGTTGGTAACCCCTGCCGATCTGTCTTAAGAATTAGTTGTAATAGATTTTACCATTATGTCGTTAGTAGTTAGTCCTATTTTTACTTGTCCTAAGATGCTAATGTACTAAGATTAAAATTATGCGGTACGCAATCTTCGGATATTTAAAAAATACGCACATGTGATGATAACATATTACAAACCTGTTACAACTTTAGACTATATATATGTATTTAACGTTTTATTTGTTTTAAGGATGTCTACGTTTTGATCTTTATTTTTTGTTATTGTTATTTACACGACATTGGCGAAATCATCAAAAGTCAATACAGCCATAATCTAATATTAAAAAAGAATAGACTAAGTAGGTACCTAATTTCTCTTTACGTATTTTTCTCTTGACATACCAAGCGCAGATGATCTGAGATCGACTCCTAGTGTAGTAATTATATCGTAAAAGTAATCCCATGTTTCCTTCAATCATGTTTCGCAATAATTTTAAAGTCTATACCTTAATTTTACAAATAATAGAATTTATCCACTGCCTAATTTCAAATTTTATTGTAATCCCCGTAAACACAAAGGGCAATTTGTAAAATTAAATACACATAAATTCGGACGGGGTCCGGTCGGAGTTCGGCAATAATTTATCAAAGAAGGTACGCACAGGATTATACTGTATGAAAGCGCTTGATGAAGGACTAAATAATCTATAGATAAGTATCATATATAATAATTGTACATCTTTCGTTACTGGCGTGTTATTTAGGATATTTATATCGGACAAATGCGCCAGAATACGACACGATAGGATGTCAACGACGTACTCGATACCAATAAAAAACGCAATTACTGTTTTGTTATTTCTTCACGTATTATCTATTTTTCATTATTTATTTTGGTTATTATATTTTATTAAATACTAGCTCCAGCGCAGTTTCACCTGCTAAATATAATTGATAGTTAGAAGCCGATTGCAACGCACCTACGATTATGTGAATATAAACCATCCAGGATCACTTAAACACACACAAAAATACATCAAAATCGATCCAGCCGTTTAGAAGATTTGTGATTTTGAAAAAACGAACATGAAATTTGTATACACTTATATAGATATATATTCCATTCACTAGAGACAATTTATTTCGAACTCCATTATCACAATTATAAAACACAGAATTAAAAGCATATTTTTGGATCTTTACTAACTGCGACACTGTCTCTAACTACAATATTCAAATAACTCAATTATCTCCCAACCGTATTAAAAAAACAAAGTTCAAAGTTTATTAACTAACTGAAAAAGATTAATGAATTTATGAACATCCCCTGTTATCTTAGAAAAACTTACAAATGCCCCGTTGACAAGCGCGCAATTGCCTAAACCCACCCCGCCGTTGTCGGCGACTTGTAAAGCTATAATTTAAACAATCTCGCCCCTCTCTGTTTGCTGTGAAACCCAAGATTTTACCGCAGATACCCATTCGTAACCCCTTATCTTGCTAACTGAGAGTACCTTGGAATGTAAGATGTCTGGATTAGACCGAGCTGTGTAATGTTTTCATTTCATTCATTAATTTTCATTAGAATTAGTCTTGGATTTGAAAGTATTTGTATTAATTTGTGTCGGAGTGACAAGGCGCACATAGCCAGCTCTCAGCAACCCTTGACGCGGTCAGACTATGGATGGGTGACCCCTTAGTGGTATTACAACTGAGCGTCTCCGTGCTTCCGAGGGTATGAGGGCCCAACAGTCGACCCCAGCTGTTATCAACTTACAGCCGGGCTCTTACCCGTGGACTCGATGAGTTGACTCACCTAGTCGGAGGCCTTCAAGCGCCTTGAAAACTTTAACACTAGATTGGCCACTAACGATTCGATAGCGCATAGATTATGTCAAAGTACCTACAACTTTAGCTACATTCAAAACTAGCAGCAAATACTAGAAAACTTACTGTATCGAGTATACACATGTTACCCAGAGTTTTATTTATGTTTATTAGAATAATAATTATGAACTCAAATTAGATAATAGAGCTAACGAAGATGATACATTTTGTTTATAAAAACTCGCTGAAATGAGTGTATTCCAAATAAAGCCAAGTCTATAAACCACCACAAAATGTGTGGCGTAGGTACACAAAATTTTAATTATTTATAACATCAATATTTATCTATAAAAATCAAAAATGTTTCACAATAAATATAAGATTCATAAGACCAATCCGGTATTAACAAAGTCTGGTATCACGCGAAAAGTTAACCGTAAAGCACCAGGACACCGCTCACACCAACGTGGCAAGTGCAGAGTGTGAGTGAACAAATAACTCGTCTCTAATTGAAGCGGATAGGTGCGTTGTAATTATATCGGTGTAACGAGCTCCCTCGGGACCTGGACTTCAGATATCGTCGGTCGTCTACAGTCTGCCTCCCTTGTAGACGAAACATGAACTAAGATGATGTTTTCGGTAAAGGCAGTTTAATTTGAACCAGGTGGAAACATACGTTCCATGAAGTCAAATTGAAAAAGGTGAATGCATGAGTGTGTCCAGTCGTAGAGGGGTAGAGCCACACTGTAGACAGTTTTGTGTCTAGCATTTATGGGCCGGCTCGTCCGGGTCGTTACCACCGTCTCTCAGAAAACTAACGTAAAGTAGCAGCTTGCTGGTCCGTTTCGTGCGGTGAGTGAGATATCCAGAGGCCCAAATCCCCTCCCCTTCCCGTTCCATTCCTTTAAGGTCAGCAACGCGCCCATGATTCTTTTGGTATTGCGGACGTACATGGGCGGTGGAAATCACTTACCATCACGTGACCCACTTGCTTGTTTGCCGGCATATGCTATAAAAAAAACCACTGTCTCACAGAAAACTGACGTAAAGTAGCAACTTGCTGCTGCGTTTCGTACATTGAATATGATATTCGGAAGCCCAAAACTTTCTAAATGATAATTTCAAATATAAACAGAAAATTCATTCAGAGAATAGTACGCGATACAAGTCTACCTGGGGCCTGGGTTTTGAAAATACTTTAGGAGTAAACAAAGCCTTGGGAAGCTTACTCGTTATCTTGCCAGATTGTATAATTGGTCCGCAAAAATACCAGGAGGCCAATTCTCGTAATTTTAAATGTTCAAAATATCAAAATAAATAAATAATAATAATAAATATCTTAAACCAATAACCAAATTATTGGTTTAAGAGAATGCCATTTGCAACTTTCTTGACGCCGACACTAGATCGGAATGATATTTTGAACATTTAAAATTACGAGAATTGGCGTCCTGTATAAAATGTGTATTGCAGAAAATATAAAAATTATTTATGCAAAATTTATATTCATCAGAATGATCACTAGGAAATAACTTCTATCTCTTCTTTCACCTGCCCTTATCCCGCTCGTAGTAGGGATGCTTTTTAACACATGTTACGGAAAGATTTGGCTTGTAGTTTTTACGACCTTGCTTGAACGTGAGTTGCCTGACGTCAACCCTTCTGGGGAAGTAGAAAAATAAATCCTTTAATTTATAATTATGACCTTAGATGGTGACTATTATTTTCCATAAATATGTTTATCTGTACTCGAATCTGCACTTTCATAATAATCATTATGCTCATATCAAGAAACGAAAACAAACCTCCTTACGCAAACATCTCAAGGAATTCTACTATTTATTGAGCTCGCGATGTCAACTAACCAAATGAGAAATTTTAGGTACCACAACCGCCCAACATACACTGACCTATCACTAACCAGCCTCCACTCTTCTATTACCTTGAATCATAAATGAAGAGAGCTGAAGGGGAGGTCAAGATATAGTTGGCGATGACAAATTACACGCAAGGGGAGTTAAGCAAATTAATCACGGAGTCCAATTTAGTGGAAAACAATGTGGGGGTGAAACACGGCTGGTTTAATGACAAGATTTTGTTATTGTAGAACAAGCAGGAGCTGATGTTGCTTAGTTTAGTGGTAATCGTTTAGAGGTCTATGCGAAGAAGTAGTCTTATGTGCAAATTGATTTTTTGAATGGTAGAGCCACTTTTGTCACACGGCATGAATGGGCCAGTTCGTCCGGGTCATTACCACTATCTCACAGAAAACCGGCGTAAAGTAGCAGCTTGCTGCTGCGTTTCGTACGGTGAGTGAGATATCCGGCAGAAAATTCATCAAAATCGGTTCAGGGATTTCGGCGTGAAAGCGTAACATACTTGAAACTCTCTTTCGCATTTATATTAGTTAGGATTACCTAAGGAAAAAGTCCAACATTACAACACTTATTTGTCGATATCTACCATGGGCATCATCGAAACGTCACGTGTTTTATATCTAGAATAGAGTGTGAATATCTAGAATAGATGTGGCTTACATTTGACAATAATTACGACTTTACTTAAAATAATATGTACCTTACTTGATTTCAGATAAACAATCAGAACTTTAGTGACAATAGCGAGTTCCTATCACCTGGCGGAACACCGGTTCGATCCTCAATAATTAAATAACAAAACAAAACGGAAGTGGTTCCGCTCCGGTCACTTCCGCACGCCGCGCTGATTGGTCGAGGTCACCTTTGACCCCACCCTGTATGTTTGAATGTCGAACACCCTATATACCATGACTCACCCCAATGTGTTTTAGTTATTTGGAAACAATTTGGAATTTCCTGTTACATAAGTGATAGGAAGTACAAGGTTTTGGCTATATTTTTGAGGAGGTAACCCATTACAGTTTATTAAATCAAAAATAAGCTTAGATCTGTAATAGCAGAGGTGCCATTGACCAAGCTTATTTTCAGTCTCATGATGTGATAGGGGTTCGATCCCACAGATGGCCCAAAAAGCGTTGTCGTAACGTATTAAACGGAGACAGGAAAGGGATAATTCCCTTTCCTTCAAGGTCGGCAACGCTCACTTGATTCTTTTGGTATTGTGGGCATATATGGATGGTAGAGATCACTTACAATCAGATGAGCCTCTTGCTCGTTGGCCGCTATAAAAAAAAAAGTCTGCTATAAAAAAAGTAAGTAGGTATCTACGATTTGTCGAACTTATTACATCCCATAACATGATATTATGTTACCAGTCCCTATATCGATCACAATTTCTCATCTCTGATAACTGACGCATGTGTAAAAAACCACACATATCTCTGATGGCCCAATGCGTCAACGGAATCGAATCCACCTCACCAATATAGGTTTTTTTATAAGCGTTAATGGCGAGACGAACAGGTCGCTCGCGTAATGGTAAGCGTCATGTCTGCTCATAAACAAAAGCAACATCAATCAGAAATTCACTTGGAGGCGTTGAATAAATTCGTCACTAGAAGAAACTATAATATTGATAAGATTCATTTTAAACCTCAACTTTTGCCTAGACACTAATGTTTAATGGAGAACAGGTTTGACGCTGCAGAGTACGTACGAGATGGATGTCGCGGGTTCGAAGTCATCCCCAGGATACAGAGCTCTAATTTTCAAAGTTACGTGTGTATTCATTATTAATTATAACTAGTTTTAACGGTGAAAGAAGACATTATGAAATGACCTGCATACCCAAGATAATCCATAAGAAATATCTAAGGTATGTGATGTCTACCAACCGGAATTAGACCAGCGTAGTGGCCTAACATTAGTACGGGAAGCCCAGCAGTGAAAAACTAGTAAGTAGTACCTATTATAATTAAAATTTGCAATTTACAATTGGACATATCAAGTTGCTTTGATAAAACTTCAGTATTAGAAGTTACATTTTTATATTTTTTAGGCTACTAGCTTCTGCTTGCGTCTTCGCCCGCGTGATCGGCCTTTTCCAGGATAAATAGTATATCCTATGTATATTTCCTTATCCAGGTCATGGTCTATCTATGTGCCAAATTTCATCCAAAACTGGTGTGATTGATTATCAAAAATCGAAATCTCACAAATATCCAAAACTTTGAAACATGCAAATTTTTATATTGATCAATAAATAAATATAGGTAATATTAGTATATTTTATCGCTGCCTCAATCATTTTTTAACTTGTGAATTGAAATGTTTTTATGACTACTCCAATTACTTAGAAAGCAATCAGAAAATTCATAATAATTGGCAATGTGAGGACAATGTTCGCGGGCAGCGGGCAGCGGGCCCCGGGCGGTCACCCCGGGAATTTCATTAGGCGACGGCCGCCAGGGCACGGCTGGATTAGAATGCCTCGCCCATTGTGCATTGAGTTATAGCCACGCTGCCCACTGACGCTATTGCTATAATAGACGTTACTGGGCAGCTTTAGATTTCGGCTTTGGGAGAAAAATCCAGAAAAGTAAATTAATGGAACCAATCTACGCCGACCCACGACAATTGACTTCAAATATCAACAAGAGCCTCCTCATTGGTCTAGTGGAAGCGAACTTAGGTCGAGAAACTGTGAGGTTCTGGGTTCAAATCCTAAGTCGGGCATTCACAATCTGTGTTTGAGTTATCAATAAAAAAAAACACACGAGATGCCTGGAATTTAAATTTGTACACCGGTACGACCTAGTGACTACACTGGAACAAATGTTAAATAGAGAGTGCAGTCAGTCCAAATATTATGTCGACCATCAAGAGATATTGCGTCCCTTGACAGTGAGCAGAATTATGGAAGAAAAGAAAGAAGTTTTAAGCTCAGTTTACATAATAAGATACAAAAATATCTATTGTACATAATATGAAGATGCCTATGGTGGCCGTGACAGGTAGGTAACCACTCCGCATGATGCTGTGCTGCGGTGCGAGCTGCAACACAGCGTTGGTTTTCAATGGTCACCTTAAGTGACGTGCGAACGCCAGTAAACAAACTACTCCCGATGCACGGGCTGCAAATGGTCACGTGCCTCAGGCTAGACGAGACGTTAAGTGCTCATGACATTTATTCTAAGCGACTGCTGATTAGAAACACAAGAAAAAAGAAAGAAACGCATCAGTACCGTATACACCGTGTAGTGAATAATGCCGGCCTGAACGCTGGCTGACCCCGGAACGCGACTCGCCTGAACAAGCCATTATGGCGAGTTTTTCAACATGTGTACGGTGGCCGCTATGCAATCGGTACCAATCCAATCGGTATCCAAATAATCATGGTGTCCCATATACTCGGAACATTTAAATAAAACTAAAAAGACCCACACTTCGTCTGCAACACGAGTGGTCGTTAGGAGTACAAATTGGCCGCGATTGAACCGACTAATTGTTTGAAATATGCGCCCGCGAATGTAAGGAATAGATGGTGGAGCTCTAACTTCAATAGAGTATAAAACTATATTATCGTGTTGTATCTAGAAGGTGCTAATTTGCGGAATGTGCATTAGTTAGCTGTGTATACGTTAATAGATCTTACAAGCCTGATTCGCAAAGTCAAGAAATTAGGAGGTATTGACATTCTTTTTTTACTAGCTTGAATGACGAGCCGGTCGCAGGTAGCTCAGCTCGCCTGATGTGCCTTTAAACAGACACAACACCACTGAACTTGGAATTACTAGAAACTGAATTAGGTACAAAGCACTGCATGGCGCTGGACTGCGCTCGTAGCCCAGAGGCCGAGACATAATATATTCTCAAAATACCCATAATTACACTGGTTTCAATGTCCTTCAAATTGGAACACAACACGGTTACACACTGGTGTTTGGTGACAAAAATAGATTAAGCAGTGGTACCTACTCCTGGCAATAAATGCTTTCTTTCTTTATTTCTTACCCACATTTGCGATTGTGTTTGCGATTGCATTGATAAAATAAATATAACAAAACTTGAAAAAAACACTTCATAAAATAAAGAATACTGAAAAGTCAAAGTTTCGAAGCAACGAGCGCAGTGCAGTACTTTCTAATTCAAATTTGACAGCCTCTGTAGCGCAGTGGGTAAGTAGCCGGCTACGAAGCGAGTGGTTAAGTTTAAGCGTGGGTTCAATTCCCGCACAGAAACTAATGTTTCTTTCCGGTAGGTGTTGTGGGACCGCAAGTCCTCGTAGTTCCTAATACCCACGATACACTATGTGTGTGACTGTTGGGTGGTTTTTATTTATAAAAAAAACTACGTGGTGTTGCTAACGTTTTTGGACATGAGGCGTGGTGCTTATCATCAGGCAAATGACCTGCTAATCTAGTCATTTAGGCTAAATCGAGTTTATAGTTGTATTTATAGTACTTAATTGTATTCATTTATACCAATAACTTGTCTCGTTCCACATTAAGCAAGTGAAAGTACTAAAACAAATGATTCCCTCCAAAAACATATAAAACTGGATCCTTTCTTTATCTATGACACAACCGTGTAACTTGTTCTGATTTAAAAAATAAAACATTTAAATTAGATTGTCTATGGTCGGTAATGAAACGTTCTATTTATATTTGCTTTACATTCCGTTATCTCGGATGAAACATTATGACGGCTGCAGCTTCAGAATAATCATTACTAATATGTTTATCTGTACAGAATGTACCGAAGGAAATTTATGGCCACTTTACTGATTCGAAAAAGAAACTTTTGAACTTTATCTGATAGATATTGGTTTGGTGTAAATAAAAATAGAAATTTTAAGCGATACAAAGTGGTTTATTTATGAACAAGAACAATTTGTTTTTAAATGATTTTGTTAAAGTAAACAAAGAACAAAATTAACAAAAAAAAACATTAAGAGAGAATTAATGAAATTTCTAAGATGTTTAATAATCGCCAAATGCTTTATTACTAACTTATTAGAAGGCTTCTCAGCCTATTTATGCTTAGAAACCCTAAGATCCTAGTTCCATATTCTAGGTCAGGCAATCACAATTTATATTTGAGTTTTCAATTCAAAAAAACCATCAAAGTTGCCCGGGATGGGAATTTGTGCCCGGTATGACGATAGGCTCGCTCCTATCACACCATGGGACGGAAATAAGCTCGGCGAACTATTGACACCTCTGCTTATCCCTTCGTGGATACAGGTGTGACCTTATGTTATGTTTAATATGTAGAAACTGGGCGGAATAACACTTGGCCTTAGTCTACGGTAGCAACTATTTCTTGAAGCCACAGATAACATGTTGCTAGTTTTATATCTCAAACCAAAATTGTATGGAGGAAACTCATGTTTTATGATAAATATATGATATAGATCAGTTATTAGTAAATTGGATTGAACTTGGCTAAGTAGACAGATTAGATACATAACTTCGTAACATCAAGATTGGATGCTTTCAACTCTCTCAGGTCTTTTTCTTTCATAAATTTGATTTGATATGACAGCCTCCGTGGCGCAGTGGGCGAGTAGCCGGCTGCGAAGCGTGAGGCCGTGGGTTCGATTCCCACACCGAGACAAATGTAACTTGTCTAATCCACAAATATTTGTTTCGGGTCTGGGTGTTGTGGGACCGCAAGTCCCTCGTAGTTCCCGATACCCACGATACAAGTTAACCTAGTGTGGGGTTGGGACTATGTGTGTGACTGTTGGGTGTATTTATTTATTTAAATAATAATAGTAATGATATTAGCCCTGTATTATACATGAAGAATTGTTTGACCTTATTCCTTCCTCACCTTTCCTTAACAGAACCACGCGTGCTGGCTTGCGAAACCATAGCTTCGTGGTCTCTTCCATCTCGGCTCGGACCAAGAGGTTCGCAAAATCGTATTTCTGTCGGACCATAAAGCTGTGGAATAGCTTGCCGGCGCACGTGTTTCCTCCTTCCTATAACTTGGGATCCTTTAAACGGAGTGTGAAGAAGCAACTAAGCAGGCCGGCATAATTCTGCCGATCTGCGATAGATTCAGTGTCTATCGTTGGTCGACAGTATTCATGGATTGCGCTATACTTACCATCAGGTGTAGCGTAGTCACTTTGCCGAGGCAGGAGAAAAAAAAAAATAAAAAAAAAAATAACGTCCCACTGGTGGGCACGGGCATCCTATACTGAATGAGAGGACTTAGATCTTAGTCCACCGCGCTAGATTAATGCGGGTTGGTAGATTTTACATAGGTAAATTCTTATGGAGAACTTCTCAGGTGTGCAGGTTTCCACACGATGTTTATTTTTTTCTTTCGATCTATTCATATTGTAAAACCAGTCAAATGAGTTAATGGCTTGATAATTAGTAATAAGTTTTAAAAGAAAAAGAAAGTGATAAATTAGCTTAAGAATTAGGTACTCGGAATTCTGAACGAAAGGACCACGATTATCGCCATGTCCATCAAAATTTGGAAAATAATTCAGGCATCGGTTCCAAATGACAACAAAGTACAAAATCAATACATAGCTAGATCAAATATTTTAACTCTTGATTAATTTAAACTCACAACAAACATGAAACTGTTCTAGGATCGAAATATCTCAGCATGTGTGGGCTATATCACTTAAAGCTTTGATAGTCAAGCCTAATTACTCTATAAACACGCATAAATATGTATGTATTGACAGGCACTCGAAAGTCGAAACACAGTAATCAACTGACGCTTCATCATACATTTTAAATACCAGCAATTGTCATAGCGATAGGTTATATCCTGTCTCTTTCTAACACATAATATCCTTCAAGAGGGAAAGAGACGCAACTGGTGTAATTTGTATGAAATGTAAAGGATCGTTCGCGAAAGATTTATACGTTCATTTGTATATAATGAAGACGCCAGTCATTGTGATGGGAGTCCCATTGATGGCGACCTAACCGCACCCTAACGCGCAGGGTTGCTACTGAAATATTAAAAAAATTATCCTGTGCAAAAATAAATAATCACTGGACAACGAGATCATTATGGATCACTCAATTCAAACTATTGCCTTTTTATATCGTTGCGGCAAACCAGCAAGTAAGTCACCTGATAATAAAGGACGTCCATCGCCTATGAACACCTACAGTACCAGAATCGTGGATACCTTGAAGGAAAGGGGGTAAATAAGGGGTTGGGAAGTGGACGGGGATTTACGCCTCCGGATATGTCACATACCGTACGAAACGCAACAGCAAGCTGCAACTTCGCGTCGGGTTTTTGTGACAGTGGTAACAACCCGGTCAATCTGGCCAACTCTATAGCATGCTCTACCACTTAGTGAATATGATATATTCATTGTTAACATACATAATCTTTAAGTCCACCTAGAGATAAAAACAATATCGATCTGAATCTCTTAAAAACAGATCAAATGCGTTATTATAAAACCTCTTATCTTGATAGCCAATGAATCCAAGGACCCTACTTGTCCTACTACCTCTTTCCATCTTTCGTCAGTTTGGTAATAACAAGTTATTGCTTCCTTCAGCTTCCTTTTTGTAGCCATCGATCACATACTCTATTTATAGCAAAAGATTGTCAAATGAATAAGTGAGATATGTAAATAATATGTGATTTCTATAACGCATTATCACTCGAAATACCAGAAGAATCTTTGGTGCGTAAAGAATGAGTAAGATGAATGCAGAAGCAATCTGCCATTTGTATCTACTGCATATTTTTCATCGTCAACCCTAACATTAGGCCAATTACTTAAGCCAGTATTCAGATTGAGAGTGTCTACACCTGCTATTGTTCGCATATGAACGAATCACTTAATTCTCGGCGCTCTGCACGTCTATTCAACGTTTTAATGCGACATTACTGTACTAAAGAATGAGAAGACCAAGACACTTCGCACAATTAGCAAGCAATTAACAATTCTATGTTGAAATATGCTTTTTTAAGTAATTTGTTTCATGATGTGTTTGCAGAGGTTTGGGACTCAGCGTTGTGTTTGTTTTTTATGTAGAATTCATATTGTTGACTCCAACATTATAACTGTATAAATATACTAAATATACCGCCGATTTTCTGTGAGACAGTGGTAACAACCCGGTTAGGCTGGCGCATTCGTGCTGTAGACAAAACTGTCTACAGCGTGGCACTACCACTCGAACTATAACATTATATCACATCGCTACAACTCTACAAATGTTTAGGTTTATTTAATACTAATAATATTATTCTTCTTCAACCATTTTTATAACAGGTGTCTTTCTAAACGAAATGTGAAGTAATTCTCAAATTGTTTACCCAATAAAACCAACAAACAAGACAAAATATTACCATTTAACCAGTAAGTACTGCATACAAATGCATCGGTAAAAGGCTTTCTAAACACACTTTAGAATAGTTTAAAGAACTATTCACGTATCTATTATGATACAATAACGTAAGAAACTATTTTTATGACATTTTCAACGGATATTATTTGTAACAAAACACCTACTTACCAGTAAAATGGCCCTTTCCTAATAAACAACCGAATAAAACGTTTACGTTACCAAGATTAGTAGCATTGATAAAAACCCTCGCTCTTTAAAAAAAACCGGCGATCTGTTAGGCTCCCCAATTTTTTATTGTAAATTTGGGACATGAACTCTTTAAAACGTAACAACTATACTAACGTGATAGCTAATGTTTAACTAGGCTGTATAGTTTGTATTCCCTTTGCCTTGTAAAAAAGCTATTTTAAAACATAATAGTAATAAAATAAAAGTATGTTTTATTTAGTTTACATGTAGCCAGTGGGACTGCCTCGATGGCGCAGTTGTAATGCGTACGCATTACGATTGAGGCTAACGCTGAGGTCTCGGATTCGATCCCCGGGTCGGGCAAAAGTGATATTGTGGGCGTATATGGGCGGTGGAGATCACTTACCATCAAGTGCGTCACCCACTTGCTCGTATACCGGCCTATGATAGAAAAAAAGAAGTGTAGACCGATCTTGTGCTCGCTGAACCGACGATCACAGAACATTGCGGAAAGAGGCTGAAAAAGGAATATGGAGAACCGTCGAGGGTGGCGTGAGGTTGAAAAAACCTAATTTCAGCAGTAAATGAATGCAAGGAAATGAAATCTAATATAAAAAAACAAGATTGCCGAGACCCACTACTTTAACCTTACTACTGACTATTTTATCTTAAAGTGTTACTTTTATTATGACCATCTTTCAAGGTCTTTTTTACCTATCTACAAATAGATACAAATCCGAACAAAACCAGAAACTTGGACACCGTACATAGAGGCAGTGAGTTACCGAATTCTTCAGTCAACAACGTCTTAAAACGATTACCGTCGGTCTCAAGGCGGGGGAAGAGGCGACACGTAAATCGCATTAGATATGTTAAATCCGAGCCCACAGGGGGCCAGCAGGGGGGCGAAGGTGTTACCGCGATATTTTTATTCGTATCGCTTACTTTCGTGATTATTGTTTGGGCGCTATTTGCATTACTTGCGGGTGTAGTGCGATCGAGGTGTGTTGAACTTATCTACAATAAATACAAAAAAAAAAAAAGAAGATCCACAAATGTTTGTTTCGAGTCTGGCTGTTGTGGGACTAAGTTCCTCGTAGTTCCTAATACCCACGATACACGTTAGCCTAGTGTGGGGTCAGGACTATGTGTGTGACTGTTGGGTGTATTTATTATATAATTTATTTATTTTATTTATAATGCTTTATTGTACATTAGACATATATTAAAACTAGAAAGACAATTAAACATTTAAACATAGTACAATTGGCGGCCTTATCGCTCAGGGCAATCTCTTACAGGCAACCATAGGATGGAGTTAAGGTACGAATAAGAGAGGGTTGTCTAAGAGTACATGAAATATACAGTTTACAATAATATATAATATATATATATATGCCATATTACATCATACACATATACATACATACATATAATTATTAAATTATTATAGTGAATAATAATAGTCACCAATACCGTAACACATATTAGTGAGAGAGATAGTGATCTTTCACCATCTTTTTAAAGATAGCCAGTGATGGGGCGCGCTTTATTTCAATCGGCAATGCATTCCACAACCGTGTCGCCTGAACCGTAAAGGACTTGTCCATAAAAGAAGTGGAATGCGCTGGCATCTTCAGTCTCAAGTTCTCTGATGATCTGAGGGTTCTAGGGTGCGTGTCTTGCAAAAATTTAAAGCGTGATTTGAGATAACAAGGAGTGAGAGGATAGAAAAGAATGTTGTACAGAAAAGAAAGAATGTGAGCATTCCGGCGAAGCCGTATGGGTAGCCAATTTATCTTATTTATACAAAATAATTTACATTATTTTGGAAAATATGTATGTTAACTGTAGAGTCTCATCTATTACAGCCCAAATATAAATCCACACCATACTGGTCATTATGTTCAGGTTAATTTTAGTTATCAATAATATGGGTTGATTACTTAATCGTATTTGGCCGTATTACAGTATCCGCAGAGATGCGCTGAGATTTAGAGCTTAATTCTACTGCCCATGCCAGTGCCTTATGCTTGATAGTCTAATAAACCGGGCTGTACGAGCCGGACTCTCGGACCGAGGGTTCCGTACCAACCTCCTTAATTTTCTTTGTTTATGTTCTCATTATTCAGTCGGCTTTACAGTTCAAAAAAGCCCTGTAAATGTAGTATAGACAGATAGAAGTCCACACAGACGACACGGCACAGCGTCGAGCGTCGAGTAATAAGGCTTCGTTGGCATCTTTTAGATAAAAAAACCTTTAAAAGAACGACAATATTCAAAAATCCCAAGTTATAAAAATATAATCAAGTATCAAGAAACTCAGATGACGTCAAAGAAGTAGAAAGAAAACGTCTAAGCCAACGACGCCGTAAAGAATGTAAGACGCGACGTTTTTATTCAGACCGTATTACAGTACGGGTGTGAGGGAGTCCTTACTCCACTGCCACTCTTCATTCACAATACTTTTATAATATAATTGACAGCTTTTACTTTCTGACTACTCTTTACGAACATTCGATATGTTCTTAGTATGTGAGGGTTGCTGGATTGCGAGAGAGTGAAAACCAGTAAATAGACAAACAATCGTATATTCAATGACCAAAATATATACAGGCGCAGTTTCGCAGTTCGAACGTTATTCTTTCTTGCAGGAATCGTTATTCTTTCTTGCAGGACCGTTATTCTTTCTTGCATTTATTATTTCTTTCTTGAGTTTACTATTTCTTTCTTGAGGTTACTATTTCTTTCTTGAGGTTACTATTTCTTTCTTGAGGCGAACTGGAGCGAACTGATTTGTAGCGGCCAGGAGCCCTCAATTTATTTCCGAATCCTTGTTGACTCGGGGCACCGGGAGAGCGAGTAGGCGTGCGCGGCTCGGCCAATAGGAGCGCGCCCGCCGATTCTGTAGTGTCGCTCGCGGAGTGAGGTGCGCGGGCGGCGCGGCAGCGATGGTGCTGCCGCCACACGCACGACAGTGTAATTACCTATAAATTATGTACATAAAATAAAATAATTAATGATTAGCATATAAGTTAATAATAGAAATGTGTGTTTTCATTTCTTATCCTGCACATTTCTCCCGCCGTGCATCGCCCGCCGCTGGCGATGCAACTAGAGGTGGTGCAGGTTCTTGTTTCAGGAGCACGATGACCTTCTTGACTGGACGTCGCAGTGTTCCACTCCTTGTGGTGATGTCGACTGTTCTTATGATGCCATCTGGTCCGGGATGCGTGGCGCAGATTTTCCCGCGCACCCACATGTTGCGCGGTAGGTTCCCATCCACGATTTGCACTAAGTCCCCGAGTTGTATTTCGGGGCCTTTCCCGTGCGGCTCCCGCCGGTTGCGTAGCTCCGGCAGGTACTCTTTGAGCCATCTTGCCCAAAACATGTCGGCTAGGCGCTGTGAGGCGCGCCAGCCGGCTCGCAGGTTCAAATCTTGCTCGGTGAATTCTCCGGGTGGGGCCACTCGGCCCGGTCCGCCCAAAAGGAAGTGATTGGGCGTGAGAGCTTCCGGGTCACGTGGGTCCACCGACACGTGGGTGAGTGGGCGACTGTTGACTGTGTACTCCGCTTCAGCCAACAGAGTTTGCAGGACTTCTTCCGTCGGATACCTCTCGTGCAGGACCGATGCGAGGGCCGTCTTCACGGAACGCACCATGCGTTCCCACGCCCCCCCCATGAAGGGAGCTCCCGGAGGTATGAATCGCCATTCTATCGTTCTCTTCGAGGCTTCCTCCCGTGTGGCTGAGTAGATCGCGTCGCGAAGCTCCTTTTCGGCGCCGTGGAAACTCGTGCCGTTGTCCGACCACAATTGCGTTGGACATCCTCGCCGGGCGATCATTCGTCTCAGCGCCATGACTGCCGAGGCCGTGTTGAGGGAGGGCACCAATTCTAAGTGAATAGCACGTGTGGTTAGACAAGTAAATAGTGCCACATACCTCTTTTGATGTGCTCTTCCCACAGTGATGTTCAATGGTCCAAAATAGTCCAATCCTGTGTAGGTGAATGGTCGGTTGTGGTGCGCCAGACGACAGAGTGGTAGATCCCCGGTCATAGGCTGCGGGGGAGACGCTGTCCTCAGTCGGCATCGTTGGCACTGACGTACGATGTTCTTAACGGTCGGTCGTAAGCGCAATACCCAGTGTTGTTGACGACACTCATTCACTATTGCCTCGACGCCGGCGTGATGCAACTGTTGATGCACATGTTGTATCCACAGTCTGGTCGCTCGATGATCGCCGTCCAATACCATAGGATTCTTGAATTCCTCTGTGATCCCGGGGGCGGCACCTACTCGACCTTTTAACTTAATTTGTTCCTCCGCGAGTATTACACTCAGCGGATAGAGACGACTGTTGAGCGAAACCGTTTTCCCTTTTCTGAGTGCTTGAAGTTCCTCTTGAAAGGAATCCTCTTGAGACGCGCGTAGGATGAGAACCTCGGCCCGACGCTGACATGGAGCTGAAATCAGTGAATATTGATCTTTGATGCTCGAAACCGGTGTCTTCGTTACCGTTGGGGTCTTGGTAGCTTGACGTTGCCAACTTGGGTCCGCGCTCGGGTTCCGTTTGCTCCTCTTGTAGTTGACCTTGTGTAAACTTCGGCGAAACATTTCCACTGCTTGCAGAGTTCTGGCCGTTGCGCGTACGTACCGAGACCACTTAGAGAAGCGATTCACGTCTGGTAGGGCTTCTTTGAGTTGCGGTGACCGTTGGCTGCTTACATGACACGTTCTCTCCTCACCTGTTGCTGTAATGGTGTTTTTGTCGTCCGGAGGCCATGTTTCCGGTTCCTTTAACAAAAATTCCGGTCCGTGGAACCAACGATGATCTTGTCCGAAGTTGTCCGGTACGTCGCGTGTGGCGTCATCCGCTACGTTGAGCTTTGTCGGTATCCACCGCCACTCACTTGTTTGGCTATGTTCCTCTATCGCAGCGACCCGATGAGCGACGTACGCCTTGTAGGATCTTGACCCCGTTCTGATCCACGCCAAGGTTGTGCGACTGTCTGTCCAATAGACAGTTGCGTCGGGTTTCTTTGTGTGTTCCTTCCTCACCGCGGCAGCCATGCGGGCACCCAGTACTGCGGCTTGCAGCTCCATCCTAGGTATTGATGTTACCTTTAGTGGGGCTACCTTAGCCTTCGCGGCGACGAGTGTCACGCTGACTTCACCCTCTTCGTTTACTGCACGCCAGTACAGGGCCGTCGCGTACGCTGACTCGCTAGCGTCGGTGAAGACATGCAGCTGCAAGGACGCTGCTGAGCTGTAGTTCGGGTAACTTCTCGGTACTGAAATAAAACGTAAGTTTTTTAAGCTTGTCATCCACTTGGCCCAACTCGCGGCCAAGTCGGGTTCTAGCGGATCATCCCACGTAGTTCCGCGCCTCCAGACTTCTTGTAGTATCTGCTTGGCTGCTATGGTGATCGGAGAGACTAAACCGAGCGGATCAAATAGAGACATGACTATCTTAAGTGCTTGTCTCTTGGTTGGCCTCTCATTGCATAAAATAGCCTGCGGTATGTGGGCTAATTCCAAATTGAAGGCGAGTCGGTCCTCTTGCGGCTTCCATATGAGGCCGAGCACTCTTTCAGTTTTCTCATCTTCGAGAGTGATAGCGCGTTCTTGTTCGGCGGTTTCTCCTAGCGCCTGTAGCAGCTCTGTTGAGTTTGAAGACCACTTTCTTAGTTCGAAGTGAGCTCCCCTGTGAATTTCACGAACTTGCTTCGTTGTGTTCACTGCGTCGTCGAATGTCGCGAAGCTGTCCAAGTAGTCGTCCATGTAGTGTTTTGTCTTGATCGCTTCGACCGCTTCCGGGAACTCGTGTTGATGCTTCTCCGCGTTGTGGTTCATGACGTAGATGGCGGTTGCAGGTGAGCTCGATGCACCGAAGATGAGTGACCTCATCCGATACTGTTCAGGCGGATGTTCGTCCCGCCTATCACCTCGCCAGAGGTAACGGAGTGCGTCGCGGTCCTCCTCTCGTAGTTCCACCTGCATGAACATTTCTGCTATGTCGGCGGTTACTGCAATAGGATGCTGTCTGAACCTCATTATGATTCCCGGCAGTGGCTGCAGGAGATCTGGACCGGTCAACAGCTGGTCGTTCAGTGATGTTCCCCTTGTCTTAGCGGCTGCATCGTGGACGACTCTTAACTTGTCTGGCTTCAGTGGATTGAAGACCGCGAAGTGAGGTAGATACCAGGTTCGGTTCCCTGTCGCTGGAGGTGCAGGTTCGGCGTAACCCTTGGTCACAAGAGCCTCCATTTGTTCGTTGTATCTTCTCCTGAGTTCCGGGTTCCGATCCAACTTTTTTTCTATGTTATGAAGCCTGTTCAACGTGTTGTCATAGTTATTAGGCATAACTGCCTCCTCGCTTTTCCACAGTAGGGCTGTTTGATATCTGCCCCCGTTGGTCATCTTTGTGTGCAGTCGCAGGATTCGAAGCGCTTTCTCTCCCGGGTCGCTGTTGGGTTGTCTGGGGTCGATGTACATGTTGTCCAGTGTGATGAATTGCTTCATTGCTTCATGTAGGTCGTCGTCTGCTTCCGTGTGATTAATGAAGTTGACTCGGTGACCCAATGTTCTTGTGTGGCTTCCATGTACCACCCAGCCGAGCGGTGTCAGTGATGCGACCGGTTGGCTTCTCTTCCCAGTTTTCACTTCCTTTGCGAGAAGTAAATGCCAGTTGTCTTGACCTATGAGGATCTTCGGCGTTGCGTCGCTTGGCTGAAGTTCGGAGAGTATGTCCCTCAGGTGGTCGCAGTTCTCGACCGCCGCCTTCGGTATATGCTGCGCTGCCAGTCGGAGATTATCCACGGTGCGTGCTTGAATCTGATCCTCTTGTTGGTTCGTTCCTTTTATGTTGAAACTGACTCGACGGGATTTGAGTTCGCTGCCTGTCTCCCCATCGTAAGTCGTGATGTGCAGAGGATCGTCCGGGCCGTCGGCTCCTATCTTCTTTGCTAGGTCGGCGTCGACGAGCGTTATAGTGGATCCGTCGTCCAACAAGGCCAACGTGTCTGCGGCTCCCGCCGGTCCTGAAATATTCACAGGTATTATTTTTAAAAAAGATACCTTAGGAGCCCACGCTGCGTTAACCTTTTCTTCCTTGGCCACTTCTTCGACGACTTCCTTCTTGCTTCTAGACGAGTGAAGGAGCTTGTTGTGGAAGTGAACGCAGCCGTCGATCTCACATTTCTTCGGTTTGCAGCTGTGTTGCTTTGATCTGTACCGAAGGCACCTAAAACACAGACGATGTTTTTTCGCTATGTCCCATCTGGCGTCGGTGTCAGCCTGTTTGAAACGAGCGCACTCTACGATGCTGTGTTCTTGGTTGCAGAGTCCGCAGTTCGGTTTTCGGTTTTCGCTGACCGCATGAACCCGTTGACGACGTTCTCGTCCCTCGTTGTTCGGCTTGTTCGGGGTCCGGTCGACGATTGATTCTGGCTGGGCGTACGGGCTGCAGATCTCTGCTTCCCTTTGCATGAAGCGGCTAAACTTCATGAGATCCGGTTCTGTCCTTGATTGTGCGGCAGCGAACTCATACCACTGCCTTCTCAAGGTCGGGGTTAATTTCTCAACCATGTTCTTCGTAACCTCTGGGTTGTAGAGGTAAAAGATGCAGTCGAGTGCCTGCAAGGTTCCAACTATGTTTTCCACTTTTGTCGCGAAGGTGCAGAGTTCCCGCGGTGACTCCGTGAGGCGTGGCAAAGATCGGAGGCGTTCGACTTCGGCCATAGCTATTGAGTCGGGGCGTCCAAATCTTGTTTCCAAAGTCTTCATCACGTTGCTCGGGTCCGCGTTGGTGATAAGTAGTCCTAGGACTGCTTCCTTCGCTGTTCCCCGGAGGCTGCGGCGCAACCGGGACATGTTCTCTAACGTGGAGAAGTGATGTGCCGTCTCGTAGTAGGCGGCTCTGTAAGTCAGCCAGTCCTGGTGAGCCCCGTTGAATGTCGGTAGATCGCTGTACTTCAACGGTTGGCGGTGTTGTGCGGTCTGCACTGCATGCGTTATGGCTGACGCAAGTTCCTGAATTTCCGTCGATCTTGATTGTCGGACTGCTATTGCTTCATTATGATCTTGACGTAAGTCTGAAGCCGGGAGGTCCCAAGGCGTAGGGTTCAATCTTGGACCGGTGTTCTGTTGCGGCTGTGCAGGCCCGAGGTTCGGTTGCCAGGATGCGGCGGTGATCACTGGCGTTGGCGGGTGCACAGTCGTGTTCGTAGGCCATGGCACTGTTGTGACCACTGGTGGAGGCGGCGGCGCAGTTGCAGTGTTCGGTTGCCACGATGCGGCGGAGATCGTGGGCGGAAGTAACTGCGCAGTCGAGTTCTTGATTTCGTATCTATTTGTAGGTACGAGTGGAGTTGCGGAAATTCCCGATGCCAGTAGCGTCGTCGGTTCGGTAGCTGAAGCACGCATGGGCGGCGGGAGTGCGGCGGTGACTCCCGCCGGTGCAGACGTCGGTATGCCCCAGGATGCGGCGGTGATCTCTGGAGCTGCAGGTTCCACCGGCGGCTGTGGTTCAGGTTGCGTATCTTGAGCTTGATGCGGCTGGCATTCGATAGCGAGTAGTCGGCTGTTTTCTAACCAGCTGTGTACTCGCAGTTCCTGATCTCCTTCGGTGACGATAGAGTTCACGTCCTCTTCGCTCTCGGACTCCGCTTCTATTGCGGCGATACGGGCGGCAGCTAACTCCATCTTGAGTCGGGCTAGTTCGGCCCGAGCCGCCGCCAATCGGCGCGATTTTGAAGGATTTCTGCTTTTCTTCGACGGTGGTCCGCTTCGGACTATAGGTTTCTGCGTTTCCGGGTCGGCGGGCTTCGGTTCCGGTTCTTCCGGTTGAATTCTTGCGGGTGTTGGTGTTTTTGACACGGCGGTCGACTTTTCAGTTGTCGTTGCGGTGCCCGTTGTTCCTGTGACGTCAGTCATAGTACCGGAGGTACCTGTGACGTCAGTCGTCGTACCCGTGGTACCCGTAGTACCGGAGGTGCCCGCAGTACCGGAGGTACCTGTGACCTCCGTTGCGGTACCAGTGACGCTTGTTGTATTCGTTGCCGAAGCGGTTCTGCGCCCGATTGATCTAGTTACCGGCATCTCTCTCTCGTTAATCCGACTCCGAAGGACCAGACAATGTGAGGGTTGCTGGATTGCGAGAGAGTGAAAACCAGTAAATAGACAAACAATCGTATATTCAATGACCAAAATATATACAGGCGCAGTTTCGCAGTTCGAACGTTATTCTTTCTTGCAGGAATCGTTATTCTTTCTTGCAGGACCGTTATTCTTTCTTGCATTTATTATTTCTTTCTTGAGTTTACTATTTCTTTCTTGAGGTTACTATTTCTTTCTTGAGGTTACTATTTCTTTCTTGAGGCGAACTGGAGCGAACTGATTTGTAGCGGCCAGGAGCCCTCAATTTATTTCCGAATCCTTGTTGACTCGGGGCACCGGGAGAGCGAGTAGGCGTGCGCGGCTCGGCCAATAGGAGCGCGCCCGCCGATTCTGTAGTGTCGCTCGCGGAGTGAGGTGCGCGGGCGGCGCGGCAGCGATGGTGCTGCCGCCACACGCACGACAGTGTAATTACCTATAAATTATGTACATAAAATAAAATAATTAATGATTAGCATATAAGTTAATAATAGAAATGTGTGTTTTCATTTCTTATCCTGCACATAGTATTTTATTTGAAGATAATTTTGTTTGTTCATTAGTCTAGTGACAGCGTACTTCGACGGTGACACTAGTGCGGTCCCGGGTTTAATTTCCTGGTCTTGAAATAAATTAATATATGTTTTTCTATTGGAGTACACCTGATTATTCGATTTGTGTCTGAAATGGCGATGGGCGTTACTCATGGGCAGGCATAGGACAGAAATAGAAAATTATATTTGTTATTTATTTACGAAATTACAAGACAAAATTTTTAGGTATTTGGTATTATATGGGGCGAGCCGTCGTCTGACCCCCACAACCCGCAACGGGAACCAAACTTCGCCATTGCCTCGTCCGTTAATCAGCAGAGTGTACCACGTGCAGGTGAGGTTGGCTTTAGACTTAAGATGTTGGTGGCACATTACACTTAATAAACATTACTCAATAAAAATAACCAATGCCGTTTGAACACGTGTTAGATTGCAGGGTGTCTCCCTGTCTCAGAATGTCTCCCCTCAGTTCGTGTAAATGCTCCTCCTGATATTCACAGTCGAATTGACGATTCCAACACGTTCCTACACACCTTTGTGTATGCGGAAGTGACAATCTTATTTCGCATTCGTTTTTTCCAGACGACTGGTGATAAGGTGGTGAATATAGACTGTATTGTATATATTTGGAACTAGTGCTTGTGTTATAAAAATGCAAAACTATAAAGCCTTGAAATAAAATCTACCAGAGTTTATTACGAGACTTCAGAATCATATTTGTGGATCACACAAACATTTGTCTCGATGCAGGGATCGAACCCGCGAGCTCGTGTCAACCTACTACTTGCCGACTGCGTTACAACCCAACGAGGCTCAAATCAACGAGCACCTCTTTAATGACAAAGGAAAGAAATATCTCTCAATTTTATCATTAAATACAGCGGTTTAAGATGCCTTGTGTAATAAAATGGCACAGGTGTTGATAAACATTTGTTACAGAAAGGGGGTGCGTTTTATAGTCCTTCAGAATTATCTTTTGTCATAAACATTGCACTTCCAACTCTTTGGAAGCTGCTCTTTAATACAGCCGTTTTGAACAGAACTCTATGACGATGATTTGGTTTAAATATACAATAATTCAGTTTTATTTTCAGCTTTTAGTTTTTTAGCACTGTGCTCAATGTGAGAATTACCGCCGTAATAACACATAATTTGTGCAAATACCTATATGATAGAGCTATGACGGTTTCATTGTAGAATGCTCGCCCGACGCAACCAACCAAAGTCGGTGGAGACGCATCGCAAACACTTTTGTAACGAAGGACTAATTAGTAACCATCGATAACCCAACATCGCTCATCATAAACCATGACCACTCCCTCAAGACTGTACGAATTAAGAAGAAGAGAAATAAGATGATACTCGTACATACAAGTAAGACAGATAAATGGCGTAGGCTTAATAGAATAGGATTCTGTTGGACTGTCTCGGTGGCGCAGTTGTAATGCGTTTCGACTGAGGCTAACGTTGAGGTCTCGGGTCCGATCCCTGGGTCGAGTCAAGTGGTATTGGGTTTTTCTCTTACAAAATGATCAGTATCAGCCGGGAGTCTGGAATTTGTGCCCGATATGGCGATAGGCTCGCCCCCTATCACATCGTGGGACAGAGATACGCTCTGCGAAATGTGGGTGTACCGATTACACCTCTGCCAACCCCTTCGGGGATTACAGGAGTGAGTGCGTATGTATGTATGTACCTATCTGTTGGCACTCTTTTCGTAGGGAACCATAAATAACATTAAAAGTAAATACGATAAGTCAGCATTCAAACGATTACCATAAACACGTAGTTTGGATGTGTTTATGGTATTCCTATGGGGGCAGAGGAGCCAAAGGGCACGACATTTGGCAACGAGGTCGCGACCTTTGCATACGATCACAACAATTCTGCAAAGGGCGTCAAGCACATAAAATCTTCCAAATTATATTGGTGACATTTTTGACAAACAAATTGCGGCTATAGAACAATGGCTTTGCTGCAAACTAGTAGTTTCCTGTGACTTTAACTCTGTGGCAAATAGATTTACAAACAATCTAAGCAATTAACATAACAAATCTACATCATACTAATATTATAAATGTGAATGTAAGTTTGTTTGTTACGCTTTCACGCGAAAACTACTTAACCGATCATCATGAAACTTATTCTTCTTGTACACATATTCTTGGAGGTATAAGAAGTAACATAGGATACTTTTATGAAAAAAAATATGTATCTATTTGTTTGTTACGCTTTTACGCCTAAATCACAACCGATTTTTATGAATTTTGATGTAGAGATAGATGGGACCCTGGAGACGGTTATAGACGGTTTTATTTCGGAAAAGTCTATTCACGCGGGCGGAGCCGTGGGCAAAAGCTAGTATTATATAACAATGCTGAGAGGTAACACAATAAAAAACATCTGTATGACGTTCTATTTATGCATTTGAGTGTGGGATTTCCTTTATTTCAATCGTCTTCGAAAATAATGCGATCCTAGACTCTTCTACACTTATTTATTTGTTCTGTATTTTTTTATTTCCAATGATCTCTCACTCTAATAACGCAACCCACACAATTTCGAAAATGGATTGTATTCGAAATTTAAACTGTCCAACGGCATCCCCTTCTTTCGATGACGTATGGTACCCATGAGAGTTATCAACCAAAATAATACCGCCAACGTTACAAGTACGTCTTCAAAACAAATTACACATTATTCCATGTGCATTACGAGTGAGTATAACTTGATCAAGAAGATGTTCGTAACGAAGATGACGAATTTGTTATGTCAATAAGTCGTGCAATTGTTACGACAGCCTCCGTGGCGCAGCGGGCGAGTAGCCGGTTGCGAAGCGTGAGGCCGTGGGTTCGATTCCCGCACCTAGACAAAATGTTTGTCTGATTCACAAATATTTGTCTGGGGTCTGGGTGTCGTGGGACCGTAAGTCCCTCGTAGTTCCTGATACCTACGATACAGGTTTACCTAGAGTGGGGTCAGGACTATGTGTAAGTACCTATACCTACAGTTGCAGATATGAATACCACTTATGGCCGTTCCCTATATTCTTTTCACAGATAGAATAGGGTAGTTGACTAGATTTTTTTTATTATTTAAATCAATAAGTTATGTTACTCAAAATCTATTGCAGAAAGAATTTTATAAATCGGACCAAAAATAAATAAGTTAGAAGCCATTCAAATCCTGTAGAAGGGGTAATTGTCAAATGACAGACGATGCAACCTTTGACGTCACTGTGTAAAATATTCATTATAGTGTACGCGTGCAAGCGAGATAGTGAGATATCCCTACTACGCACCCACTTTTCCTCATACCAACATTTAAAGTCATAACTGCGGGCACATTTCTGAACCAATTTTGATTGTGTTTTAATAAAAGGGTTTCTTTTGCGTATCATTTTCTGTTGCTTATAAAATAATGTATAAAATTCAATATAGGAAACTACCCTATTGCTTAGGTATCAATAGTGTTTTGACACATCTTCTATACAAAATGTGTCAAAAAGTTACTGCCAGTAAGTAAATCTGTCGAAACAGAATATTGGGAAAAGCTATTAAGGGACTCGGGACAATACCCTTACACTTTCTTTGTTTCTTTTTCCCTGGCATTATCCCGGCTTAATGCCAGGGTTCGCCATCTCGTGCCATAGATTTGACAGTATTTGATATTGTATGGGGCGACCCACTGTCTAACCCCCAGGAACTAAATTTCGCCATTGCAATCTTAATCAGCAGTGTGTAAGCACTATTGTGTTTCGGTTTGAAGGGTATTGAAGCTAGTGAAATTACTGGGTATTATGAGACTTCACAACTTATGTCTCGGGCAATGAACGCAGTCCAGTGCCATGAAATAAGTAATTTGTAATTCAAAGTTCTATTTATGGGCAGGCGTGATGCTTACCATCAGGCGAACGACCTGCTCGTTTTGTCATTCAGGTTAGATAAAAAATATTATACGAAGATCCACAAAAGAGCCTTAAATTAATATTATTTATGTAGTTACAAAATACTCCTTTTCGAAAATGCTAAGTATGACGAAACCAAGTTTAACCAACCCACTTTTCTCCTACTGAGCTTACCCTGAATACATCTCTGCCTAACTTAACCTAACAAATCCAACAGTATAGAGCACGAAATTGCTGTAATTATAATTAGAATAGCTATAATTGGATGGGCCGGTCGCGGGCCGTCGGTGAGGGGCCCTAATTCAATAAAATGTTATGATGGATCGCACCCGCACGCCGGCAACTTGTAACCAAGTCCTTATAAATATTTTAAAGCCATATAAATTCGCTTTCGCATGAGGTTCCGACAGTATATTAAGGTAAGGTATAAGGTTGCGATTTGATAGTGAAGGAAAAATTAAAGGTTACCTGTCTTACCAGAGGCTGCGTAGAGTAATGACTTGTAAGTGGTAGAGCCATGCTGTAGACGGTTTTGTCTACAGCATGAATAGGCCGGCTCGGCTGGGTTGTTACCACTGTTTCACAGAAACCGACGTAAAATAGCGAGTTGATGCAGCGTTTCTTACGATAAGTGGAATAACAATAACAAAGTAATACCAAATTAAAGGATATTTTTATATCCTTTTAAACTGCAATAGGTCTTACTTTTTTAAAGTATAGAGGAATCATTTCAATCTTAACCTCATTTATCACCCTTTATCAATAAAAATCATCACACACGAGTACAGAGTGTGATAAAATTGTGTGTGTTTGCGCGGTGTGTACGTGCCCCATTGTGACGCCTTCACATCGCACTAAAGGGGTTTTCGAGTGTGCTTTTCAATTTGCCTCCACCGAAATGAACAGGGAACGATGTTGACATGACAATGTATTAAAATAATTTTGTTGAATAATGTTAAAATCCACACATAGTACAGGGTAAAATGGATTTAGTGAGAAAACTAATCTTAGATTATCTAAAATAGAGCACCAGGCATGCGATATATAAGTAAATGCCATAAACCTTTTTTATGTTCTTTTTTAAATTATTTGTGAGCAGAAGTGTAACGTGTACACCCACGGTTTGTCGATCTTATTTTCATCCCTTGATGTGATAGTTGACGAACGTATCGCCACAGCCGCCAGAAATTCCAATCCCGGCTAACTCATATGGCTTTTTCAAATCGAAAACTCAAACAATTACGTTTACCTGAGCTGAAATTTGAACACAGGACCTCATCGGTTTCTCAGCCTAAGAAAGCTGTTGTCGCGAAACCCACTTTTTACATGTTGGGTTTGCGAAATGAAGTTTTTCAAAACATGCACACAAAAAATTTAAATATTACGTTATACGTACTTGAAGTACCGACATACATACGGTAGTGTATGTTTAATACTTAGTCTATAGTGACCGCAGTTTGAGCCGGGCAGTGACCGCAGTATGCCCTATAAAATTATGGGCACTCGCCCAGTTGACTTCGAAATACCAACATACATACGCTAGTGTATGTTTAATACTTAGGCTCAGTGACCGCAGTTTGAGCCGGGCAGTGACCGCAGTATGCCCTATAAAATTATGGGCACTCGCCCAGTTGACTTCGAAATACCAACATACATACGGTGGTGTATGTTTAATACTTAGGCTCAGTGACCGCAGTTTGAGCCGGGCAGTGACCGCAATATGCCCTATAAAATTATGGGCACTCGCCCAGGTGACCTCCAACCTCCCCTTATAGTCACCCCTTTCCCAGCAATACTGTACATATGTACACTTCTGCCGCAGCAGGATATCCATATTACTCGTAGAAACTCTCTGTACCAAAGGTACACTTCTGCCGCAGCAGGATAACCATATACATTTGCCGCGACAGCAACTTAACCACATAATATAAAAATAATCAAAGCACAAAGAAATATTGCATTATACAGTCACCATGATTATGTTCTAGCACTTACCGCTAAACTCGATCTTGCCGCACTAGGTACACAAAAACCACTCACTACACTGTCCACTCACTACACTGTCCACTCACTACAGAAAAAGAGCTTCGTCGCCCTAGCACTTACCGCTCAACTCTACTTTACCGCACTATGTACATAAACCACTAACTACACTATCCACTCTCTACAGACAAAAGAGCTTCTTCGCCCTCCGTAACGACAATAATCATTACGAGTGGTAGAACCACGCTGTAGACAATTTTGTCTACAGCATGAATGGGCCGGCTCGTCCGGGTCGTTACCACTGTCTCACAGAAAACCCCCTCCCCTTCCCAATCCCTTATTATCCCTTTCCTTTAAGGTCGGCAACGCGCCCATAATTCTTTTGTATTGTGGGCGTACATGGGCGGTGGAGATCGCTTACCATCAGGTGACCCACTTGCTCGTTTGCCAGCCTATACTATAAAAAAAAAAACACTTCAACTCATAGTTTATTGGTTATATTTATAATATTACCTACTACTTTACAGACCACAACCCCATGTAAGAATTTTCTATAGACCGTTCTCTAATCATAGCTCAAACAACTAGAACCGAATAGTAAACCAGCATAGCTACCGCGTAATGAACACTTGGACTATCGACTGAGCACTGATCTTAGTGAACTGACTGACCGCGGGCAAAAGACCTCCAGTTATGACGACAACTCTTTTATGCCATTTAACTACCCTTTCACAACTATATCGCACCATTATTACATCGTTGCTTTCTCAGACACCCTCAATATACCAATATTAACAGAATACGCTAATAATATACTTTCATGCAGTATTTATCTACCCACAATATAATAAATAATAAATAAATAAATACACCCAACAGTCACACACATAGTCCTGACCCCACACTAGGTAAACCTGTATCGTGGGTATCAGGAACTACGAGGGACTTGCGGTCCCACAACACCCAGACCCGAAACATTTGTCTCGGTGTGGGAATCGAACCCACGGCCTCTCGCTTCGCGACCGGATACTCGCCGACTGCGCCACGGAGGCTGATTTGTTCTTTCATTAAACTAACAAAATTGATAATCTATAGTTACGACTCCACATACCTTCTTGTTCTTGGTCAAATCAAGTTCGTGTAATAGTGAAACTTTTTTTACAATGGTCTGTTGAAAACCTCACCACGAACAGGAGTGCAACGGAAATGAAACGGAGCATATGTCGATGAAATCGGCCACCGAACTATTGTCGCCGCCTCACCGGCAACGAAAATATCTCGTGCCAAAAAATACGCTGTCAAGCGAAAAAAATGTTTGCGACATATCGGATCAAAGTTGTGTGTGTTTTTTTAAATAGTCTAGTTATCTATAGTTTATGTATTGCCCTAAGATATTGCCCTGACTTCTACCCACACGGTTCTATAACGTACTAATTGATTGTAGGAAAGTCGATGTTTGAACAGCCTCCGTGGCGCAGTGGGCGTCTGTAAAACGAGAGGCCGCGAGTTCGATTCGTGCACCGAGACAAACATGACTGTACATGACTTTTTAACCGACTTAAAAAAGGCGAAGGTTACGTTTTATTCCTTTTTTATGTATGTACATTGATTTCTCCGCCAATTGTGGACTAACTAAGTTGAAAAAATGACATTTTATAAAGTTTCGCTGCAATGTGGTCCCATATAAATATGGTTAAGATCTGATGACGGAGTATGGAGTAAAAACAATAAACTCCTCAACGGACAACAGTACACTCGTCGCAATTATATTATTGTATTGAAAAGTACATGCTATTGTTAAAACTTGTTTTATTTTCATTATGACAAAATGTGTTTTCAGTGGTTGAGCACGCGTAGATACATATAGAATACATTAACTTTTGCTCGCGGCTCTGTCATGTGAAAGTCTGTAACCTTTTTTTTATAGCATAGGCAAACAAGCAAGTAGCTCACCTGATGGTAAGTGATCTCCACCGTCCATGAACGCCCATAGTACTAAAAGACTCATAGACGCGTTGCCGACCTTAAATGATAGCTATAATTAAGATTTGGAAAGGGTTTTGAGCCTTCGGATATCTCACTCACCGCATGAAACGCAGCAGCATGTTTACTTTACGTCGATTTTTGTGAGACAATGGTAACAATCCGGTCAAGCCACGCCGGCAAAACTGACTGCAGCGTCGCTCTACCACATTAAAATATGCAACATAAATCACTGTGTTAATAGTCCGAAACAACTTTTTGTTAATTTAAATTAAAAATGAAGTCCCCGGGGCAGACGTGCGCAAAGTTTAATGGGGAATTAAAAGAAAAATTGAGAAACCGACGGCCGTAAATGAAAAATTAAAACGTCCCGCCGGAAACGTAATCGCGCCCATGTTTTTAACCGCCTTAATTACCCGCACAAACAAACAACACAGGTATTTATGGTTTATAATCGATTACGATTTAAAAATGAGAAAAATGTTTTGGTTCTGAATATTTTTTTATTGCACAGACCGGCTAACGAGCCAATGGGTTATCTGTATGGGCGTGGCCAAGTAGAGACAAGAGTGTGCTCTACCCTCCCTAGAAATCGTATCGCACCCCCTAAAAAATCGTCACAATAGTGGGTGCCTTAGAAACCTCATTGCCACCTCTAGGGTAACTATCTAGCTACGCCAACGGTCACCTGTTAAGTGATGTCTACTGCCCTTACATGAATTTCATAATCATGAACGCTTTGCCAACCTTAAAAAATGTATTGGAAAGAAGTGGGGGTATATTGACGGTACATTTAAACCTAAATAAGAACTGCCATTATGTGATAGTAGAGTTATATTGCACGAAGGTCTGTGACGTAACCAAACTTTGATAAAGATAAAGATAGAGATATGTTTATTTGTTTAAACATTAGTATACACACAGGTATGCACGATATTTATAAAAAAGTCTGGGCAATCATGTTTAGCCTTTGCAGCATACAAATATATATCAAAAACAAGTATGAAAATTTAATTACATATATACATACATACGCACTCACGCCTGTAATCCCCAAAGGGGTAGGCAGAGGTGTAACCAGTACAGCCACATTTCGCCGAGCGTATCTCCTTCGCTTATGTGATAGGGGGCAAGCCTATCGCCATACCGGTCACAAATTCCAGACTCCGGGCTGATACTGAGCATTTCGTAATAGAAAACCCGGGGATCAAACCCGAGACCTCAGCGTTGGCCTCAATCATAACGCGTACGCATTACAACTACGCCACCGAGGCAGTCAACTACAGTTTAATTACACGGGTTTTATAAATAAAAAGCGTTCTAATTTTACTTCAAATGTTTTGGCTTTTTCCAGAATAACAAATGACTTTTTAAAAGTAAAAATAGGAAGTGCTACATATATTATAAGCTTAACACGTATTTGAAGAATATAATTTGATCACACTTAGACCCCCGTGGACCGTAGTATCAGGGCGGGTAAGTGCTAAGTGCACATCCACGCGATAGATGTCGCAAGTGCGCCCGTGACTTCCGCTGCTCTATGATGAGTATGACACTACACGCAACCCAGTTACGATGTAGGGGTGGCACACCGCACACCACATTATTATTTTTAAGATCGATATAAAAGCGGGGTGTTATAAGTTAAACCCTTTTGACTGTGTGTGTGTATATGTATGATTCAGGAGTCGCATCGTAGAGTCTAAACGAATGCAACGATTTGAATGTGGTTTTTATGCTTGTAAGCTGGTTTAATCATGGTTCATACTTCTTATCTATGTTTGAAGAAAATCTGATTAATAGTTTAAATGGATGTTTTTATAATTGACAGATGTATTTTAAACGTTAGGTTATACTTATATAAGGAGACAGTGGTTAATAGCCAAAAATATAATGAGCAAGTCGCTCGCGTGGCATTAAATACCACGCCTGCCCATAATCAGAAACACCACACAAATTATTTAAATTTGAAATACAAATGAAAGGCACTGGATTGCACTCTTCTCCTGATAAATATTTAAATTACATTGTATAACCCTTGGTTAGCCTCCAGCTCCTAAAAATGGGTGACACCTCACCCACTTATGTTTGCTACATTCGTATGGGACAAAAAAGTAAAAAATAATCTGCAGAAGGGAAATTACTGACAAAAACCAATCATAATTTAGGTACCTACTATTATATGTTATAGGTATTTACTATTATTAGTTAGTTACTACTTGTACATCGAAATTTTTTAAACTTTACAGCTCGTATACTTTGATTTTTGCTCAAAATTAAATTTTGATTGAGATTTAAACACACAATTTAAAATACTTCTCTCTTTTGCCAACCCTAAAAAAGACATCATTATTGTAATGGATGTCACGGACTGCAACTCCAAAGTGCTTTAGAAAGAGTGTCTCCGTACATTTTTCCGTCACTGATTTGTTTTAATATCACCCTTATACCTAAGCTGATAAGGTTCCATAACACTGTATCATAAAGTTTGCCAAACCAGAGACTAGATGGTGCGACAATCGCGAGAGCAACACATTAGTGACATCTCTCAGCGGGAGTGAGAAAATTACAGAGGAATTATAACGTTGCAGTGTCGAAGCTTTTAACCGTCACAGTTTTAGAACACACATCCGACGTTCTTGTATATTGAAGTACCTAACTAAATAGATCTTATTTTGAGGAAGAAAAAATATGTTATTGGGAGAAACGAGCAACTACTTCCAGCTAAATATTGATAATCTTCACTGTCCATGAAAGATTTAATGCCAGAGGAATTCTTAGTAGGAACTTAAAATTCCGATCTGTAGGAAAACAAAATGACAATGGGATATATTTTAGTCCGCCGGTAATCAGATGATCATTTTTTTGGGACCTAAACATCGAACCTAACGTCCTTTTTACACCTTATAATTATAGCCTTAATAAGGATTTTATTAATATAATTTAACATAATACATATACTATTTCATGGTGCCATATAATTTCTAAGTTATAGCTTATCGTAGGTTCCAGAACCTGAATTATGCATCAACTAGAGTTTAAAATAGACTTGTCTGATAGGTAGTCACTGCACAGTTAACGCATTAATTTGAATTGATTTATGTTACCTATAATAATAAATATTTATTTACTTCACACTTAGTGGTTCGTAAACTATATAGCGAATTTCATTAGTGCTCTAATTGTATGTAGGTACATAGAGTATTGGATATTTATTGTAAAATATTTATACCTGAATGATGAGAAGCAGTTCGCATGTAGTAATTAACTATTGAGTTTAAGTAATTCAATTAATAATTACCGTCAACCGATTTTTTTACGGATCTTCACTTTTGATTATGTAATCCAAAGTGAAGATCAACCTCTTTCTGTCCCAATGGATTATGTTTACATGGCTATACGTGAGTATAAAAAGGAAATTCAGAGCTTACCCTTCAAAAAGTGAGTTTATTCTAATAAAAATAAAAAAAATTGTTACCAGATTGTAATTTTTATTTATTGAAATACAGAAGAAATTCTCCATCCATTGAATACCTTATGATTTTGGCCACTAAATAAAAAAAATGACAGCATTATAAGGCGTTAATTTTGGTGCCTCCTACTTTCCTTTCACTTATCGTTTTCATGGACGACCTGCGGCTTGTAGTCTAAATCGAGAACTCTGCTGAGACTATTCACGTACATGTCTAAACGCTGGGTCATGTAGTAACAGCGGCGATCCTTAATCTGCCTGTTCATGTTCAGATCCATCACCCCAATCAGAAGACCGTCTTTGGTACGGGAAAGACCGGGGCTTCTGACGCCATCAGGTCCGCAGAAATAGCTCGATCCATAAAACAATCCTAAATCTTTGTGAGCTGGCTTACCGTCAGCTGAAGTGAACTCGTTCGGGAACTCCTCATACCCAACTCTGTTGATAGCAGCTGTGAAATAACAGTTCGTGATTGCTGCATTTCTCGCCTCAATGTTCCACATGTATTCGCTGCCTGCTTCAGCAGCAATGGTCGCTGAAGGATTAAAAACAATCTCCGCTCCGTTCTGACCAAACATCATCCAGTTTAGAACGTGGTGACGGCCAAAGCAAATGTTGACAGCTATTTTGCCATACCTTGTGGCGAAGACAGGGTGACCGGTGTTACCTTCCATATAGTAGTTTGATTCATTAAAGTCACCTACTCGAGGGATATGATTCTTACGCTGTTTTCCGATAACATTGCCCGAGTCACTGATGACGACAGCCGTGTTCCATAGGATATCGGCGTGTTTCTCGTCACGCTCGAGGATTGAAGAAACTATTACCATGGAGTATTTAACAGCAAGTTCTCGAAGGAAGCGTGTTGTAGGACCTTCCTCAGCAGACTCTGCAAACTCGCACCAAGGCTGTTTCTCTCTAGTGCAGAATGCGAAAGGCATGTTCCATAGCTCTTGGAAGCAGAGAATATTAACTCCCTCTTGCCCAGCAACGTCTATTATCTTCTTTACCTTGTCGAAAATAGCTTTCTTCTGCTCATTGATGGGTCGATCAGTCGGCACGGCGATGGAATGTTGAATGATGCCTACCTTAACAATCCTTGGTGGTCGGGTCTGTTCTTTTTTGGCAGGGAAGGCGTAAGCAGCGATCTCGAAATCGGCATCTTTGGCAGCAGCGAGAGAAGACTCTTTTAATTTCACTTCGAGGTGATCCTTCCGTCCATAGTAAATCCTGTTGAACTCGTCAAGGTCCCGACCGCTAAGGTTGTTGCTAATAATGCTTTCGAGGCTCTGAGTTTCGTTGTCCATGTTGTACGGTGCAGGATTCGCCGGCGACTAGTTTTTCTCGACTGTTCCCGCCTTTAAATACCTTGGTACATCACCGGCTGTGCACTGAGAACGGTTTATCTGTGTGGTCCAATTGATGACCTTAGACCCGAAGTGATAAAGTTTGATGATTAGTGAGAGAAAAATAATGTTATCGAATGTGTACATGACTCGAATGGGTAAATGCTATTTGTGGGATTATTATCTAAACAATTATTTACAATAATTTAACAATTAAATGAGCGTTTTATTAGTATGTGCCTCTTCTAATGTATTTGTAATTAGATATTTAGTAACTAATGAAATACTATTATGTAGATACTAAGATTACATTTATGCGCTTCGGCAATGTTCGTCGATTTCGAAAATGTAATGATTATCTAAAAAAGACATTCAATATTATACGGTCAGTTACAACTTTGGGATAAACTTTATTAGACTGACTGACCAGACTGACAGCCTCCGTGGCGCAGTGCGCGAGTAGCTGGATGCGAAGCGTGAGGTCATGGGTTCGATTCCCGCACTTAGATAAATGTTTGTCTGATCTACTAATATTTGTGTCGGGTCTGGGTGATGTGGGACCACAAGTCCTTCATAGGTCCTGATACCCACGATACAGGTTTACCTACTGTGGGGTCAGGACTATGTGTGTGACTGTTGGGTGTATTTAAAGAAAAAGACGCGGACAGCCAAAAGTTACTTGCATATTTGTTAACACCGAATATTTTCGAAGCTCTCTACACTACTTTCATTGTAGTAATGTATATCCTAGGTATATTTATTACACAATATATTATTATACGAGTATTATCGTAGACCGAACGTTGTGATAAAACCAGTGAGGTTCAGGCATTATGAACTATTTCATGTAAAAATAATTAACTGTATAAATAAATAATCTCCTAGTCTTGCTCCATACGCTAAAGTATCAGTTGGAACATACTTAAGTACATCATAGTTAACATTCTGCGAGCCAATAACTTGTGTGGCCGCATATACACGATGGTGGCACAAATAATAAAATCAACGTAATTAATAGGTACTTATGAGTCACTTGAACGCGTAGTAGGTATGTATCTAGTACCTACTTCATAATTGTTGCCTTTAGGACTCCTAAGAGATCTAATTAGAATCTATGAATATCTAATGGTTAGAAACACGTAGATTTTGAACGAGTTAATTAGGTACTTTTATACGGCTTTATAATGTAGGTATATACAATATGTAAAAAAAAACCCTATCGGATCCGAAAGCGGCATATAGGTATCCCAATGACATTACCGAGAAAAATAAAATATTATTCTTGCACATAAAAATGTTATTGTATTTCAAAATGCACGTTATTAGTAGCCAAATTCCCTAAACGCTAGTAAATTTGTAAAATGTGACAACACCGTCGTTGCCATGTAAACTTTCTCGTGTAATTAAATTATAGTTGGGGTATTTTTTTATTACTTTTTTATTATCCAAAAAGGATTACATCAATAAAACCTTATCTCGATACCTAATAACACCTTCACGGATCGGACAGGGTTTTTTTACATATTGTATATTATAATATCAAAATATTACATACATAATAGTTCATGGCTGTGTTCGGGCTTCCATAAGTATTACGATGCACTGGCCGCCAGTGAATAAACGTGTATTGTAGTGATACTAAATTATTTTAATAGCATAGTAGAGCCTATGCTCTATCTTGAAAACGATTATAACTATTTCCCTCTTTTAGACTTCACCACAGTCGAGTAAAAAGATTAGTGGCGAAATGACCTGTGGACCTCCTTTCTCTGAGATTTGTAAAGTCGCGATTTAAGTAAAATTATGTCTATTTAACTCCCTTTCGGCCTATTTCATATTAAGCCTAACTCATGCTAAACCAGGGTCTAACCGTATTTTTTTGTATTAAAAAACTATCTTCCACAGAAAGAAAGCACAAAGGACTATGCAAAGAAGAATATCATCGATATAAAGTAAAGTAAAGTTCGACGTAAAGTAGGCAGCACCTAGCTGCTGTGTTTCGTACGATGAGGGAGATATCCGGAGGCATTTGGGCCCTCCCCTTTCCAATACTTCAATTAACCCTGTTCTTTAAAGTCGGCAACGCGTCTATGATTCCTCCAGTGAAGGAAGGGTCGGTGAAGATCACTTACCATCAGGTGAGCCGTGAGACACCTCGTTTGCCGGCCTGGGGTATAAAAATAATATCAGAAAATCATACCGTCTAATCGTCATGAGACTTAATTTATATCTTTTTAAAAGCAGCAATCAGTATGAGTTGATATAAATATTTAGTAAGGGTGGGTAACTACTATAGGCATACAAGTAGATTCCAAAGAGTACTTTATGTAGATTCGTTGTTTCAATCTGAGATAAGCCGCGCCGCACCTTTCAACATACGTCGCTGAGCTATTATTGACAATAATTTTGAATATTACATTATGAAACAGTGTATGGAAACATTAAATGAGTGAATTTAAGTGATTTTTGATCAAGATACTTTTAATTTTGACCGTGAATCGAACATTCGCTTGAATAAAGTAATCTGAAAAGCATCGTACTGAAAGGATTAACGCTAAACCTTCATCATACCTTGAAATCGTTCACACCCGTGTTGCATCGTTCTTAGTATAAGGGAATAGTAAATGAGAACGTCCTCCTTTTTTGAAGTTGGTTAAAAAGCTATGTAAGACTGGCTCAATGGACAAGTATCCAGAGCCGTAAAATAATTTAAAAAAAAAAGTAAAAAACAGCGGCTGTCACGTCCGTCACCGCGAATGAATTGTCATTTTTCGGTTTCTCTACAAATCGGATTTACAACACTTTATTTAGCAAAATAGTGCAAAACAAAATCACACAGCAAAATGGTAAGTAATTATATACAGTAATTCGATAGTAACTATCATTAATAACACTTTATGGTCAATACTTTCACGTTTCTTGGTTATGATAGCGTCAGGATGATTACAAAGCAGAAAAAGAATGATTGTTGTTTAAAATTATTGGAATTGCACTGTAATGTGTTTTAGTAACTAAATAAATTGAATAATCAGTTAGTTAACAAATTAAAAACATAAATATGTTACACAAATAAGTTCAAGTTCGTCATGTTCCAACTACAATAATTATTTCAGTCCATTTTGGCGTACAATGGTGGGGCAGTGGTCGCGATGAAAGGCCAGGACTGTGTGGCCATCGCGTCGGATAAACGCTTCGGTATTCAGGCGCAGACGGTATCCACTAACTTCCCGAAGGTGTATCAGATGGGGCCCACATTGTTCGTTGGTCTACCAGGCCTCGCGACTGACACACAAACTGTATTCCAGAGACTTAAGTTCAGGTATAATTATAATATTATCCCAACGAGTAATGAGTGAATAATAGTCGATAATAGTCTCACTACATCCTTATTCAATAGCAACCACACAATACTCTAAAGGCAAAATGATGCGGTTTCTTGACTTGCAAGGGACTCTCGAAGTCGGCGCCATATAGTCATCATCTATCTTTAAAACTGCAGCAGTCCATTGGTACAATCTAATGAGGAAATTATGATAATATATTATATTGACTAAGAATAACATTTATCCATGAGCAAATAAAAAACCCTCGACCGTCTTGGTGGCATATTTGTAATGTGAACACTTTACGACTGAGGCTGATGCTGATTTCTACTACAAAATTCAGTATCAGTCCGGAGTCTGCAATTGTGCCTGGTGTGGTGATAAGCTCGCCCCCTATCATATCATGGGACAGAGATACGCTCGGCTAAATGTGGGTGTACTATTTACCTCAAAAATATATATAGTAAAGCATCACTTCACTGGGAATGCAATTTGCATCAATATTGAATGCAAACTGTTTCTCCTAAGAAATACTACACTTTTACCAACTAATTTAATTAAGTCTTGCCTTTTAAATTTCAGAATGAACCTGTACGAGCTGAAAGAGAACAGGATAATGAGACCCAAAACATTCTCAGCAATGTTGTCAAACTTATTGTATGAAAGGCGTTTTGGACCATACTTCATTGAACCAGTGATTGCTGGCCTAGACCCCTTTGACAACCAGCCTTATGTCTGCAATATGGATCTGGTATGGTATTATTGGTTTATATTTAAAATATCATTATTCTAAAACTGCTTTGGTGGTGCAGTTGTAATGTGGACATAGTACAACTGCTGCTGAACCTGCAGCCTCTTGATTTACTACTCACCTGCTGTGCCATGGATGTTGGCGAAATACATTGTCAAATTTCTTCAGCTAAGTTAATTTCCACATATTAACTTCTTTGAGCATACATTTCTAACAGCATATTGGTTTACATAAGTAGTGTTTTAATTTGAGCACAACCCCCTATACCTGAAATAAAGTTTCTTATAATTTCTGATACCCACGATTCAAGTTAACCTAGTGTGGGGTGGGGTGTGACAGTTGGGTATTTATTATATTATCATGATTTAGATAGAATATATTAGAGAATATATTTCTTTTCTTTTTACAGATTGGCTGCCCCAATGAGCCCGAGGATTTTGTAGTGTCAGGTACCTGTTCAGAACAGTTGTACGGTATGTGTGAAGCTCTATGGGAACCTAATCTCAAGCCGGATGAGCTGTTTGAAACCATCTCACAGGTACATATGTTACAAAATACTTAATAACAAGTAGCCTGCTTAGCATGAGCTCACGAAATATTTGGTGTGTGAGAAAACTTTGTCGGTATCACAAACACCCTGACATAAAGGGAGAGGAAACCATGCAAGTTTCCGTAACGGCAGAGAGGCTCAATTAAAATTGAACTTTATGCACTTTAACATTAATATATTGATAGGGCAATGGAGTGAAGGCGCCGCTTAAGCGCCTATTTGTTTTCTTCTATTGAGCCAATATCAGCCCATTTCTCCAGATTGTAGGTTTATTTAAATCTTTTAATACAGGAATGTAGAACCCATTTTTTTATGTCATTTGTCACCAATTTGTACAAACAGCGATGATCCATAAAGGAAAATTTGTAAAGAAGGCCTGTTACGGCATATCCAAACTGATGTTTTATAAGCAGTTCTCCTGCGCGGTTAACCAAGACCTTGAAAAAATTTTATCGACTAGTTTTCTCGTGCTGTCTATATCCCTATCTCTCTTTATGCCTTGGGATGATGTTACAGTACAAGTGTGACACTCTTGTTCGAATTATCACGTTCGCTTATATTAAGTGGGATGAAAGTTATGACCCTGGCGGTTTTGCCTTCTTTACAAGTCACTGATGATAGATTTAATTTTATTTTAATTTCCCATAGGCATTAGTAAACGCGGCGGATCGTGACGCTATCTCCGGTTGGGGTGCCGTCGTATATATCATAGAGAAGGACAAAATCACCGAGAAACACGTCAAAACGAGGATGGATTAGTTCATAATAAGCTTTAGGGCACGATTCCCGAGTATTTTTAATAAAATGTATTAAACAATTTTGAGGTTTTTATTCTTTATATGTAATAACTTGTATAGTGTAAGTAAGCCACCAACATCTTAGGCCCAAATCTAACCTCAGTTGCACGTGGTACACTCTGCTGATTAGGTAACAGACGAGGCAATGCATAAATAAAAGAAGGCATATATTGCAGAAACTTTATAAACCGAATATTTAAAAAATTAAGTTTCAATTTTCATACACATTATGTTTTTACAAGAATAGTAGACTAGAAAATTAACATATCAACCGTGTTGCTTGCATGCCAAATATGTTCGTAGCGAAGCTATCGTTTATACGCAATAAATATGTTTCAACTAGAGGGATCGCGGTCTCCACCTTCACCGTAACAAATATCATAAAATAAACACAACTACATATTAAAAAATACAATTATCCACCTAAACAATGGCAACGCATATGACATATCCGTATCATTTTATGACTAACACATTGTTCAGGAATCCGTCGATGGCCAAACAGTACATAACGCCTCGCCATTTCGCCAACTAGGACCAACAAAAAATTTACAACTACTTTAAACCAGTCACGCCCCTCAAAAGCCATTATTTTCACAATATTCCACCGACAATCGCGGCTATTTTGAGGAGCAATCGACTCTTAATATTCTAAAAAAAGTTAATATCTAAAAGTAAACAATATTTATCACAAATCTATACTTTGACAAAACATATTAAACCGACAGGCAAACCGAGTGGAGCCCTATATAAAATACTGATTCGTTTAGATACAACATAGAGTCAAAGTGTTAAAAAGAATTATTCATGAGATAAGTGGATAAAGTTTCGATTTCGCTAAACATCTTGAGTCGATTTCATCAACAATCGACGGCTAAAGCTGTGAAATCGACTCGGTCATATAAAATTTTCTCGAATAATCGCCTATACACGGCACATGTGAATTTCTCACAGAATAAATCACAAAGACCTCAACAATAAGTCTTATTCGAAATAGAATAAATAACAAAATCTTACATCATTATATACTATTTGTTTAAAAACACTACTCTAGACAAGAACTAAGCGAACTATTTATGGATGTATTGGCAAAATTACACAATAAGTATTTATTTATTATCTTTGACACCAATTTTTTGTTACAGTTTTATACAATTTTGAACTTTATATATGTATATATTGAACATGGGAATGTATACAACTCATGTAACCAATAAAAGTCATTTGAAAAAGAGTACTACCATATAAATAGTTTTATACACTTATTAAATATGTTATTGTACAGCCATGCTCCTAAAAATGTATCCTTAATGTATATATAGTCATGAAAGATACAAATTTAAAATGTCGAGCTTTGACTTAACAAGCATACAGTCAATTCCTTGATTTTTCTACATATTATTAGAAAAGTTTATCAGTTTCAAGAGTCGCTACAAGCATGGCATTACACGTAATATGTATAAAGGCCTGAAGTACATCGTTTGTGAAACAGTCGGCCGTAGATAACATTCTAATTTCAATCGAATTTACATAATCTGTCAATATGTATTATACTACGCGACAGCGAAACGTTATAAAAAGCTAATAACGAGTTATGAAAAATTATTGCATAGTGTGCTGAGGAGTAAAATATCAGTTCGTGTGAGGGATGAGGCGCGTTCAGTTCACTCGTAAGCTCCATTTAGAAAGAGATATTTTCCCGTCTGACAGTCGAGAATATCACAAAAAACTGTCTTACGAGGCCGATTATTATTTTCAAATTGCATAACACGGCCTCGTGAAGGAAAATGTTCTGTTAAATTCTTGACTTGTCATGCGATTAACTGTCTCCCTATAAATGTGGCTTTACACAGGCGTGGCGTAATATACAACAGACATAGAACTAAATAGACGCCGTAAATACTTCAATCTGTATGAAAACAAAAGCAATCACAGCAAGTAGAAAAGTGGCACGCTTGGTCGCCATAAAAATTGAATCACTTGCGTTCTGTTTAAATCTGCATCTGTTGAGAACCACACTGTCTTATTATAAAATACACTTTATAATTTCGAAAACCGTAAATTGGAGTATCACTGTAAGAATAATTACTTTATAATACATGACCTCACTTAGCAATTTCTTACTCCAATATCCAAGAGCAGGCGCGGCGGGCCGTTGGTACCAAAGACTTTAATGTATACTACTAGACAACCTGCGCGGTACATAGAAATTGTACCACTAAGTTGCGGTCAATTGACCTTAACTCTATTACCATCTCGCTTACTCTCAACTAAAACCCCTATCGCGCTCCGTGTTTGTGAGCTGTCAAACTCCCGCGTTATGTGACGCAATTTTACTACTTTGACAGCCTCCGTGGCGCAGTTGGCGAGTAGCCGACTGCGAAGCGAGAGACCGTGGGTTCGATTCCCACACCGAGTCAAATGTTTGTGTGATCCACAAATATTTGTTTCGGGTCTGGCTGTTGTGGGACCGCAAGTCCCTCGTAGTTCCTGATACAGGTTTACCTAGTGTGGGGTCAGGACTATGTGTGTGACTATTGGGTGTATTTATTTATTTATTTAAACAGCCCGTCCAGTAGTATACATTAAAGTCTTTGGTTGATACCCACGTATAGTGAATTGTAATTTGTTCGCGTAACCTTCAAACTGTAAATCGGCCGTTTGTGAAACTAGTTGTTTACGTCTATAGTGGTAAGTGTTTCTGGTTTTTTCCAACTATTTACTCTTTTTTCTAACTGTTTAAAACCCAGAAAAAAACAGAAAAATCTGTATTTTTTAAATGTCTAAACCATCGTTCAATTATAAAATGATACAACATGAACGCTTAGAACAGCTGAACAAAACAGTGGTTATAAGCGCTGTTTTGCCTTCAGTTGGGTGCCGACAGTCATAAGCGTCAAATTTAAAAACGTCGAACATTTGATGATTACATTTAAAAAGCTACCTTATGACGAATTTTTTCGGTTAAATTTGGGTTTATTTCATCTGAATTTGTGATCTATTTTTTTATTTGTTTATTTAGATCTTTCAATGCCGCTTTATCACGTATCTCCGTCCCACAATGTGATAGGGGGCGGGCCTATCGCCATACCGGGCACAAATTCCAGACTCCGGGCTGATACTGAGCATTTCGTGATAGAAAAACCCAATACCACTTTACCCGACCCGGGGATCGAACCCGAGACCTCAGCGTCAGGCTCAGTCGTAACGCGGACGCATTACAACTGCGCCACCGAAGCAGTCAAATTAAATTATGTGTTTATTTTCTCTTGAGTGACTGTCAGGCACCGAGAATTCATTGCAATACGAATGGTAGAGCCACGCTGTAGACAATTTTGTCTACACCGTGAATTCCAATAAATACCACTAAATACCACTGTCTCACAGAAAACCGGCGTAAAGTAGCAGCTTGCTGCTGCGTTTCGTACGGTGAGTGAGATATCCGTAGGCCCAAATCTCCCTCCCCTTCTCAATCCCTTATTATCCCTTTCCTTAGGTCGGCAACGCTCCCATAATTCTTTTGTATTGTGGGCGTACATGGGCGGTGGAGATCGCTTACCATCAGGTGACCCATTTGCTCGTATGCCGCCCTATACTATAAAAAAATATATTGGTACTAATTCATAAAAACCGACCAATTGCCGAAGCTCTTAATTTATGTCATCGTGCTATATAATATATTAACCTGTCACAAAACAATATATATTGTTAGTAAACAAGTTGGCTAACGGCCATTTTCAATAAACTATCTCAGTTTGATTATCTGGATAGATCACGGAAATCAACCAACTTCACACTGTATACTGATTAGTTCATTTGTGCTATCCATCCGGTGGCTCAAACTAAGATAGTTTATTGAAAATGGCCGTAAGTAACAGTTTGTTATGTATGCACAATGTACACACCACTACAGACAAACAACCAGTTTCATTAACATTGTTATACAGACCGCAGGACACATCACACAGTAGCATAGTGATACAATCACCACACGAAGCAAATATATACGAGGGAATACAACAACACGAGAAACATCGTTACACCGTTCAATATAATTGCGACAATCGTGTCTACTCTATTGACACTAACTAAACTAAAACTAAAAATAGTTTACTCAAATCAAATTGGGGTGCAACCATCGATATAAGATGAATAGAACGATAACTCTCATATGAATCTGCCTAAAAATAAGCCTCCACTTACTTACACATGCAAAGGTAATTAATCACACGCAACAAAAATTATTGAACGTTCAAAATCAATTTTCGTTAATAAGAGTTAATGTCGAAATATAAAATTTCTAGATCGAGATACGACGTTCTGCACCGGGCATAAAAATTAGACGTATCAAGTGTCAACTAGAGATGTGCACAGAGTTTTGGTGGGGTCAAATTTTTGCTTGAGTTACGTTTCTTGTCATCTTATTTCGATGAGTGTAATCGACCGAATTTCTGTGAGCGTGAATTTTTTAATTAGATAAAACTAAACCCATACATAATGGACTTCATTTGAGTTGATATGATAGGTAAATTTTTAACCACAAAATTTTTAATCATACTAAAATAAAAATGACAATTTGGTTACAACAGAACAGCTACTAATAATATCAAGTATGTTGCCACAATTTAAATTTAATATACTTCACTCTTTACAAAAGATGGAAACAAACTAAAATGATTAACAAATTTTAGTTCGACAGGGTTGACATTGACAGACTTGGACACTTTGAACTAAAACAGGACTAAATTAAAAGTGGCTCAAATCATTTTTAGTTTAGTTGATGCTAACAGAATTGTCACTAATATCACTAAGTATCAACTGTCTCCCGCTACAATTTAAACACTTTCACTTTATTTGCATTTAGTTACAATAATTCACTTTACTTACACTTACCGTATCATGTGAACTTGTCTTTGACAAGAATAACAATATTATAGCGTCGAGTTACTTGTGCAGTTGTCAGAAATTGTCAAAGAAAAATAGTTACAAGTCGAAAAAGTTTTACACATTCTGAGAAAATAGTGTCAACCCTACTGCCACTTGACTATACTAAAATTAGATGAAGTAATTTCAACTTAGTCCAGTTTTAGTATCAATATAATCTAGTTTCGCGAATTTTATTTACTAGCCATTTAGTTGCGACAGAGGTCAACTAAAATTTAGTTCGCCATTAAATTAGATTGACTTTGAACTAAAACTGAACTAAATGTACTTACTATAACAATCAGATTTCAAAGACTTCAATTAACTTGATCAATAATTAATTACTTATATTTCGATAATTTCCGTACTTACGAGTCAGGAAATACTTTATGCTCAATTACCGAGTACAGATATAATGTTAATTGACGTCTCTGAGAAATAATCGAATCCTAAGAAGCAAATTGTAATTGAAAATTAAAGTTAACTGACGTCTGAGTGCTGCAATTATTTAAGTTTTATTACAGTTAGTCGACAACAAAATTGACACTCTAATACTATAACAATAAATAGGTTCAATAAAACTGGCCAAGTAACTCGGTGTAAAAGTAACGCAATACTTCTTCTTTCAGTATACAACTAACGGTCATTTCCAATAAACGATCTTAGTTTGATTATCCGGAAAGATCCCGAAATATCAACCAAACTAACGGCCGATTTAAATAAACGATCTTAAAATATATTCTAGATTAATTCTTCAAATGAGACAACAAGAATACAGTCTGAAGATCACATGTACAAATCACTTATGGCCATTAGTTTGATTGGTTGTATTCCGAGATTGATCTAGAGAATCAAACTAAGATCGTTTATTGTATCGTGTGTACCACTGTGAATGCTCTGAAGAATTGTTTGACCTTATTCCTTCCTCACCTTTCCTTAACAGAACCACGCGTGCTGGCTTGCGAAACTATAGCTTCGTGGTCTCTTCCATCTCGGCCCGGACCAAGAGGTTCGCAAAATCATTCTTCTGTCGGACCATAAAGCTGTGGAATATTTTACCGGCGCACGTGTTTCCTCCTTCCTATAACATGGGATCCTTTACACGGAGTGTGAAGAAGCAATTAAGCAGGCCGGCATAATTCTGCCGATCTACGATAGATACAGTGTCTATCGTTGGTCGACAGTATTCATGGATTGCGCTACACTTACCATCAGGTGTAGCGTAGTCACTTTGCCGAGCCAGGAAAAAAATATATATAAATATTGAATTCGGCCATTAGTACATAGTACGCGTGACCTTCAAACTGTTTTCTAATTGGCTTATTTAAAAAAGATATCTAGAATAATACTAAGATCGTTTATTGAACATGACCGTGAGTGATCTCAAGTAACTAAAGTACGGCCGCAGAACAGAAAGAAATTCGAACAACCCGTAACCACTTGTCTCTGTCGCTTGCGCACAAAAATATTGCCATCTCGCTCGCGCAAGGCGGACACCTTAGTGAACGCAGCTTGTAAACCTTTTGTCTTGGTAATAAAGTGCGTACTTATCGCACGTATGAGTTTGTGTTGTCGTTGCTTGAATGCCGAATATATCTGTTTAAAGAGATATTTTAAGAAAATACGTCATTGTTATAGACATAATATATCGCCGATAAAGACAGAGGGGATTTATCGAACTTGTGCGTTCGATTCGCTTGCAAAATGTCATCTGAGAAGCATTGTACTGGACTGGTGTTGTAGTAGACTGGAGTATTAGTACTCCCACAACACCTAGAAATCGGCCAAACCCGTGTTTTATAGTTCTTATGAAGACTTGAAAATATATTAACTTGTCATTGGCGAAAGGCCTAATAGTGCGAATACATGAATTTTAAAAAAAACGTAATATGTAGGCTAAACTTCTATCTATCGAAAGACGGCTTCTGCCGGTACTAGGGACGTACCACATAGTCGTTTTACTGCCATAGAAATAACCAAAGTTTTACATTAGATCAAACCAAATTTGTAATACTGAAAGAAGCGTAGCGTGGTCATTATGTATATGTTTAGTTGCCCTCGATGGCCTTGGCGACAAACTCTATGAACCGCTTGCCATACTGTTCGGGATCACACGTCGATATTCCATCCACGTTGCTTCCATATTTCACAGTCTTCGCTGCTTTTGCTGCCTGAAATCATGAAATAGGAATAAAATTGTTTATTGATCACGTAAGCAACTAAAATAGCGCTTATGACAAGTCAGTATAAAAGAAATATAAATATATAGCTGAAATCATATCAACTTATGTATACATAACATACATATGATCATCAAGAACACACTACGCAATTACACTAAGGCCGTATTCACAAACAACTCCTAAGTAAGCTCTTTGCCAAGTGATCAATTCTGTGTACATGATTGGTCTGTTTTTATTTAGCGCCAAAAACTAACCAATGACGTTTAGAGAAATCGTCACTATGCGTTCGCGCTCACTATGAGGTCTCATAGTAACGTTTATGAATATGGGGGTAAATCAGTTTTATTTTATAGGAACATTTTATGGAATACATCCATTGTTATGAATTTTAAGAGGGCGATGTGGAGCTTAGCCATTACCGAAACGTCATGTGTTTATAAAAATAGTTCATAAAATACATCATTGAGGGCATCTATGATTTTAATCACCAGAGCGGTGTCACATTGGAGTCAGCTGACATTGACACTTGACAGTGCTCATAAATCTCTTTTCGCAGAGAAGTTTATAATTATAGTGCAATATCATATGTGGGCCGTGACAAATTTTGGAACTAACATCCTTTTTTGAAAACAAAAAGAAAATATTTAAGGGGATGGCACGGAGCCCTCGGTGTTTTTTCGTTTGGAAATACATGTTGCTAAGCTACATAAGCTTATTTATGTATTTAATTTCTCACCTGTTTCTTAACACCATAATGAGTGAGGACGTCGATCAAGGCCACGAAATATATCTCCTTCTTCGGAGCACCTGAAAACCACATAAATAATATTCATCTTTAATTGTTAGTTGTTATTATTGTATTTTTCTAATGAGGTTTAAAGAGTTCATTCCACGGTAGGTAGCGGCTATGCTCCTCGCATTGCTAAAGTCCATGGACTATGGTAACCACTTACTATCAGAAGTGGGCCGTGATGTGGTACACCACCTGATAGTAAGTGATCTCCACCGCCCATGTACGCCCACAATACCAAAAGGATCATGGGCGCGTTGCGGACCTTAAAGGAAAGGGATAAAAGGGATTGGGATGGGGAGGGAAGGGTTATTTGGGCATCCGGATATCTCACTCACCGTACGGAACACAGCAGCAAGCTGCTACTTTACGCCGGTTTTCTGTGAGACAGTGGTAACTACCCGGTCGAGCCGGCCTATTTAAGTATATATTCTGTGTAGGGTATAGGGTGTAGTGTGTGTTACACAAGGGTGATATAAAGAAACCGCTACGCATGTATCGACCCAAATTAAAAAGCGCCTCTACGTGTTGCACCGTCAGCGGAAAGTGTCCACCATTGACGTCAATCGGAGTGCACCTGAAAATGCCGTGGCAACAGTGGCGGCATTCTTGGTCTAACATCGGTCAATAATCAGCATAGTTTAAATTAAATTGGTCATTTTATTGTAATTTGTATAATTAATTCAATTAATAAAAAGAACATAACACTATGAAGGTACTCGTAGTGTATTATATCTCGTAGTATATACTTTGTGTTGTTTTCTACTTTAATAAATTCTTTTGTAATTTATAAGAACATAACACTATGAAGGTTCTCGTAGTATATACTTTGTATAGTTGTCTACTTTAATAAATTCTTTTGTAATTTATAAGAACATATGCACTATGAAGGTACTCGTAGTGTATTATATCTCGTAGTATATACTTTGTATAGTTTTGCTGATCCTGCAGTCAAACTGTTTGTACAGTTTTGTGGGACATTGTAGTAGCTCATAAGTTTTTCTTTTCTTGTATTTTAATAATTAAATAAATAAATAAAACAATTATTGTTTTTTTTTTGCAAACTCCGACTGTAGGCTTCATAATTTGTGTACATACCATCCTGGCTGGGTATAGCGTATATATCGAGGTCGGGTATGATGCCCTCGTACCGCAGCGACGACTGACGAGCGAACCCGCGCGGACTGTCCGGCGGAGTGTTGTACCCCCATCTGTATATACAATACTACTATACTACTATACTACTATACTACTACAACACAATAAAACCTCACCAACAACCACTCATATATCTCTAATATATTTTCAACAAGTATTTGAAGCAGGTATAGCAGTGATAGCTCAGCGGGGAGTGGTATGGACTGTCGAGACGAAAGTCGAAAGTTCCAAACCAGCCCCAAGAGCATACACCTCTGACTTTTCTAAGTTAAGTGTATAGTAATTGTTTATTATCACTTGCTTTAACGGTGAAGGTAACATCGTGAGGAAACCTGCATACCTGAGAAGTTCTCCATAAGAATTTCGAAGGTATGTGAAGTCTGCCAACCCGCATTAGGCCGGCGTGGTGGGCTAAGGCCTAACCCCTCTCATTCAGTAGAGGAGGCCCATGGCCAGCAGCGGGACGTGTATAATACAGGTCTGGTAATATAATATTTGAAACAGCCTCCATGGCGCAATAGGCAAGTATTACTAGGCAAACAATTAATAATGTATGATCGATCTTATTGCACGTAATAAACGAGTGATTAAAATTTTTGTGAAATTTTATGATGAAGAGATTTTGATAAGATCCGGTACATAAACACTCACTGTCAGATGTACATAAGGAACCTTAAATATGACCACAGTATTCTGAACAGGTTGTATAAAGTGTAAAGTGTTTTGTATGAAGTGTAAAGTGTAAAGTGTTTTGTATGAAGTGTAAAGTGTAAAGTGTTTTGTATGAAGTGTAAAGTGTAAAGTGTAAAGTGTGTTGCGTGATGTTACCTGTCCCCGTGATGTCGGTTGTCAGTATCGGAGTCGGTATCCGTGTCGGCGCGGTCGGAGTCTCGCTCCAGGTCTCGGGCGCGCGCCGCCTCCGCCTCGGCCTCGCCGCGCCCGCACTCGTGTACACCCAACAGCAGCGAGTAGTCCATCAGGTGCAACTTCGTCAGGAACTGCAACCATACAAACATATTTTATTAGCTTGAATGACGAAAGGGTCGGGGGATCAGGTCGCTCGCCTGATGGTAAGCGCCACGACTACCCATGATAGACAGAACCTTGAATTACAAAGTTTTGCTTGGCATTGGACTGCACTAGTCGCCCCGAGACATACGTTTAATCTCATGATGACCAATAATTTCTCTGGTTGCAATTCCCTTCAAACCGAAACACAACAGTAACTACACACTGCTGCAACATTCAAAAGCAAACCCATAACCAAGTCTACGATTCACAAATGCTCCTAGTAGAACAATAAATCTATAAAAATACATACGCACTCACGCCTGTATTCCCCGAAGGGGTAGGCAGAGGTGTAACTAGTACACCCACATTTCGCCGAGCGTATTTCCGTCCCTTATGCGAGCCTATCGCCATACCGGGCACAAATTCCAGACTCCGGGATGATACTGAGCATTTCGTAATAGAAAAACTCAATACCACTTTACCCGACCCGGGGATCGAACCCGAGACCTCAGTGTTAGCTTAATCGTAACGCGTAAATCCGAGCCGTTCTCACATATATTAACAGTCACGCGGCTGTTATCGCGTGTAATACAAATTTAACCGAAACGAATCGCGCTATTAACTTGCTCATAAGCAACCGACACAGAGTTGCCAGATGCAGTACAAAAATATCACGAGAAACTTGATCTAATTCCACCACCGCACAACGCGTCACAAGTTGGGATTCCATCCACACCATCTGGATGGCTGGCGTTCCTCAACGGTGCGATTTACGCGAAGTTTTCTTCCCCGTACGGGATCCTTATGGAATCAGCTATCACCTGTGGTATTTCCAGACCGATACGAATTAGGAACCTTCAATAAAAAAGCCTACTCTTTCCTCAAGCCGGCAACGCACTGACAAATCCCCTGGTATTGACGGTGTCCATGGATGACGGTCATCACTTACCATCAGGTGACCCGCTTGCTCCGATGCCACCTCTTAAAAAAACCATTAGTATATTTTTTCAGGACTCAAATCATCAATCCTATCATGGCTGGTCGGAGTAAATGTGTTTTTTTTATCTGACTGGATAGCGACCATCACATGCTGAAAACTCCACTATAGTGACCTGATCCTGCAAGTCGAGTAACTTAAGGACGCTATGTTTCTTAACGGTCGAAATTATGTTTAGACTGCACTGTACTCCACATCAGGACCAGTGTAGTCATTTTGCCTGTCAGGATATAAAAAACCATACAGCCGTATCTCTCTATTCTAAAAAAAAGTAACTGGCGCCGCCGCCGCTGCCAAAAGCTTGTCACGCTATCTCCTCCGAAACCGATACCAATCGATGCCGAATAATGTGGGGAAGAAAGTAAGATTTGTCTCATATTCGTCGGACTTTAAGTTTTTATTTTATTTTATGTTTTGTGGACAAAAATAGGCAAAGCCCCTTTAAGCGTCCTTTAAATAATACAAAACTGACGTTCATGATACTAAAAACAAAACTAGATTATCTGTTTTTCTAATAAAAAATGTATGCAATGATTCATGACAGATGTTTACATTTTAGTAGGTTTAAATAGTTCTAAGATAGTTAATAGATCTGGTAACTCTGTCGGCACCACACGCCGCGCAGAACATGCTTTCAATCACTGTATTTCACCGTTTTAATAACAGTTAACATTTACGAATTAATAAAAAAAAACAATGTCGCTTAAAGTTTAAGTTCGAATCTTTAAAAGCTTCTTAATACAATCCTGTTTGTAATAAAGCAGGCAACTCCTGCTCCTGCATGGCACTGCACTGCACTGCGCTTGTCATCCCATGACGATAAGATGTTAAGTCTCATGATGCCAATTTTGCTGGTTTCAATACCTTCGAACCAGGACATATCATTGTTTGCACACTATTACACTTTACCACCGTTATTTATTACCGATTGAAGGCAGAAAGGTGGTAGGTCCCTCGTATGAAATAGGCCGTCTGAGTTGGTACCAACGCTTTGGCTATTTCTGCCGCCAAACAAGGTGTAAACACTGTTTTGTTCCGGTTTGAAGGACATTGAAGCCAGTGAAATTACCGAGGATTTTGAAACTTAACGTATGTCTCGGGATGACGAGCGCAGTCCAGTGCCACGCAGTGTTTTATAATTTAAAGTTCCGTGTGGTGTTTTCTGTTTATGGACAGGCGTGGCGTTTACCATCAGACGAACGGCCTACTCGTCTCGTCATTAAAACTAATAAAAAAAAAAGACAAAGCGGTAAAACAGAATTTACACAGTAAATAAAGCCCGTAATAAAAATCCTAACCTCAACGTCAGCCGTGAGCGTTTCAAGCAGTTTCTCTTTGGCTGCATCTCCGATGTCGATGCGCACGCCCTGTTTCAGAAAGTCGTTGTCTTTGAGGGTCGGCAGCTCTTTCTCTAGCTCCTTCTCTGACGCCTCGCGGTCCACCGTCGAACCTTTGAGGTCGTACTTCCTGAAAAAAATAAGTGAGTGGTAGAGACTATCCCGCCCACACGCCCGCCACTGTTACTCCTGTAAACCAGAATCGACAGTGGCACGCATAATTCGACACCGAGCAATGAAGCTCGGCGAGTCTCTGGGACTGGGGATGCAAATCTGTCTTTATCCCGCAACGAAATTAATCAAATAGAAAATTAGGGAGGAGTTAGAAATTAAAAAAATGAGTGGTAGGTGGTAGGTAGGCCACCAACATCTTATAACCACAGGCAACCTCACCTGCACGTGGTATATTCTGTCGATTAACGGACGAGGCAATGGTGAAACTTGGTTGCCGTTACGGATTGTTAAGTTCAGACGGCGGGTCGCCCCATGTAATACTAAATACCGTCAAATCTTTGGTGCGAGAAACAAGACCCTGGCCTCTCGGATTAGCAGGCAGAAGGAAAGGTAGGAAATGGACCGTCTCGACCAATGTCACACAGCAATCCGACGTAAAGTAGCAGATTGCTTTTCGTACGGTGAGTGAGATATCCGGAGGCCCAAATCCCCTCCGCGTCCCATTCCCTTTTAATTATCCCTTTCCTTTAAAGTCGACAACGCGCCCATAATTCTTTTGGTATTGTGGGCGTACATGGGCGGTGGAGATCACTTACCATCAGGTGACCCACTTGCTCGTTTTCCGGCCTATGCTATAAAAAAAACAGTGACAACTTGCTAATAAATTGCGTATGGTAAGATTTCCGAAGGCCCAAATCTCCTTCCCAATTTCTATTCTTTTCTTATCCCAGCATGTTATCGGTGCATAGGCGGTGAAGATCACTTACCATCAGACAATCCAACTCAGAGCTTTGCAGACATCTTCTTGTTAACACATGTTACAGAAAGATTAAGCTTGTAGTTCTTACGACCGGCCGCCTGCCTGATGTCAACTCCTCTGGGGAGAAAACGCCCAGACCCGAAACAAATATTTGTGGATCACACAAGCATATTTATCTCTGTGCGAGAATCAAACCCGCGACCCATCGCTTCACAAACGGCTACTTGCATCTACAGATCTCTACTACAAAAAAAAACTATTATAACTTTATTATGCAGTAAGTATCGGTCAAGGTTTTTCTTTGACCCCAACTTATCTTACAATTTAACAAATATTACTCGAATGACGTCTGTCGGATATTTACGTCATCTAAGTGGCTTTGTAATTTACTTTCCGAGATAATTCCATTGGTTATTTAGACACAGGACAGTTAGAAATTCAAACAAGCGTCATCATAACTATGTAATCGCTTAAACCATTATTGCAATTAAGCGTTCCTTGCTTCAGCAACTGCAATTGATTATGGAAATAATCGCGCACACTATAGTTGGTATATTGTTAATTTTCCTTGAACATATTCTTTCCTGTAACTTGACCTGGCTGAAGTTAGTCACTTCACCCGCCTTCAAACTTCACTCTACACCTCCCATTACACTTCAGTTTCCAAACACTAGCTGCGAAACTCTTGTTAAGTAACTTCAGACCGACCAAGTTATATTGTACGTGTGATAGCTCAGCGGGGAGTGGTACGGACTATCGAGACGAAAGTCGCAGGTTCAAAACCAGCCCCAAGAGCATGCACCTTTGACTTTTCTAAGTGATGTGTGTATTAATTGTTAATTACCGCTTGCTTTAACGGTGAAGGAAAAACAGTGTGAGTAAAATTTATAACCTGAAAAGTTCTCCATAAGAATTTCGAAGGTACCTATGTGAAGTCTGCCAATGTGGTGGACTTAGGCCCAACCCCTCTCATTAAGTAGAGGAGGCCCATGCCCTAGGTTTATAGTATTATGTAGTTTATCTGTTATTTAAGATTTTTTTGTAAATACCTGTGAATATTAAGATGGTTCGAGAACACATTCCTGGTTGCTACGAGGTAGTGCTCAATGCCGTCCACCGTCAGCCTGTACATGCCGAGGTACTGCGGCAGGAGTGTCTTGCCATGTCGCTCCACAATGTACTGTAGAATAAACAAATATCTAACTACAAATACATTATTTACAAGGTGTTACGTCCCTCGTATGCGAGAGTCCGTCTTGGTTTTCAATTCAATTGATTTTTTATGCATATCCGCCAAATGTGGACTTATTTTGGTGTTAGTAAGGTTTGTTTTGAGAGTTGTCCCATATTAATTTGGTAACATCTGATGATGGGGTACAACGGAAAAATAGAAAGCTTCTCAACGGATGACAATGAAGCCTTGAATGACTTGGGTTTTGAAGTCTATTTTTGTCTTCTTCCCCCTACTCATATCCCACTCGCAATGGGGTTGACGCAACATACTTTTTATCACATGTTACTGAAAGATTTGGCTTATAGTTTTTACGACTGGCCGCCTGTCTAACGTCAATTCCTTTAAGGAGAAAACAACAAACATTTGTCTCTGTGTCGAATCCACGGCCTCTCGCGTCACAGGTGACACGCACAGCGCCACGAAGGCGAAATTTTTGTAATAACTCTAACAATACAGATCACTTTATTTTATTTTCCTTGAAACAAACGTCACAGTTCGCATCAAACATGTTTATATCTTGAGTATATAGACGTTTTATATTCAACGCGTTATCTATGTGTCAATAAAATCACCACAATACAGATGATATTAGAATTTACTTAACAATCATTGTATTATATCAAGGGGCCATAAAATGATCCGCGCCGCCGCGCCGCGCCGTAAGTCATTACCAATGCAGAGAGGTAACACACTGATTTCTTGACTATATTTGTGTATTACTTTATTTTATTTATTACACTTTATATACATGAAGTATAAAGGCGGACTTAATGCTAAAAGTATTCTCTACCAGTCAACCTTTGGGTGGTGCAGATATGTTTAAGTTAGGTACAAAGAAAAAGACGACAGGAATAATAAACAATATGATACGGTAAACAAAATCAATTATTGAAATAATTTTACAAATCAGGTCGAAAATAAATAATTTACAAGCCATTTAAAAGGGGTAGGTAGTTGTAAATGTAGGAAAAAAGATGAACGTCACAAGACATTACTCGTATATTACGACGGCGCTGGATGCGATGTGATACGTAATATACCCCACATCGCGCCCAATTTTGCTAATATTAAAATATGAACGACAGCTTTGTTTTTTAACTAATTTAAACTCCGTTTTTGAATATAAAATAATGTATAAAATTAATCATAGTTAAAACCCTATTAGTATAAACGCTTCTCTTGTTCCAAATATTATATCAATGGATGTCTTGCTTTCGATGTTTTATCATTTATAAGTTTTTAATCCTGATAAAGTCGGGTTATGGCCGTTCCCTATATTCTATCTGTCTCTAGTTTTGCTATACCGGCGATAGAAAATTTTATCTATTTTCCGTTTTACCGTCCCAAACTTACTAATGATAGGTAATCCTATTCTTCATTGCTGTCTACCGATGAGAGGACTGATAGCTGACTACAGATATACAACACTATGAAAATGACAGTTCAAGCGTCCCAATATTTTTTATGTGCTATCTGTCGATAAAGTTATTTAGTTTTTTCTTTATCGGTAGATTTTGACCGATAAACAGATATCGTCGGCTGTAAAAAAACGAAATAAATAACGCATTTTGAAGAAATAGTCATGACTATACAAGGCTTACATGGCACTTGCACTGCAATACAAAAAACTAAATAAATTATGTAAAAATCTAAAAGAAAATATAAAAAAATCTAAAATTCCCATAACTAAAAATAATGCACCGTTTTGATAATTAAATTAAGTGCAAGAGACATATAAATATTTGTGCGAACAAAATAATTCCCCACTTCAGTAAAATCCCCCAAATTCGCTTGGGATTTTTGTTCAAAGGACTTGTATTCAGAGCCGTAATATATTGACAGTAAAACGTTCCGTTAATACATTGTGTTTTGCAACATAATAAGTATTTCTCGTTATTATTATTTAATTTACAGTGGTAAAAAATAAGAATTATAGATAAATGTTAAATTAAAACTTATATTTTCTCTAAATCATATCTTCATATTTTCTATCATAAATTAAACAATAGTTCCTCTTTCTCAGCTTGTATGAACATAACGCACAAGAGGGCCCAGATAGACTGCCTATCTATTGCTATCATAGTATCCCACGTGCATATCTAAAAAATAGGGACGATTGCAAGCAGTAGATAGAACAATACGGATGTTTGACGATAGCTATCTATCGTGAAATTGAAGATTAATATTGGGAACGGCCATTAGTAAAATCGCAAATACAGGCCCTTACTTCAGAATTAACACTAATATAGAAGAAAGAAAGAAGAAGCAAACAACATTATTTTCAAACATCACATCTTTAGGTCCACAGTGATTTTTTTACCTGGCACGGCAAAGTGATGTTAAGTACAGTGCAGTCCAAATATAATGTCGACCGTCATGAAATAGCGTCCCTCGAGGGTCAGCAAAGCCAAAATCATACCAGACTGAAGTTACCGGATATACCGGCTGCCCCGGAACGCAATTCGCCTGAACGAGTCATTATAGCGGGTTTTTCACAACGTGTTTGATGGTCACTATCCAGTCAGGAACAAGATTACCAGATGGCACCCCCCCCCCCCCCCACCAGCTAAAAAAGCATTCTTTCTTACAGTTATCAGAAATCATGATAAGATAAAGTAAAAGTAAAATATTGTTTACATAGCAAGAAATTGACAGCTTGTTAAGTACTATAAAAAATATCTCGTGTAAAAAGTGACATGTATTAAGATAATCCTTATCATTTTTTTTTATTCTCCTACATGTACATTAATAAACATTCCATTAGTTCATTACTATGTTCTATTGTGTTTGTTCTAGTCTTGAGTAGGACTCGATTTTTAAATGAGTTTGTAAGAGTATCCTCTTTTTTATACTGAGCCGGTACAAGGTCCCACTTCAAATGAGGCGGAGAGTCTTGAAGCTCACTCGCTTGCTCTCACTCTTTCACGCACGCAGCCCACTTCGTGGGAATGGTAACAGAGTAACGCGATACAAATTTTGAAGTAGTATATGAAAAAAATAGATCTTACAGTATTTAGTCATGTACGGAACAAATGTAATGCTTTACAGTCCTACTCAACATTAGTTTGTTCATTACATTACCTTTATACAGCTAAGGTATCTTTCACACCTAACGTATTGTACGCTACGGAATGTGAACCAGCGTTACGCCTTTCGCCAATATACACCGTGTTACAGAAAGTTCTAGTCAAATTTAAACAACGTAGTGTACCTACGATATAAGTATTTAATTAACAAAGTAGTACCAATTCCAAATGCATTTCTAAGATATAATTAAAGCATTTTCTACTTTATTGAATGATTAAAATGTCGATATTTAAACAGCGAATTTAGACAACACTACTTGATAAACCGCTGAGCTGTTGTCTCACTCAAACGTCGTTATTCTCTATCACTCACTTTACTATATATAAGGATGTGACCGATTTATCGGTCATATTAAACGACTGATTAAAATTAACGTGAAATTGTAGTATGTCTAGATTTTGATAAGATCCACTACATTACCGGATCCTATGAAAATCTTGTCTATTCAATTATCATAATTATATTGACCATCATCAGGCTATTTATGTAAATACTCACTGTCAGGTGTATGTTACGACCCTTAAATGACCCTTATAATATGACCACACCTTTCTGTAACACGTTGTATAATAGAAATATTACTTTACCTCACACTGAACCGGCTTTAGAATGTGCGGCCTATCAGCCTATAAGCCGATAAGCATATTATAATAATATGCTATCATGTACAATACCAAATTCGTAAGTTTGTTCACAGCTGGGCCAGGGCTCGCTCATAGTGAGCCTACTCACGTTCTGCGTCGGATAAATAATGTGAACAATGCCTTAGGACGTGACTTTTTTTAAAGCAAAGAACTGCAAACGAGAAAGTGGGGCACCTGATGGCAAGGGACTTCCACCACCCATGAACATCCACGATACTTGAAGAATCATGGACACATCTTAAAGGAAAAGCGAGGTTAAGGGATTGGATTGGGAAGGGGAATTGTGATGGGGCCTCCGGCGATAACAAAAGCGGAGAAATTCTATTACATACGCACTCACGCCTGTAATCCCCGAGGGGTAGGCAGAGGTGTAACCAGTACACCCACATTTCGCCGAGCGTATTTCCGTCCCATGATGTGATAGGGGGCGAGCCTATCGCCATACCGGGCACAAATTCCACACTCCGGGCTGATACTGAGCTTTTCGTAATAGAAAACCTAATATCTCTTTTACCCGACCCAGGGATCGAACCAGAGACCTCAGCGATAGGCTCAGTCCTAACGCATACGCATTACAACTGCGCCACCGAGGCAGTCGCAGAAATTCTATTCTTAGTGCAATATTGCTATTTTGCGTGTTTTATAGTGTAGACTGGAAAACGAGCAAGTGGGCCACCTGATGGTAAATTTTTACTGTCCTTGTACATTCATTGTGGCATAACTCAAAAAAAAACTGTCTCAAACGTCGACAACCAATGTTTTCCTTTTTCCGCAAGGGCAAACTGGTTTATCAAAACTTGTTTTCGATGTTGTCACTTCAAACCATATTCGAATGTGGCGTTAGGTGACTTCAGAACTTTTCAATATACATAGAATTACTACCAATTATTAGAATGACTGCCTCGGTGGCGCAGTTGTAATGCGTACGCATTACGATTAAGCTAACACTTAGGTCTCGGGTTCGATCCCCGGGTCGGGTAAAGTGGTATTGGGTTTTTCTATTACGAAATGCTCAGTACCAGCCAGGAGTCTGGAATTTGTGCCCGGTATGGCGATAGGCTCGCCCCCTATCACATAAGGGACGGAAATACGCTCGGCGAAATGTGGGTGTACCTACTGGTTACACCTCTGCCTACCCCTTCGGTGATTACAGGCGTGAGTGCGTATGTATGTATGCATTTGTAGAATGTTCCGTAGCTTTTAAAGTTTGAGAACCGCAGATCTACAGCATGGCTCTAATAATTGAAAACATTCTAACGGCTCTATATTTTGAACCTTAATGTTAAGACAGCAGGGTGCTATTTTCACATAATATGTTATAAAGCCTATGTTATCCTAACAAATAATAAAAAGTAATTTAAGCATGTGCGTAGGGAAATCGGTGCTCTAGGGCGCTCGGTAACTCTCTTGGGTGGCGAAACGAGCAGGTTGCTCGCCTGATGACAAGTGCCACGCCTGCCCATAAACAGAAGCAACACCACACATAACTTTGGATTACAAAGCACTGCATGGCATTGGACTGCGCTCGTCACCCCGAGACATAAGATGTTAAGTCTCATAATGCCCAGTAATTTAACTGGTTTCAGTGTCCTTTAAACCGGAACACAACAGTGCTTACACATTGCAGCTTGGAGGCAGATATAGACAAAGCAGTGGTACCAACCCAGACAGCCTCTGGCATACGAGGGACCTACCACCTTGTTGTTACCTACTTAAGTGCCATCTTTTATAAAAAAACATATAGAGTACTTTTGAACTATAATCTCCACCGATATGGCATTCACAATATCGTAAAGTACAAAATAAACAGTATGACAATGCATAGATTACAAATGTTTACTCATCGCTATCAAATACTTTCACGTAGCCAAATAATCTTTTAATCTAGGAAGTGATTCATGTTTATCGATATAATACAAATAATAGGACGATGAATCAACTGCTAAACGATATTCACTACAGAAGTTACAGTAAATTTTAGTGCCAATGTAAAAAATATAGAAAAAGCTTTTTCCTTTGTGCAGTCGGCTAATTATATTTTGTATAGAATTAATAAATTTTATACTAAAACTACCGATCATCGAAATAAGATGACAAGAAACGTAACTCAAGCAAAAAAATTACCCCATCAAAACTCAGTGCAAGGGGACGGGGCTGTGCATAATAATCTCTAGTTGACACTTGATACATCTAAATTTTGCGCGGCGCAGATCGTCATATCTAGATCTAGAAATTTAACATTTAGACATAAACTTTAATGAAATCGCAGATCGTCATATCTAGATCTAGAAATTTAACATTTAGACATAAACTTTAATGAAATAAAATTGATTTTGAACGTTTATTAATTTTTGTTGCGTGTATGAGTGTTACATGTGATTTTAACTTTGTATGTGTAAGTAAGTGGAGCCGTATTTTTTGGGAGATTCATAACAGAGTTATGGTGTTCTAGTTATCTTATTTGCTACCGATCAATTATATAAAACGATAAATATATGACCATAAAAAACTAGACATATACTTGAGCCTCCGTAGCGCAGTGAGCCAGTAGCCGGCTGGGAAGCAAGAGGCCGCAGGTTCGATTCCCGCACAAAGATAAATGTTTGTGTGATCCACAAATATTTGTTTCAGATCTGGGTGTTTTCCCCCCAGAGGAATTGGCGTCAAGCAAACTGCCGGTCGTAAAAACTACAAGCCAAATCTTTCCGTAACATGTCTTTAAAAGCACGTTACGCCGACCCAACTGCGAGTACGATAAGGATAGGTGGAAAATATTTTTTTTACATATACTCACGGGATGATAGTGTTTGAGGAACGAATGCATTCTCTCTACTTCTTCGGAGGTGAGGGTTTTCAGGATGAACAGACGATCGTAACTTTGGTAGAACTTTGCGCCGGATTTACCCGACGAGTCGTCGGGGATCGGTTGCGACCTGCCAACAATATAAAATGTAAGATTTGAATTTGTTTTAGGATCAACTCCTTATGACTTAGACAATATAAAAGATCACAATTTATTCAAGGACCTGGATCACGTAACTTATTTGGTGGTCAATTTCTAATTGCAACAGGTTGAAATAACGGTTTTTAACTAACTACAAAAAAGAGGGGTGTTATAAGCTTAACCCTTTCGTCTGTCTGAGGGTGTGAGTTTATCTGCCTGAGGCACCGATTGATTGCGTTTTTTTTTGTTTGAAAGCTAATCCAAAACAGCTACTTTTACTTGTCAATTATAAAATGACTACCACAATTATAGTATCGTACTCCAGGCCTTAATATCATCAGCTAGATACATCTTATTCATATCCGCCGATTTAGGACCCCCAACACCATCGTCAATCTGGATAAGTTTTCGATTATCCAAGGTTATTAAAACATTAGTTTTTATGCTCTGAAAATTGTTAAGTTTATATTATATTGACGACAGAAATAACATTACAACATTTATAATTTGAGTTGTGTTTATGTAGGTACGTACGGACTACGAATTTTCATTTAATAATTTGAAAATTTACTAATTTAACAGTCGTTACTACCAATACTAAGCATATTTTAGCGAGTTCATACCACTTGTGAATTTCATCTTATCTAAGATATCAATTTGTACATCTTATGTTGAAGTGTCATTGATATAGAAAACCCATGATGCAACATCTTTCACTTACTATTGTTTTTGATAAAGATGTCAAATGATTAAGTTATAATATGATTTTTTAAACATACGTAAGTAAATTTACATTAAAACAACCCCAACTAATGTTAATGTGATAAATTCAGCGACGTTGTTGGTCACAACGTAACTTGGATTTATAGTAAAACTATTAGTTCAAAATCTAATAATAAGATAATCTAATTTAAAAAACGTAAAATAGTTATACCCGTTATCGTACTACTAATTTAGTTATCACGAGTCGTTATTGGATGCGTTAGATGAATTAACGCATCCATTAACAACTCGTTATAACCAATTAACAGATTCACAAAGCAGCTCGTGCTCTCACGTGGCCAAAAACCAATTCGTAATATAAACGAAACTAAACATAAAATAGAACAATTTTACTACTATGTTACTTCATAATTTCATATATTAAAAAAGAATACAATAATTTCGCTTTATATAGAGGAAGGTTTTAGTTTCTATTCTTATCATGTTCTATGTTTTTTGTTACATTTAGATACACTTTATTTTTATTACTCGAGCAAACGTTTTGTATTTAGCACATTTATTTGTGTGCAGATCAATATCTTTCTTTAAATAGCCTGTCACGATATTATTTGTGAGAATATTATATTTACACATTGTAAGGATATTTATTTATAGCTGTTTGAAAATCCAATTTAGATTAGAATTAGATTGTAATATAATAAATAAACTAACTTTAATCAACTTAAGTAAAAATATAATTCGCTCACCCATTTTTCAGTTTCTGTTTTCAAAACAAAACTGAAAAAGGGAATCTTCGTTGTTTATCATATTACCTCAGAAGCCAGTGTATAATAACCAATTTCCTCCATTATAATAATTTCTCGCAACATGACCTTTACCTTATAGAAATATAAGTACGTTACACACATGACGTATTATCCAAATTTGCATAAATTTTAGTAAAGATATAAGACTGTGTTGTATTGTTTCCAGTCATGAAGCGTGATTAATGCATGGCATGGAATCCACTCCATTTCTTATAAAATGTGAATAAAACACTGTTATACTTACTGTGCGAATACACGCTCAAAACGTGTGCTGTTGCAATATTGTACATTTTCGTTAGTATATAAAAAAGAAATAAAAACATTAGGCATGTGGGCAGTGGGACGAAGATGGCATAATGTGCCAGTGAGACAACTTCATTAAAATAGGCGTCGCACTATAAAGTGTCATCGCCAGCCAGAAATAAACACATATTTAGACACTTTTCAAATAATTCCTGTTTCGATCTGTCATTAATAGCAAATACAATATTTAGAAAGTGAGTAAATATTTGTTTACATTTATACAAGACTGGGAATGAACATGTTACAAAAAACTTCACCAATGAAATTCTATATACAATGTGTAATGTGCTCAGTGCGAATGCGCTATTGTACAAAGATGCCTTACTAAACGTGTCCGTGTCTGGTGGACATATTAAGGAGCACAAGGGGAGAGGTCAATAACAGGGAACTATATTGGCAACACGACAAATTTTATTACAAGGAGACATTAAACTGACTCATATATCTGTTTTAAAGATTTATAAAACACTTTTAAATTATCTTACTCATATTTCAAAGACATATAAACGAACTTTGGAAATAAATCGAAACAACTATAACATGACCTCGCCGAGAAATGTCAATTTACATTATAATCGGATTTGAAAATGGACGACAAATGACAAAAAAAACAATTAATCATAACATGTAATACGAAAACCGTAAAACCTCAGGCGGTTAGACATAAGGGTAAATGAATCGTACATCCAGTGTAATGATGGGATATGCTTATAATCGCCGTGTCAGTTCGTAAGGCACACTACATACTTTGTTATTTGAGAAAAAAAAACAATATCGTAGTCCAAAAGTCGGCTGACCTCAGTCGCTTAATTGTCAGACCGCGTTTGACGAATGCGCTCGCATCTTGGAATATGCTCTCCTGATGTGTCTCCTGTTTCATATCGGCGACACCGGAGGGCGCGGTCGCCGACCGTCGCAGCGTACAGCTCGGCCGCTTCAGAGCCTTACACCACAGGTACTTATCTGGCTTTCTAAACCTAAGGACCACAGGACGGGATGGGACCGTGGATGCCAGAGCCAATACGGGAGTTGAAATTAAATATGAATAAATAATTTATACATATAACAGATAAAGATATTCTTATTGTTTGTTTGTTAGCGTATCAATCGTGCCGAGATTAGTGTGTCGTCTTGTATCAATCATAGGTGGTTACCTTGTGAGCGATTCTTTGTAGTCGATGTCGTCGATGCCGAACCTTTCCCTTAGATTCCTGAACACCAACGGGCAGTACTCTTTTACTTTGAAATGGGATGGCATGTTTTCCCTGTAACAAAGTTTTAACTCAATCTACAAGGTTAGTCCGAAAGGTTGTACTAAGCCGCGGCCAACTTATCGCTGATAAGGATTTCTACCATGAATATCTCATCCCATAAATAAAAATATTCAGTTTTATGCAAAAAACAAATATGGTTTTATAATTTAACCCTCGCGCGATTTTTCAGCTCACGACTTGGCTGCAAAATACAAAGGAACTGCACCGCGTCGCGCTGACTCCCAATGAAAATACAGCTGATCACACGGTCACGTGTGCGTAGTTGTTTTACAATCTTTAAACAGCAATATCTTTTAAACTATTCGATTTATTGAAAAGTTATTACCCTCTCGGGTATTGTAGACCTTTTCTGACTAACCGTGTATAACCAATTTATGACTTTTTATTACAGCCTGCTGGCGTAGGCGAGTACCCGGCTGTGAAACGAAGCTGCGGGTTCGATCCCGCAACGATTCAAATGTTTGCGTGATACACAAATAATTGTTTCGAGTCTGGGTGCTGTGGAACCGTAAATCCCTCATAGTTACTGATACCCACGATACAGGTTAACCTACTGTATGATTGTTGGATGCATTTATTATTTTAGTGTAAATATTTACTGTACTGTAGTATTATTGTGTCTAATTCGGCATTATGAAAAAAATATATGGCTTAATGTGATGCAACACCCACTGAAACATTTTGATATAGATTAGTGTTAACGAAAATGTTTCATTCATATTTTTTAGTGTTTTTAAGACAGACATGGACATTTTATCTATGGCCGATTTTTGGATCTCCAAATAAACATTATATTTTATCAAATAAAATATAAGGTGGCAAAATACCAAATTATCACGCTGACCAAAGACTTTAATGTATACTACTAGACCGGCTGTCCGGTACATAGAAAGTGCGCACTAAGTTACGGTCAATTGACCGCAACTCATTTAATCGACAGAGAGTGAGCGACAAGAACGGTTGTCATTTGAGGCTATTCAAACGTTGAATTCGACAAAATAACACGAATTTGTTCATTGTGACCCATAAAACGTTGCTAATAATCCCGACATATAGAGACAAGCATATCTGGCACATAATATTTATTCTGACATTTAAAAATCGGCACTAGTAAATATAACCGATCATAATTTTTTTGTAACATTTCAAAAGAAGCTAAATACTGTTTCCTCAAAATGAAATCAGGAATACAATAATTTCGATCACATTACAAAGCGTCAGTTTTGATCTAGTGTGTTTTTCAATAATTTGACTTTCTCAAGGCAGCCTCCGTGGCGCAGCGGGCGAGTAGCCGGCTGCGAAGCGAGAGGCTGTGGGTTCGATTCCCGCACTGAGACAAATGTTTGTGTGATCCACAAAATATCGTTTGGGGTCTGGGTGTTGTGGGACCGCAAGTCCCTCGTAGTTCCTGATACCCACGATACAGGTTTACCTAGTGTGGGGTCAGGACTATGTGTGCGACTGTTGGGTGTATTTATGAAAAAAAATATGTCACGTCCGCGTCATCCGTATTAACAAAAATATGTATGCATATCCGTACAGCACCCCAAATCGGTTGTATTTAAAACATCGTAACTTCATACATATTTCTTGTACACAGATGACGCAACAAGTATAAAAAAATCTCGTGTCTAGCTGGTACCTAGTCGGCACACAGTTTCATTTACAAATTGTCCATAATCAATCTGAATGAAATAGTATTGTCATCAAAACTTGTACCAATCATTAAATAAATTGGGACAAGTGTATATGAGACTATAAATAGTGGTGGTAGAATTATGTACAATATACAACGTGTTACAGAAAGGTGTGGTCATATTTTAGGGTCATTACACACTCCTTATAGTAAGTACCTATGAGGTCTATAGTATCATTGTTTATTATTTAGTGTTGTCCAAAGTTGAATGTCGATATCGACATGTTACTCATTCGATAAAAAAGAAAATTCTATAATTATTGTACTACCAATGCAATCGGATTAGGTACTATGGGAGATAAAATACTTATACGCTATACTATACATTGCTTAAATTTGCCCGCCTATTTTTATAACACGTTGTATATTTGATTGATGAAATGACAAATTATAAAGCCTGAATTACATTTTTAACACACACACAAGCAAATAGGAATTTAGTTGATCAGCCGACTTGAATCAACAAATGATGTATGGTTTTTGTTTATCAATTTTTATCAAATTATATTGAAAGTCAGTTGAGATAGTTCAAATTGCATGCAGGTTGTCCACCTGATAGTAAGTACAATGCCTGCCCATAAACAGAAACAACACCACACAGAACTTTGAGTTACAAAGCACTGCATGACACTGTGAGACCGAAGATGTTAAGTCTCATAATGCCCAGTAATCACACTGGCTTCAATGTCCTTTCCTCAAATAGCATAAATAGACAAAGCAGTGGCACCTACCCAGACAGTCTCTTGCATACGAGGGACCTACCACCTAGTAAAAAGATATCAGATCTATACATGCAAATGTAAATATATTTGTACAGGAGCCACTTACACAAGTATTATATAAATCTTGTAAGTAAAAGTTACAAATTAATTGAAATAAAACTAGTTTATATGGATTTTCTCACGGTTTAATTTTAAATTATAAACTAGTTTTATTTCAATGTGTAATATTCGCGTAAACATAAGAAATCACTTTACAAATTAATGTTGTTCAGAGATTTGGCAGCATTTACTTACTTATTAAATAAATGATTGTCCACTTTGAGCTTTGAGTAAGCTCTGAAGTCATCTGGCAGCAACATAACAGGTATCGATACATGGCTAAGTTCATTTATCTGAAATAAAAATATAATAATTAGCTGGGAAGTTATTATAATGAGAATATATCTATTTTATTGACAGAAACCTTATGTGAAAATTCACCTTAGACAACAATAGCAATTTTGTAGCACATACTAAAATTATAAATTAATAATAAATTGTTAATAATTCTTATTATCTGCCTAGTGTTAGCCCAAGTTAGTGCCTCTTTCTGCCTATTTACTATGACGCAAACTAAAGTTAAGATCAAATATCAGTAGACCTAGTTTTTGATAGCTTTCCAAGCCAATGAGTTTCTGTTTCTTTACATACATCGACCAGCAGTAGCTACTAGTGGGAACTATGATGAATTAAAATTGATAATTTGATCAATTTTATATCATATCAGTTCAATACGAAACCTACTTTTGGAAGGATTATTTCCTTTTTACAGTATGAATTACTAGTTTGACACTTTGACAATAGTAATTATATGCAAATTCGAAAACTGTGAACATATTTGTAAAAATTGCAGCTTGATCCTTCAATATAACTCACTCACGCCTGTAATCCCCGAAGGGATAGGCAGAGGTGTAACCAGTACACCCACATTTACGCCACATTACGCCGAGCGTATCTCCGTCCCTTATGTGATAGAGGGCGAGCCTATCGCCATACTGGGCACAAATTCCAGACTCCGGGCTGATACTGAGCATTTCGTAATAGAAACCCCAATACCACTTTACCCGACCCGGGGATCGAACCCGAGACCTGTGACCTGTCACAATGGACACATGGTATAATAGTAATAAAAACTATAAATATAGCTTCTAGACATATTTAATGTTCCCAAATATCTGGTTTCAGAAAAAAAAAGTTTAGGAACATAGGGTTGATATAATTTCTTACTATTATTTATAAAAACCGAGAAATGAAACTCATATCATTTGCATAGTAATGTGCCATTGATGTGCACAATAAATTATTTTTTTATGTTTCAGTTGAGTCACTTAAAGTACACACATATTACTATTTGATGCAAAATGATTTAAACCAAATGAAAGGAATAAGATTTTTTTGCCTTCTCTGTACCAGAAAATATTATATATAAAAGCATTATTAGCTTTATACAATGTCTTATTTACCCTAAATTTGTACTCTTCAATAATCAGAAAGAATTCTTTCAAGCCTGTGGAATGTCCAACTGCTTAGCAAAGCCTTCCCTTCTAATTCTAATTCAATCAACTCTCTAAGTTTAATAATCCATATTGTGGTGATAAGCACAAAAGTGATTCTCATAAGGCAACAGTTAATATCTTAGTAGTTTTTTTACATAGCTGGAGATACTTTAATGGCCGCTCCCAATATTAATCTTCAATTTCACGATAGATAGCTATCGTCAAACATCCTTATTGTTCTATCTACTGCTTGGAATCGTCCCTATTTTTTAGATATGCACGTCGGATACTATGATAGCAATAGATAGGCAGTCTATCTGGGCCCTCTTGTGCGTTATGTACATACAAGCTAAGAAAGAGGAACTATTGTTTAATTTATGTTAGAAAATATGAAGATATGATTTAGATTAGAAATATAAGTTTTAATTTAACATTTATCTATAATTCTTATTTTTTACCACTGTAAATGAAATAATAATAACGAGAAATACTTATTATGTTGCAAAACACAATGTAATAACGAAACGTTTTACTGTCAATACATTACGGCTCTGAATACAAGTCCTTTGAACAAAAATCCCAAGCGAATTTGGGGGATTTTACTGAAGTGGGGAATTATTTTGTTCGCATTAACAAATATTTATATGTCTCTTGCACTTAATTTAATTATCAAAACGGTGCATTATTTTTATTTATGGGAATTTAAGAATTTTTTTATATTTTCTTATAGATTTTTACATAATTTATTTAGTTTTTTGTATTGCAGTGCAAGTGCCATGTAAGCCTTGTATACTCATGGCTATTTCTTCAAAATGCGTTATTTATTTCGTTTTTTTACAGCCGATGATATCTGTTTATCGGTCAAAACCTACCGATAAAGAAAAAACTAAATAACTTTATCAACAGATAGCACATAAAAAATATTGGGATGCTTGAACTATCATTTTTATAGTGTTGTATATCTGTGGTCAGCTATGAGTCCTCTCATCGGTAGACAGCAATGAAGAATAGGATTACCTATCATTAGTAAGTTTATTGGGACCGTAAAACAGAAAATAGATAAAATTTTCTATCGCCGGTATAGCAAAACTAGAGACAGACAGAATATAGGGAACGGCCATAAGTATGTTATAAAGAATTAATAAAACCCTTTATTACATAAAATATATCAAAATGCTTGATGTTAATGATTAAAGACATTTTTTTGCAAGTATGGACTATTCTGCTTGTATGTGATATAATTGCATCAACTTAATTAATGTCACACTTAGCCCATGCCATAGCGAAACCTAAAATCACATATCGACCGTCGTAAAATTTATTAGTCTATTTATATTCAATGGCAAGAACATTTCTATTTTTTAATTGAGATTGTGCCAAATATAGTAGATCATACTTAACGAAACATTAGCATGGCAATTCAAATGTAAACATTACAAAGCCACAACAAACTAATATTGAGGAAAATGACATAATGATATTATTGCGAGACTGAAGATTAAATCAAATAGGATTAGCCGCCCGCCATAATTGTTACAAGAAAAAATATATTACCGTATGATTCACACCCCACATGAAAACAGACAGTAACGGTTCATTGGCACGAAATAGCTTCACTTTTTGATGTTTCACACGAATATGTTTCTTTTTCAATTTGCTCAACCCAGTGGTAGGAACGGACATTTTGGATTTGTTTACAACTTCTACGAAAGTCAACACACAGCCACTACAGATATTTTGCGACGAAAAGTTTAATCAAACCATTTTAGTTGATGGCAAATGTACTGAATAATAAAGAAAATATTTTATTGAATTTTTTTACAATATCGCGATACCCATCGAGAGGTGCAAACGGCTTTTTGACAGCTAGAATAAAAAAACATGGGAACACTGAACAATTTCATAGACAAGTAGTCGATGAATGAATTTTAAATTATGTTCTTTTGTTGGCATATAAATCGACTATTTAACCATATAATTAAGATGCATGAAGATATTTTTTTTACAAAATGAACTTGCAGCACTAGCCACTGAGGCTAAGATCGCGGTAGCTTTTGAAGTATTTGAAGGGATTCAAGGAACATACATGTAGTATGGTTCTTGACTACATCTAATAATTCGGATACATATAAGATATAGCCGAATTGTAGATGTCAAAAATAGGTATCTGAATGTAACCGTTTTGATACCAGACATGGATAACATTTTGTAATTAGTTGAAAGGTAATCGATATTTCTTAATAAAAACCGGATTCTATAGGTTTTTATAAAACCGTTATGTTTTAGGTTTATCTAAAACCGGTTCACATCACTAATATCAATCAAGTCAAAAGAGTGCAAGAGTCGAGAGTTTTGGCGGGAATTCTTACAGTGCGGTGGCTCTCTTGTTTTAATTATTTCCTAAACTGGTTTAAAGTTGTGTTTGTTGTATAAAAGTGGTGTGGTTTTGTGCAATAATCATTAACGATGATAAATAGTGTATGGGAACATTGAAATAAGTGGATTTGGGTGATTTTTGATCAAGGGTATTGTCGACCTTGTGCTTTCGATTCTCTTGAAGAAAGTCGTCTAAGAAGCATTGAACTGAAAGGAATTATCACCAAAACTCCAGCAAGACCTTGAAATCGGCCACACCCCTGTTTCATCGTTCTTGGAATATAAGAATAGATATAACTAATGACTTGGCAGCATGGTCTCTGATCTTAGCCGGTTCCTTATGGAACAAAAAAAAAAATGGAAGAGTGCAAGAGTCGAAAAGAGTGGGCCATCCTCGAACAGTGAAGTTGATTTTACAAAATTAAACTTTGTAGTGAGCCTCAGTATAAAATTGGATTGGATTGGAACTTTGTAGCTTTGTACCATTTATTTATTCCATCCGATACGTATATCTTCATAGTTGTATAACGAAAATGGTGGTGCCGAGTCCGTTTGTGTTTTGGGCACAGACAGAAAGTTCCGTTTCACTAAAAATTGATTTAAAAAACGTTCTAAGCCCCGAAGTGAAAGTTCTGGATAATAATGTGAAATTCTCTGCCCAAGGCACCGGTGCCCGGGGCGATAGTCAGTACGAGTTCACTTTGGACTTATTTTCGCCAGTAAAAAGTGTAAGTAATTAAAGTATATTATTTATCTTAAAATTTATCATTGAAATGCTTATAGTCGGTTTATCTTTTTATCAGCAAAGCATACTTAAATTCAGAAAACAGGATAATTATAATCTTTTTAATTGGACGTACTTCGACCTCTGAATTGACCTGCACTTTATGGTAGGTACTATAATCATCATTATTATATTGTAAATTTATGTAAATGTTATACAGATTAGTTATGTTATACAGAAACATTGAATTTTGCAAGTTGTGTTGTGGGACCGCATGTCCCTCATACTTCCTGATATCAGCAATACAGGTTGACATTGGGGTCAGGACTATGTGTCTGTTTAAAAATAATGGTGATTCTTAGACTGGTGGATCTGATACCATCTATAATTAGACATGCACAAGTTCACACCTATATCCTGAGAGGGGTAGGCTGATGTATCATTAGTGTGGTCACAGTTCATCAAGCTTATTTCTGTCTCATGATATGATATGGGGAATCCTATAATTAGTTATATTGATAAATAGAGCTTTAATGATATTGTATATTAGACACTAACTGTAAGCAAAACATAATAGTGTGTAAACACTGCATTGAAGCCAGTGAACTTATTGGGTATTATGAGAATTCACAATTTATGTCTCTGGGTGATGAACGCAGTCAAGTGACATGCAGTCTTTTTAATTTAAAGTTCTGTGTGGTGTTGCTTCTGTTTATGGGCAGGAGTGGAGCTTACCATCTGGTAAATGACCTGCTGATTTTATTATTCAGGCTAATAAAAAAAATACATAATCCCCATAGGCAATGAGCCCATCTTGATAGTGGCCACAAATTTCAATCCTGGGCTATTCATGTATGATAATGAATAATATGATAAACTCAAACAAAATAGTGATTGACTTGGGACTTTAACTTAAGACCTCATAATTTCTCAGCCTATGAACACTGTCACTATTAGTTTAATAATTATAAGGTTATTAGTGGATAATTCTTTTATTTTCTGTTGGCATCACAGTTTTAAACTGTATTGTTAATAAAGCACTAACAGTAGTAAAGTAATGTTTTGTACGGTGAGTGAGATATCTGGAGTCCCAAACCCTGTCCCTTTCCCAATCCCTTAATTATCCCTTTCCTTTAAGCTCAACAACACACCCATGATTCTTTTGGTATCCAGTTGGTATGATTCTTTCGGTCTATGCCTTATGAAAAATAAAAAATAAATTAATATCCCAAGTATTTGAAAGTTATTATGAGAGATATTCATATTGATAAGTTTTACCTATGGGTATAAAATAATATAATTATTATTAATGATATTAAATAATAGGTCAAACAAAATAATTTTTTTCATAGACTGGTAAGGATGGCGAGCAGCTTACAGTCGTCCGTGTGTTCGACAATCGGGTGGAGCTGTTGCTGCAAAAGGAAAAGCCGGCATGGTGGCCCAGGGTCACGGCCCAGCCGCAGAAACCTGCATGGCTAAAGGTAACAACATAATCGCTAATAAACAGCATAAAAATGGTGTATTTTTTAAATAAATATGTAATACTTTCTTTCAAATTCTATTTTGAGGACCTAGGAGCTGATAATTAGTTAAACCTGGCAATAGGCCCGAATAACCCAGGCAGAAAGAAAGAATTGAATACAAAAACATTGTTTTAGATAAACTTTGACTTGTGGAAATCTGAAGATGGACAAGACAGTGATGATGAGAAGCGTGACGTCATGAAAGACTATCCTGGGATGTACGACAGGCTCCATAAAGAAGAGTTTGGTTACAGGAAAGGTATGAATATTTGTTATAAGTTGATTATATTCGATTCGAGTCGATTTCTATGAATGTCAGGATTTGCAGTTATAATTATAATCGTTTTTTTTTTATATGTCATATTACGGAAAGATTTTGCTTGTAGTTTTTACGAATGGCCGTCTGCCTGATGTCACATGTATAAAATGAATATACATATTAACTCTCTCTAGTCGCATCTCGTCTATTTCTGACACCAAACAGCAGTGTGTAAGCACTGTTGTGTTCCGGAATTAAACGACATTGAAGCCAGAGAAATCTCAAATGATTGTTAATTCAGATGTCTCGAGGTGACGAGCGCAGTGCAGTGCTTGCAATACAGTTGAAAATTCTGAATGTCGTTACTACTGTTTATGGTTAGACGTGGCACCATTAGGCGAGAGACCTACTCGTCTCGTGATTCAGCAAACAAACATACTGGCTTATGCAGGGTTGGAAATCATCAAGATAAATATGTCTCATTATAATTATCAAGCAAATCTATACCAGTCCTAAATTTAATAGAAACTTATTGATTAATAATTTGTTTTATATTAGCTTGAGTGACGAAACGAGCAAGTCGCTCGCCTGATGGTAAGCGCCATACCTGCCCATAAACAGAAACAGCATGACAGACACAGATGCCCAGTAATTTCATTAGTTTCGATGTTCTTCAAACGGGAACACAACAGTGCCTACACACTGTTGCTTGGCGGATGAAATAGACGAATTTTTGGTACCAACACAGACGGGCTATCGCATAGAGAGACCTGCCACCTACCAATTGTTTCAGAAGACTACAAGAAAGTGTACCTGATTATATACAACCTGTTCCAATTTATTGGCTTCATGTACGTACTCGCTGTAATGGGAGTGCGGTACGCAAAACTAGAGTATGACTCGGTCGCAGACACTTACGAGCATGTCGGCCCGGCCATGAAGTTCCTACAGCTGATGCAATATCTTGAAGTTATGCATCCATTGTTTGGATATACGAAAGTGAGTTTTGTTTTATAATAGTTATAAGTAACTAGCGTACGCACAATGGCCCGACATTCAACGGGCTAAGTGCGGAGAAAAGGAGCCCACAATCAAATCACAAGTAACTAGCGTTTGCTCGCGGCTCCCGCCCGCGTGAACGGCCTTTTCGGCGTCAAAGTCATTCATTACCTGAATAGCCTATGCCCTAAACCAGGTCATGGTCTAACCCAAGACCTTTATCGGTTTCTTAGCTTATACATTTTTTTTCGAATGGATTTGTGCTGTTAAGCAATATAGTTGCTTTTACAGCTTCACCTGACAATAAAGGCGGCGCTTATGGCGCTCTAGCCAGAAATATGTATGTATAATGTATTTAGTAGCGATTAAGCACAGAGGCGCCTTTTAGAAGGCTCAGACCTCAGCTTGACCAATCGCTGGGGAGTATAGTTTAGGGCCGTCTCTGCACATCATTGTGCTGAGGGCCAGTTGTGAGAGTTGTTCGGACTCGCAGACGTGTCCTATGTCGGGGTCGCGTATTATTATTGCGATTCGGATTGGGCAAGGAAAGTGCTGCTTCGATAGCGACTGTGATGGAGTCGTTGGGATCTGCCAAAACATGTTTGGGACGACGACGGAGGAAACTTATATATAGATTGATGAGACAATAAGGTTTAGTAAATTGTGTGTATTCCAGGGTGGAGCTTTGATACCATTCTTCCAGGTGTCCGGTCGGGCATTTGTGTTGTTTGCAATGATTGAAGCAGAACCTAGGATGCACACAAAGCCTGTAGTGTTTTACTTGTTCATTGTGTGGGCCACCATTGAAATTGTGAGGTAAGCATTTACAGCTGTGTGCAATGCCGGTTTTTCGTTCTAAGTAGGTAAGCAATAGCTACACAAAGCGAAATATTTTGTTATACAAACCTCCGCAAGGTTCACCAGTGATGAATGGTAAAGGAACGCATAAGGGACCAACAAAGACATTTATTTTTATAGAAACATGTAATGTCTTGCTTCCTCATGACGTCATAGGGTGGCTGTGTAAGTAGAAAGCGCTCTACGAAACTCTATGTCTCATATTAAACTTTGAATAAACTTACTGAATCTCCTGTAGTCGCAAAATTGATTAATGTCCGTATTCTTAAGTGATCATCAACAACATATATAATATGACCTCTTACTTATATGTAGATTTATGAGTTGATAAGTTCTTGTGATTGCCCGTCTTTGTTTAGCGCCAAAACGGACGAATAACAAATAATACAAAAATCTACACATAAAGAAGTCATTTATGTGATGTTCTTGAATACGGTCGTTAGTTACTTATTGTCTCCACGCTGAATTTGTCTGATTGAAATCAGCCTTAAGGCTTAATACCCGAATTATTATAAATACCTCCGTATTTTTTTACTTTAAATTAAGTACACCTTCGTACGTAGAATTTTAAAACAATAACTCGTTAAATAGGCTCAAAAGTATCATGTAAACAACAAAACATTTTATTTAATTTCTTGTAACCTTGGGCACATGACACTGGCCTTCTTTGCCGTTTGATGTATTATGCTAATTATGTTATTTTATGACTTATTATACCATGACTTGATCTTCCCAGGGGGGTTGACGTCAGGCAGGCGGTCGGTCGTAAAAAATACAAGCCAAATCTCTCTGTAACATGTGTTAAAAAGCATGTGGCCCCGACCCTACTGTGAGTGGGATAAGGGCTGGTGGAAGATGATATAAAGTATGTAACAAAAACCCTGTTAGCCCTTTTCAGGTCGTAAAGGTAGACATATAGACAGCTTAATAAAAATAGTTAAAATAAAAATAAAAACAAACAAGCGAGATATTATTCTTACGCAGTTAGCTTAGAAAAGTGAACATATTTAAAAAAAAAATATTTACGTCTGAATTTCTGTATGTATTGACGAAAGGTTAATATTGACGGTAAAGAAAACATCGTGAGGAAACTTGATACCAGAGAAGTTCCCCATAAGAATTTCGAACGTATGTGAAGTCTGCCAACCCGCATTAGGCCAGCATGGTGGAATAAGGCCTAACCTTTCTCATTTTCGGTAGAGGAGGCCCGTATCCAACAGTGGGACGTGTATAATACAGAGCTAGTAAAAAATGGTGTTATTGTGGCCGATGTCCTAAAACTTTATTAAAAATACACAAAAGGTATTGAAGAGTGGTGATATGGAACACGTGCGCGAATTCGACTCGCACACTTTTCTTATACCTGTTTTAAATATACTTAAACTTTTCAGATATCCATTCTACATATCGCAGCTGTACAAGAAAGAAATATACATTCTAACATGGCTCCGGTACTCATTGTGGATACCTCTTTACCCAGTCGGTATATTGTGTGAAGCAATTGTGATATTAAGGAACTTGCCATACTTCGAGGAGACGCAAAGGCTCACTGTATCTTTGCCGAACGCGTGGAACTTTGCTTTCCACATGCCATCGTTCATGAGGATATATCTTTTATTCCTTACATTCCCCGGGATGTACTTTGTAATGACACACATGTATAAACTAAGAACTGTTAAGTTGCGACCAAAGATTGTGATAAAAAAATCTAAATAATTCTATTGCTGTTTATGGTTACTTGGGTTTGAGTGTGCTTCGTGTATATTTATTAGGTATGGCATGCTAAAATAGTACATTCGTACAGTACACGCAGAATAACTTGTCCCGGTTGAATTTAAATATATGGGTGTATTTATTCACCCAGCAGTCACACATAGTCTTGACCCTACACTAGGTTAACCTGTATCGTGGGTATCAGAAACTACGAGGCACTTGCGGTCCCACAAAATCCAGACCCGAAACAATATTTGTCTCTGTGCAGGAATCGTAGCCCACGGCCTCTCGTCTCACACTAGCCCACTATCCCATGAAGGCTGTCAAAAAGTACCAAAGAAGTTAATCGCGAGCGGTGTGAGCACCTTTTATTACCCAACTTAAAAAGGTTATTTTACGTAATAATATTTAATATTAGATTTTGCTCGCGGCTCCGCCCGCGTAAACAGTATCACAGTAACAGAACAGTTAACGTAACTTTTCCGTGATAAAAAGTAGCCTATAAACGTCTCCAGGACCCTATCTATCTCTGTATCAAAATTCATGAAAATCGGTTCAGCGAGGCCTGAAAACGTAACAAACACCCCATAATATTGTAGATCAAAAACTAGTTCAAACTATTCTGTTACTGAGTAGAGTATTTATGATCGAAGTATTACTGATACTGAACAAATTAATTTATAGTTTCTGGTATACTATGAATATGTAGATATTAAAGGGTGGTGGTGGTTAAAAACCGCACAATCGTCTAATCTTAAAATAAGTGGACTGTATTTCTTTGTTCGTTATAGCGGTTAATACATTTGTTTGTTACTGGTTGCAAAATTAGGTTGTTGTGACCGTGACATTAATAACCGTGATATTATGATATTAACTCACGTGCCTGCCTTCTGGAAGTTTATTCCCTAGGCCTGGGGATCCCAACGAGGTGTTCTGGTGTTGCGAAACGCGGAAACCGACTGATTGTCTCTTTGACAGCTTCACGTCTAAACACGGTCGGATTGCGTTTTATTTGCACATTATGATATGCATGTTAAACAAACGAACATATCCACCAAAGGGTTAAGGCAGATGTAGAAGATGGATGAAGTGACGTAACTTCAGCCCGGCTAAGTTATTTTGCGTATTTTGTACTTTGTATAGGACAAAATGAGCTTGGAGGATGTGTTGCATTTTCAATTGATTTAGATAATAAACATCCATCCAACATTCACACACATAGCACTGCCCCCCAGTAAGATACGTTTATCTCGTGTCATATATCAGAAACTATGAGACTTTTACATCCGGTTTCTGAAAGGCTGATCAAATCAACATTCAGCTAACAGAACTTTAATTTTGACACTGCTGTCAAATCAACTCGAGTTGCTGAAACATTGATTAGTGTAAAACTTAATAATATTTGATGTCTCTTTAGTACCGTTTGACATACGCATTCTCATATTAATTTGAAAGATACGTTAGCTAACATGTGTGTCAAATCAAAGGTGTTGACCATGCTTCTAGCAACTCAATTTCGACTTGATATGAGATTGACATTTGATTAATTAATTTTACTTTGATCAGCCTTTCAGAAACCGGGCGTTAGTCTCAACACTGTGGATCATACAAATATTTGACCAGTGTGGATAATATTGATATTTGATGCTTCTCGTCTCACAGCTACTTAACCAGAATTCCGTTAGGTAGTGATATGCAGTAATATAGTATAATAGCTCTTCGTATAAACCCACCGTTTCTGTAAAAGTAAATTGATACTACCATTGAAGCAGATTTAATTAGAATTGTCACAATTTATTGCACATTTACCATTAAATTTATAATATTAAACGAAGGTGCTACCAGAATTGAGTCGGTAAGTTTAATTTATTTACATGTCTTAATGTACAATCTTTGTTAAATACACTAATGCAGTCAATTTTACCGAATTACGTGATGTATCTATTCTTAAAATGCTGTTTCTACGCAAGGAAAGTCTGCAGTTTCCAAAAAAGTATAAGGAATGTGATCAACGATTTTTTTTCATACTACAATACTCATACATTTAAACAAAAAGAATGAATTGACGTAATTGTAATATAAGTAAATGAGTCAGTTATTTTCAGCTCTCTTTTCTTCCAATTAAAGTACGTATAACGACGATCTCAAAAAATAATATGGTGATTATAGTTCTCCATGCATACCTACCGTAAAACGGTGAATGCAGGAGTAAATCTGGATGAAACAATTATTCTGGTGGATCGACAAAATTCTCAACTTGAACACATGGTGAATATCCCGCCACAGTGGCTTGTTTCGGCGAGTCGCGTTCAAAGGCCATGCAGTAATTTCAGGCCGGCATAATTTTACCGTCTGTCGAGGGACAAGGTATCATGACAGTCGACATTCTATATAAAAAACCGACAAAAAAGAAGAAGTTTGAGCCCTTTGTCCGAGAACTTAAACGAATGGGCCGATTTAAAGGAGCTTTTTGTTTGAAATCTGGTTTAATCGAGATGGTTCTTAGCTATCAGCGTTTTTTATGGCAAGTCGGTAACGATCAACTTCACTTGATGGTAAGTGATCTCCACCGCCCATATACGCCCACAATACCAAAGAATCATGGGCGCGTTGCCGACCTTAAAGAAAAGGGATTGGGAAGGGGATGGGGATTTGGGCCTCCGGATATCTCACTCACCGTACGAAACGCAGCAGCAAGCAGTTACTTTACGTCGGTTTTCTGTGAGACAGTGGTAACGACCCAGACGAGCCAGCCCATTCATACTGTAGACTAAGGAGTCTACAGCGTGGCTCTACCACTCACATTAAAACAGTTAACACATTGACTGCAGCCCTACATTAAGTTATTACTAGTTGTCAGGTTTTTCGTGAAAACACACAACCCGTTTGGTCCTATACGCCGGATTTACTGTACAATGTATATAACTGACATGTTTTATTTAAGTAAGGATTATTTGGAATTATGTGTAGGCTGTGTATCCATATTGAACTTGAATATATACTTTTCGTTTGCGTGTAATTTACATACGACTTGTAAGTAATTGAACATTGCATTTATTCATGTAACGAAATTGGATGTGTGTTCAAGATTTATATTGTAATATTGTTTATGAAAATTGTTTATATTTTTTTTATACTTACGTTAAAAGGTGAAAGTAAATAAATGTTTTGTTTATAATACTGTTTTTGATATCCTTCACATGGTTTCCAAATACATTAAGCATAATATTATAATAATAATAAATAACACCCAACAGTCGCACATAGCCCTGACCCCGCAGTAAGATACGATTATCTTGTGTCGTAAGCATCCAGAACTACGAGAGACTTTCGGTCTCACAACACCCAGACCCGAAACAAATATTTGTCTTGGTGCGGGGATTGAACCCGCGGCTTCATGGCACAGTCGGCTACTTGTTCACTGCGCCATGGAGGCTGTCATCATATGCAGATTTTATGATCGATTTGATTGTAAAAAAGAATAATTTATGTCTAATGTTCTCTTGAACAGATAATTAATGGCAATTTTTAATAAACGATCTTAGTTTTATTATACGAATAGATTCCGGGAATATAATGTTTTTTTTTGTACAGAGTGCCTAACTTATCTTAATCAGAATTTGGTTCGCCCAAGTCACCCATTCCATAAAAATAATTAAAAACATCTTTTTTTCTAACTTTATTACTCTTGAATTGTACTAATTCACTTACTCAGTGTTGCCTCAGGCGCACTATAAATTTGTTGCCCAATTATTATCCTGTGTAAGGCAAAAATCAATAAATGAATAAAACCATACTCTGTACGTATAGAATATGGTTGTAATAATTTACGAGCGGAGTTTGATGTAGGCACGTCGATACCATTCCTTGGGCTCTGTGTGTGCATAGTATTCATGGAAGATGGGCTCCACTAGTGCGTCGGGGGGCACTAGCTTGTAAACACGCTCGCCGTAGTATGTGCCGACCTGAAAACAATGTCATTGCTTCGTTAAAACCTTGTCAGTTAGATATTAGCCGAAACTGTCCGAAACATATACGCCGATATTCGAATAGAACCTGAGTTCTTAGCTGTGGATTGTAGTTAATTTATGTTTAGTGCCGAAAACGGACCAATCACATACACAGATGTCTGCATTGCTCACAAGAATGTTCTTGCTTATGGGTACATATATATCACAGATCCACATAAGAGCCATTATGAGACTTAACAACATATGCCTTGCGGTGACATACACAGTACAGTGACATGCCATGTTTTGTAACTGTCCGTGTGGTGGTGCTTCTGTGTATTGGCACGCGTGAAGCTTACCAGCCCCAGATCTAGAGGGGGCAAACATGGGCACCCGCCCCGGTAACTAGTTTCAAGGGGTGCCTAAATCATGATATACATAATAAATAAAATTAAATATTAAAAATACAAACACTTGCTCCACAAAGCGCATAGTATATGGAGGCCTGGTTGGCTCACCGTCGACTTGTAAGAAAAAGGCGCCACACAAGCCCATACCACAAGGGAAAAGTACAAATTTATTAAGGGGGTTATTATTGTCCCATTCACGAAAAATGCCAACCATTATAAAAGGTTAGTCGGGAAAGGTGTACTAAGCCGAAATGACGTAAAAGTACCCGTAATTCTTAACAACTTTTGTATCTACAAATTTTTCAATAAATCCTATAGTTTCAGAGATATTGCTGTATATAGATTTTATAAAAACTATGCTAACTACCCTATGATTAGCTGTATGTTTATTTGAAGTGGGCGCGGCGTGCGGTGAGGTTCCTTTGTATTTCGTCACATAAAAAAACGCGCGACAGGGTTGTGTATTTATAAAATTATAAAGCAATAATTGATTTATAGGTATATGGAACATAAAAAAAGTGTGATGAAATATACATAATAGAAATCCTAATCATCTCAGTGATACTTTAAGTTGGCCACGGCTTAGTACACCCCTTCTGATTATAGATCCGGGGCTGAAGCTTACCATAAGCCAAGCGAACTGCTCATCTCAAGAATTAACTTCAGCACTACCACTACCCATATTGGTTTTACTTGAAAAGTTTTACATATCATTTTCTATTTGATGTCAGGGATTTTTCACAATTAATATAAAACTGATATTATTGTTAAAGTAAATATATTCAGCCTTCGCTGCTGGACAATGTTGAGAAAGATAGTTTTACTTTAATTTCATAGACATCCTCTGGGGTGCAGCAGGCGAGTAGCTGGCTGTAAAATGCGAGGTAGCGGGTTTGATCCCTGCACCAAGACAAATGTTTGTGTGATCCACAAATATTTGTTTTTAGTCTGGGTGTTGTGAGACCGAAAGTCTCTCATAGATCCTGATATCCACACCACAAGACTCGTATCTTACTGCAAGGTTAGGACTATGTGCGAGACTGTTGGATGTATTTATTATATCCATTATAATGATTTTAATTTACCTCCCAACCAGGGACATCCCGCATGAGCTCTGTCTCAGCATCCCTGTTCCTACGGAGCTGCTTTAGGTATTCCCTGTCTCTCTCTGCAAGCAGCATTGGGTATATGGCCATCTTGGCTGAGCGCATCTCTATTTGCTCTTTAAGTACTTGCTTGGCATTGATATTGTATAGATATAATGCGCCGGCTGTAATGCCAAGATACCCCGCGAACATAGCATATCCTGAAAAGGATACAGACATTGTGATGTTGATTTGCTACACGAATTGTACGAATATAAAGAAATAATAGACTAAGTTGAGTGAACTGTGTTAAATGATTCAAATTATGGCTTTATTAGCACAAGTTACTTACAGGAACATAATTGTGATAGTTTTGAGACTTTTGAGTAAGTACGAGGCATTCGTATTATATACCTTAAAGCCTTTAAATAAATACAAGCTAAACGAAAGATGCTTCGAAGTATAACCTAAAACGCGAGTTACATAATAAGTTTACAAATAAAAATATACATAAATCAATATTATACGTACCGCTAAAATATTTTTTCGCTGGGATCCTCGCAAATGGTATGGGTTTATAGCCCCCAGGAGGGGGCAAATCTTGTTTTCGAGCTATCTGACAAGCCTCAGCCATTTTTTGGCTGAATTTGTTGACAAATTGATTGAACTTACGTGATACGTCAAGTGTCAGTCAACTGTCATGAGGTCTGTCAACATTTGGACAATTTGAAATTACGTTTAGTTTTCCTTTTTCCAACTAGCCTATGTCTTGTTTTAATTATTATTGATTTATTATATCCATAGCAACTGAAAATTTATATTTTATTAGTATAGTACTACAAAACTACAACGTACGTTAATATTCACAATGGAATCGGACAAAATTAATGAAGAAACACAAGCTGATATACCTGAACCCAGCAATGAAGAGAACGCATTAAAGATTCGGCCACTTGAACGCATAAAACTACACCCTAAAGTTCCCATAGAACCTTCGGCTTACGGAAAAGGAAAGAACTTCAGTCGTCCTTGGATACTACAGGACGGACGGGAAGTTCCTGGCGCAGGAAGCGAAATGCGCGACTGCTATAAAATCCCTAAGAAGTCTCAGCATGGTGAAGGTACTTACGGTCTATTTAATGGTCATATTTTCAGAAACTCTCCAATTTTTATGCAATGTTATTTAGAAACGCTAAAAATAAACTCAAGAAGCGGTACCTAAGTTTTCGATTTAGTGTAAGTAATGGAAAAAACCTAGTAGGTAACGATTAATAATATTTAACAGGTATTCGAAAGAGGATGTTAACGGATTTCTTCTGGGAACAAATGTTGGAGGAAGTTATCGAGGAACTAGCAACTGCCCAGCCAGTTTCCGAATATTGCACGGAGTATGACGCAAATTTCGTCAAGGATAGTTTCGAACCACGCAATTTGGAGATAACAGCTGACAAAAATGTTAGTATTGTTACGAGTACCTATTAAAGCTGAAACTAAGGTTAAATCGTAAAAATGGCATTGGGTTTCAAAAAAATTCTTAGCAATCTTCTCGATCAATCACTGTGTAAGAATGTGCAATAAAGCTTAATCATGAGACTTTCTGAAAACACAATTTATATAAGGGCGATGAAATTATGTAAAAAAAACATTGAATACGACGGCCTGAAGTCGCCTTAAACTTTGTCATACTTACTACTACTTATAGTTTTATGATGAGGGTGAATGAGGCCAAAGAGGTATGCAAGGATCGTAGCAAGTGGAAATCCGTTGTCTCTGCCTACCCCTATGGGTAACAGGCGTGAGTCTATGTATGTAGGTATGTATAATTTTATGCTTATAGTCTACACTTCATGATAATACGTAAACATCAAGTCCGACCGCTCTAAACAGTGCATACATCGGCATACATACTTAAATGATTCTACATAATATACATACGTCTATAATCCACGAGCGGATAGGCAGAGGTGTAACTATAGTACACCCATATTTTGCCGATCTCATTTACGTGTCATGATGTGATATGGGGCGAACCTATAGCTCAACCGGGCACAATTCCAGACTCCAGGCTGATACACCCGCGGCATATACTCTGGAGTGCCCCGCGTGGGCAGAGCAGCGTCGCGAACTTGTGTTTGTTACCGGCTGTGGCTAAAGCCATGGTCGAGAGCGAGAAGTCGTGGAACACGATGAGCGCCTTCTGCGAATCAGTTATGTCGAGGAAGTAGGCGGCGGAGCGCGAGCGGGAAATAACATTCCAGCTCACCATCTGTCGCCGAAGGATCACGTACAGGAAGATGCGGGAGGCACTTCTACCCCCCTAACAGAGGTCTTGGCGGCGGACACGTAGAAGTTCGTCTAAGAACAATTGGAGTTATAAGTAAAACGAACTATGTGTATATCAATATAGGTATTATCCGTAATGCCATGGCTGTATGAATAAATAGTGAAACCGTATATATTTTTTTATAGAAAGTGGCCACCTGATGGTAAGTGATCTCTACCGCATATGTACGCCCCCAATATCAGAAGAATCATAGGCGCGTTGCCACTTACCGATCTTATAGGAAAGGGATAATTAAGGAATTGGGAAGGGGAGGGGTATTTGGGCTTCCGGATATCTCACTCACCGTATGAAACGCCTCAAGAATGAAGGTAACGACTCGGTCGAGCCGTCCCATTCATGCTGAAGACAAAACTGTCTACAGAGTGCCTCTACCTCTCACATTTTTTTATCAACTAGCTGTCCCGCGCGGTTTCTCGCGCAACATATAATCGATAATTAAAAGCCGATTGCACCGCCACCTACCGGGTCCAATTGTGAATATAAACCATCCAGGGATCCACTCAAAAATTCATCAAAATCGGGAGCCTATTGCCTAAGTATAGGTATTAATAAAATAAAATAAAAAATTTAATCCTACAGATGCACCTGAAGTATCCACTTTATGGAACTGGATCTAGTGCAATCACATTCTACAGTGAAACAATTAAGAAATGTGGTCCCGTAAGTATTTGCTTAATAATTGATGTACGTTATTTTATAAAAATTATAAACTTAGGTATTTTAGTATTTCGCCTGCGCCTGTTTCAGCGATCTCCAAATCTTGCAAAATAGAAATTGACCTCGCCCTCCTTAACAATATTCTTGATCTGTGCCTGCAATCTGCATAACTTGTTAAAAGTTACGCGAGACGAGTATTATTTTATTAATAGCAAACGACTAATCACTTTAACTCAGTTTATTGGTTACTTTTACAATGCTACTGCTTTAAAGACAGGTTTCAGACAGGACAAAGGATTCTCTAGAGACCGCTCTCTAATTATTTATAACTAAGACAACTAGGACCGAATAGTAAACCAGCAGAGCTACCGCGCAATAAACTCTTGGACTATCGACTGAGCACATCTTAGTGAACTGAAAACTGATTGACTGCCTGCGGGCAAAAGACCTCCAGTTATGGCGACAACCTCTTTTATACCAGTTAACCACCCTCCACTGCCACAACTATATCGCGTCATTATTATTTCAGTGTACCCAACGTGTTTTCTCAGATACCCTAACAAACGTAGCCATGCATTTTCGTATCGAGAAAGTATTTGCATTTAGACAGCAAGTAGTGTTTTTATTGTACCTACCTTTAAACGCTAGTGCGGCAGACTTAACGGCAGATTCCTTAAGGGTGCTTTAGAAAGATATTTTGTTGCAGGGAGAGATATTGGAAAAGTTCCGGCGGTGCCAACATTTTACAAAACCTATGGAAGAAAGACTGGATCATGGCTGGGTATTGTAATGTATATAAGTAGCTGTGTTCTACGCTAAAACATTTCAATAAAATAATAGTAATTATATAATATTCTTTTTATTTTCTGAACATAATCCAAGCAAACGCTTAACAAATTATAATTCATTTAACATAGCATCACTAGCAACCTGAAAACAAAAAATATTATGAATGTTCTTAATATCGCCACCTGTGTGGGAGGTGGGCTAAGGTTTAAAATAGCAAATCATCATCATCCCAGTTATGTGGATAGCAGAAAGGCTTGTAATCTCCAGCGGAGTCACTGCCAGAAGTGAGGGAGTGACACGAATAAAGAATGCTAGTTAGACATTCTGTTGCGCGGATGTGAGTTGACGGGATCGAACGACGAATCCTTATTTCGTCTGTAAAAAGGAAATTAGAATATTTTATAGCTGCAGTACCGTACGGCGGGTGTGGCTCGGTTCTTTCACTAGGTGTTTAGTTTTTAGTCCCTTTTTAGGGCTGCTTTCTGGACGTGTAGACGGTTAAAGGCCTGTAAAGCCCTATAACCCAAAAGGGTTTGATATTCTGAACTACGAACGTAGTTACAATAAATAACGAAGTTTAAATCGGGCTTATTTCATAATAAAAGGATATAGGTAGGTATTTTAAAATTACCAACCCTTTAAATTCTTCCATCAGCTTAGCTCTATAAAGAATGCGACTAGAGAATTTAAATATTTTCATCTAATTACCTACCTACTTCACTTACTGGAATCTGGAATACGGGAACAGGTACCCAATAATAACGCTAAATACGAGGTAGACACTACTAAGGGTCATTTTAATTTAATCTTTGAAACCTAACCATTGGATTCACCTCCACCACTTCGTGAAATTTCTCGTCTCATGTTAGCTATAGCTTGAGACCGCATCTTTTTAGCTTTTACCATTTTCAGTCTGTGGAATTCTTCCCTTTCCTTTAAATAAAAACTCAGAAGAAATTACTATTAATGAATGAAATGCTTACAAAAACACGTGATTTACAATTTTACTCACTCTTTCATCCAGTTCCATCAAAATATACGTTTCAGTATTACGCAATTTTGGCATTATCACCTTTTCTATACCGTTTACCTTTCTGAGAATGGAAGCAAACAAAAACATACAAGACAGCAGTTATAATATAATCAAGTAACATACGTACCGTTTAATTTCCTGGGGTGGGCCATAAATATTCTAACAGGTGGTCCCGACCCTGCTTGATCCGGCTGAATGGAGTAGTTATATCGTCATAGGCAATTACTACATACCAAAATATATTTAGGTAAATAATTACTTACCTCAAAGTAGATTTAATGGCCCCATCCAACAAAATGCATGTATTCCTTAGAGACGCAAATTTTATTAAGATACGTAGGGCTTCTCTAAATGCTTTCTTAGCTTCGGCAGTTCTGTGGCCACCTGATCCAAGGCCGGCATAACGTAGTGTGTCGTTAGCGTTGACGTCCTCTACAGGCTGGAGAGAAACTGTTGCTACCCCGGCAATGTTCTCTGGAAGGCGCTGGACGCGAACTTGAGCCTAATATAGGTAATGGAAACATGATTAGTGACGGCCCTAGTCTTTTACCGTACGTCTATGGCGTGCGTAAGGATGTATTTGTTGCACTGGCACTCCTGTTTGCCTTTTGGGTATACGAGTAGATGCAGCCTCGACAGCAGTGGCGCGGCGAAGGGACACCAGTGTGTTTTGTTAATTCACATTATCTATTTAAAAACATATAATTACGTTTGATGTTTATACCAAAAGAATTAATTAATAACACAAAGTAATAAACATTTTTTTATAATTTTAATTCATTGTGGCAAAGAGAAAATAGCGTTTCACCCATGGTCACTGCCCGACTGGTATATTTTAAACCAGCAAAAATATTACAAACAAAACATAATGTTATGCAGATAATAATAGCAAATAAAGTAATAAGACAGACTCTGCCAACGATAAAAAAAATCTTGTGTGGTTTTATGAAACCACGGTAAAAGTGAAACTTTTTTCACATTATAGACATTTAACTAAAAAAATTGGAATTATATTACATTAAACACTAACAAAAACAAACAAAATAATAAAAATAAGAATAATAATATTTTTATAACATATTGACAGCTCCGTGGCGCAGCGGGCGAGTAGACGGCTGCGAAACGAGAGGCCGTGGGTTCGATTCCCACACCGGGACAAATGTTTGTGTAAACCACAAAGTCCCTCGTAGTTCCTGATACCCGCGATACAGGTTTACCTAGTGTGGGGTCAGGACTATGTGTGTGACTGTTGGGTGTATATATATATTATAATAAATATATATAATATATAATACGTTATATATAATTATATATATAACGCCATATTGGCCTTTGCTGCTCTGGCGAGCGCCTTTCACTTTATCCCTACTCTGCGGCCGACCGTCACGCGACATGCAACACACAGGCCAAAAAAATTGAGACGATCTAATAAAAATCCACGACCTGTCCAATATTCTCAAGGATTAGCGCATTAGACTCTCCATTAGTGAACTTAATAGCAGCAAGGGAGATGTATGCTTCTTTGAGAGTGTGGCCTAAGATGCCTTGCGTAGCGGCGAGTTCGGTCGCGGACTGCCTGCCTCTCAGACGCAGAGCTTCAGTCTTCCCCTTCAGCAACTGATAACCTCGTTTCACTTGCTCTTGTCGCCGTTTTATCTCCTTCAGCATAAAAAGCGACGCAGTAACAGGATAACGATTCTCGGTATTCATTTTCAGGGATGTTCAAGAATTTCTTAAATGAGATTAATCAAGTTGACACTTATTTCTGTGTCAAAAGTCAAAATGTAGGTTAGGTAATGGTCATTCTCTTTGTTTTGTATATTATGTACAAGGAGGTTTATAATCAAAGGTACAAGGAGACATTATGTATATACGTAGGTATACAGCAATGGTATACAGTATACACACACCAATAAGTACCAGTTTAATACCATCAAAATATAATCTTTGTACCTTTCCAGGGCCGCCTTGGCGTCCCTGAGCACTTACACAGTATGAACTTGGGGTTCTTTTAGAAGTTAAAAACAATAGGTACTTTTTTTTTCAATATAAAGACATCACAAAAATTACTGTCAAATAGTGTTATGCGCATTGTATTTCTGATTTTAACTAGTTACTGAGGCTTCTATTAGCCCTCGATCAAGTTAATGGCACTGGGCACTGACCCAGTATCCGGAGTGCTCATAGGGTAAAGACTGAACTATACCTACCTATCCTTAAAACATACTTAAAAAACCTAATGCACCTCATTCTTTTTTTCTGTCTGGCGTTCTGCTTTCTCATATCATAGATATGACGGTATTTGGTATTTTTTATGGCTGCGCCGCGCCGTCTCACCCCCACAACGGGAACCAAGTATAAAAGATACAATATAGGTACCTACACCCCAAATAGGTTAAACACTCAAAACCTAAATATAATACACTGCGCGCTATGTTGACAGACAAACAGCATGAGACAATTAATAAATTGGTGAGATGAGTTGCCGTTGTCGTCAAACGCTCATTGGTCGATTTTGAATCGATTTGTCACTGCTTCAAAACAGCAGTCTGAAAGTAAATGTGGCGAAGACCGTGTACATGGCCTGCTAGAGTACAGACCCGGATAGTATCCAGATAGATTATACATTCAAGACATTGTCAGTGTAAGGGTAAACAACAAAGAGGTAAACAATGAATGTTTTATTTAATTTAATTACAAACATTTACATTCACAGATATTTAAATAATTATGTTTCTGCACTGTTTCTCGGTGTAAACTTTAAGTATGCCAAATCTCGCAATCCTCCGTGCTAGCAATACCTATGTTCAAAAAGGGATCCGAAGTTTTCTCTTCATGTATATGAATATAAAGATACTTAATAGTGTTTTTTTCTTTAGAAATCAGCATTTCACCATGAGCATTCATAATACCTACACTAATAACTTTTAACAAAAAATAAAACCGACGAAAGAAAACTTAAAAGTTTAAAATAAAAAAAATTGAGTCGGTGCATTTACTACCTCTCTACCAATACAGTCAAATTAATGAAGGAATTATCAAAATCGGTGCATAAATGACGAAGTTTGAATCTTTCAACACCGATTCCAACGCCTTAGAGGTAGTTTCTTCTTAAAATAAATAAATGGGACCAATTTTTAGCTATAATCTGTCGAATGAAAAAAGATTCATCCAAATCGGTTCACATTTAGCCGAAACAAGCGTGGTTATAACTTATACATACAAAAAAAATATATACGCGTAGAGTTGAGAACCTCTTTAAGTTCGAAAAAGAATACTTTATGCAGATTTTATAGCGGTTTAATTTTTTATTTTAGTCCCGACGTTCTCTAGAATCTCTACCGTAACGTCGGGACTAAAATAAAAATTAAACTGCAATAAAATCCGTATAAACTAGTTTTATTTCAATGTGTAATATTCGCGTAAACATAAGAAAACTCTTCTGATTTCATCGGTTGAAAATGTTTCAGTTTAAAATTGTCAGATTGGTTTTACAGTAATACAAAATGGTATGAAATTTCCGATTTTTATTTATTACATGTGATAATAACGCATTGAATATTTATTAACGTATCCATTGTAATCGTACATACTTGTAGTAACTATTAGCTTGTATAAGTTTACTCACTATTTTCCAGGTCAATCCGGATCGAAGGACCAAATAATGTGTGTAATAAATAAAAATACAGACATTTTCATACCATTTTGTATTACTGTAAAACCAATCTGACAATTCTAAACTAAAAACATTTTTAAATTCAAATTATTTTATCATAAAAACTATTATTATACATACTACCTATACATCTAAGACCTATACTATACCATATAAGGCCTATACTATAAAAAAATATATAAAAAAGGCAAATAAAAATATTATACGCGGCGAATTAAGAACCTCCTTCTTTTAAAAATATATCAGTTCGCCGGCTGCAAGTTCGATTGAAAAAGACATACAGTATATTCTAACTTATTTGTGTGCGTCTATATGTTATACTGCCTGTCAATAGGCATAAGAACAAATCAAACAATACACAAAAATAACACATTTTAAAGCTTACACAGCTTGTACACTACTACGATTTAAGTTATGCACTTCGAGAATGTTCGGTTTTTAAATGTCCGGACATCCGGGTCCAGCCACTGGCTGATAGCCAGTCACTCAAACGATAAATAATTACATAATTTAATTTTCTAACAGGGCCTGTAATTATTACGATTACACGTTCGAATTTCAGATATACCTATATACCAACCTTGCCCAAGCGTTTAATTTAGATCGTATACTATATCGGTAGTATATTCCATTTTAATGCTAACTATTTAAAAAAACTAAAACACTATACCACTTAAAAATTATCACAACCCTGACATTTCTATTAATGAGATCGTTGCAGTATTTCAAAATATAAAGCAGATTACCACAATGCGGATTTAACCCGAAATATAAAGCTTCAAAGACAACCGTTAGCAATACTTATTGATTCATGTAATTTACTTTTCGTAGTCTGTTGCACCAGGAGTGAATAAAGAAAATACGTAATAAATATAATATTACGTGGAGCAATGCTTCATAATAACGTTTTTTAAATAATTTGTCGAATCCATGCACCAAATGCGAAAAGCCGTGTTTGTCCAGTCATAGAAGTTAAATGACATTGACAAAAATAGTTTTTTAGGAGAATATCCTGCCTGCCCCCACAAAGAGATCCTTCGCCCTAATGTCATAGACTCTATGCAAATGCTTTGTTACTCTAATGTTAGGAACTCGGTCCACGGATATTATTATTGAGGCGATATTGTACTCGACTGTTATCGTCTGAGCGACGAAGAGGCTAAACTAGATGCAAATTAAAACTCAATTTTTTCCTTTTCTCATACGGATGATATTGATGAAATGAAACACACTGAGCGCGACGGCTTGAACCTGCCTTATACTTTGTTATACTTCCTAGTTCCTACTGCTTAGTCTTATATTTTTATAATATAGTCTTATATATACCTATGGAAATAGGAACAAGATGCAAACTATTACAGAATTAAGTACTAAAAATATTACATACCTATATTATAGCCATATAGCCGTCCCTACGTCCGTGGGCGATGTACAATCCTATCATACCATCAAATAAAGCACGATAGGACTGTACATCGCCCACCAGGAATACCAAATATATATAAGAATTTGCATTATGTACTTATCAAATAGTTAATACTAATAGTTGCGTCTTTGCACTATGAAAAAAATATATAAAGCTTCTGGCAAATTAATAACGAAATAAATTATTTTAAAATAAAAAATTTAGTATCGCACGAACTTTTTACCAGGCCCAGATCCAAGGTGGAGGTAATAGGGGCAATTCCCTCGCCCTGAGAAAAGTAAAACCGATGTGTTTTTAATTAAGCAAAATTCCCTCGGCCAGTAAATTAAATCGAAATTGCCTCGTCATATCGAATAAAATGTTCACTTCAGCTAAACTCTGGTTCTGCGCCTGGTTGTCACCTGACTAAACTAAAATCAAATTGTTTTCATTAATTTAATTTTGTACGTTGTAGTTTGAACTTATGAGGATAATTTACTTTCTAATTTTATTTTGTTTAAATAAATTTAAGGCCGTCATTCTGGTAACATTCTCATCGATGTAAATATTTTTTCCCGCCAAAATTCTGTTTATGGATGTACACCATCTAAATATAATTATATCTAGGGTCACATTTATAAAGTAATTCATAAAATAATCTTTGTGGGTTAAACACATTGCTGAAAGATCCGTTGATATCTTTATAATATCTTTAATTTTGTTTCTTAATTTTGTTTTAGGCACTACTCCCCTAAGAAGTGTTACAGCTTGATTATCAATGTCTTTAAACAATTTTACAATATGCTTATTCGGACGGCATTGCCATTTCTTATATTTATTATGATTTATGAATAAGTAATCTTTATTTCTTACGATTTCTACTATAGTTTTTCTACAATTTTGGCAGTCGTTTGCCAAATTTTTCAGATACCTTTTTATGATCCATCTACAATTAATAATGTAGCTGTGGTTATCATTATTTTGACTTCGCTGATTTAGTATTTCACTATCAAAATTAATATCTCTTTCTTCATCAACTGAGGGAATATCATTTTTTTTAGTAATAAAAAAGTTGAATGTCTGGAAATACACAATATTGTAATCGGACTCCTCATCACACTTCATCCATGGATCAGTATTAATGTTAGTATTAATCAATAAAGCTTTGAAACCTCTTTCAAATTCCATTGTATTTGGTGCATTATTTCCTGTTCTGTGAGATTTAATATTGTCAAATAATTTTTCCAGTGGATTGTAACTTAAGTTAATTGTCAAGAATGTATTAAAACCATATTTACCATACAATGTTCTACAAACAGCTTCCATACTATTACATTATTTAGCATTTGAAAATACTTCCACTTTATAATTTTCTGTTTATTGTCAACAGTGTATACGAGATCGTTAGTCAGCAAATAATTACGAAGGCCCACTATTAAATTAGCTATATTTAATATTGGAATCATGATTTGAGATTTCATGCGTATCATATCATAACGCCAGTCCATCCCTCTACGTAGATATTTCGTTTTGGTTTCATTTACTAATTCCGTAATGACTGTGACATTTAATGGCGAATCGTTGCATATAATACTGACTATTATAAGGCCAATATCCACTGCATGTTCCACAACAGTTCTTATTAACATTTTAAGATCTGTTTTTGTCAATTTATTGGTAAAATAATATGCTAAAGGCTGTTCAAATTTTAAATCATCCCCTGCCCCCTTAACCATGAAAACAATTGCGCGCTTAGCAATAGATCCATTTTCATTTGTTGCAAACCCATACAGTTTATCATCATATTTGTCATAATATGAAATATGTGGTGTTAAGAGCATTTCACCAAAAATGAGACTACATACTCGATCTGCTTTATCTTCATAACGTAATTTAGCTTTTAACTCTTTAAAGACAATTGGATTTATTCCGGATGTAATTTTGACTTCGCTTAATAATTTATTAATTATTTTTAATGATGGAATTGGTAGATATTTGCATAGAAACCTATAGCAACGTGGACTCTTTTTAAAAATAACCAAAGCCTCTAATTTTTCTTTTGTAGAAAAATGAGATTTCTTGGCTTCGTTTTTTGTGTTTACCTTCATTTGAAGTAACAAATGCGCTCTTTTTGTCATATTTTTCAATATATGTTGAAACGTGATATCGTATATTCAACATGCTAAGTGAATGTCCTTTATAGTGGTTTATCTTCTTTTGCAAATATCTTACATTTCTTAGGGACATACCTATGTGTGTACTAAACAATGATACTTTCCTTCTAAGTTTGCGTAATCTAATATTTTTTTGTTTTTCGTATCTCTGTGATGCGATTGCATTGCGGCTGTAACTTCCATCTGTAGAAGAATAAAAAATAAGGAAACGATAGGTAACATTATAAATCATATGTGTCGCGAAAGATCGCGAAATAATTAAACTAGCAACACTAAAGTAAGAACAGATGAGAGTAGACGTTTCCTGTAGGATCTGTATTAAATATGGCGGTCATTTGTGCGCCGTCGCAGGAGTTGTGACAAAAGTGTGGAATCAATGTTACGTGGGTTTGAGCGGGTGAGTGTGGTCTTATTTACATACAATATTCATGGTTGGTTTTCTATAATGAGTGTGGCCTTACATATCTCCAAATGGAGGAATTACTTAATTACACGTATAGGTACACATACATTCTGGGATGCCGTAGTGTTTCAGACTATTGGTGAAGACTTTCATATTTTATAATTCAGCATAAGAACTTGTCCGCATTTGTGATAGAGCTTATAGTAATATCCTACCGAGTGAGCTGGAGAGATTCCGTGTGGAGGTGTCTGGAAAGGGAGTTTTGCCCACATAAGCGGTGATCCAGTGCAACAGACGTAATAACTGGAGAGATTCCGTGTGGAGGTGTCTGGTGGGAGTTTTGCCCACATAAGCGGTGATCCAGAGCAACAATACGTAATGGCTGGAAAGATTCCGTGTGGAGGTGTCTGGAAAGGGAGTTTTGCCCACATAAGCGGTGATCCAGTGCAACAGATGTAATAACTGGAGAGATTCCGTGTGGAGGTGTCTGGTGGGAGTTTTGCCCACATAAGCGGTGATCCAGAGCAACAATACGTAATGGCTGGAAAGATTCCGTGTGGAGGTGTCTGGTACGGGAGTTTTGCCCACATAAGCGGTGATCCAGAAATCATGATTCGCACTGCGTACTGTGCGTTAGTAACAAAACGTACTTGCTGGAAAGATTCCGTGTGGATGTGCCTTGTATGATTACGGGAGTCTTGCCCACATAAGCGGTGATCCAGAAGAGCAGTCGCAGTGCGTGCCTTCCACGAGGTAGGAGGCGACCAGCAATCGCCCGGTACTTCCCTCGAGGAGTGAGGGAGGATCCGCCAAGTACTGCCCTAACTTCAAACGCCTAAGCCTTAACGGCTAGCTATCACTTGCGGACAGGTCGGTACTTCTCTGTAGCGTACCATGTTAAAAGCCTGCATAATTGTAGCAGGGCGAGGCTGACTTAAATTTATTCATGCTATGCGCGAACAATAGTTTGTCTGGGACGCTGCGGTACCCTCTCGCAAATTTTCCTCACATTTTGTATAGGACTATCACAAAGTCTATCTGAGCTCCAGCTCAGGAATGAGACAATTTGTCTTAACTTGCTACTGTGGCTATAATCAGGAAGATCTCATTTCGATCATTCTCCTGGCGGCCTCCTCACTGGCATTGCGACAGCAATGTCATAGTTTTATTTTATCATCAACAGGATCGGCTGCCCTCATATTATAAGGTGGATCGACCACCACCTGGAAAGAATGACCTCTGTAAGCCACCTAGGAAACATTACGAGGTATGTCACGATGCTATTATATTCAGTTTCTTTCCGACATGAGATGAACCTATCTGAATGCGACACATTCGTATTCATAGGCAATGCGAAGCAAATTGACAATTATTATTAATTAGTCCTGTATTAACAGGCGTTATATATATCTAGCATACATCAACAAATAAATATTTTTAATTTTCGTTAGATGCGCGTTAAGCGCATGATTACCATATTTTCGCCACTAACCCCCAATCGGCGAAAACAATATGTGTAAACACTATACTTGTTATTATTGTCTCAGGGAGCACCCGTACGGTATCTAGAGCGCGTGACGACGTATGCCCTGACTGTTTGACTAGCTTTTGTCCGCGGCTCCGCCCACGTAGCAGCTTCGGTTAAACGGAAACGTTATTCTATGTAATGTGCATTCTCCCAGAAAATAGGACTGTATAGCAGAATATTTGAGCTTATATGAATCATGACCATGTAAAATTTTTGGTAAAAATATTTATGTAAAATTCAATGGTGCATATGCGTATGTGCGGAACACGTTTATACGATTTCGGCATTAAAAAGCAAATGACACTCATCACCACCGAATTATATCGGATCTAAATTACGACTAAGATATCGATAAATAAAGAAAACTAAAACGGCGACCACTTTTCAATTGTAACATCGAGGCTAACATTTGTGACTAAGGGGCATATCAGATATCGATTTTGAAGTCAATCGACCTTAAAACAAAGGAAAAAAGTGGGGGTACCTTTTCTTAATTCTTATATCGGATCTCGCAGTATCATTTTCACATTTATAATATTAATACGGAGTATGAATTAGATTAAAATAATTATCCATAGCATTCAGTTTTAATTTTGATTGACTACACTATTGATATCTGAGGGACATTATGGTAACTAATTATAATAAAATATATTTATTTATTTATAAATCTTTATTGTACATCTTAAACAAAAAAATAAAAATACAAAAAAGCATTAAAAATTATAAAAGAAGCACAAATCGCGGTTTTATCGCTATTATTTCTTCCAGACAACCAAACCAACATAATAAGTTACTAAGACATAATATAGCCCTCTAATAAATAGTTATAGTTTTAGAAATGGTTTAGTAGTTCACAAAACTTGTATCTGTAGAGTCCCATAGTCACAAATCGCAATGAAATGTAACCTATATTACTCAGGCATAGTGCAGCTTCCATTAGTGAAAGAATTATTATAATATGATCAGTAGTTCCAAGATTACCCCTACATACAAACAAAGAAACAAATATTTCCTCTTTATATAATAGGGTAGATTAACAAACACAAGACTGTAGGCCATTATCATCAAATGTCAACATGCTATTGCGTTTTGTATAGTGAGATATAAAATAATAAGGTCCAAATCCCCCTTTTTCTTTAAAGTCTGCATTGTGTGCATGATACCTCTTGTGTTGTGAGAGTACATGGGCTGTGGAGACCAACATTCATCACCCACAAAAATTATAAATAATTTAAAACCAGCTATAAAAAAAATTACAATACCCTTCCGACACTGACAGGGTTTTTATTAAAAATAATCTGCTCTATCTACTTCTGCTGCTAAGAAGCAGTGTGTACCCTCCTCAACCCGCGCACTTTCCGCCCTGGCATGCCGACATTTGCCGCCAAGCAAGTTTGGTAGGTTTGAGGGAATCGCGTGCGCGTTTCGTAATACTTCGCTTGTGTAATGTGTATAGCGCAAGGAACTTATTGTTATGGTCATTATTAAAGCGTACCTACTACGGACGGACGAATCAATAATAACGTAAACACCTATATTCTATATAAAAAAAAAAATACACATAGGTAGTGATCACGAACGTGAAGTACTAAGAAGTAGACAGGTAAGAACCCATAAAAGAGTTTAATATTTTTTTCTATTGTCAGTTAAAAAACAATATATATAATTAAATGGTTTATTGTTGTGTAAACCTGGTTCGAGAGTGTATCTTACAATACCATAGTACCTACCTATAACAGGTACAGCAACTATTAATACCTAGTTTACAAATAACTTTAATAAAATCACCTGTTTTGGAATCGTGGGAATAGCCATTACGTCAAAAAAGGTCGTTATTTCTAAATTACTAGCAAACAATTCATATTAATTGCAATATGGATAAGCCGTTTAGGTCAGCGTGATAGGCCTAAGACCTAACCCTTTTCTTGACAGTCTCCGTGGCGCAGCGGGCGAGTAGCCGGTTGCGAAGCGTGAGGCCGTGGGTTCGATTCCCGCACCTAGACAAATGTTTGTCTGATTCACAAATAGTTGTCTCGGGTCTGGGTGTTGTGGGACCGCAAGTCCCTCGTAGTTCTTGATACCCACGATACAGGTTTACCTAGTGTGGGGTCAGGACTATGTGTGTGGCTGTTGGGTGTATTTATTTATTTATTTTCATTCGAGTGAGTCAGTTTAATACAAGACTGATATTATTATTAGTACTAGCTTTTGCCCGCTTCGTTATACGGAAAATATTATTTTATGTACCATAGTTATGTACTATGCAACAACAAATGCAACCGCCGCAATGTTTCCCTTCCCCGCTGCACAAACCGCCCCCGCTAACATCTAGTGAACCTCGCCCCCCCAACGTCTTGTACAGTGTGTAAGCACTGTTGTGTTCCTGTGTGAAGGACATTGAAGCCAGTGTAATTACTGGGCATTATGAGACTTAACACCTTATGTCTCGGGGTGACGAGCGCAGTCCAGTGTCATGCAGTGCTTTATTTAAAGTTCTGTGTGGCGTTGCTTCTGTTTATGAGCAGGCGTGGCGCTTACCATCAGGCGAGCGACCTGCTCGTCTCGTCATTCAATCTAATAAAAATAAAATAAAAAATAAATAGTACCCCGCAGGACGCCCGCGCACGTACTTGTCCATCTATAAGTAGTATTATGTCGTGTGATGTGTGACTCGTGTGTTGCGTAGACTGCGTATAGGGTTGGCTAACAGGCTAGATGAATTCTTTTGTTTATTTAATTTATTTAATATATTTAAACTTGTAAGGGTCTGATAAGGAAATTAATAATTAATTTTTTTTCTATTTTTTACTTATTTTAAATAAGTAGCTACTTTTGAAACAATATTATCTCCTTCCTTATTCGGCTTCAGTTCTTATATTTTTTGCGGATAAGTTATGTTATATTTGATAAGTAGCATCTTCGCAGATAGAAACATGCAAGTTAACCATTTATTTATGATAACTAGAACGATAATTACCTACTCTCATATGAACCTGCCAAAAAATACGGCTCCACTTACTTACACATGCAAGGGTAAAACCACACATAATACTCATACACGCAATAAAAATTAATGAACGTTAAAAATCAACTTTATTTCATAAAAGTTTTCATGTCTGAATAATACTAGATCGAGATACGACGTTCAGCACCGCGCAAAAAATTAGACGTGTCAAATGTCAAATATAGATTATTATGCACATACTTATATAGCCCCGCTCCACAGAGTACTTTGTTATATACTGAAACCCCGCTCCCTTGCACAGAGTTTTGGTAGGGTAATTTTTCGCTTCAGTTACGTTTCTTATCATCTTATTTCGATGACGTCAACCCTAATACAGTTTTAATTACCTATAATTCCAATTATATGTATTATTTTCCTTAAGTTACATGGAAGTGATTAGTGAGATCATACTACTTCGTGTTGTGTGCAAATGACCTAATGGTGTTTGATAATGTTGTAGGCTTAGGGTGTAGGTATAGAGTAATAACACAGTTGTAGGTATATTATTAAATGGTAAAAGATGGCGGGAAGCGGGTGGATGCGGGCTGCCAAGACCGGGATGGTTGGCGGCTGGCGCTTACCAGTGGTGGCGTTAGGTATCGGCGACGTCGGCGACCGCCGACGGCTTCGCGCCATAGGGGGCCTCGCAAGACGGTTTAGCGAGTCATTTTAAGGTTTTCTTCCTAACTGGGAAATGAAAGAGGCTTCGTAAAGCTGATTTCGCCGACTTCCATGTTATGTCTAGGGTCTACCGACTACGCATGCCGTCTCTGTCGCTCACTTGGGGAGGCCTAAGTCAAACAGTGAACGGCAACAGGCTGATATGAATTATAAAATATATTTTGCGGGTGCAGAGAGTTCCACTTTATTTTTTTGGAACTCGCTTACCGTGTGTCAAAGAATACTAACTACATAATTGTGTTAAAGGATGAATAAAATACGAAAGAACTAACTAAATAATTAGAGTAGCTAAACGGCTATAATGCGCTTAACAGAAAATAAAACGAGGTATAAAATGGGCTATACTAATAGGTACATAAAGCACATTCTGTTCATACCCAATACGTCTACGTATACGTCTACCGTATACATTTAAAAAAACCGTCGTTGTCGACCGGCGTGTGGCGGGCGTTTTAGTCCCAAGTACCGTTATCCGAAGGAGTGTTTCGCAAGGCGAAATAAGAAATAATGTTCTTTTCAAGTACCTAATACTCATTCAACCGATACTTTCACAGCAAACATGTTCGGAATTTTGGTATTCTTCATCAAGTTTTGACTGCCTCGGTGGCGCAGTTGTAATGCGTATGCGTTACGGGCTTGTAGCCGGCAGCAAAGCGAGAGGTCGTGGGTTCGATTCACACACCGAGACAAATGTTTGTGTGATCGACAAATATTTATGGGTCTGGGAGTTGTGAGTGTGGAACCGCAAGTGCCGCGTAGTTCCTGATACTCAGGATACACGTTAACCCAGTATGGCGTCAGAACTATGTGTGTGACTGTTGGGTGTATTTATTTTAATAGCTCTATTCACTGGAATTATGTGACATAATAGCCTTTTAGTAAACGGACGGCAATTTATTCTCATTAGAGCAACGTTAAATTTGCGTTCATCCAACTTCCCAGAATCCTAACTGGTTGGAGTCTAAACGGAATGTTAATAGTTATTATTAATCAGTTCCTGGTGGAATTATTATTGGTAATATCTAAATTCAGCTTATATAATACTAATCTCTTCAATAGGTATGCAATAGGTATGTATTCAATAATGCAATATTTTTTGCTTGGCCATAAAGATTTGTTTCTTTTTTTTCAGTTCGATGAAGATCAACGATCCCTCAGTATCAGATTGATAATCATAGTGTAACAGTGATGACAAATTATTCGACTGGAGTTGAAACCATGTTTTCAGCGACACTGTTACTAAATACAATGAAATTATTGTTCTGCTTTTGTCATTTTGAATTTAATAAGCAGAAGAACGTCTAGAGTAAATAATATAAGCATGGATGACGAATACAAATTCATAAGAGACATTAAATTATTCATAGCGGTATGGGAGAATACTGCAGCGAACTTAAAAAGATTTAACGTTACGGAATGTATTGAAAATGGAGCAGATGTTAATGTAAGGTTCGCTAACAATGCTAACAACACTCCGCTACATGTAGCTGTGGCAAAAGGTGATAGGGACATAGTGAATATTTTATTGAGTTATGGCGCAAAAACAAATGTTGCTAATGACGCGGGTAAAACAGCTTTACAACTCGCTAAAGAACTTCCAGAATGTTCAGATATTGCAGAAATACTATTAACCCACGAAGAAACGAGAGTAAAAGTTGATACAGACATTTCTAAAGGCAACAAATCATTTACCATTGCTAGTAAATGTGAATATAAAAAACGTCCGGGTACAGCAAACGTTCGGGGACAACTTTACGAGACCAAGTTATTGACAACGATCTTCCTAAGAGCTTTAAGATGTAAACAAATCGCTCAGTTCTATTTAGGTAGCAATGTCGACGAAATTGGAGATCTCGACGACATTTGCTTGAGGCTAAAAACCAGAAACCAAGACTGTGTTATATTTTTACAAGCAAAATATAGACATGATATCCAGAAAGGAAGGGTGGGAATCCAGGACTTGTGGAAATCGAATGGCGATTTCAGTTTGCTTAAATATTTTGACAGTTATTCAAGAATACGAGAAAAATTTTCTCCTGATTCTAGCGACGAACTATTTCGAGGGAGATACACGGACATAAAACCCTATTTTGTTATATACACTACGGTGAAAGATGAGATAAAAATACTCACAAGAAGTCTGTTCCAGATGACATGATTCACGAGTTGCTAGGCACAGGAGAAAATCAAATTCTATTTCAGTTTATGTGTGAGGTACAGTATGTCGATGCATTAACAAATGTGAAATTAATAGATCGTATAAAAAATATGGGTAAAAAGTTGATAGAATCAATACAAGACGGAAAATACGACAACATGATGCTGTACGATGAAAATATACGCAGTTTCCATGTAATACTCGCGCAAAATGTGGTTAAAGTAACGGATGTCAACTCCGAGGGACACCGCATCGGTACATTTCGAGAAGAATTCTTATATTCCAATGAACCATTGTTGATTGTACTGAGAGAGGCGCTTTACGCCGAAATTGTAAAAAATAACAAATTGAGCGTAGAAGAGATCGAAGCTTCCATGCATAAGATTTTCATCGAACCTACGGCCGATACTATATGCGATCTTATTGGGAGTGTCCTCGTATACGACAGTATCACCAGCACTCTCAAAGTGACAGAGGGAAGATTTTTTTTATATCAAAATGTATTGGAATCAATGCAAGTAGCTCAGTCCGAAATTAACGAAGCGCTTCAAATTGCTAGTCGAAAAAAACTTCAAAATCTCGTTTTCAAATTACCTGCTGCTTTCGGTAACCTCGACATGACCATAAATAAGAAAAAAACTGAAAGAAGACTGGATTACTTAGCTGAAAAAATCTGTTATATGGTTAAAAAATTTGCTGACGAAGAAGGGAACGTAGTTATACGTGAAGGGGTGTTTACGCCAGACAAGCGTTTGGAAGCGGGGATTCTTGGTATCAATGGCGGTATTGCAGGTGCGGTTGGCAATCTTTTAATCTCAGATGATAAAAACAAATTGAAATTCAACTTGGATATGGACTCGTTAGGTGAAAACGCTAAAAAGTTGCTATTAAAGTTAACAGAAAGGCTCCAAGACATAAGTAAATACAAATTTTGCGTGGAATTAGAAGAATTGCCAAGACTTTCACTGCAGGCTACAGAATATGAAAAGCAATTTGCAAGAGATTTTATTAAAAAATTATACTTTTATACGTGTCAAGCGAAAGAAGAAAACTTGGATGAAATCGCGACAAAAGAACTTCAAGCACACGATGGTAGCAATGGCTTCAGTAAGTCGGAATCGCGAATAAAATCGAACGCGGTTTTTTTGAAAGTTCACAACGAAATACAAATTTGGTGGATGTTGGACCAATCAGTGTACTATTTGACACAAAACATGGAAAGATTTGTGACGATATTAAGCCATTTAAAAAATAATGGATTGCTGACTTCTTTGAACATCCTTTATTTAAAAGATGTGTTTAACGCTGGATTGGAATTTAAAGCGGATGCTGTTGATGTTTTGTCTATTTGTAAACAAGAAACACACGACAAAAGGATGATTATTGTCCAGACAGAAGCTCATGTGCTGACTTGCCACAAACTGGTTCAGTACTATAAGGACACGGATAAGTACATATTTGTAGACATTGACTACATTTGCAGAGTTTTACCAAATTGTTTTGAAACTATACTTGCTGAACTCGGTGAAACGGATATTCCCTCTGTCATCATCGTTTGCAAAGATACATTTAAATCTAATTTCAGCATTGATGATATGATTCGCGGATGCGTAGCTAAAAAAATAGTATTGGTGACAAGTAGTTACGCTAAAAATTATAACGACTGTGTGCTTGTAAAAGACGACAAAATTACCTTAACTGACCTAACAGACGCGTCACAGAGCAAAGTTCTTCAAACTCAATTTCTTTATCAAGGTGTTGAAGTCACGTTTGCGGAAGTGTTCGGTGAAGCAAAACATCTAATTAGTGCAAAAATACTCCAAAAAATTATATGCAATGAAAACATTGCATTGGGACAGACCCTAGAGTCATCGACGTACGAAAATATGAAACATTATTATGTGCCGAGAGTTTTGGAACGATCTTGTCACACCGATGGGGTTCCAGTTCTTACTTCCGCTCGTTTGCTTTCATTACACGAGCGATTTTTACCCTCAACCCTGATCGACCATTACGATGTATTACAAAGTACAGGGAATAGAGCAAATTCAAATGTTGTTCTCATACTAGATGCCCCCGGCATGGGCAAATCTACGTTGTTAACGCATTTGTCAGTAGAAACTAAGCAGAATTATCCAAAAATATGGATCCAAAGGGTAAATCTCATCGATCACACGAAACAGTTTCATCAGTGGCAACAAAATAATACTGAAATTGACAATATGGAAACTTTAAAATTTTTGTGCAATGTTGCCTTATCTATCGATACATTTAGAGGCAATTCAGATACAAGTAACATAACATTAGAAATTGTCAACGATGAACTTAGGGTTTTATGTTGCGAAGAAAAATACTCGCTGAAATTGTTAAAGTTTAACACATTTTTAAATTGTTTTAAAGAAAGAAACATTATTTTCTTGTTTGACGGGTTTGACGAAATCTCTCCGCACTACAAAAACGAAGTCATTAAACTTTTACAATGTCTCGTGCATTGCGATAAAGTAAGCGAAACGTCTAAAGTGTCACAGGCGGGGTTCTGTGTTTGGATAACAAGCCGCCCTTACAATGACTTAAAAAATACATTACATGCTAAATTCGGTGCATCATATACTTTACTGCCTTTCTCTTATTATGACACATACGTCTTTGTTGACAAATACATGAAGCGGAATATAAATTTAACCACATTAACTCAAGGACAATTGGAGAATATTGACGGATTTTTTGAGTACATGAAAAGATTCGATTTGTGCTATAGAAAACAATCAACAGACAATATAAACATAACTAATGTACAGTTACACGGTATTTATATGGCTGCTGTGGAGTACTTTAAGAATGAAATAAAACTAACTTGCTTGACTGATACCGTTAAGCATTGGGATTTCCAAGAAGATGTTCTTATAGTATGGAAACTATTTAAAAATGACATTGATTACACCAAAGCCACTACATTATCAGGTGTGCCGCTAAATGTGTATATAGCGGTCCACTACCTCTTAAGTCAAATTAAAGACACATCACTGATAGATATGAAACAGCGAATACAACAATGGGATTTGGACACGAATACGTTCGCTTTTTACGAGCGTTTCCTTGAAACTAAACTCAAGACCATACGTTTCGAAGAGAAGAATCATATGGACATATATAATCCCGACGTGAAAATGTCGTGTGAAAGAGAGGCTACAGCATTTCGGGACAAACACATGAAGTTAGCGTTCTATACAGTATTTGAAAAAGACGTGCTCACGGATGTGGAATTCGACGAGATCAACCAAATTATTAAAAGTATTGAAATTGGCCAAGACAAGACAGGACTTGTAGACAGGATAGTAAACGGCAAGCCCAAATTCATACATTACACATTTGCCGAATATTTTGCAGTGGAACACATTTTGAAATTTTGAAAAATGGTGAAATGGACAAACGAATGAAAATGTTAGATTTTATTCTAAACGATATGGTTCTTTATAAGAAAGAGGGTTTTCAAATCATGTTCGATCTCAAATTGAAGTGCACATCTGGACTTGTAAACGCAATTAATAGTTTCCTTGTAAATCAACACATTTTTCAGGCTTTGCTACAACAAAGTAGAGACATAGATATTGATGTATCTGTGGAATCTAGCAAGTTCCACAGACTTCCCTACTTAACAGTTTTAGATATTATTGTTAAAAAGCAATTAATGCATTTCGCAGAATTCTTGATTGATGCTGTGATCAGCGTAGTCGACGAAACAAACATCTCCGATTTCTTATTTATCATTGAAAAAGGCACGTTTTTGAATTGCCTCGTTGAACAAGCAAACAAGAATCTTTTGGACAAAATTATGAATACTGTTACTGGTGTGGATCCCACAAAATTTTACACTATCCTAGGATCTGTATGGACAGAATGTAAACCTCCTTTCTAGCCATTGAAACGTTGATAGTATATTTGGTCTTGGACTGTCTGTTAGACGCTCGGTTTTCTTATTATTTTCCGAATAATTTTTTTGTTGGTTTCCAACAAATCCCTATGAGTGGAAGCCTAAGACGTCGCCGCGGCTGTGTGTCTATATTTAAAGGACTCTATTTTTGAAACGTAGAAGCTGGTTCTATTGTATAATAAAACATTGTCATTATTTACGTGCATATATAATATTATAGGCACGTAATTAATAACATGTTTGTTTTAAATAAAGATGTTATATAAATAAAATGCTTGATTTAAAGTTATTATAGCTAAGTAACTAAATTATTTCGAAAATGGCATTTATTGTGAATGAAAACTAATACAAAACAGCCATCGCGATAATACAATCTCGCTTACCTACTCTTTATTCCCTGCAGTAACTCTCCCCCGCCTTAGACGTCACGCCCGCGTTATGTGGCACAATTTTACTTCTAAACAACCCGTCTATAGTGTATTAGTCTTTGCATTATGTAAATAAATAATATACATAACTACCAACCTACTATGTATGTTATTAATACATAGGCGCATAATTAAAGTTACAGATGTTTTTCTAATTAATTTTGGGTGTAGGTATTTAATAGTCAGGTAATAACTGTAGCAGCATGACATTCTGCCAAACAGTAAAATCTTAGTTCTGAACGAATTGTTTATGTCGCGGAAGATACTGAGTGGTAGAGCCACGCTGTAGATAATTTTGGCTACAGCATGAATGGGCCGGCTCGTCCGGTTTGTTACCACTGTCTTACAGAAAACCGGCGTAAAGTAGCAGCTTGCTGCTGCGTTTTGTACGGTGAGTGAGATATCCGGAGGCCCAAATACCCCTCCCCTTCCCCATCCCTTACTTATCCCTTTCCTTTAAGGTCGGCAACGGGCCCATGATTATTTTAGTATTGTGGGCGGCGTATATGGGCGGTTGAGATCAGTTACCATCAGGTGACCCACTTGCTCGTTTGCCGGCCTATACTATAAAAAAAACTTATAAAATTAAATGCCATCAATAACTTCCATATTAGTCATTTATTTTTTAAACCTCTGCCAGTAACTGCAGCCCTTCTCCAATCCCTTGCAAAGCCTGAGTAGTAGAGCGATCTTTTTCTTTCATATGAGTTACTAATCGTTCAATGCGCTAAAACGCGAGGTACACAATAAAGCGCTAGATGTAGCGCTGAAGGATCAACAATAACACGAGAAAATCTATTTGCCTAATTTTGTTTTTTTGAAAATTGCAGCTCCATCCTTCGCTTAAATATGGATAAAATGATTTTGCGCAAATAATCACAATGGTTATACGGAATTAACAATGAAAACTATAAATATTGCTTCTAGAGTTAATGAATGTCCAAAATGACTAATCTGAGAAAAATATAAGTCCCGGTCTTCTTGTCTTGATGACACCCGACCGTGAAAAAATAAAATCTTAGACTCACACAGTCTCCAGCTCGTAGGCATAATATACACACACACACACAAACCCATACACGAAACTTTGTTACCTTTTACATTTTTGCTGTCAATGTATAATATTCATCATTGATCATTTTGTGTAATGACAGACCCTTCAAACTACAGGCCTATGGCGATCACGTCTTTGCTCTTCAAGGTGATGGAGCATATTATTTCGATGGATGGAGCAAGTTATTAATGCCCAACTCCTGTCAGTCTTGTAATACCTTGAACCAATCGATTAGCGATCGTCAATATGGTTTTCATCACGGGTGCTCAGGCTCACAGCTGGCCTAAAGCTGTGAAGAGTAAGATTGAGGCTATAGCAAACTGGACATAGCAAAGACCTTTGGTAGGGTCTGGCCTATGCCAGTCCTACTATTGAATAGTCTATTGTATGGGAGGGACTCTGCAAGTGAATCGTCGGCTTACTGGATTACTGGAGTAAAAAAGTGGCCATTGACAGCAATATGGTGGTCAGTATCTGATGATGAAGAAGGGAGGTCGTTAGGATCATGGTCTACACACTACATAAAAACATCTACATCTTTTACATTTACATACTCAATGTTAAGAGTACTTTTTTATACTTCTATGGAAACAGTCGACTCAACCCTCAAATTCGCGAATGGCAACAATTATACAATGTAATTATCATAATACAAAAACATTATATTTTTACTTTTTTATTTCTTCATATTTCGCGGTGCGGTTGGCAAAAGATCCGGCTCGAAGGACCAAACTTGTAGGGTTCTCCAAACGGATAAGAACAATAATAACTAGTAACTTTCAGAAGATATGATCGTTCGAGAGGAGCAATGCGTTTGTGCGCAATCAATGCTAAAAGAATAATGATTTTACAATACGTCAGCGTTCCGTCGCTAAGTCAGTTAGACTTGCACCCCTTTTATTGATTCTCCGGTTCCCATAAATATTTATTAAAACACAAAATTCAAAGCACAAGGAATACAAATAAACTAAAACTTAAACTATAAGCACATATTTAAAGAGTCTTGAGATACAAGCATACGGATACGGCTTAGTTGAAGAATCGTAGAAAATAATGTCCACCAGTTTTGTTTTACTGCCTCGGTGGCGCAGTTATAATGCGTACGCGTTACAATTGAGGCTAACGCTGAGGTCTCGGGTTCGATCCCTGGGTCGGGTCAAGTGGTATTGGGTTTTTCTTTTACGTAATTCTCAGTATCAGCCCGGACTCTGGAATTTGTGCCCGGTATGGCGATAGGCTCGCCCCCTATCACATCGTGGGACGGAGATACGCTCGGCGAAATGTGGGTGTACTAGTTACACCTCTGCCCACCCCTTCGGGGATTACAGGCGTGAGTGCGTACAGTTTTGTTTTATATGCTAATAAAGGATTATTTCATTGTGAGCCTAAACAAAATCAAAGCTCTTTCATTTTAAAAATAATACAATGGTTATAGAACAAATAAAGATTCTGTATATTTCAAAGGTAACCTTTGACGTCACGTTAAATATGAAGTTACCAAATAAGGTATAAAGACACATTTACGTAATCAATTCAAAAGTTAAACAATTTATAAAATATTAAAATAGTGTCGCTAACGCTCATAAAGGTGAAGCTATTAGGACAACCTGCGATCATTTTAATATGTAAAGAAATTATGCAAAACATCTTTAACCGCCGAAGAAAGGCGAGTTATAAGTTTGAATCCTTTTGTCAGAATGTGTATATCTGTCTTTGACGCGTAATATTTAAAGGGGTATAAAGGTTTAAATACCAACTTATTTATATCTCGACTTTTCGACCGCCTGCATCGGCCGTGGACAAGGCTTCATGTCGAAGTACCGACATGGAGTATTCACGTGAAGTAGATAGCGAAAATAAAATGAGGCTCTGGAAATCGTTCACATAATTCTACTTCCAGAAATTAAGCCGAAAATTGTCTTAACATTCATATCTTCTCTACAGCTAAGTGCAATTCTAGAAGAATGTAACACACACCAATAAAACAAAGAGTATATTTTGTTACTATTTATATTTACCTCTAGAATATTTCTTTACATTTCATAAATGTAATTAACAATAAAGCAGTCTCTGTTATTCCTATCATCCTAAACCAATGACTGGTCATCTTCCATAAAAATAATACTGTCTAGGTACTCTCAACTGTCCTGCCAGTAGTTAAAGTTGCCAGAGGGAGGGGGGACAGGCATCGGAGGTCCATTTGGTGGGGGACCTGTTCCTGAGCTGTATGGCGAGCCTTGAGGAGACCCATACCGAGGCCTGAACCACGGCCTACTAGTGTACTGGTACTGATTACTCGCGTAAGCTGCTAAATTCTGCCCAGTAGCGTTTGGATATGGATTCTGCGGGTTCTGGTTTGGCGGATAAGCTACGTTAGGCATGTTCGTGAGATTCGGCGTTTGATATGTTTGATTCGGCGCTGGCGTTGTCGATGGTGAAAAGTTTGCTTGTGAAGTATTCTGGGAGCTTGGAGTGTTCGCAGATCCATAATTTTGATTCGGTGTTTGAGGATTTGACCCATTAGTTGGATAATTCGGCGGTGGCTGCGTTGTCGTTGTCTGGCTCACGTTGTAAGCCTGTGTTTGATTGCCGTTTGTTGATCCGTAACTGGGAGTTACTGTTTGATTTGCTGAAGCAAAACCGGTTTGAGTGGTCGCTCCATCCGTCGAAAAATTCTGCTGTGCGTTTTGGACTGTCGCACCGGGTATGGAATACCCGTTGTCTTGAGACGAAGACGTTATATAGTTAGCTTGGTTATTGCTGCCGTTAGTTGCCTCACTTTCAGCTATAGTTGATTGTCCATTACCGTTATTTGCTCCATTGTTATTCTGGTTAGGTATACTGTATTGTACATTGGTATTATTGACCGGCATTGTGACTGCCGCGGAGTTTTGCATCATGTATTGTTGCGGCACGCTACCATACTGGCTGGTGGGCGCTATGAACGAGGTTTGAGGCACAATTTGATGTACTGGAGGTGGTTGGGATACTGGTATTTGAGTTTGAGCTGTCATTGCTGAAGAGGGAGGTGGCGCTTGGACTATCGGTATAGTTCCAGATACTGATAAGTTTGGATTTAATTGGTGTCCAGATAGAGCTGCATTCAGTTGCTGCGCCGATAACGGTGTATTCAAGTTGATACCCGTTGGCATATATTGAGAATTAGCTGGCATATTCATCGGCATTATAGGAACATTGTATTGAACTCCTCCTGGCACTCCCAACTGGTTAGGCTGCATTACAGTTACATTCTGCCCCGGTTGTAACATTTGTTGGCCGATCAATCCAGAAGGGAGACCTCCTTGGACCAAGTTAGGGTGGTTCGCTGGAATCATGTACACTTGGCTGTTTGGCTGACCAATCATAGTTTGCATTTGACTTATATTCAGTGGGTTCTGTAGCACAGTCATACCTTGTGGCATGGTGAACATTTGTACATTTTGCGTAGAGCTCTGTACCTTTGTTAGATCTTGTTTTTGACTATCTTTACTTGACTGTATCTGTATGGCGTTTTTGTCTATTTGACGTATGTACATGCCCGTTGCTTCTTGAGACACACCCGACGCTGATACGCTGTGAACAAAACGCAATTATATCTCTATTAAAATGCTATCTAGTCTATTGCATTAAATACAAAGTTTTTTTTATAATACAATACGATAGTCGCAAGGTGGTAGGTCCCTCGCGAGGGGCCGTCTGAATTGGTACCACCGCTTTGTCTAAGACTTAACAACTTATATATCGGGGTGACGAACGCAGTCCAGTGACATGCATGCTTAGTAATTCAATGTTCTATTTGGTGTTGCTTTTGTTTATGGCCAGGCCTGGCGCTTACGAGCGACTAAGGTGAGCGGCATGCTCGTTTCGTCATTGAAGCCAATAAAAAATATATATAGGACAGGGAGATGGCGTAGCTTAAGCTTAGTTAAATGTTAAAGACTTCCGTTGGAACACTAAAAAGTAATGAGGCGCGCAATTTAGTTACGACGAAGTATACCCAAGTGGGTCCAAAAATATATATATACATACTTGGTCTGCTGTCCAGATGACACGTGTATGATTGTTCCATGCGCAGGATTGATCTTCATGCCCATGCTGACCACCGTATTGTCTCTACCTGTAGAACATTGTAGCTATACAATACACGTAAATCTTAATCACAACGCTCACTGCTTGTACGCTATGCTTAAAATCATAATCATAAATCAGCACAATAAAAAAATGGCACTACGCGAAAAAATTAGTTTCAGTATGACCATTTATGATTTTTTTTCATTTTCATCATGGCTAAAAAATTGTATATTATATACATATTTGTTTTTAGTGTGCGGAATTAAATTAAGTCGAACATGCAATGAAATAAATTAAAGTTACAATTCTTTGGCTATTAGTATTCGCTTATAGCTGTTTACGCTTTGCAAAAAAAAAGGTCGACAACTTTTCCCCACTTCAGCGACTGTATTTTAGGAATACCTGAAAAATATGTAAATGGTTTTTATTTATTTTTCAGGTGGCTATTGCAGATGTCGACAGTTAGTTCATCGATTTAGCAGAAACAGCAAACTGGATCAGCAACTATATTTACGAAAATCTACGCTTAGCATTTCTTTACGCCACGCTTCTCAGGTGAAAATTTATCTGGATACTAAAACTATTCTCCAGGAGCATTGTTAGACGAATTTTCTTCATTCTAGCCGGATCGGGTCATAAAGATATACCTAGTAAGCAAACTTTGATAGAGGAAATCACAGACCACAGTCTGTATAGAAACGCAAATCGATGTTGTCTTCGACCATCATGGTGCGCATAGATTAACTATATAATGCGCATGTTTTGCAATTATCCGTGATCTGCGAAAGAAGCAATTAATTTATGCCCGAACACTGAACCGCTACTGTATTGGTAGAATATCTAACAACTACTTATTTTGTAAAACGCAATACTGTATTGATAATAAAGATTCAAGGGCCTCAAATGTGCAAATGTTTGGAAAGCGTTTCTGTATTCGAGCGTATAGTAATAATATTAAAACTATGAGAAAAACGGTTATAGAGCTCTTAAACGGGACATGGCGTTGATGGATACCGAATTCAGCTGCCTAAAGTCTAAACCATAACAAAAATCGGGTTATCAACGCAAGAGCTATGATATAGATCGATCGGTTCATTATTGCACGTTTCGCTACACAGCTTGCCCTTTAACGCTATGTATAACTGCGCCGTTATATGATAATTGAGGATGAGTAACGCTCGTCGGTATATAAACCGCTATATTATAGCAGTACAAGACGGGATAGTTTTATATTCGAACCTCTAGAGTCGATATCTACCAACACGGTGAAAAGCGGAAATGAGATATTTCTTAAATAATCAATACGATATTATTATTCCCACATCTCCTCTCTGCTTAGCTTCAGTGGGCAAATTTCAAGCGCAGCAGAAATAGGATGTCTTTGGGGTCAAAGTAGCGAAGCGGATAAGATATCTTTGGGATGAAAGCAGCGGAGCTAAATGAAGATATCGGTGGCGTGTAATTCGGCATTATCAGCAAATACATCTACCCTCCGATTGAGCCAGCGTACATCTCTCCGCTTTGGTGGAAATACCCTGACCGTTGATTCTACTCTTTCTTTTCTCCTCTCCGTCCATCAGTTTGTTGTCACCTTCATGACAAAGATTCGAAAATTCAATGTAATTATGATGCTTATACTCAAAACACCAAGAATATGCTTTACGAAGAATGAACATCTATCATCTGAATAATTGAAACTACGAAACGATGTAAAACAGCATCTAGAATTCAAACAAAGCTATGCATACTAATGCCAGGAAAATTTCTAATTTCGACGATTAATCGGGCGCGTTAAAAAATTATGTTATCAATTCTTAGGTAAGTATTTAACGCTCATCACATTATCCAAAAGGTATGTAACTGAACAATAATTTATTAATTTAAATAGCAAAAAAGTTCGATTTTAATTTCCAGACATCATTGTAAGTACTGCTGAACTTGATGCTGCTGAAAACTGTAAACATTTTATCAACTGATGAAAATAGTACGCGGTCTGCTTAGTACGCTATAAAGTAATAATTCATGCATAACGCTGTGGCGGGACTTCCTCAGACTTCATGAGTAGTGAAATATTACTAAGTGTGAAATTACAAAGAAAATAGTAGAAATTGATAATACGAAATAATTAAAAACTTTACGCTATAGTAGTAGCACTCATAGGTGCTATTGTCGTGCCTACTCGAATTTACGCAACTGCATAGCTTAGATATATCCATGGCGCAAGCCATACAGGTAGGTAAACTAAACAGGTAGACTAAAGACTAAGACAGGACGCGGCACGGCGCGGGCGCGATAGTCAACATTGGCGCAAGACCTAACACGGGGCGAGGATATAGTGATCCTTCAAAACGTAGCTATTTTCATACAACAAAATACAATACAGAAAGGTGAAAATTGTGCTTATTGACTATATATTAGTTTACACCTGTTTTTCTATTAATCCAATAAAGATTACATTCAATGTTTAAGTGATTTACGCACACGCTTATGCAAAAATGCACTTAAGTCTAAACTAAGTATCGATCTTACGCTAAGTCAAGATGTATCATGTAACGCACGTTGACGCTCGCTAACGCATTAAAGCGCGTCAGATTTTTATCAAGTAAACAAGACTTTCATTTTACGCTTACCGTCCAGATTAATAAAGTTACGCCACTGCTAAAAAAATTACAAAATCTACTTTTTGACCCTTTTCAGTTTATTAAATATTGTGAAAAAATAAGTTATACCTACGCAAGTGCGATAAATATTTGCTAAGATATTTCTAAATGCATAAATATCGTAATGTAAAAAAAAACTGCGAAATAAAAGATTGATAGTTGTGCAGTCTGGTGCCTACGTTCAACAAATCTATATATCAGAAGCATAGCGTAAGACATAACAAGGTATATTTATATTCCTGACAACGAGTATGCTGCTAATATTTAACTTTACAGCCAAATATCCCAAGGATGTAACTCCTCCATACTGAAAAAAACACGTGGTAACGCTTGTGCCCACATTGCTTTGATGTGTCCGAAAAAAGCGAGGTATTAAGCCCCTTCACCTGATAAATATAATATAGAAAAATGTCCACAAAATTTCAAAGAGCAACTTTTTCTTTGAAATTTTTAAAGATTTTACAACTTACGCCAATAGCACATATCATTTACTCATAAAGCAATAATGGGATGAGTATTATTACAATAAAACTGACAAACAAAAAACAGTCTGTTATTACAATAATATAAATAATCTAAATTTCGAATGAACAGTCTAGAATTGAACCCAATATATATGAGTAATTAAAGATTGAAAAAAAAAACTAGCTAACACATAAAAATATAAAACACATAGGAGGCATTAGTCAATCACAATAATTATTATGTACGATGTGTAACCGAGATAAAGTGAAAAACGAAAATAATGCAATTATTGAACAATTAACTACAAACTTAATAGCATAGAAAATAATCTATTATATTTGTACTGCATAAGTCGTTAAAATAAAATTACTAAAGTTGTGATAACAAGTTGTGATCAAAATGGGAATGTAAGGAACCGTAACCCTTCAATAGGTACTGCAAAATAAACCTATTGTAAAATGATTTAAATATATTTCAATAGATCTCGGTTATGTAAGTAATAGTATATTGTTAACGTGATGATATCCTCAATGTAGGTACCTGCGGCTGCTGTCCACGTGCGCGCCTCCCTGGAGCCCTTGTCTTGGCTCACATGCGACCTGCGGTACAGATCGGTTCGATCACACACACACACCTCCACGCACGATGGCTAAATCACTCAAAAATCTTCCTAAGTTAACATTTCTTACAAACAAACTCTATCCACATAGAGTCTGAATGTAACACGGAGATATTATATCTGTTGAAATATTGTGTGAAGATCATGCTTCTGGATTTTGTTTTCATTTTATTTGTCTTCAAATGTGCTATAAGAATAATAAATATGTCTACTCAAATATAATTCAAACGCAGAACATGATCTTGAACAATATAAAAATGTTAATAAATTGTATTTTTGTCTCATTTCATATTTCTCCAGCTCCGGTCTGCACTATTTTTGTATATAATCAGTATACACAGAAATATTGTGATTTTTAAATCTTCACTTAACGCCAATTGCTCAATCAACTACATATACTTGTTTAGAATAATATTCCTGTGCATATTAAATTAAAGTTAAGCATTATAATCGACCATCTTGATAATTTTCCTTGATCGAACATATGCCCATGGGTTTACACGCATAATCCTGTAATAGAGATACTTTTTAGGTAACTATTTATCTCCCAAAATGAGTCCTTACCCAGCAGGAGCTATGGGACGTAGTTGCAGTTGACTAGGCGTTCCATCAGATAGTCGCTTCTGACCACGGGCTTCTTGACTACCAATGTTTTTGTTAGGAGTTGAGGCATTCTGCAAATTTATTTTACGAGATAAGCATCTTTCGTATTGTGTTAATATGTTTGTTACGTCAAAAGCTGGCTATGAAAAAAAGATTCAACCCTTTCGAAGCAAGGCAACAATATCGTTAGCCAAGTTAAAAAAGTTATGCCAATTGTAATAGTTGTGTATTAATTTCTTTTTTCCTTAAATTAATTAAAAATAAACCATGTCACCAGTTGCCATTTGCGAAAAAAGAGTTAAGGGATCTATATAAACGAAGATAGATATCGCACAATGTAGTTAATTTTATGTTATATTAAATGTTAATAGTATGATTATAGTTTGTATATTTTACGATGTCGCGCGCACTTTTAGCCAATCTCTACTTTAGGGTTGTTCCTATGGCTTGGTTTTTCATTACTAAGCGTAGAAGACGACGTAGGTACTCGCCGAGGGTGAATTTATTATTACTAACTATGTAGCGCATTTTAAGAAAAACAGTAGTATAAAGTTATGCATAGAATCACGCACGTAAACACTAAACGAAAACGTAAAAAATAAACACTATAATAAAGCGACGCTGCTCGGCGTGCGCACGTCTTCTTCAAATGCACAAACTATGCCTATACAGTAGTAAGTATAGTTTTTATAAATCTCCAGTTTAAATGTTATGGTAATTCAAATCAATATGCAATATCTACCTTTAACAATGGCGAAGCTAAAAGACAAGTGAATAAAGCAGAGAAAATAAACATTAACCCAATCCAGACCTAAGACAGTATTTTTGAACAACATAAAATAAAACTTGATGAATTTATGAGTTATGTATTCATATTTATAAGAATATGTGGTTAAAATGTGAGCAATGATCAATAACACCAAGATGTAGGTACATACCATCTTATTGCCCAAATAAAACCACTACCACAAGGACTCTATTGACAACATTTAGTTTATTTTGAAAAGCATGATGTTAGCAGGATTTTAGGTGGAATAATATTGTGTGACACTGGTACATATGTTTCATATCTTGCACTGGCTACATCACAAAGTGTAAATATGTAGTAAATAAAAAAAAAACTTATTAATTTTATTGAAACATTGTACACAGGATCAAAAGAACTAACAGGGTTGTAGTGCTAGTATGGAATTAGTGTGGATAATATAAACCTAGTGCTCACAGATATAATTTGTGGAGATGACGCTTGTCCAGTTGATATAATATTTATCAATGAACCACTGCTTGATATTGGCTGTGGGACAAAAGATTTTGTCTTGTATACTTCACTAAGACAGAATTTCTATATATCATGTATCACTAAACTTATTTTTTATACTAGCCCTGTATTATACACATCCCATTGTTGAGCACGGGCCTCCTCTACTGAATGAGAGGGGTGGGCCTTGAACCACCATGCTGGCCTAATGCGGGTTGGCAGAATTCACATACCTTCGAAATTCTTATGATGAACTCAGGTATGCAGATTTCCTCGCGATGTTTCCTTCACCGTTAAAGCAAGTGATAATTAACAATTAATATACACTTAGAAAAGTCAGAGGTGCATGCTCTTGGGGTTGGTTTCGAACCTACGAGTTTCGTCTCAATGGTCCGTACTACTTCCCACTGAGCTATCGTTGCTTATTAAACATAGTTTGACTTATTTACCGCACATGTTGCCAAATATGTGAGCTTTTAAAACTGTATATTGATTTATTTAACAATGATGCATCTGTTGTCATCTTATACCACTTGACATGTGTCATCTCAATGCTTCTTTATAGACACATCACATACACTTCGCACAAAATAAGAGTTATTTAGCTCCCATTAATTCTGTATACCTGCATATAATTGGATAAAAAACAGTTTTCAACAATTTTGTAACTTATCATGCACTACAATTATCTTACTTTTTGGTTTAGCTGCATGATGGTACCTGCCTGGAGGTGTTGTAATTGTGCTGCCGATAGCGGAAGTGAAGTCTGAGGGAGTCCACCAGCTGGTGCTATCTATAAATGCACAATTTATAACTGTTACTGTTGTTTTAAGATAACTAAATTATAGATATATTTTTAAATAGTATGTGCAAAGGAACATGGGCCTTTTGCACTAAGACTTTAACAGTGATGAACCATATGTCATAGAAAGACTTTCATGTGTATTTTAATTTTATGGCAACTTGGTTCAAATTGAGTATGAAAATGGACTTTAGGTACATTCAACAAATAATCACTTATGTTTGGATTCTTCATAAAAATGTGAAACATTAAATAGAAATACTTAAGTATAATAAAATTATCGCAATTTGCAATTTTCTTCAAAAATAAGTTTATTCTGTTGTCACTAACTTAACTAAGCTAAGTAACCTTCAATGTTTAAGTAATAAAACTATCATCAGCCTTAATTAATTTTAGTTTGATAAGACTGAAATTACACTTTTGGACATTTTATGTAGTATTAATAAGTTGGTTGTCTAAAAAGGTCAAATTAGGACTAAAACAAGACTGACATAAAAATTACTTATTCAACTTTAGTTTAGTTTAACTAACAACTATTAACATTTTGTAAACTACAATATGATATTAACAAGCATATCACCCGATTTCTGAAAGGCTGATCAATGTAAAAATTAACTAAACATCTGATAAATCTCATGTCAAGTCAAAATTGAGTTAAGTGGGTTCAATGCTTTTCGTTTCTCAAAAGGTGATCAAGTCCACATTTATCTAATAGAACCTTTATTTTGACACTACTCTCAAATCAATTTGAGTTGCTCAAAAGTTATTTAGTGAAAGATTGAATAAAATCTGATGTCTCTCTAATAGTGTTTGTCATTTTTTATATTAAATCAAAGTGTTGATTATGCTTCTAGCAACTCAATTTTGACTTAACATGACATTTGACAGTTGATTAGTTAATTCTTATATTGATCATCCTTTCAGAAACCGGGCATATGTGTATTAAACATGTGGAATTGAACATACTTGATTACTCACAGAAACAAATTGTTGATGTTGTAAATTAGTCAACCCCTGTTGACTTGACGCCAAATCTTGTAGCTGTTGGTAAGGAATCAACATTGTCTGTGAACCAGGTACAGTCCATTGTACCGTATCAGCACCTTGGATGTGATACTTCACATCTTTATCTTTGTCTGAACTGTACAATATCTTCTGAGATGAGTTACTCTGTGCAGCACAAACTACAGGTGTGGCTGTAGCAGAACTAACAGTAGTAGTGTCAGAAGAGCTTAAACTGGCTTGAGGAAATGTTATACCATTTGGTAATATCATTGACATGGAAGATGGTACACCGCTCAGTCGTAGCTGCGTTACGTTGACTGGCTGCATATTTGATATGTCTACAATCTGTGTCGACCCAAAATTTGGTTGCTGCAAACCTATCTGCTGTGCTATAGGAAGTGATGTGAAGTTGGTGTTTGACATCTGAACACCTGGTTGTACTATGGGTATTAGCTGCCCGTTTTCTTGGTTATATACATATTGTTGCTGCGGTAAGAGTTGTAACACAGTTGGTTGACGCACAGTCATCAACGGAGCTGAGGCCGGTGCTACACTGACCACTGGTGGTATGATTGTTGGCGCGGTGGACGTCAGAGATTGTGGAGTCGACAACGCGGCTGTTGGCACTGGCGGAGGTACAGGTGGCGGTGCCGAGGTCGTGGTTAATGTAGGAGGAGGAACATTCAACGCCGGCGGAGGCCCCCCAGCCTGCGCTGCGCTCCATTGTGCTAGTTCTGCGCGTATTGTTTCTATCAAATTCTGAGCTAACGACCTTGCAGCCGCTAGCGCTTCAGACCTGGTGTGATGGAGCGCTAAATGCAGTGGCTCCAATTTATCTCCTTTTAATACAGCAACCACGCCAGTTTCAGAACGTATATATTCTAAATTCGTCCCATTCTGAAATTTACATGTAATTAAATAGTATGTATGTTTGCATAAAACTTGAATAGTATGTAAAAAATTACAAACAACTCACGGGACCCAGAATGCGCCCTTTTATGTCAAATGCGGCCGGCGCATTGTCCAAACCTATATAAACTTTATCTATGAGACCACCAGACATAATTTATATGCAAATCTTGAGGTATTTCACTTTAGAAATATGAATTTTATAGAAAATATTAGAAAGCATCTTTTTTCTACATTACAGGAACAAGCTCTTTTTGACAATACGATATACATTCGGAAATATAAATAATTTAAAATATTAAAAAAAATGGTATAGTTTCTGGGACATATAATTATAAATAAAAATTGTGAATCGCAGCAAATATGAATATGACCCTGCTATGCAATATTCGAGTAAAATTTGTCCACCAAATAATGTATGACAGCTAATTTTAAAGTACATATTTAAATTCAAAATAAAAGCAGAATTGTAAAAATTCTGAACGAAATCTTAGGCTAAGTCTACACGCTTGCCGTCCACGTTTCAATATTTATCAACATTTACCAATGCATCCCTTAAGGTCGTACTACAAGCTTCCTAATTTTGTAAAAAATCCAAATTCGGACGCAGGCTGCTTCATGTAGCAAGTGCTTGCAAGCTTATTCAAGCCCAGCCAAACGCCTGATTCATTTGTTCGACGTTGTTATTGTTGTAGTTTGGTAAACGTATCGCCAAGACGTATCGCAAATGTATCTGAGATTTTTTTAATCGTAATTATTCATAAAGCAATATAGGAAGCTGGTGTGCAGCAGAATATCGGAATGCACTCCTGCTGTATATTTGTTTGATTATTATTTAATTTATATTACTTACATCACTACTCGGATCGGATATGTCAGCAGACTCTGAAGGCGCGCTCTACATATTTTTGAAATGAAATGGAGAATGATGTCTCGAAGTTTGTATCGCTACCTCACTGTTTGCGGACCGGTCTGTTTTTCACCCGACCTCCAATTTTTTATTAGTACATATATAAGTGTTGCCTTCACTTTTATTCTAGTTGCGTGATAAGTCAATAAAACCACCTGGTTTACAGAGTAAATATTTTATTTTCTTTAAAAATACACAGCACATAGAGCAACGGCCACTATTGTAGCAGCAAGTAGAGTGTTGTAGTTGTTGTCCATCTCTGGAGTTTAAAACTGCAACTGACCTATAGTGTACATGGCCGCGCTCGATTACAGGTCGCTCGCCCGTGACCTAACGAGAACACTGACTGGAGTCTTTAACCGCCATAAGTTTTCCTAAATGTAGGTTTTTTTTTAGCCTACATAGTGCCCCACTGCTGGGCAAAGGCCTCCCCCAACTTCTACCACTTGTCACGGTCCTGGGCGATCTCTTGCCAAATGTAGGTTATAGGTGAACAAATATTGTAGGTACTAAATAAAAGTCATACATATGATTTGCATATAACCATTTATATTTCTACAAAACATGATATGCTGTACCTATATTGTTACAATTTATGAAAAAATATAATATTTACCCTCTGTTTTTAACGTTTCGCTATACATATGTGTACATTTTAGTTATTATGTTATTATTATGTATTTGTCATGTATACTTACTTATTACAAAACAAAATTACTTTACAGATCTTTTAGAGCTATAAATATTCTAATACAATTTGATTTAGTTTTATTAATATCAGAATATTGTAACTTTCTTATCTTTGTAAGAAAATAAAGTGCATCATTATTTATTTTTCTCGGATAAGTTTTTTTAATGGAAGTTCACCTCGAGGGTTTTAAAATATTATATTAAATATTAGACAAAACCAAAGTTTAATAACAAGTATACTTAATAAAACCTATATGGCTTTAATAAAACTCAGGCTAAATTTAAAATAGGTTTATATGAGTTATCTGGTCACCTAGTTTAAAGTTAGACCTAGTAAGACCATATGTTTTTAAATGTTACAATAATATTATCGCAAAACCAGGTTGTTTGTAAAATAAATATGCCATCATATCGTAAACACTCGTAAAAATAACATAACAATAGTAATCATAACAGAGGTGGGGAAGTTAGTATAGCAAACATTATTCAACACATTCATATAACGCCATCTACATTTGAACTTAGATAATTTTTGAACCTGTTTACATATTTTCACTTCAAATTTAATATCAAACAGACTATCAGTAATATTTATCGCATAACACTAGGAATAACTCTCGAATATGCCACTAACAATACGAAGTGTAGAAAGTACCGTTAGCGACATTGTATAGGCGATACAGTAACTATTATGCCGCAAAAACAAGTTCTTTAAATAATAGCGATACAATGCCCCTAGCGGTATCCACTCAATACACTTTCTTAACGATATTTAGAGATAGTTTTTTCATATACAATAACATTCTCTTCATTTCCAAATATAATTTTGAATCCATTTATCTAAAATAAAACACGCACGTTTATTATTCAAGCACTCACACAATACTATTCTAAGGATACACGACTAGAAGATCAAAAATGTTTTATTTTCAATGTTAATATCTTAAAATGAAGCAAAACAAGGACGGAGAGTACACTCCAAGCTCGTATTTCTCTTATTTAACAATGGGGAGGATAAATTACTAATATATTAAAATTCTTAGTGCATCGATTAATACCCTGAGACCAAACAATAACTCCAGTATATATTAATAACAAAATATGATTTACGATGAACTGCTGCGTCGTATGAGGTAGTCGGATGATTAAAATGAAATATACATATTTATACTTTAGGATAACTTCTAAATCACAACTCCACAAGGCTATTCTGTTTCTTTATGTCAGCTGCAATGTTTTAGTGTATAAGTAAAATTCGTAGATGTTTATAACTCACTGATCTTATAACCAATACAATACGTTAGAAAAAAAATGGGTAATATAACTTGGCCGAGCTGAAGTTAGTCCCCTTTACTCTTTGAAAACAATATCTTCGACACTACGATGAGCTAACTTCAGACCGGTAAGTTATTTTATACGTATTCTATGTTGTAACGTTAAATACGTGCGTGACAAAGATAGGTATATTGACATACACCCTGTACTGCCTCTAAAATCAATGAACCCTGTGCATCTCAACCGTGAAAACCACGAAAACGAACATTCAAATTTTTTTGCATCGCACAAAAATGTATGAAATAGTTTCCGCGGGTCGATACTCATCCCCGTTTATTAAGGCTCGTCCGGAATAGGCCACATTTGTATCGAAATATTATTTCGGCACAGGTGGTTCTATGTACCCGCATATAAGTCGCGAAACATGTATCGCAACTTGTGCCCTAGTGCGGACAAGCACTGAAATATGAACACATCGGTCGCTTAACGCTCGCTCTAAGTCTTTTTTTAATATTCGCATACTATAACGTACATTTAGAAGCCACATTTTGGCACTAGGTATATAAAATACTTGGGGAAAATGGGTATACTCGCAATTTTTCACATACTCCCGTGCAGAACTTGGGTGGTGTAGTTCAAAGATATTATAAAATTAAGTATATATACCGTAACGAAACACGCCAAACAAAATCCTAACAATAGTGAGAACTATCACTATTTACGACAAAATCACATAATTAAAAAATAATCCTCGCAACCAACGTCCACGCACTACGACACGATTTATATTGAATTATGTCACTTATACCGGGTGTAAGCGGAACACTTCTGAATCCGAAACGGTCATCTGAATGGGTTAAAGAATCCCGTGGTGCCAAATTAGACCAGCTTGGCGAACTGGCTCCCTCGAGGCGGTTGACCCCTGATTGACGGTAATAACACACTACTATGATCGTGTGTACACTAAATAAACGTAAAACATTATTCTTTTGCTGTTTACTTGCCATTTTGGAAACGTAAGCTCGCAATGTAAAGAGCACTAATACTAGAGTCGGGGTCAATGACCCGCGCGCATTACCGCGCTACAATACTCAGTAGGCACATCGCGTTGGCCACCGCGCTACACAGCCGATTCTAATCGCCAACTGTTTTTTTTATAATGGCTTTATTATAGAAATACGATTTGAGTTATTATTTTAATGAAACTTCATTGTATAGGTCTGATAAGGTCCAAACAAGACTGTGCGTGAAAAAAAATACGTTTTTTTAGTGCTATTGTGTTTGTAATCACCAACACTATCACCTGTCTTCGTTTTCGGAAGCATTTCCCTTACAGCAGGTATACGGCTACCGGCACGAGTCATGAGCAGAAGCAGTAGTTCATGTATACTTCTGATTGGCGGAATGAAGGAGCGCGGGGTGCCGACGCTTCACGCGATTGGTTCGTCATTCGATGCTCGTCGTCTATTGGACTCTCAACTGCCCTACTGTTATCCATCTGTGCTCACGACTCATGCCGATAATAATAGCTCAATAACTAAAGTTATATCTGCAGACCGAAAATCAACTGCTGTTGAATGTGGTACTTTGAAATTTACACAAAAATAATTTTAACACTTTTGTTCATTACTGGCTAATAGAGTAAAATATACGTTCCATTTCGTGCTGTTTTATGGGTATGGGTATGGATTTGATGACATTAGAAAATCTCAAAAACTCTCGCAACAAACTGACATGTGATCATCGGCAGCATACCCTATGTTTAATCTACAGTAGCGGCACCTTCTACGTTACTCGATAGGTATGCACGCTCGTGAAATTCCGTAAATATAGTCAACATGTGATAGAACAAAAGCCGTAGGTACGTCATTGTTATAAAATTGTAATAGTGATGTATTGCTGGAGCTACAACATTATTGTATGTTGTCCCAAGTGACATCGAACGGTGACGCTATTGTAGATTTATATGTGTCTGTCGGTAATTTATCGAAACAAGACGTTGGGGTATAATGCGGAAAGTACAATTTTTGGATTTGTTGGCCGATAAAATACTCTCACTCAACCAGTCCAGCAACGAGTTGCAGATGGTTTCAAGTTTAGAATGTACACTATTTCATATTAAAACGACTATATACTATATCACCAAAATATGAAGTATAAGTGAGAAGCAGTCGTTCCGGGTTCAGTCAGATATCGTTTTCAGACCGGCACATTTATTGACGGATGCCATGTTTTAATATTGAATCCGCACTATTACCATTGTACTTTGCTGTGATAGGATAAAAAAAGTGTCGTTGCGGATCGGTGAGATGTCAGTGGAGACGAGCACATCGCGAGCAGTAGTCATCATATGCAGGACTGCCGTAGTACATACACAGCGGCGCGCGACACGGCCGGGGGGATGGAGGGGATGGAGGGGACGGGGCGGGGGGCCGGTCGTCATAGAACGTCGAGCGAGACAGGTAGAGCGTGCGGTCTACAGGGCGGGGCGTGCGAGAGGGAGGGGCGCGGGCCGCTTCATGCGCGTCGCGGTCCGCTTCCGCATAGAACTGCGACCGACCCGTGCCGTACCGCGGCGCTGTTGATGACGGCTGAGACGCTTCTTTACGGTTCTTCTCTGCTGTGTACCTGAATATGATCAATGATAATTTATTATTTTCTGTAATCTGTCACGTTATAGACGAGCAGTAACTATAACTCAATTTAGTTATATATTGCGAATATGTTATTTTCTCATGTTCAATTTGATACAATATATTATATTATGCAATAGAAAAATAAAGTCATCTGTGAAAACAAAATCTAAACTAGTTACTAAATGAGTAATAATATAAGTATGAACAAAGACATGAGCGTTGTGGGAAAATCTCACTATCTCCCTCGCACGCATGCGCGCTAATGTTACTGGTGGGTGGTGACGTCACTACCCTATTCATGCATCTTTTAGCTTTAGCATTATTATTTTTGAGCAAATTTATGAAATACTTTCGCTAATAAATTTAACTTAACGTCGATGAAAACGAGTGAACTTTATGACAAATTCAACACATTCTGCTTTTTTGAAATCGGTAAAAAGAAACAACTCACCCAATCCAAGCCTCGTTCAGGTAATTCTTGACCATCTCCTCCTGGACTGGAGCCCTCGCAGCCAACACTCGGCAGCACAACACTTCACACGTGGACTGTCGCCTAAACAAACCTTCCTCAGGATTACTCTGACTGCCACTACTCTTGCCGGTCAACTTCGCCATCGACCCGAAATTCTTTTTTATCTTGCTACTCATTGATCTCCCGATACTTCCAAACTGTTTGGCCACCGAGTTCAACTGCTTGGAACTTTTTGTTGAGAGAGCGTCGAGGGATCGTCTCAGTTCCTCTGAAGGTTGACTTGGTGAGAGACATTCAACTCTTTCGAGGTCTAAGTAGGCGGCCAGCATTGAAGACCGTTGGTACTCGTCGGGGAGTAAATTATTGATAGTCTTTTGGTCTGGTTCCACTTCCCAGCGGAAGTCTTCGCCTGGATCTACGTTGAATCTAAAGTGGGAAGTAGGATTAAATTTTATCATAATGCTACTATAATCTGCATATCATCTGATTTATAAAGTGGAAAATAGGATTAAATCATAACGCTATTGAATACAGTGAATTAACAAATGTCACTTTACAAAATAATGTTGCCAACTTCTAAATCATAGTGATGGATCTGGAATATTTCAATCTTCTATAGACCATTTATTAGATAGTAAAATCCATAATTAGTAAAAAATTACGACTTAAGAATACAATCTAATAAAATAGTTCACTGAACTACGATGAGTGAATTATTATAACTAAATCTTTTACCACAGCACTATATTGTACAAAAAACTGGCAACATCCGATATGTCATTTTACTGTTTTTAATTATCAATTAGATTATATGTATATCGATTATTATGAATCACAGACGAGACATAGATTCAATCAAATAGCAACTAATAAAAAAAAACTACCGCAACCTACCTGATAGGCATAGGATTCCCAGCATTATCCTCAAGCGGTACCCTCGCGCCGTCAGTAGGTAATGGTTCACAAGGCACTAGCGCGGAGAAATGTCCCGCGTCATACGCTAGAAGTATGGGCGCCTTACTGCATAGTGATGGGTCTAACTCTAATGGAAGATACACGCCACCGAACGGGATCGGTGCTATGGGGTCGCCGCGGAAATCCTGTTGAAAAAAAAAGATTCCGTATATGTGGAAATTGACAAGCAATGGGCATAATGAGACTAAATACTAAATAAAGAATGCATTGATATAATTTTTAGTAACAATTTCAATTTTCATTCAAAGTTGCAGGAGATATAATCGTGTTCGAAATCTTACCTATATTGAATTAAGACCTTACAACACAAGACTTAACATTCAATTTAATCTACCCTGAGCGCGACGTCAGCAAACACTACGGCGGGACGTCTCATGACGTGTGCTAGTGCGAACACGTGCAGCTGGTCGAGGCCTGCGTAGTGCGGCTAGAGAGGTACAAGACAAGAGCCAACCTACCCTGAGCGCGACGTCAGCAAACACTACGACGGGACGTCTCATGACGTGCGCTAGTGCGAACACGTGCAGCTGGTCGAGGCCTGCGTAGTGCGGTGCCGCGTGTGGTTGCGGTGCGCGTGGTTCAGCTGACGCCGCCGACACCGCGTCGCACCACTCGCGCTCCCACTCGGACTCCGACGGCGTCAGTCCCGCTGAACGCAGCGAGAGGGACTCCGACCAGCGCCAGCGACGCTTAATCGCTTCTGTCAATTCAAATTACTTTATTCTAGTTGCTATTCGCGAAACGGCGAAACGTTATTTTCCCGGAAAATAAATGCATTAAATTAACGGCACGAATCGTGATTACAGATGGTCAGTAGTAGGAGCAGTTGAGTCTTATAAGTGACAAGCATCAACTGATTAGATAAGCGCGTGCTAATACAATTCTACTACTATTATAATAATTGGGAAATTTATATAATAAATGGGAAAATTTGGATGTTTGTGAGTTTGTGAATATCTGGATGTTTGTTATACAATCATGAACGAGTTTGGATGAAATATGGCACACAGGTAGACCATAACCTGGAGTAAGACAAAGGCTACTTTTAATCTTGGAAAAGACCATTCACGCGGGAGATCTGCGAAGAAAAGCTAGTATTATAGTAATTCTAAAAGTTTGAATGTTATCGAGTTTGTCATATGGATGTTTGTTAATCAATCACGCCTGAACGGCTAAACGGATTTGGATACAATTTGACACACATGTATATCATCACCAGGATTAGGAGGAGAACCAGGACATAGGCTTTTCAATCCGGGAAGAGATTCACGCGGGAGGAGCCGCGAGTAAAAGCTAGTCAGACTATAAATAAACTACTGCGAATGTGAAGTTTGTGCTCACGATTCGTGCCGATACCTGTACCTGTAACAGACAATAGACCTCAAAATGTTAAGTAACTTTATAGTAAGTTGCCATGGACTGAGCTACTTAGAGTACCTTAGATCTTAGAAAAATTATAGTTATTGGAGCCAGGCTCAATTAAATCGAACCCATACTCACTTGTGAGCGTCTCCCCGCCTTCACCGGACAACAAAGCCTGGACTTTAGTCCTCAACGCCAGCAGCCTGTCATGGAACCCATAAGCGGCTAGTGACGCGGCGTGTGGTAGACAGTTGCCGTCGCCAGAGGTAGCGAGAGGTAGTAACCGAGGCGCGCCCGGCACTCGACCGTGTCGCCACCAGTTCAGTATGTTGGCTGTCTCGAGTGTTACCAATGTGGCGGTCTCTAGAAGATCTTTCTCTAAGAATGTTCTGGAAATGTATTTATTTAATTTAATGTTTTATTCGTCATCTTTATGGAGGTCATGCAAGCTAATCCAATGCGTAGATATCATTTCTGTAAATGCTTATTAATATAAATTGAGCTGCTTCCAATTCCTAATTCCACCTTATGTCTCGGGGTGACGAGCGCAGTCTAGTGTCATGCAGTGCTTTGATATTTCAAGTTATGTGTGGCGTTGCTTCTGTTTATGGGCAGGCGTGGCGCTTACCATCAGGCGAGCGACCTGCTCGTCTCGTCATTCCAAGCTAATAAAAAAAAAATAAAAAAAAAATTGTAAAACCTTTATGCTCTAATAATTGTAAACTAGTTTGGAAAAGATCGACGCTGGAGTTTCTTGCCCGTTTTTCTCTTACGAAACAGCATTCCGAACTGGTGGTGGAATTTTGACGGAATCTAAATAATGTATTACATTTTATGGATTCAATAAATATTTTGAATTTGTCATAAATATGATTTTATGTTAACCATGAGGTGATGAGGAGCCATAGCTTTGCGGTTTACCGCAGTGTTTATAAGACGAATCCACGTATCTATTCACTATGAAAAAAAAACTAACTCATATTTTAGGAACAAAATCTTTGAAATTACTGGGCATTATGAGAGTTAACATGTCAACTGACTGGTGTCTCTAGTGTTTATGAGCAGACGTTAGTCTTGACGCTTACCCTCAGGGGAGCGACCAGCTCGTTTCGTCATTCAAATGTGTAAATTTAAAAACTTAAGTAAGAAATAGTAACTTCGGATATTTTATATTACATACTAATATTCCGATACTGTCTCGGTGGCGCAGTTGTAATGTGTACGTGTTACGACTGCTGTGCTGAGGTCTCGGGTTCGATCCCCGGGTCGCGTAAAAATGATATTGTGTTTTTCTATTACGAAATGCTCAGTATCAGCTCGGAGTTTGGAATTTGTGCCCGGTATAGCGATAGGCTCGCCCCCTATCACATCATGAGACAGAGACACGCTCGGCGAAATGTGGGTACAGGCGTATAATATAATATGTAATATTCCTATAATAAAATTTGTCATACAAAGTTTCATTCTGTTAAAACTCAATTCAAAACAAAAAACATTGAAACTATACAATATATTCAGCACTTATAACTTTCAAATAAACTCGTAACAGAGCTACAAAAGTGAAATAAACCTCACTACAAATCGTAAACAGAAAGCGGTGTTTTATAGTACTCCACAAACGACCGCACCGCGCTCAGCCATCAATATGGTGCAATGTCATATTCACACAGTAGATTAGTGACACGTAAAGGTTAAAGAACGGTAAACAATAACAGAAAGTTCAACGGCAATGGGTTTGCGTGCGGACCACTAATAAATATTGGCTTTATGCCGAGCCACGTGCACAGCTGTGTCGAAAAAGTGTACATACATTTTATGGTCGACAAACTATATTTGGCGTTGTCATTGGATGAGAAAAACTAATGAGTGCATGTACCACTCATTATCCGCCTGCTGTGCTAAAGATTTGATACAAAGTTTTTTTATAGCATAGACCGGCAAACGAGCAAGTGAGTGCTGATGGTACGTGATCTCCACCGCCCATATGTACGGCCATAATACCATAAGAATCATGAGCGCGTTGCCGACCTTAATAGAATGGGTTAATAAAGTATTGAGAAGGTGTGGGAGATTTGGGCCTCCGGATATCTCACTGGTACGAAACACAGCAGCAAGCGGCTGTTTTACATCGGTTTTCTGTGTGATATTGGTACCAACCCGGTTTAGCCGGCCTGTTTATGCTGGCTCTACCACTTTTAGAAACAACAACAATAATACTCGCACTGCAATGTATACATAATACATTCATACAAAAATATGCACTCACGCCTGTAATTCCCGAATGGGTAGGCAGAGGTGTAACCAGTACACCCTCATGTCGTCGAGCGTATCTCCGCCCCAAGATGTGACAGGGGGCGAGCCTATAGCCATACCGGGCACAATTCTAGAAGAGCTGATACTGAGCATTGCGCAATAGAAAACCCCAATATCACTTTTACCCGACCCAGGGATCGAACCCGAGATCTCAGCGTCAGCCTTCAATCGTAACACATACACATTACAATAGCGCCACCGAGGCAGTCACAAATACATTGTACAGATATCAGTTGGTACAAAAATACTTTGCATCAATAATGCAGTTGAATTTGTAAATAGGTCACATAGGCTAATGAAAATTTAATGCGCTCGGTTTACTCTTAGACTCATATAGGATGGAAGAAAATAGTCTGTGTTTATACAGGCACGTATATTCCAATAAATCCTTTATCGGGAAATAATTAGGTATCAATATTGTACGAAATAATCGATTTTCAATTATTATACTTTAACATCTGCTGATATATGTAGTCATACTAATATTATAATATATGTATACATACATACGCACTCACGTCTTTAATCTTTCAAGGGGTAGGCAGAGGTGTACCGTGTAACTAGTACACCCACATTTCGCCGAGCTTATTTCCGTCCCATAATGTGATAGGGAACGAGCCTATCGCCATACCGGGCACAATTCCAGACTACAGATGCGGGTGAGCATTTCGTGATAAAAAAACCCATTACAACTTTTAGGATCGAACCCGAGACTTCAGCACAGCAATCGTACCGCGTACGCATTAACTGCGCCATTGAGGCAGTCACAATATATCTTATTTGCCTTTGTTCGCGGCTCCGCCCGCGTGAACGTCCTTTTCCGGGATAAAAAGTTGCCTATGTTACTCAGTGATAATGTAGCTTTCTAACGGCGAATTTTTTAAATCGGTCCAGTACTTTTTAAGTTTATTCGTTACATACAAAAAAATATATAAATTTTTCCTCTGTATAATATTAGTGTAGATGATTTATTTTATTTTTAATTGATTTTATGTAAATTTTATTTAAGTAGGTTACTAGATTGATAGCTTGCCACGCCTAGCCAGAATCAGAAGCAAAATCACTCAGAACTTTGAATTACAAAGTACTGGATAGCACTGCGCTCGGCTTCCCAAGACATAAAAATCTCATAATAAATCTCATAATACCCAGTAATACCACTAACTTGAATATCTTAAATCTGGATACAACATTGCTTACACACCACGGTTTGAAATAGACAAACCGGTGGTACTAGCTCAAATTAGTATGAAAATTATTCACGTTATATTAAATAGAAGTTAATATTACGCTGAGGTCTCGGGTTCGATCCCCGGCCCGGGTAAAAGTGATATTGGCGTTCTCTATTATGAAATGCTCACTATCAGCCCGGAGTCTGGAATTGCGCCCGGTATGGCGATAGGCTCGCCCCTATCACATGGGATGGATATACGCTCGGCGAAATGTGGGTCTACTAGTTACACCTCTGCCTACCCCTTTGGGACTACAGGCGTGAGTGCGTTATATTACAACTGCGCCACTGAGGCAGACAAAATTAGACATATATCTTACCTAAAATCTGGCGGGTAGACTGATATGTCTGGAAGCAGTAGTATGTGATCTGAACTGAGTGTGTTTGGTTCCGGGTCGGTATTACTCCGTAAAGCCCACACCAGACCCTCGTTGTCTGTCGCCCGGGATATGCCTCGGGACAGCTTCCGGCCTTAAACATATAAAATAATAATAATAATACTAGCCCTGTATTATACACGTCCCACTGCTGGGCACGGGCCTCCTCTACTGAATAAGAGGGGTTAGATCTTAGTCCACCACGCTGGCCTAATGCGGGTTGGCAGACTTCACATACCTTCGAAATTCTTATGAAGAACTTCTCAGGTATGCAGGTTTCCTCACGATGTTTCCTTCACCGTTAAAGCAAGTGATAATTAACAATTAATACACACATAACTTAGAAAAGTCAGAGGTGTATGCACTTGGGGCTGGTTTCGAACCTGCGACTTTCGTCTCGACTGTCTATACCACTCCCCGCTGAGCTATCACTGCTATCATATAAACTATCATGTCATAATATATATTAACATATAAACAGATTTTAAATTCATGCTCTTTTAAAACCGACTTCAAAACTCGATTTACAGTGTTTTTGCTGTTATTCGTTAAGAAGTTTCCCATATCATACTCCGTTATCAGATCTTCAACAGGGGTCATATTGGAAAAATCTTTCAAACAAAAATAATTTAAATAAATATATGATATGTGTGCCGGTACACAAAAATAAATATATAAAGAGTTTGAAAAAACCTTCTCATATTTTAATTCAGACAAAACGTCCTTCCTATAACATTTGAAGCAACAAATAGATATAATTAAGAAAATGAACATAATGATCTTCCGGGAGTACACACACTATTATTTATTAACCAGTTAGGTTTCAGAGACATGAAGACAGTTTGTAAGTAGACAGGGTAACAACTCGGTCGAGCCAGCCCATTCATGCTGTAGTCAAAACTGTCTACAGCTTGTCTACTACATGAATAATGTAGGTTCAGCGTAATAAATCACTTGACCTTCTCAAAAGTCCAATTCAAACAGACAACGTGGAAACACTTGACATTGCATAATATTGTAGTGTAATATCTTGACTTACATTCGGGTGCCGGCGTGAGTACTAGGTTGCTGGGAGCCGTGTATGTCATGTCTAGATTGCTGACGGAGCGCTCTGGTGTTATGACGTCACCGCCCGCCCGCGCCCTTAGCGCCGCGCCGTGCACTCTCTCTAGATGACATACAAGATAAAATTAAATCGATGCAATGGTATAAATATTTTTAACACGTGAATACGTGTGAGAGTATGCGTGTGTATGACATGATGCATTGAGTTACTTTCGTTGTTTTGTCGAGACATATGAATTGTTCATATCACTGAAATAAAATCAATTTTCATCCGTGTATTGTAATGAATTACAGTAAATAAATACACCCAACAGTCACACACATAGTCCAAAGTCCGAACCCCATATTAGGTTAACCAGTACTGTGGGTATCAGAAACTACGAGGGACTTGCGGTACCACAATACCCAGGCACGAAACAAATATTTGTAGATTACACAAACATTTGTGTCGACAAAGATTACGAACGGCTCGGTGCAGGAATCGAACCCGCAGCCTTTGCTCCGCCATGGAGTCTGCCTACTGTCTGACTGCGATTAAAATTATGCGCTTATAATCTGAAAATGCGCGCGGTAATCTTCGGATATTTCGAAAATACATATATGTGATCTTAGAGTCATAACACATATGTGATGATGATGATATAATACAAACCTGTTACATTAGGTTATGTTCTTATTTTTCTTTTGTAATTTTCAATCGAAAGGACGGGTTATTTATTCATTCAATTATTCATTGAATATTCGTACTAATTAGTAAAAATCGAACATTGCCGAAGCCTTAAACGCATCAGTTATGTCGTCATACGAATGCATTTTAACAAATAGATCTAATACATACCTACATATTTACAAATTTTGACAAATGTCTTATGGCCGTTCCCTATATTCTGTCTGTCTCTAGTTTTGCTATACCGGCGATAGAAAATTTTATCTATTTTCCGTTTAACCGTCCCAATAAACTTACTAATGATAGGTAATCCTATTCTTCATTGCTGTCTACCGATGAGAGGACTGATAGCTGACTACAGATATACAACACTATGAAAATGACAGTTCAAGCATCCCAATATTTTTTATGTGCTATCTGTCGATAAAGTTATTTAGTTTTTTCTTTATCGGTAGATTTTGACCGATAAACAGATATCCTCGGCTGTAAAAAAACGAAATAAATAACGCATTTTGAAGAAATAGCCATGAGTATACAAGGCTTACATGGCACTTGCTCTGCAATACAAAAAACTAAATAAATTATGTAATAATCTAAAAGAAAATATAAAAAAATTCTAAAATTCCCATAAATAAAAATAATGCACCGTTTTGATAATTAAATTAAATGCAAGAGACATATAAATATTTGTTAATGCGAACAAAATAATTCCCCACTTCAGTAAAATCCCCCAAATTCGCTTGGGATTTTTGTTCAAAGGACTTGTATTCAGAGCCGTAATGTATTGACAGTAAAACGTTTCGTTATTACATTGTGTTTTGCAACATAATAAATATTTCTCGTTATTATTATTTCATTTACAGTGGTAAAAAATAAGAATTATAGATAAATGTTAAATTAGAACTTATATTTCTAATCTAAATCATATCTTCATATTTTCTAACATAAATTAAACAATAGTTCCTCTTTCTCAGCTTGTATGAACATAACGTACAAGAGGGCCCAGATAGACTGCCTATCTATTGCTATCATAGTATCCGACGTGCATATCTAAAAAATAGGGACGATTCCAAGCAGTAGATAGAACAATACGGATGTTTGACGATAGCTATCTATCAAGCAATTGAAGATTAATATTGGGAACGGCCATTAATTGACTGCCTGATTCATCAACACGTAGCTCAAAATACTGTACTTAAAAAGCTTAAATTATGACAGCGTATTCCTATATTGACATACATCCAATAAAGGTTAAAAAGAAATAGAAAATTTGTATGGGAATCAATATTATTGTGATAAATATTGAAATTTGGTATAAATGGTTTTTCAACACAATGAAAAACAATTTAGCGTTTTTCATTCATTCAACCTAAGACCATGGGTAAGAAAGAAGGTGGTAAATTTTGTATGGAAAAATTACTTTTCCAAGGAAACATATTAAGCGATAGTAGCCGCCAGCAATAGGTATTTTACAGTAAATATTTTCTACAAAATGTTATCAGCTTGCATTATTGTAACATTTTTACATTATACACATTACAAGGTCTGTCGAAATTGCGTTGAACAATAACAAGATAGGTCACGAAAATTGGAGCTATTTGTGCAATTCCATATATAGTCTGTGGCGCAGTTGTAATGCGTACACGTTACGATTGAGGCCAACGTTGAGGTCTCGGGTTCGATCCCCGGGTCGGGTAAAGTGGTATTGGGTTTTTCTATTACGAAATGCTCAGTATCAGCCCGAAGTCTGGAATTTGTGCCCGGTATGGTTATAGGCTCGCCCCTTATCACATCGTGAGACGGAGATACGATCGGCGAAATGTGGGTGTACTGGTTACACCTCTGCCAACCCCTTCGGAGATTACAGGCGTGAGTGCGTATGTATGTATATAGTCTACAGACTTCCCGAGGCGAACTGTGTCACGAGTCACGACTGACACAAACAATGGACGGACAACACAACCGTGAATAGATTAGGTTTTTCTTTTTAGACTCTGTGTCTTATTGTAACCTCTCTTTAAAAATTCTTTTGTATGTTGAAATACTTTTACCCTTGGCTCCATTTGTTCTGAGTTAATCAAAGAGCCATTTTTATTACTATTTATTTTATATTACTATTGTAAGTATTGGAGGCCTAAATCCTTCACAATCCCCATTTCCTTTTCTTCAAGGTCGGCAATGCTTTCTTAATTTTTTTATGGGTGTTCACGGGCGGTACAGACCACTTACCATAAGATGCAACATTTGCTCGATTGTCAGCCTCCGCTATAAAAAATATATTTCGTTTTTACGAAATTTAATATTATAATTTCAAATCCCGTGGAACAAAATTGCACGAATTAATTTGTCATTTGCAATACCTTTTCTTACTATGTTCGGTTTTTACAAAATATAATTTATTGCAATAAAGTATTAGAGTCAACGGTAACCTTCATTGGGAATAAATTCAAATGGAAGGATTTTCAACACTGTTTACTCTAGAATCTTAGGTCTAATTCAAATTCAAATTCAAATATTTATTTCATAGAAAATAGATTTACACTTTGGTCTTAAACTACTAAAGCTTCCTCTATTTAGCCAATATAAATCAGCATATGAAATTGTATCAAGTTTAAAAATTTACAATATTATCATATAAAAAAATTGTATTTAAAGTTTTAATTCTTTATGTTTACCTCATGACTTAGTACAATAATATTCATTTGTTTATGTCGAAACAAAATAATAATAACAATAATAATAATATGATGTCTTACATCATCAATCTATATTTGGATTTAACATTTGCATATTATTATGGCCAATACAATATTTTAGAGTCGGAGAAGCGGGATCTTCAATTTACAAATACCTTGTCTTTCTATCAGGTATTATCCCGGCTTAATGCCAAGATCCGCCTTCTCGTACCATAGTTTTGACGATATTTGTATTATATGGGGCGACCGGTCGTATGCCCCCAACAGCCCGCAACGAAAACAAAGATTAGCAATTGGCTCGTTCGTTAATCAGTAGAGTGTACCACGTGCAGGTGAAGTTGGCTTTTGTTGGTCACCCATTTACAATCCAATTTACAAATACCGAAATACCTAATTAGATTGAGTATTTACTATATCAGATAGTATTAAAAATCTATAACTAGCAAAAGGCCGTTGAAGCAAAGTTAAAACACACTATATACATACGCACTCACGCCTGTACCCCACGCCTGTAATGTAGGCAGAGGTGTAACCAGTACACCCACATTTCGCCGAGCGTATCTCCATCCCATGATGTTTTAGGGGGTGAGCCTATCGCCATACCGGGCACAAATTCCAAACTCCGGGCTGATACTGAGCATTTCGTAATAGAAAAACCCAATATCACTTTTTCCTGACCCGGGGATCGAACCTGAGACCTCAGCACAGTAGTCATAACGTGTACGCATTACAACTGCGCCACCGAATCATACACACTATGTTTATACAAATATCACTTTTGTCGCGATAAAATAACTCGTGCAATGTATTTTCAATAGACGCATGTTGAGTAATGCAGCGAATAGTGTTTGTGTTATCAAAACATCGGTAACACAATGCCGTCGATGAAGCGTGACGTTCCGACCGACCTATTGTCAATATCAATGGCGAATATTCAATGTTTCACTACACTATTGAATTAAACATCTCTTGGAATTACAAAACATTAAAATACATTTTGCAATGTTTGGAATTTATAAAAATGTTTCTAGACGTAGATTAGGACAATCTGAATATCTGTGTCAATATTATTGAATAGACCAATTTTTTTTTAAATTTATTTTTCCCAAATAAATAAAAATAACCATTTCTTAGAATTAGATTATCCCTCAAAGATGTCAATTAAGATTATTTTTATAATCAGTAACGAAACATTAAGCTTTTGGTTTGGTAACGGAGCATAGAGCATTAACTGGTTCTGAGTTTGGAAATAATAGTATTCTGTGGAAAGACTTATTGATAGTTTAAGTTAATTGACCTCTCTGAGTGCTACTGTAAGTTATTATTAGTTTAGCGATGATTGTAAAATGTAGATACATCTACAAATCGCGCAAACCCATATTCAATAGATGTTTAGAAAAGTTCATTCTTATATGCATGTCGGTATGTTAAATCGTCTATATATTGTATTACTAAATCTCTTGCATTTCTATCTGCCGTTGGACAAGACAAAATAGTAAAAACTAATTTTGTTATTATTTCTTTGATGCTCAGAAATATTGCGATGAGTTTGATCTTACTCTAAGATTTTGCACAAACATTAATGCAGATAAAGAAGCACGTTTTGAAGATTACACCCTCCCTGAATAGATAATATAAAGCTGCAATAAACCAAGATTGCACATCAAACAGAGCAGGATAGGTGTTTAGACGATTTGTCACCGATCATAATATACTAATGTAGGGACTATGTACAAGATACAGCGATTATAATTAAATTATAGAGAGAGATATAAAGAGAGAGAGAGATATATATAAAGACTATAAAATCGAAGTAAACCCAATAAGATTATAATCTAAATGACATCAGCAAAATCTCTAATACAAATATAATCAGATAAAATGAAAAAAAAAACCTCTACATAATGTACAAGATAAGTATGTCGGTTCAATTTAAAGATAAGGGCTTGATTGATACAACGTAAAATTGTAAAATCATACGTGTCTACACTCTACATACGTTGCATTTACGCAAAAATCAAACTACTATACTAAGTTTTTGTGGACATAATGATAAAGAAATGTTTCACCGATAACATAAAGATTATTTTACTTATCGATGACGATCGGCTGATGAGTGCTGACTGCTGACTCAGTATCGTCTAGTTTCCTATCACTTGCTCCACATGCTGAGACAAAACAGACGCGAGTATTTATAGATTGCCGTCAGCATTACACGTTAAAATTTGGGGCAACGACTTTGCAAGCGAAAATGGGGATATAAAAATCAAAAAATGTAAATAAAGCTATATGTAACCACAGATATCTAAGATCAAAGGCGGAGACTATTTGGATGTAGATTTACTCTGGAGAAACGCAAAGATATATAGCACATCCTTCCATCACAAATATCGCTGTGTTGATTTTTTTTACAATATGGATAAACTTTAATGTTCCTTATGGCTCAATCTATACATATAAAATTACATATATGGTTTTTGATATTGTTCTAGCCCTAAATAGTTAAAGAGGAATGTGAAAGTTTGTATGGAAAATAGTATTTTTCTGGTCCAATTTGCTTGAAACTTCGTATCAGTGCTCTCAATTAAGGAAACGCATACTTTCAAATTCTATCCTTTAAGGGGAGGAAGGGGATGGGAAGTAATATTATTTATAGTCACGATTTATTTGAGACTCAATATGAATGCTCTTCGAAATAAATTAATCGATATTTCTGCTTAAGCGGAGAAAGGGAGTGGGAAAGTATGCATGGGAAATAATATATTTCTGGTCAGATCTATTTTATTTTGATTGTTTTATGAAAGAGGGGGCAACGGATCTAGCGGGTCACCTGATGGTGAGTGATCACCGCCGCCCATGGATACCGAGACTAGATATCTCTTTAACATAATTAATTAAATGTGTAAACATGAAATACTTTTTAACACGCTTTTATTAGCTTCATACATATTCGCGATGCCGTCCATCTCGGGAATGGCGAAGAAACATACAAAGTAGGTACTAACGAATTAAAAAACCTCCTCCTTTTTGAAATCGATTGAAAAAACGTTACTTACTATTTTTATATTTTGACTTGTATGCGAGAGGCTGTCTAGGTTGGTACTACCGCTTTGTCTATTACTGCCGCCAAGTAATAGTGTGTAGGCACTGTTGTGTTTCGGTTTCAAGGACCTTAAAGCCAGTGAAATTACTGGGCATTATAAGACTTAACATCTCATGTCTCGACTCTCTCGCTCGCTCGGTGACGAGCGCAGTTCAGAGTGCAGTGCTCTGTAATCCAGAGTTCTGTGTGACGGGTAGGCCTGCTCGTGTCATCATTCAAGCAAATAAAAAATAAAGCACACTGAAAACGTTATAACGGTTTCTTGTGTATGAAATACAGGTCCGCACGTATGTGCAATAACATTGGAGTGTTATGACTAGCAACATAGAGCTGAACAACGCATTGTTTAGGAATTTTCATCAATCTTATTCAATGGTACGACTAAAATAGAACATCATACATCTGTATACATAGGTAGAGTTTGTTTATATAAGAAAATGAAATGAAACGAAGCAATGACGTAATTTTCAATAAACAATAATACTAGCCGTGTATTATAGACGTCCTACTGCTGGGCACGGGCCTCCTGAATGAGAGGGGTGAGGCCTTAGTCCACCATGCTGTACTAACGCGGGTTGGCAGACTTCAAGCTAAAAGCATTTGGGTCCACTGACAAAACTCAAATAAATCTTTTTTTTAATTCGCCTATTGCTCGCATTTTGGCCACTATCACGCCTGGTGGTAAGATGATGTGGCCTAAGATGAAGCACACTTGATTATCCTACTTTCTTAGTGTTACCTACAATATAATTTTCATCGCTTATTACATTTTAAGTAAGTATAGTATATTCTCAATTTTTTCTACATTATCATTTTGGGTCAACCGCCCCCCAAACCAAAATCCTGGTTCCGCCACTGCGTGCAGGCGAGGTTGGCCTTAGGCCTACGATGTTGGAGGCCAACATACAAAATTATATTTTTACTTTGGTTTAGCTAAAACATCGCACTACGATTTAAAGCGCCACACCGCGATCAAAATATGATTTAGGATTAACAATCAACAAATTTACATCAACAGATTCTTACTATCTGAAAAACTTATGGAAAGAGGAATTCAATTTGATTTGCTAGTGACAAAGTTCGGTAGACAGGCACGTAGGTAGCTAGAAATATTCCAATTTTAGACACTTCTGACATTCCGAAGTGAGTATCCAATTATAGCGAGTTCACAAGGTTCGATTTTAGTTGACCAACTGCTAAGTCGGATGCGATTTGAGCGGTCTGAACAGAGTTTCATTCAAATTGATCAACAAAAACCTTACCGCTTTTGTGGATTGAAAGATCTTGTTGAAAGCGATTCGACTCGTCTGAACTAGTTACTTATTACGTACGCTTCGCAGTTTTCATCGCTTCCAACAATCCGATGGAACTATGAACCTACTAATTGGATTTCTACGTAACTAACGACAATAATTAGTCATTAGCAGATACTTAAACGTGATTAGTGTTTGCAAGGCTTAGCTCTTCTCGTGTTTTGAATACTGTATATGTACCTACCTACATACATACATACGCACTCACGCTTGTAATCTTCGAAGGGGTAGGCAGAGGCGTAACCAGTAAACCCACATTTCGCCGAGCGTATGTGTCCCTTATGTGATAGGCGAGCCTATCGCCATACCGGGCACAAATTCCAGACTCCGGGCTGATACTGAGCATATCGTAATAGAAAAACCCAATACCACTTTACCCGACCCGGGGATCGAACCCGAGACCTCAGCGTTGGCCTCAATCGTAACGCGTACGCATTACAACTGCGCCACCGAGGCAGTATAATATGTACCTACTTATAATAATATCAAAATGTTTTAGGCGAGGCCGGCATACGGGCGAATGGGTCACCTGATAGTAAGTTCCAGTGCCCATAAACACCTTACAAGTGACCTTATTGACCTTCCAGGAGAGGAATGGGGGATTAGGAGGAAAAGGGGCCTTTGGAAATACCACTCACTGTACGTAATGCTATCATTGCACGTCGGTTTTTTGTGTGACAGTTTTACACTACCCCGGTCGATCCGGGTAATACATTATGTAGAAGTGTAGACAAAACTGTCTACAGTGTTGTTCTACCATAAAAAAAAAAAAAAAAAAATAATATTCAGGTGTCGGTGGATAGTTTATTCTGTTATATAGTACTAGCTTTTTCTAGCCGCTTCGCCCGTGTTAAGAAAAAAAAAAAACCCATACAAATATTGCTATTCCCTGTCTCCCCTTGGGATTGAATTTCGAGTAATCCCATATGGTTACAACGTGTTACAGAAAGGTGTGGTAAAATTTAAGTAACGCGTATGATAAAAGTTATTTCATCCCCCTTAGTACCAAATCCGATTGCATAGCTAAGATCTTTTTTGTCGAGAAAGTAACAAGTTGATATTCGACTTGTAACTTTGGACACTACTAAATCCTAAAAAGCTGAGTTTTTGTCTCACTTCAGCATTGTTATTCTCGCTCTTGCATTTCACTTCATTGTGGTCAATCTTATTGATCGTCGTAAAACGAGTGATTAAAATTAGCGTAAAATATTGGAATTTTGATAAGATCCACATACAGATACTTAAACACATTATCAGCTGTATTTAAGGACCCCTAAATATGACTACACCTTTCTGTAACACGTTGTATATATTTTAGATATGAATTCTGAATAAAAATGTGATATTACCATCCGAACGTTTTCCAGCAATGGGATCTGCCTCCATCACCATGGTGAGAATAACCCTGAAACAGAAACATAACAGAGTTAATCATTGGTACAGCGTCATGTGTGCCCATCATAATATAAGATGGCATTTTTTTAAATACTATATACATAGATCAAAGCTTATCTGTACCCTAAGTCTGATTCTAATAAAAGTAGAAATTAATTCAATGTTTTCAAAGTAAACATTTACTTTTAAAATAGACGTTGGTGGGAGTATCTGAAACATATTTCTACCCAACTGGATGGCAACCACCGTATACATGGTGAAACCGCTATAGTGGCTCGTTTCTTCGAGTTACGTTCCAAGGTCAAGTGTATCCAGTAACTTCATAATAATACTGCCGACCGTCAAGGGATGCAATATCTCGATGGGAGATATTGTATTTGGACTGCATTGTACTTATAATCAGGTGCAGGGAAGGTACTTTACCGTGCCAGAATAAAAACGATTTTTTTGCAAGAATTAACTCGTGCGAGCATCGGTTGTCTATATTTTGAAAAGATCCGGTACATAAACACTTACTGTCGAATGTATGTAATGACCCTTAAATATGATCACACCTTTCTGTAGCACGTTGTAGAATATATCTCCATTCCTCACAAAGGTAGACAACCAAGAAAAAATATAACGTTAAATGGATGTGTATTTTCTTTAAATGAATTCACACAAAGGAATCAGAAAACGGGTCAGAGAAGAAAATAGCAATTCACTAATGCAGAATTGGGTAATCCTTCACACTTGTTATATTGCCAACTGCGACGATATGGCGTTACGTATCGAACAAGTCCAAATAAAACGCTATATTGGACCGAAAAAAACTGTTTACAAGTGGTCGTGCCAACGTTTAAAATGACGAATTGGGAACAAAAATATATGTATGAGCAATAATGATACGTAGGCCCACCCACACACGGTTTAAAATAGACCGCGGAACAACGACCAATTTACTAAGAGCTCGAATGAGTTGTGTCGTTCTTTACTTAGATGTGATTTTGAAGGATGTTTGTAAGAAGGATGAAGATCTCGATTAGTTGGATTTACAATTTACACAACACGCGTGAGTGGCATTTATATTCAGCATAATAAACCTAATTAGAATACCTACGTGTGCAGTACGTACACTGCGTCGTTTATTTTTATAAAAATGTGACGTAGTTTTGATAGGGGACGGGGGTCGGCCGAGTCAGGCAATAACGTCACGTCTGCCTTGTATGGAAACGGTCGCGCTCTCCTGTCTCGGTCGCATGCCTCAAAACGTACCTATACATTTGCATACAAAGCAGACGTGTAGCTTTAGTCGCGTGTCGGGGACTTTTATCTCGGTCGCGCACCTCAAAACAACTTACAGCTGTGCTAAAAAAAAGTTTGCATTACAAAAAATTGGACTCATGCAAACAATACAAGTTTATAATTTAGTGTAAATTTTTGTTCTAAGTTCTCGCCAGAGGGGTTGACGTCAGGCAGACGGCCGGTCGTAAAAACTCCAGCCAAATCTAGTCTAGTGGCATGCAGTGCTTTATTATTCAAAGTTCTGTGTGGTGTTGCTTCTGTTTATGGGCAGGCGTGGTGGCGCTTATCATCAGGCGAGCGACCTGCTTATCTCAATTATTATCTCATCACAGTTATTTAAGCCAATAAAAAAGAAGTCTAATATAGCTGAAGAGTTTTTTTGGTTGAACGCGCTAATCTCGGGAACTACTGGTCCGACTTGAAAATTCTTTTAGTGTTAGATAGCCCATTTATTGAGGAAGGTTATAGGCTATATAAGACTTTTTCCCGGAATAGGCCGTTCACGCGGGCGGAGCCACGAGCAAAAGCTAGTATGTATATATTTTCCGCAGTACCATATTATAACTGTCTCCGCAGAGATTATTTCGGGACCAACCTTCCATAAATTAAGTTTGTGTGCAATTTGTTAAAACACAGGTCCCAATCTAAAGTATCTAGTAATTTCGGTGTCCAATGGTTTATAAGATCATTTAACAACATTTACATAGGTAACTAACGAACAAACGTTGTGCTCAAATTACACCAATTAACAAATAATTATACGTATCAAAGGTATTCGACCTGGAATGTTTGGAATAAGACTTTATCACAAACCAAATATTTTTATAACAATTTATGGCATAAATATTTTTAGTTCGTTTATCAGGGTTAAGTATAAATAATTAACCTCTAGTTTACAAAGAATGAGAAGGCTTATTGGATTTTTAGGGTTCCGTAGACAAATGGCAAAAATGAAACCCTTATAATTTCGTTATGTCCGTCTATGTCACAGCCATTAATGATATAAAAATGAAATATTAAAAAAAAAATGGCTCTCCATACATGTGTTTTATCCCATTTAGGTTAAGATCTGACGACGGGAGTACCAGGAAGGAACTAGAAACTCTAATAAACAACAGCAAGTGTAAGTGGGCCACCACAAACTTAGGTCCAAAGCCAACCATCACCTGCACGTGGTACATTCTGCTGATTAACGAACGAGGCAATGGCGAAACTTGGTTGTGTTGTAGGTTGTGGGGGGTCAGACGGTGGGTCATCCCATATAATACCAAAATCACGGTTAAATCCGGGGCATTGGTCTCTATAAACGTGTGGACTCGTAACGCGCCCGTGTTACATTAACTCGAACGTGTTGCGTTGATGTTATAAAATTGCCATTGAGTGATGTTTTCTAAGCCAATGACAAATTTTGTAAACGCATTAAGGTGTGTTACCACACATAGTCCTGACCCCACACTAGGTTAACCTGTGTCGTGGGTATCAGGAACTACGAGGGGCTTGCGGTCCCACAACACCCAGACCCGAAACAAATATTTGTGGATCATACAAACATTTGTCTCGGTGTGGGAATCGAACCAACGGCTTCTCGCTGCGCAGCCGGCTACTCGCCTGCTGCGCCACGGAGGCTGTCTACAGTGTGGCTCTACCACTCATATACCTTGGTATTAAGCCGGGATAACGCCCGCGTCAGGCAGAAAAAACAAACAACAGCAAGTGCGTATCGGATCACATCGAGACTACGAGTACATCAAGTGCGTATCGGATCACATCGAGACTACGAGTACATCAAGTGCGTATCGGATCACATCGAGACTACGAGTACATCAAGTGCGTATCGGATCACACCGAGACTATCTACAAGTATTATCGTTCACCTTACAATATTGTTTGTTTAGAAATAATATTTACTGAGTAGTCATCTTATCTGGCAATTTAGCGCGGCATTCCTCACGCTTTGATAAGAACAATAATACGAGTTACGACTGTATCTAGCCGAGAATGAGTCAGTTTATTACTATACAGAATAAGGAAACAGTACATCTGCCTTCCTTTTAAAAAAACTTATCATAAGGCCGAGCGGCCGAGGTCAGCTGAAAAATCACTATAATTCTGAACGTTTTATATATTCTTTGTCGATGTTAATGAATCATTTACTAATAACAGGTGATCGATACGATAAGCAATTACTTCTGAAGGTAATAAGTAATCGATCAGTATCAATTAAGTTTGGTTATTAAATATTTTCTATTTGGTAAAAGGTACCTAAATTACTTCCTTAATACGGTTCGATAGATCCAAAATGTGCTAGTTTGTCTTTATTAGTTACAGCAGTATTCTGTGAAACGTTCGCAGCCTCGCAGCTATCTTTATCACAATGTCTAGACTAATGTATCTTATTTTCTGTTATTCTTTTGTTGATAAACGAATGGAGCATACAGATCTGGAGGCCAATTCTCGTAATTTTAAATCTTCAAAATATCATTCCGATCTAGACTTAGCGTCAAGAAAGTTGCAAATGGCATTCTCTTAAACCAATAATCAACGTCACCTATCATTAGCAGTAGCATTATACCATTTTGGCTTCAGTCAACTTTTATTGTATATTCAATCTCATTACGATCTATATTCACATTTGACGTTGATTATTGGTTTAAGAGAATGCCATTTGCAACTTTCTTGATGCTGAGACTAGATCGGAATGATATTTTGAACATTTAAAATTACGAGAATTGGCCTCCTGTCTTGTATTTCCGGTTATTTATATATTGTGGTGTAATTTAATGAACGACGTCGGAAGTCTTTGGAGCGGGTTTTGAGCAACATCCAGGCATTCAGAACGTGACAAAAACTTGTTTTTTTTTTTGGAAACCATTGTTACGATTTAAATGCCTCACGCGGGATGGTCCAGAGCTTACACATCCGAGCGAATTAAGTTTAGATGAAACTAGATAGCACTGTTTAGTACTTTGAGTAGATTAATGTTGCATACAATTGGTGCAAGGATGACTCTTTAATTTGGGGCCTCGGCAATAACCATTAAAAGATAAGACAAAAGGGGGAAGGGTGCTCCGGTACATTTTTGCGCTTTAGAGCTAATGCGGAATTTCCACGAACTCTGATGGCAGGGTACCTGGGTTATGGGTAGCAGGGTAACTTATGCATATTATGTACTGGATAGCGACCGTCGTACACATGGTGAAAATGCCGCTAGTGGCTCGTTCCAGTGAGTCGAGTTCCTAAGTCAGCCTGTGTTTAATCCAATGAATTCAGACCGCTATAATTCTAGCGAGGATAGTGTAATGTTGGTAACACTAGATATAATGTATAGAGTAAATGTATGTGACGACAGTCGTATATTAAATGTGATTAAGAACGGACATCGGAGTATCTCTGCTTATCCTAAACACTACAGATAGATTGCACGGTCTCTCGACGACGGTCAACATTACATTTGGACTGTGCTGTACTTGCCATGAAATGTAGTAATCATTGCCGTTGGAGTATAAAAATAAGCGAATGTTTTAACACGTCATTAAAAGGAACTTTAGTAGTAAACAGATGAAAACAATAGCACTAGTTTTACTTTGACGTATATTTGATGTCATAGCAATGTAAATACCTGCAAAAGTACAGGGTGACAACTAGGCATAGTTGGCCGATGGCGATATGAATGGCGCTATTGTTAAACGCTCATTAAGCGATTCGATTCGAATTTTCACACATTAACCCATTCGAAGCAGCGATAGCTCAGCGGCGAGTGGTACGGGCTGTCAAGACGTAAGCCGCAGGTTCGAAACCAGCCCCAAGAGCATGCACCTCTGCCTTTTCTAAGTTACGTATGTATTCATTATTATCGCTTGATTTAACGATGAACCATTATGAGGAAATCTGCATAATTGAGAAATTCTCCATAAAAATTTCGAAGGTATATGAAGGCTGCCAACCCGCATTCGGCCAGCGTGGCATAACCCATCTCATTCAGTAGAGGAAGCCCGTGCCTAGCAGTGGGATGTGTATAATATAGGGCTAGTATTATTTATATACATTTACAATTAGTTCTAAAAATTGGCACCGACATCTTTTAATTATCTATATCGGTTTTTGAAAGCCTGTCGAAATTAACATAATAGTATGTCATACGGTTTTACAACACCTTATATGGGTAGTGCGAGCGAAGCATACATAAATGGCGTGGTCATAGCGCAACAGAAATAAATTCATACGTAACATGAATTAAGGGACTTGCAATTTCTAGTTTCAACTATAAATATTGATCACTACAGGGCTATAAATAAATTTGCATCATTTGTTTCACTGATGCATTTCAAAATCGATGCAAAATGCCGAAGTCGTAATTCTCATTTCAGATAAATGTATAGACCACGAGTTTTTGTGTATTTGTCAAACCTTTTTAGGTAGATCTCAAGGCTCAAAAGCATATTTGACAAGTACTTGAGCCCGTTCGGCAGAAGCGACACATTTTAGGGGACGACGGAAAGGTAGATAGAGGCTTTGGCCTTGACCTTGGTTTTATACAAATAGGGCCAAAATGTAAGATGATGCTTTAATAATGTTTCCAAAAACAAAACATGGCTGCCTTTTCAGCACTCAGGAAAACTATTGAATTATTTCCACATAAGTCGAGTACGTGCCTAGTGACTAGTGTGTAACAATTGTGGTAATTTCTGACACACAATTTACGGTTAATACGCCGACAAATAAATCTTTTAGTTTGCCGAATAATGTCATTAATCACATTTCTAAATTACACTGCGGCATATAATACATACGCACTCATACATACGCACTCACGCCTGTAATCCCCGAAGGGGTAGGCAGAGGTGTAACTAGTACACCCACATTTCGCCGAGCGTATCTCCGTCCCACGATGTGATAGGGGGCGAGCCTATCGCCATACCGGGCACAAATTCCAGACTCCGGGCTGATACTGAGAATTTCGAAATAGAAAAACCCAATACCACTTTACCCGACCTGGGGATCGAACCCGAGACCTCAGAGTTAGCCTCAATTGTAACGCGTACGCATTACAACTGCGCCACCGAGGCGGCATATAATATATTGTTAAATAGTACAAGAAGCCAGTATTCCATAGAAGTTAGAACATAAGAACGATCAAGGAAACATAAAATAATGTTGCTTGCTTATATGATACATTGTTATATATAATTGACAGCCTCCGTGGCGCAGTGTGCGAGTTGCCGGCTGCGAAGCGAGAGGCCGTGGGTTCGATTCCCGCACTAAGACAAATGTTTGTGTGATCCACAAATACATTTTTCGGGTCTGGGTGGTGTGGGACCGTTAGTCCCTAGTAGTTACTGATACCCACAATACAGGTTGATCTAGTGTGGGGTTAGGACTATGTATGTGACTGTTGGGTGTATTTAGTATTACTATTTAGCTAGATTGTTTCAGTTTTGCACGTTTTACAAATAGGTATCCTGGTTTTGATTTCTGTGTAGTCGTAAATATATTTTAATTAATACTACTGATACCTGGCAGGGATATATGTACATAGTCACTGTCTCTATACAAACACATTACGCACACATAACCAGATGTGCAACAATGAGTTGAATTTACTATACGAATAGGAATACTTATTTTTAGAGTATAATTGAAACTAAATTTCACAAATATCCGTTTAATAACAATAATTATTGTCTTACTTTCTGCCTGGCGTTATCCCGGCTTCATGCCAGGGTCCACCTTCTCATACTATAGATTTGACTGTATTCGGTATTATATGGGGCGACTCGCCGTCTAACCCCCAAAACCCACGTGTGGATAGAGCCACGGATGAGTGCGTGGGTAGATGCGTTTCGTACGGGTAGTGAGATATCTGGAGGCCCAAATCCCCCTCCCCCTCCCAATCCCTTGATTATCCCTTTCCTTTGGTCGGCAACGCGCCCATAATTCTTTTGGTATTTTAGGCGTACATGGGCGATGGAGATCACTTACCATTTGGTGACCAACTTGCTCCTTTGCCGTCATAACATTAAAAAAACCCGCAAAGGAAACTAAGCTTCGCCATTGCTTCGTCCGTTAATCAGCAGAGTGTACCACAGGCAAGTGAGGATGCCTTTAGGCCTAAGATGTTCGTGTCTCACTTACACCGATTATTATGTATCAATAAATGATTACGACTGTGATTTTAAATCAAAGGATAACACAACTTACACGCAACCTAAGTTCCCTTTTTAAAACAAGGGTTGGGTCAATTATGGCAAATACATTTAGAATCAGTCAAGGTCCCGCACACCCTGAAAGCGTACCGACCTTGTTCCTACATAAAGGGGTGCGTGAGGGTCGAAGGCCGGAGGTCACTACTCGTTGCCGCCCTCCGGCGCGGCGTCCTGCGACAGATTACCCGCAATGGTATCAACAGAATGCCTAATAAAATTTCCCGTCAGGTCTAAGCTACGCTTTTAGAAAGTTACATAGCTGTTTATTGAATTAAAAGTAATCAGACTTTTCCGTTCTTTGAAGTGTAACATGAAGAATGTCTAAGTGATGTTGCGATGTACATACATACGCACTCACGCCTGTAATCCCCGAAGGGGTAGGCAGAGTTGTAACCAGTACACCCACATTTCGCCGAACGTATCTCCGTCCCACGGTGTGATAGGGGGCGAGCCTATCGCCATACCGGGCACAAATTACAGACTCCGGGCTGATACTGAGCATTTCATAATAGAAAAACCCAATACCACTTTACCCGACCCGGGATCGAACCCGAGACCTCAGCGTTGGACTCAATTGTAACGCGTACGCATTACAACTGCGCCACCGAGGAATCACAAAGTACTACTACTAAAACTAGGATCATGTTTGGTCAGATTTGTGTAATGTAGGCGTTAAAAGGGGGATGTTGAACTTTGTATGAAACTCAGGAGCGGAGCATATGCATGCGGTTGAAACCGGCACAGCTAGAATACAGATTAATATGACATCATAACATGGGTTAATTTAAATTGAAAACGTTGGCACGCATTTAACAACTACAAACTGACAATTAGAATATGCAAACTGTGTAGACACTTGTGCGGATATTATAGTACGTATGTATAAACCAAACATAATTACTAAACATATTGCCACTTATGTAAGTCACGTAGCTGTAGGAGCGAGGTCACGCGGACGCATTGCACCAATCACAATTTAGGACACACCCTGCCCCTGTGCCCCTGTCTCGACAGACGAAACAACTTCTGAACTCTAATGGATTTTTAGATTGATTGTGATTGATTATTTAGAACTAGAAATTAAGAACTCGCTTCATTATTCTCTTTACCCTTTTGGAGCAAAAGACAAATGAATACAATTTTAGGGTGTGATGTTTTCCAAATTCTTTCATCTGGGCATTTTTTTAATTTAGCTTAGATAACGAGATGATCAGTCGCTCACTAAATGGTAAGCATCACGCCTGCCCATAAACAGAAGCAACATCAATCAGAACTTCGAATTATGAAGTACTTGCATGGCAGTGAACTGCGCTCGTCACCCTTAGACATAAGATGTTAAGTCTCATAATACCCAGTAATTTCAAACCGGAACACAACAGTATTTCCACACTGCTGCTTGGCGATGGAAATGCGACAAAGAGGTGGTACCCAGACGGCCTCTCGCATACGACCTACCACCAAGTAATACAAAGGACCTACCATCTAAGGGAAAAAATTATGTGCAAATATGAATGCCAGATTGAAACACTGTTACGAATTACAATAACACAGTTCAGTAACCTCGGACGTGTTTTAGAAGTCAACAGAAAGGTCGTTCGTTTGACTTTCATACATTACTACCGGTATCATATAATTGTTTTAATTTTTTTTTTATTGACATTATTTTTTTACCTGAAACTTCCTCATATTCGTTAGCTATACGTAAACACTAATACCTAAAACCACTCAGATGCATAATAATATTAAGATCGAAATAGTATTACGGATATATGAATATTAATGTATGTGTGAAACACGCTCCTATACCAACGTTAGCTTTGTTTACTGTTTTTTGTGAGAGTTTTTTAGTAAAAAGGAAAACAATCTCAGCTGGTTATGTTACGTCATGCAATTTGACAACGGGGGTCGATGACACGGTGTTTGCTTATTAAGTTTACATGTTCAGATTATAATTATAAAAAGATTTAATTGTTTACATATGGCATACATACAGGCAAATAAAATAAGAAATGAGTACCACACGCAACTAGTTGAATAGTTTTAGAAAATATATAAAACACTGCCTCGGTGGCGCAGTTGTAATGCGTACGCGTTACGATTGAGGCCAAAGCTGAGGTCTCGGGTTCGATCCCCGGGTCGGGTAAAGTGGTATTGGGTTTTTCTATTACGAAATGCTCAGCATCAGCTCGGAGTCTGGAATTTGTGCCCGGTATGGCGATAGGCTCGCCCCCTATCACATAAAGGACGGCGATACGCTCGGCGAAATGTGGGTGTACAGGTTACACCTCTGCCTACCCCTTCGGGGATAACAGGCGTGAGTGCGTATGTATGTATAAAACACATTATGTGTCCCTATAAAATTTGAGAGTTGCCCTCGATTTTTCTGGGATCCCATCATCAGATCCTGACTTGGTGCCAATGGGCCCACCTGGAAAGTATACACTTTTAAACAAAAAAAGAATTTCTCGAATCGGTCCAGCCGTATTCGACTAATCGGGGAACATACATGAAAAAAAAAATCCGACGAATTGAGCACCTTTTCCTTTTTTTGAAGTCGGTTAAAAATAAGAAGAACTAATTAGCATAATTATTGATGTCAGTAACACTACTTACAACCATCGAAATAAGATGACAAGAAAAGTAACTCAAGAAAATAAAAGTAAAAATGACCCCACCAAAACTCTGCGCAAGGGGGCGGGGCTATAAAAGTTTGTGTAGCTCGTTCATTCATAAATTCGTAAAATATTCATGATTAGTTGACACTTAAAACTCTGCGCAAGGGGGTGGGGATACAAAAGTTTGTGTAGCTCGTTCATACATAAATTCGTAAAATATTCATGATTAGTTGACACTTAATACGTCTAATTTTTTGCGCGGTGCAGAACGTCGGTATCTCGATTTATAAATTTAATATTTAGACATTAACTTATACGAAATAAATGTCACTTTGAACGTTCATTAATTTTTGTTGCGTGTATGAGTGTTGTGATTTTTGCGTGTGTAAGTAAGTCGAGCCGTATTTTTTGCAGATCCATATGAGAGTTATCGTTCTAGTTATCTTATTTCGATGCTTACACCCCTACCATGTGGAGGACAACCATATCTATCGCTGGGTGTTATATACAAGTACAAGGCATGTTACCGATGGAACAGAGAAGGGAATTACAGGAACTCCTGTACCAGGTGTTTTAGCTCTCTATAGAAATTCAGATTTGAACGATTGTGCCGTTCGATAGCAATTAGTCGTAGCTTTTAAGAAAATAATTAATTCTTTAATCGAAATCGATTTAACGTTACTCAGTTTAGCTAGCAAAAACATTCAAAGATTAAAAACGAAGGTTATTGCCTTAGCGCGTGTCAAATGAGCCGAGAAATATTATTTATTATAATAAACATGCTATATTACTGTTCAGTACCTATAATCCTTCAAATATTATAAATGTCACTTTATGTGGCTGCCGAAAACCAGCGCTGTGTTGTAGTTCGCGCCACAACACAGCATTATGCTGAGCATGCCACCTATTGTCATTGTGAGGACATGCAACTTGTTAGATTAGTTATTTATTTATTTTATTATTTAAATTGTACATCACCTGTATTATATTGCATGTTTTCGTGATGACAATAAACGTTTCTTTCTTTCTAAATGTGAAAGTATGTGTGCGTTTGGATGTTTGTAATCAATCACGACTTAACGGCCGATCGGATTTGAATAAAACATGGCACAGCTGTAGACTATTTAAGGGTTAAACCCTGTAATTACGTAAGTACATAATTATAATATAAATAATTATATACTTACGTAATTACGGGGTTATTATTATTATGAATTTATAAAGTCGAATACTTAATATTATATATTTATTTACTACACACACAACTACACTAAGCATAAAGCCAACACTAGAACTGTTCGAGTAGATATATTCTGTGGCTTATAATATAGCGGAATCACAAGGTACCAAACCTTCTGATTCCGCTTGCAAGTATCGACATAATATTTATTTATTTATTTATTCTACACTTCATATACATGTAGTATAAAGGCGGACTTAATGCTATAAGCATTCTCTCCCAGTGAACCTTAGAGTGATGTAGAGATGTACATGGCAGGTGCAAAGATGACGAAGAAAACGAAACAGAAACGCACTGTGCTAGACGGGACTATTTCCAGTCGGTTTAAAACAGTTATAACACATTGTAAACTGTATTTCAATTATAAATACATTGTCATGTGGGTACCAACAAAATACAAATTAATTACGCAGTTAGAACAGCAAACAGCCACATATGTTGCATACCCAATGTGCTTTGTTCGAAAACAACCACGCAGTGGATGCCTAATAGTAAAACTCTACAACGCGGCAGGCCCAGAAGATGGTGGGGTGAACTGGACTCACACCTGCCAAACTGGTCGAAAGTAGCAAAAGTTTATTGCAGCAGTGGGACACAAATGACTGAAATACTGAAATAGAATAGAGCAAATCCGTAATTTTGGAAGCACTTGCTACATTAGGACTTTCGGCAGTACATTGCCATAGTATAATATTAACGCTCTTTTAAACGACTTCCACGTGGGATAGCAAAAGCTAGTATTCAATAATGATTGAGCCTTAATTCGTGCTATAGCTGCATAATACGTAGGAGAAAGTTGACAGTAGGTATCATGCGAGTTGCGACTGAGCCACTTTATTGCTTTTATTATAATCAAAACTATCGAGTCCATAACGACACTAGAATTAATTTGATTAGCTTCAGCAATGCCGACACGGACAATTTGAACGTATATATTTCGATAGTATGAAACTATACAAATTTCTAGAAAATACTTTCTATCTGTAAAAGGTTGAATTAAATTATTATGATTGTCTTCGGATATTTACAGAAAATCAGCAACTAAATTTATTAATAATTTTGTATAACTAGTAGTCACTTTTTTTTCGAATAATCAGTACAGAAAATTATTCTATACGCCTTATATTATACGCCCGCTTTGAATGCAATGATTATATGCAAAATTGGTTCTTCTTTCTCGCATATATCCAAAAATAGGTAAGAAAGACAGACAGGTTTTAAGACTGACAGCAAATCAGACGAGTCGCCGCTCGTTGCGGTCTCCTGTCGGTGTCGCGCACCTTAAAATATACCTTAATGGTATATGTGTAAAGTATGCGCAATTTACCTTGGTCGGTCTGAGGTGTCGCAGTTAATAGTTTTAGAGAAGGCGGGTGAATTGCCCTAACATCAAGCCGATCGAATTATTTAATCTATCATTGTTGTGTTACATTATTGCAATAACAAATCTATTTCTGACAATTTCAGTCAGCGTAAAAGCGTGAATCTTATCATTTGTATTATTTATTTTAATTATAAAACCGTGACTGGATAAACGTTATTTTCATTTGTTTTCTGTATAACATAACAACACAGCACGACGTGCTTACTAAAGAATCAGTTACCAGAAGGCCAATTCTCGTAATTTTAAACGTTCAAAATATAATTACGATCTAATCTCAGCGTCAAGAAAGTTGCAAATGGCATTCTCTTAAACCAATATTCAACGTCAATTGCACCTAGCATTAGCAGTAGCATTATACCGTTTTGGCTTCAGTCAACTTTTATTCTAAATTCAATCTCATTACGATTTATGTTCACATTTGACGTTGATTATTGGTTTAAGAGAATACCATTTGCAACTTTCTTGACGCTGAGACTAGATCGGAATAATATTTTGAACGTTTAAAATTACGAGAATTGGCCTTCAGATGCATTCCGTTTGTAACATAACCGTGACCTTAAATTAAGTGTTACAGTGCCACAAGTGGACATAATTGTCTTATATTACGCACAACTGCACAACACCCTGTAATATCCTGACCCGAAGTAGATACATGAGGATATACATACTTTATAAAGGCTCGTTCGCACCTCAAATTCAAGATTAACCTAACTGTTAACATTTTCTGCGTCAACCTTTACCTTCTCGCATTGTTCCCGCGAGAACGAGACAGCCCAAAAAAACCAAGCAAAATTCAACCTTAATGACCTTCAACCCGCCCGCCAACTTTGAGATTTAAATGTATTAAAAATAAAAGCTATTATGCCATGAACATTCGCTGACGTTTAGATAATATATCGTAGAACACTGTAGAATTTTTTAATCGTATTGTAGCAACACGTGCGAGTGAAAAAGACGATTTCAAAGGAGCGAAGGTCAGTCGGCCGGCCATTTGTGTAAACAATGCAGTGAATGACAATAAAGTGATATATTTTAGTGCTTTTGTGTGGATTGTTTGATTGTTAGTACGTTATTTATTTAGAATAATGTTTGTGAAGTAATATTACGACAATATATTGTATATTTATTGTAATTTGTGTTTGTTTTCCAACCTTCAAAACCGGCCCCGTATATTCGATAATTCCAAGTATTTTGGGTAAGTTTTGTCAATATACATTGAAATGTGCTATTTTATAACTACTTACAGTGATATTGCGACGATATATAGCATATTCATTGTGATTTATTGTAATTTGAGTTTGTTTTCCAACCTTCCGTAAATTCGATAAGTTCAATGAACTTTGTCTTTGTCACAAACATGTCTTTTTATGCACTTTTTACACAATATATAACGGTAATTCTACCATAATTATGTTTTCAAGAGTATATCCTGTTATTATTAGCTCATTTCGACACGTAATAATGTTTGAATATAAACATACATCTGTTTACAACGGTTCAGTTACGAACGTAAACATCTGTGACCGCAACCATTTTTTATCGCATCTTTCAAGTGGCTGACCTCGTATTGTTTGTGTCCAATGTTGTGTTTATACTATAAATATGCTTTACTGTAGTTTTGAACAGCGTTTTCATAATATTTACGGCGCTACCAACCAAAACATATCGGAACGAAACAGGTGACGCAACGATTTTTTTGTCCGGTTTTTTCAAGTGGGTGGGTATATTTTTTGTTCGCATAGTTCTGTCAATGTTGTGTTTTTATTCTATAAGTTTGTGTACACTGTGGCAGGGACCATAGATTTCTATCATTTACGGCGCTAATTTCAAATTATCCAACCAAAACGTGCACCGATTCGGTTGACCAACATAAAAAAATTCTAAATTCGGATACACATATTATAAATCGTAACTACATTTTATTTGTTATTGTTTATTATAAGAGAATGTATCTATAAGTAAAATATCATTTACAGAATAAAGATCCATTCAATAAAACTGTTTTTATGATTGTTTTAATATGACCTCGGCGCGCGGATTCGCGTTTCGCGGGCGCGGATTCGCGTTCCGCGGGGACCATTGTCGCGCGGCGAAAACGTTCCCCGCGGGAACAATGCGAGAAGGTAAAGGTCAATTATTGTTTCAATAAAAAGGAAAATATAAAACAGACAATTGTTCATATTAAATACATACATACATACGCACTCACGCCTGTAATCCCCAAAGGGGTAGGCAGAGGTGTAACTAGTACACCCGCATTTCGCCGAGCGTATCTCCGTCCCAAGATGTGATAGGGGGCGAGCCTATCGCCATACCACGCACAAATTCCAGACTCCGGGCTGATACTGAGCATTTCGTAATAGAAAAACCCAATACCACTTTCCCGACACGGGGATCGAACCTGACACCTCATCGTTAGCTTAATTGTAACGCGTACGCATTACAACTGCGCCACCGAGGAGGACATTAGAATGTATAAAGATTATCAATTAATTATAATTGGTTAAGTTTATTGAGGTACGTATAATGGTTAGAAAGGTAATTTATAATAACAATTATTATTAAATTTATTATAAAAACTCACTATCAGTAATTAAACAGTTTTTGCGCCAATATTAAACACGTTATCAGCAATCAATATCCAATAATCACATTCAATTAGACCAAAACCGAAATACCTAACTTTTATTGGGGGAAAAATTCTATAGACGTTTTAACTCTCGATTTATTTTGCGTCAAGCGTCTTGGTGCAAGCGACCGTTTAGCAAAAAATCATGATATGGTGAGACAAAAATTGATACAAATAAAAATTCACTTCAAGCTAGTATTTTTAATACTGGCACGGCAAGGTGACGCTGCACCTGGTGGTAATGCTGATTGATTCAGTTGAATGAACAAAGCAGTGAAATGAGACCGCAATAATAACTTTACTACTATGTGTGGTAACTAAAGATGCATGGGATTGGAATGGTTATTAAAAAAAAAAAAACCTGAAAATATTAAACCATTGAAAAGCAATTAAGATTATCCCTTGTGGTACTTATTTATATCTCACAACACGTTTTAACACGTCATGCGATATTGATGGCCGATTACGTTATCTTTATAACGTAGTTGTAAATTCAATGTTCTGCTCATTGAGTATAACAATAATATTGATGGTTCCGCTACATTGATAACAGTTTAAAAATTGTTTTCTATACTTTTATTATTATTATTTTCTTAGCCTAAATAACGAAACGAGCAGGTCGCTCGCCTGATGCTAAGCACCACACAAGCCCATGACCATATACAACACAGAACTTTGAATGACAGCACTACATGGCACTGAACTGATTCTTCATTCAATATGGTAGGCTCAAAGTTGAACCCATATAAATTTTGTAACCCAACTCCAATATTATGGTTTAAAATTACTTTTTTTATATCATAGGATGGTAAACAAGCAAATGGGTTACCTGATGGTAAGTGATCTCCACCGCCCATGTACACCCACAACACTAAAAGAATCATGGGTGCATTGCCGACCTTAAAGGAAAGGGATTAGGAAGGAGAGGGGATATGGGCCTCCAGATATCTCACTCACCGTACAAAACACAGCAGCAAGTTGCTACTTTACGCCGGTTTCCGGTGAGACAGTGGTAGCGACCCGGATGAGCCGACCCATTCATGCTGTAGACAAAACAGTCTACAGTGTGGCTCTACCACTCAAAAACTTAACAATTAAGCACCAATTATGATGATATTTTTCCTAGAAAGTTGTGTTTGACCAATTTGTCTGTCTGATGGGTATGTAGCCTCGTAGAGCCTGAACTAATGGATTGATTTGAATGAGTTTCTTTTTCAAAACTGGTTTAATCTTAACTTATCTTAGCTTTGTTTGAAGAATATTTATTCAGCCATTGCGTTAACATTCAGGTGTTTGGGATAACGATAAGTATGTTGGATGTAACCAAGTCTTCTATAATTGAGTAAAATAGATGAGTACAGGGTTTGAAATTATCAATTTTAAATGTCCCATAATAATGACCAAGCTAATCTATAATGTTCCTTATCCTAATTTTATAACAAGCTAGGTGATTAAATGATATACAAAATAAGCAATTAACATAATCTATTAATATTATGTATTTAATAGCCTATAATTTTAGGATAAAAAAAATTATTAAGAAAATACTTTTCGTTATATTTTTTTTTTTCAAAAATCAAAGTTGTAACTATGTCATTTATTGAATGGCATATCACCGGCATGATATTAATATGATTATTATTGGTGATGATTAGTTTGAAATCTTGAGTTTATGAGTTTATACAATATGCGCAAAAACCTTGGCACTCCTAAGTAAGTTACAAATGGTGTCACAGCTATTGTTTTCAGAGATGAAAGGGTAATATGCATTTAAGGAGGTATATATAGGAGCTGGTGAAGTGACTATCTTCTGCTCGACCAGCCTATTTTATGCCTATTGTACATATATTATGTATTACTAAGACAGAAATCATAGAGCAAAGATAATTCACTAATAATAATTATAATCCCCAATTTACTGGATATTTAGTTTATCGTTCACACAGATGAAAAATTGCCATATAAAAGCATCTGAGGGCGTAAAGCCAAATTAGACGATGACACTCCGGAACGCTGGCTCAAGGTTACCAAGAAATAGCGCAGCGACTAGCTAGCCAACCAGTTCCAGAACAAATTCGAGCACAATAAACATAAAGCATTACGAAACAAGTCCGTCCTCGCTCCAACTAAATATTAAAACAATGAATTGCATTTGCATAGAAATTACTACACGACAGGTGTTTTTCGATCGCTTGTTATAAAAAAAATATCTCACCTCAAAGGGCTTCACAAATCCAAACAAAACAAATTTTATCCATAAACCACTAACACCGTAAATAAAATCACAGTTCAGCTGCGCAAAAAATGAAACACTATTGTTATTTACAATTTTTTACTATTTACAAATAAACCACTTTCTACTGTGCGGAGCACTTGTGAAAAGCCACAGACAATATAAACGGTAGTATAATAATATGCGAGCATTGACAGTTTGTTTGAAGTGATGTCCAAAAAGTATAATCGATTTAAAATATTTACTGAGAATGATCGAATGGTCATCAATATTTTTTTGAAAAACATTGCCAATTTTTTTTATAATGGTATATTGTAGATTCAACATTTTGTTCATATCGATTGATGAATAACTTTTCCTTGAAACTCAAATAATTAGTTATTTATTTAATAAGATAAATTCTTAAATAATTTTATCCTGTTTTAAACATATTACACTGATGATAATACAACTTACTAGGTGGTACGTCCCTCAACTCAAGATTGTCTATTTTTAGAGTCCGTTTTATTTTTTGTTAAAAGTTGTAAAGGAATCAACAAAATCGGTGCATAAAATTGTTTCAGTCTTTCATCCCTTATTTCAACCCCGTGGGTGTGGAATTATTTATTCAAATTTAAATAAGATCACCACGCAGTAAACCCTATAGAATTAAAAAGGTATCATGTATACAGACGAATTGAGAACCATTGTTTGTGTCTGTAAATAAACCCAATCAGAACCCGTAGATCTGTATTTTTTTTACTTTTCACGTCCAGCGGTTTGGTTTACAATCATTCAGTCAATATTTTTAAACGGTTATCCTAATGTAGTTCTTTTTTAAAAAAATATTATTTTTTTATTCGGAATATTTATTATGTCTACATTTTCAATGACTTTTCTTTAGCAGTTAGTTCTAAGAATTGGTACCAAATAACTAATAATAATTACTATTTACCATTTAATAATTTCAGCATAATATTAACTATTAGTAATAACTATTTAGTGGCATTAATAAATAAATAAGTGATGTATCGATTATAAAAAATTTCAAGTTTAACAAAAAAAAGTCTATGTCGCTGCATTGTGTTTATGGTAAAAGTGTTGCGTGCGTAGGCAGATTTTCCCTTAATTTCGGGTAAGCAAATTAATTGATCAAGTCTTTAATTATTTATACATTTGCAAAACAATGTCATTTTGTGTTCCTGTAAGTGTAATAATAGTACGTTAATAATAATAAGTCGACTTATTGGCGCCCAGTGACAGCGTATATAGAATGAGAAACCGTGAGGTCCTGGATTTAAGGTTTTAAGTTGATGAAGAGATTCCCGGCCCAAGTTGGGCAATCGCTAATCACAATTTGTATTTGAGTTTTGTGATTGAGAAAGTCATGCCGGTGGTTGGAATTTGTGCCTGGTATGGTGCGGGCCACGGGCTCGTCCCTTATCACATTATGGGATGGAACTAAGCTCGGTGAATCATGTATTTATTATTTACATCTCTGCCTACCATTTCAGGTATACAGACGTGAGGTTACGTTTAGTTATGTGATAATAATAATAGTTATTTTTTTGTATTGATTATTTTTATACCTTATTTACAAGGTTGTAGACTTTTTATAAATCACATTTTTAGTGATTACTACAAAACATAATTTTGAACATAAAAGGGAATAGTCTCGGGAGCGTAAAAATAAGTTTGTGGTAACACAGTGTGATTTCCGGATTCCTGTCAGGGCGGGCCGATATTGCTCGAAGGTCCAATCAAATCATTCAGCTCAAGACCTACGTGGGCGACATCATTCAAAACATCGTTCTCTTTGTAGGTCGCGCGTGTTATAAACAATATTAAATTTCTAAAACATTGACTGAAAATCAATGACTTGAACAGTTCGAAACGAGCTAGTGAAAGATTTATGTGTTATTTATAAACCATTTTGACTTTTTAAAGACTTGTGTGCGAATTAAATTATTTAGTGAAAATGACCGCGTCTACTATGATCGAATTAGAATCCTGGATTATCTACCAATGTGTCCTGAATGAATGCCATGTATCTAGCAGCTGTAAGTAATTTATTTCACGTTATTTTTCAATAACACACTCATTGTTTATTTCATGGAGTATAATATTCAAGACTAATGCCAAAAGTATTGTTTTAATAATCTTTATATTATGCTCGTCGAAACGTTGTATATATGATAAATAGGTAGGAGTATCTAATTAATTGTATTGCTATGAGTAGGTTTTGTTTAATGAAACAATGACCGAAAACCGTTGAATTGTCGGCGCACACACGTACCTATCCAATACGTATATAGTATAAGAACCACAAGTATTACCTAGGTACTTTAAAAATGTTTTACTTAGTCATGTTTGTTTCTGCACCAGTACCGTCAGTGCCGTTTTGGCAATACCTAGGTACCTATCTAAGTACTATTCATTTATAAGCATTTTTAGTTTACTACGGGCTTTTTAGTTATCCGTTATGAATGAATTGCAGATATAATTATCCAATAAACGAATTAATGTGTAAACGATGTTATAATCGTGCATGGAAAATTCTTTGTTAACATTTAAATGACAGTTGGAAGTTGGAATAAACGTCAGGAGCGGCTACCTTCGTGACTCATAATGTGAGTCGTTATGTATTAAGTCCGGTTGAATTATTTTACTTAAGTAATACAAAAAGCTATTAATCAGTGGACAGCTTTGGCAGAGAATGTTCTTTGGCAGCACTAATAGAATATGTTTTTATTGTTATATACTATACGCACTCACGCCTGTAATCCCTGAATAACGTAATAGAAACACTTATCACACAATATCACTTTTACCCGATCTAGGGATCGAACCCGAGATCTCAGGGTCAGCGTCAGTCGTAAGTCGTAACGCGTACGCATTACTCAAAAAGCCGGATGCCCCCACCGAGGCAGTTTTATTGTACCTCTAGTGTAAATCGGTTATTTATGAATCTGAAATAGGGGTCTGCGCCTGATAATAAATAATTTAAATTTGAATTACGGGTGTATTTAATTTCAGATGGCAGGGTTTCGCTATAGGCGACAATTTTTCTTCGACTGCGCTAGGAAGGTCAATTTGATTTGACAGTTCAATTTGCAATTTGTTCAAACTGCAGTTGACTGCACCCGTTGTTCACACCCTCTTGGATATTTTTAAGTTGAAAATTATTTTTTTTCAAAGCTTCGAAATCTAAAAGTACCTTTTGTAGGTACTGGTCATCTAGCTTCCAAACAAACTCAAAGTTTGAGGACATTGAGATACCTCGTCAGAGGACGCCAATCGGTTTTTTGTGGTTTTCACCTAATTACAATTCAAAATATTTACAATATTATGTGAGGAATTTTGTTTTTGTGGGCATTCGTTTGCAGTATAATGTAGAATAACAGGAAAATCCACATTTGGGACACTGATACCTAAATGATGTAATTATTTATTATGGCAATAAATATATCTTTTTACTTGGTAGATCTATGCTGTCGACACTTTTATCTATAGCATGAATGGGCCGGCTCGACAGGGTCGTAACTCACAGAAAACCAACGCGACGTAATGTGTCACAGCTTGTTCCGTATCCGGAGGCCCAAATCCCCCCTTCCTAATCCCTTATTTATACCTCCCCTAAAAGTCTGCAAAGCGGCCTTGATTCTTTTGGTATTTTGGGCTTACATGGGCGGGGGAGATCACTTACTATTAGGTGGCCGACTTGCTCGTTTGCCAGCCTATGCTATAAAAGAAAAAAACATGTACAACTCAACATTGTATTTTTGTAGCAGTCATGGTCTACCTGTGTGCCAAATTTCATCCAAAATAATTCAGCTGTTACGCAATTGACTAACAAACATTAATATTCATAAACTCACAAACATCCAAACTTTGACATTTACGAGTATAATAGTAGTAGTAGTAGTGTTTTAATAACGCTTCTAACAAACAAAAAAACCGCGTTCGAACTTTCAACAATAACTTCCCTAAATATAAAACAGTTGAATGTAATTGGATTAAGCGTCCATACATTCATAAAAGTAATTTGTGTGAGATAACAAATTAACTACTCGAACATGTTTCACTTTGTAAATGTACGAACGGCAAGTCTAATTAACTTTAACAGCCGACGATCATAAGCGGACAAAAACGTTACACTTGACCTCCATAACGTGCGTTTTTACGCGAGAATTGTCTAAGATATCTCATAGAAAGAAATAAATATTTGGGATTTGTAAAAAAAACATAAATGATGGTCTTCATTTGCCAGGAATCAGAGCGAAGTAACTTGGGAGGTCAAACGGATACTCAGAACTAAAAAAGCACCACATGTGGCATGGCCATCCTGATTTACCAGTTGATAAGTAGAAAGAATTGATAGATCCTTGGTCTGAGTTAAATAAGTAAGGAAAGACTAATAAGTGACAAATTCAAACCGATGACCAAAAAGAGTAGCAAGCAAAAAACTTCAAAATCTGAATCTCATTGCATTTACTGTTTTGCGTTGAGAAGATTGCCGTTTTCGTACTTCGTACTCCGTCATCAGATTTTAACGAAAGTTATATAGCTCACCAGAGTAAACCCTCAAAAAGAATAATCAAAACATTAGGCGGAAATATCGCGTAATATACATAAAAAATATAGAGAACCTCTTTCTTTTTGACGCCGTTTTACACACTATAGTATAATCCATAGACTGTGATTACCGGAAAGTTGAATATATCACAGGAACTATAAAAGAGGTAGAGCTATGACAGTTTTGTCTGCAAAATGAATGGGCTGAATCGAACTGGTTGTTACCATTGTCTCATAGAAAACCGACGTGAAGTATGAGGTTGCTGTTGTGTGTCGTGCCGTGAGTGAGATATCCGGAGGCACAATTCCCCCACTCCTTCCCAATCCATTTCTTTTAAGGTCTTGTAAGGTCTTTACGGTAGGCAGCGGCCCGGCTGTGCTCTGGCATTGCTGAGGTCCATGGGCGGCGGTAACCACTTACCATCAGGTGGGCCGCCTGCTCGTCTGTCTACCTAATTTAATTAATGTTTTTTTTGTATTATTTTTGTCACAATTTTTAGCTAGATTATAATATAGAAAAGATTCTGGCCAGAGACTATTCCTCGTAAAAACTACAAGCCAATTCTTTCTGTAACGTGTTAAAAAGCATGTTGCGCCGACCCCGCTGCGAGTGGGATAAAGGCAGGTGGAAGAGGAAGACAATATAGAAAGGATTATTGAAATCTTACCTATTACAGTAATATGAACTTTGTGCATTGGACATTAAAAAAAACTGTGTCAATTAGGTACATTCGTTTTTTGTTACGTTTAGCCATTTTGACAATTGTGGGAGACTATTATAATAGCTAAATAGGCGTAACATATTATGTAAACTGATGCTTCTTTGGCAAGACTTTGAGGAGGTCTTGGCTCCTCATAGTTTGGACCTAAAGCCACCCCTGCACCAGGAGCGCGGCGTTCACAAAGCACCGTCCTTGATCGTACTCTATGTAAAAGCGGGATTTGGAAAATGAATATTGTTTTTATTTATTTGCTGGTATGAAGACATTTTGTATATTGTATTTATTTATTTACTTATAATATGATGTTAGGGTAGTCGACGAAGATGTTGCAGCGGATGTGCAACGTTACACATCTAGACCGTATATGTAATGAGTACATCCACGACAGCCTTCCTTTAGGGAAGTCGCTAAAGGTGTTTTAGTCACATTTTGAGGAAACCACGAGAGAGATTACTACTGTCGACATATATCTCGGTTAAAACTGTCAACATTCGATAACATACTGTTAGGATTCGTAGACATAATACCACAGAAAGGTTGAATTATTTCTCAATTTTATCTCTACTTTTAGACATAACGAGTCGAGTATTCTATGCAACCATGTTAGCGTCGATAGACATAGAGATAACCAGATAAAACTGTATTTTCACCACAAACCCAGTCGACAAAATCATCTCGTGTTGCATATGCTAAGCCCGCTGGTTGGTTAATGGCCGTTCCCTATATTCTATCTATCGACAGATTTGCTTACTGTCAATAGTGTTTTGACAGACCTTCCATACAAATTGCGTAAAAATTGCGTAAACGAGGGACCTACCACCTAGCAAAGGTGTATAATACCCGTTTTCACCATCAATCCCTAAGTTTAGGTTAGACATTTTAAGTGTTAACTTTGTTTTCACCATCACTTAGGGGGACACCTATGTTTCTAAGGTGGCCCTTAACTACGTGAAAACAAACTTATAATATCGTAGGTCGGCAATATTATGCCGACACATCGTCTGTGGTTGGTCGACAGTATTCTTGGATTGCGCTGCACTTACCATCAGGTGTAACGTAGTCTCTGCCGAGCTAGGATAAAAAAAAACTTAGGTAAGGGATAGATTTAAGGAGTTTTAGGTTAAGCGACCCTTAGTTTAGGAAGTGTTTGAAGGTACGTTGGTGAAAACGGGCATCAGTGTAGTATCCGTAGTTTGAAGTGTATAATGACGTTTGTTACTTCTATTGTCGCTATTGTATGTACTTTAGTATTGTTTTGTTTGACTTACAATGTTCTTATTATAATTTAACGTTAGAAAGTTGCTTGCCGAAACCATTATAAAGCAAATGTATTAAATGTAGCTACTAGCCATTATCTTTTAGGGTTTCATAAGCACGTTCATATTGTTTACAATTTAGTAAACGTTTTTTTTATTAGATTGAGTGACGAAACGTGCAGGTAGCAGATATCTGATGGTACAGACATTTGTGGTATGGACACAGATATTAAATTACACAGTACTGCATGAGATTGGGCTGCGCTCGTCACCCCGAGACATAAAATGTTAAGTCTTATAATGCCTAGTACCTTCACAGGCTTCAATGTCCTTCAAACCGGAACACAACAGTGCTTACACAGTGCTGCTTGATGGCAGACATAGATAAAGCGGTGGTACCAACCCAGCCGGGCTCACGCATACGAGGGACCTAACACCTTGTAATAAATAATACGTAACTTTTTTATTCCATCACAATTATTATTTTTAGTCAATCTACAAGTCTTATTCACTAAAACTAAACTTTCTTCAAAGGTAAATATACTAGCAGTAATTAAAACTTTTCTTTACATAAGGTAGGGCACTTATACAAATTCTGTTTCAACAGAAAGTTGCGTAATTACGCATTTATTTTTATATACAGCTTTTCCTCGCGGCCCTACCCGCAGGAACGTCATTTTCCGGGATAAAAAGTAGCGTATGTCCTAATCTAGGTCATGGTCTACCTGTGTGCCAAATTTGAACTAATATTTAAATTCATCAATTTACAAACATCCGCGACCAAAACCTATAGTTTGGTTTATTAGCCGACTTCAAAAAAGGTGGAGGTTATGAATTCGGAGAGTTTTTTTTGACACTGGTAACTATTCTATTGTCACCCGACTAACCCTTTTTACCTATTTTTTTTTATTAACTCGAGTGACGAAACGAGCAGGTCGCTCGCCTGATGGTAAACGCCACGCCTGCCCATAAACCATACAAAGTATAAAGTACAGCATGGCATTGGAATGCGCTCGTCACTCCGAAATATATTAAGTCTCATAATGCCTAGTAATTTTACTGGCTTCAATGACCTTCAAACCGAAACAACAGTGCTGTTTGGTAGCAGAAATTTACAAAGCGGTGGTACCAACCCAGACGGCCTCTCGCATATCTACTATATAACAACAACCTATACAGGGTATGTAATTCCTCGCTGGCCCAGATGTTATAATCCTCGGTGCTCGGGATTTGATTGCGCATCCCTGCGCCTAACGACCGATACGTACATGTTGTTCATGATACACCCCTCAATCCACCCTCGATCAACTTCAATAATTATTCTTATAAACTTCGGTAACTGAGAGATTTTCTATTTTATCAGTGCGTTTTGTTTGGTATTGTTGCAAGATCGTAAACTGAATGAAAACTTGATATTACAGCCACGACGCGTTCCCATCTAATAAAATGTTAACTGTTCTATAATGCGTGATAGTATAATAAAAGCTTTTTGCAGAGTAAAAAATCAATATACAAGTTGGAAAATGCAGTTGCGGGAAACTTGCAAGAGCAAGAAAGTTTACTAGTTTTTTTGCAGACACTGTTCTTGGTTCTTTTGTGGCATTTGACGTCGACGCTTGCACTACGGACCCCACCACTGTCAGCTGTCAAACGCCCGCGTTTAGTGACATAATCTACGTCCAAACACCCCATCTAATAGTAGATACATTGAAGTCTTTGGTGTTCAGTGATACTTATAAAATTCGTCAGTAAGATGTTTGCCACTATTGTTAGTACCACCAGAATCTTGGTAAAAGTTTGAATACGAACAGCATCGTCAAGAGTTTCTTGCCCGTTCTTATCTATCAAAGCTGCCTTCCGAACTGGCCGTACAGTTAAAATTTGACTGAAGCTAAATAAGATGGATTCAATCAATAGTTTTATTGGATTTGAGTAAAAGTCCTTCGTCTATAATTTTCGTACTTGAAATCTTAGTAGGTGTATTGACAATGGTTCATTACCTCTTAGTCTCAAGGACTAGGTGCCAGCAAACGCAATTTTAGACTCAATTACGTTAATTAGATTGAGCTGGAACGTCGCCTCGTAAAGTTCGCACATCGTCTTCCAACTTTCAATTGATTGTTTTAAATGTTCTGTTTTTGACGTTATATACTATATTATACTTTCCAGGAGGTTTTGAAATTATTAAGATAAATATGTCTTTTGATAATCATTTATTATCAATGATAATTATCGCTTCTACCCTAAAGACAGACAGATTTTTTGTCATAAAATCTGTGCAGGGTTGTATTTGAAGAATCACTATTTATTTATTTATTCTCGATAATATTATTTCTGAAAGATAAACAAGACAGCTGATATTTTGATAATTTCTAGTATCCGTAGTATTTTTTGTGAAGGTGCTTATAATTTGATCATTTTATTAAAGCATTACCATTGGAACCATGCATAAAGCTGTCTATTTATGATATACATATGAGAGACTAATGTACCTCTGCCTTCCCATTAGGGGCGACAGGCGTGAGGTTATGTATAAAGAACCTAATATATTAAGTAAGTTATCTGTTACATTAACAATAAGATTATTCTCACTACTCAGTGCCTAAGTGAAGGTCCAGGTACGCCGCTCTTTACTTAAATAAGATAAGGAGTTAATCGGAGCGAAACCTGTTAGGAAACTAGGAATAAACAAGATTTCCGATACTTTAGCTCTCAAACCGAATTCCTCACGAAGATAAAACGGATTAACATGCACCGGATGACAGAATCGGGTTTGCCAATGTAATGCTGTTGTAAGTTAGTGATACTGTTACGTTCATTATAAAGTTGGTGTTGCTATAAAATCTTGCAAAGTCAAATCAGTCAGACAAAGTTACTGAAAGCCAAACATTATTATTTTAATTCACAGTCTCTTTCATCCTTACTCCATTTGCTGGCACTTCTTCTGGTTTTGTGTCTTGTCCAACTCCTGTTCGCAAACATTATTTTATGCTATAACACACAGTATCGGTAAAATAAGCCATCAATATTATTATACATTAGCGTTATTTGCCAGGGTCCACTTTGCTATTTAGTCGCTTTCACTTCTCCAGTCTTGAGCATCTTCCGTGTGACCATTGGCTTTCATGTCTTCCTGTAATACGTCAAGCTAGCGCTTTTTGGGCCGTATTCTTGGTACTAACTGGCACAATATGTATTATTATACATTCTGTAACGAAAATATATACAAACAATGTGTTGTTTTGAAGTCGTTTTACGTATATTTTAATATATTGAAACTCAATATTCGAAATAACGTGTATTATGCGGAAATCCGCATTACGCCCTTAACAAAACAATTTTCAATATTATTGAAATATTGGCCTGTTCGGTATTTGTAAACAAAATAATGATTAAACAGTTATACAAACAGCACACGCGCCTAGCAATAATTGGAAGTAGCTCAGCTCAAATGTAGATGTTGCGGTCCTATGCTAACACATTACTGCCTCTCGTGTTTACTGAACACGTGAAATGAGTGAACAGTGGAAATCGATTTCAATAAAGAATTGCCTGGATCAAATGATTATGTACTTCATCATCATCAGCCACAAGACGTCCACTGCTGAACATAGGCCTCCCCTAATGCCTATAATTTATATTTTATTTATTTATATTTTTATTTGATTATGTACTTAATAGTAATAGTAATAATAGTGGAAGATGTTTTATACCATGTGACTAAGGTTGAAAAGGGTATGTGAAAGGGTAAAGTGATGTGGACGTGTGGAATAGATGGATATAGGGTGCATTATGAAAGGTATTTATTGTGCGAATGTGAATGTGGGTCTGAGGAGGTTGTTCGAGAAGAACGTATGCTGATTAAATAAATTATCTCCGAAAAGGACGTCACCCGTAGCCGGCAAACAGATATGAGAAGATGCATGAATATGGGAGAAGCAAAATAACGGCTTACTTCAGACGTCAGTGTCTTTACTATGTTGGTTTTCTGTGAATCATTTCATCAGAAGGATATGAGCGTTCTCGGAGATGACACTACTGTTGTTCCAGTAGTACGTTTCTTGACGACGTCAAGCCACCGCAATTTTCGACGTCCCAATGCTAAGTATAAGCCAATATATAAGTCGTATACTATGTAGCAATTATGTTTAAAACTTTATGCGATTCTATTGATCGTACACTTCTGGATCTGTTATATTATGATTAATTAGTTTATTTGCTTCTTCATTAACGTATGACAATTTAATTTTATCCGTTTGACTTATTTTACCGTTAACGTTAAGAATTGCCGAGTAAGTCTGTGTCTAAATTATCTTATGACTATAGTGAAATTAATTTATTTTTATTTGTTACTAACGATGTCCGTCGTCGTCAGTTCTTAATACGGTATGTGAGGAATCCTGCTCTTGAGATATCGTAATGATTCACATCGCGGCTAAATTGGTTCTAGAATCATATCCTGTATTGCAACCTGTGGGTATTTTTTTTTATTAATGAAGCACAACCGCGTCAAGTACATACATTGTTATTATATACAATTTGAATAAGTGGCATGTTAGCTGATGTTTTTTATTACATTAATTTATATTTTATTGATGTTCAATGTGGTAAATGGAAATGGATTACTGTGAATGATAATGGAATACAGTGGTAGGTGAAAAGTAAACAATAATCCCAATTAACGCGACACAATTTTGTAAAACTAATGTTACTTTACACAACGAGCCGTTTGCAAATTGTGTACCGTCAGTGCATGAAATACATAATATTTGTCTACTTATTGCTTCTTAATATATAACTAGATATTTTAATTATTCTACTGACTACAATACTATGTTAGATTGAAAAACCTAGTAAGACATACATACCTGCAATTCTTGAAAATTAGGTACTTAAATAGATACAAGTTATATTCTTATAGCATAGGACTGCAGACGAGTAAGTGGGTCACCTTATAGTAAGTAATTTCCACCACCCTTGTACGCCCACAATACCGGAAGAATCATAAGCGCGTTAAAGGGGAGGGGGATTTGGGCCTCCGGATACCTCACTCACCGTAGAAAACGCAGCAGTACGCCGCTACTTTTCGTGGGTTTCTGTAAGACAGTGTAACGACCCGGTCGAGCCGGCCCATTCATGCTGTAGACAAAACTGTCTACAGCGTGGCTCTACCACTTAGAGATCGTTTTATTCAAAGCATTTCAATAAAATAGAATTTTAGTTTTCATTTTATAAGTAAATAGGTGACATAAGACAAGTCAGGTAAATGTACTAAATAATTTGTATTGACTTTACAGTAGTAAAGTTCTAGAAAAGAGCAGTATTAGTATTTTATCTTACATTTATTAGATTTCGCAGTAAGCTTAATTAAAGTTACGATATCCTACGGGTTCTATATTTATTTTGCGAGTTCTATTTATCTTTTGCAATAAGGTGGGGCTTTTACGTTGCTAATTTGGACTATTACATCCAATAAAGGGTTTTACATCCAGTAAAGGCTCAAAAGTATTAATGTTAGTATAGTAGTAGAGGTGTTGCGTATGTATGTACTTAACGATTTGCTTTTTTATGCCTTGCAGGTCGAATGCATAATGTGTTTGCAAATTAATTGAGTAATTTGGCAATTCTTAATTTCCGGTAATTATAATTTCAATTCACACGTGTCGGTGTTTTCTGTTTCTTAGTAGGTTTGTTTTTTGTAAAAAAAATGTGGCAATTGTTTAATGTGTTTCATTATATCACAGTTCTCAATCTGATATCACGTATTGCGATGTTGTAATTTAGACATTGCATTATAAATGAAATTATTTATTCATTTTATAGGGAAATATAGCCATTTATTAGTTACATTTATCAAAACTGGTTAACACACTGGAATTCAGGCAAAATTCTAAGATTACTCTTTGACTTAAGTCCAATTAAATTATCTAATCGAACTACGTATCGAACATACATATTCAGAAAGCAAAACCTCTGTTATAAAATCTTTTTTTTTTTTTTTTTATTAGATTGAATGACGAGACGAGCAGGTCACTCGCCTGATGGTAAGCGACACGCCTGCTCATAAACAGAAGCAACGCCACACAGAACTTTAAATAAAGCACTGCATGACACTGGACTGCGCTCGTCACCCCGAGACATAATGTGTTAAGTCTCATGATGCCCAGTAATTACACTGGCTTCAATGTCCTTCACACCGAACACAACAGTGCTTACACACTGTTGCTTGGCGGCAGAAATAGACAAAGCGGTGGTACCAACCCAGCCGGTCTCTCGCAAACGAGGGACCTACCACCTTGTAATAGATATGTTATTATATTTTCAAAAACCATTGTATTAGTAACGCACAAGTGAGGTTCCAGTGCCCATTTTTTATTTCACAACCTCATTTAAATTAATCATCTTAATTAACCACAATTGTTTGATCTCCATTACAGTCATTTGGAAATATGACAACGCTGACTGATGCCAACAGTTCTAAACAGACACACTCAGAGTAATTTCCAGAAAAATATGCTCATTAACGTTTTGACAAAAGCCTCTTATAACGAGCCTGCGAATACGGATTAAAATTAGCAAAACTTTTTTTCTGTTAGACACAAAGGAAATGACGACAGCTGCCTAATGAGACCTTTTATTCAATAAATAAGTCACACATCTCACAAAGTCGGTACTAATTTTCCAAAGTGTTTTCAGGGTTGGGATTGTCGGATGCCGTAGGAATGTGACCCAGCCAAGGCTGAACGTTGTCGGGTATTTAGCAAGTATTGCGTCGAAGGGCCTTCAGCTGCATTCCGGCTTTATGAGCCTTTATATAGTGTGTTTACCGTAAGGACACGGGTTTATGGCTTTTCCTTTGTTTTCAAGGATGCGAACGTGAAAGTAAATGTTGAGGTCATTTCGTTCTTGTTTTATATTTGATTTAGCTTAGGCACTTTTGTGGACAACATTTATATTTCTTATACGTAATACAATTGATCGAGCTTTGGTGCCGTATTAGATATTATTTCTAATATCATTTTAAGTACATAAATTCGTTCGCAAGCGGAACAATTTTATCAAAAACCCGATAGTTAATTCCATAAAACTATCGCTTCAGGTACTTAATTCGTTGAAATGAAATGAAATGGTTTTATTCATCATGTAGGCAATTAAAATAGCGTTTATGACAAGTCAGTACAAAATAAAGAAACTTATGTAAGTACAGAAATCATATCAGCTAATATATACATAACATACATAGCATCGTCAAAATACACTGGGCAACTATAAAGTTTACAATATTTTTATATTAGTCCAGAATTGTTAAGTATTATTATTATTGTTATTTTTTCTCTGTTTTAAAGATCGATATGGACCATAGGCATTACCGAAACGGCACGTGGTTTAAAACTACCACCGGATCCAAAACGACCCAACCTGAGAAGACCCGGCGAAACAAACTCAGTGGGCTTACTTTACTACTGGATTTTACGCGGCGCGACCCAGTCCTGAGAAGATCCAGCTAGTCAAACTCAGTGGGCTTGTTTTTGGTCCGGTTTATCATACCAAAATAAATTAGGAAATAAAAAGACCTATTTTTATTTTAAGGTGATTGATACGGACCATGTGTATCTCTAAATTGTTGTTTTAAAACTGCCACCGGATCCAAACGCGACCCTGTCTGAGAAGACCCGGCGAAACAAACTCAGTGGGCTTGTTTTTGGTCCAATTTCTATAATCTCAACAATAATGACTTGTCAAATTAAAATTGCCAATTTTTATTTTACGTTATCGGTCGCCTTTTTTATTTGGTATTTAAATTTTATTAATACATTTATTTAATATATTGTTTTAGTGTAGGTATTTAATATTATTGTGCAGTTTATTTATATCGTACTTGAACATATCATATATTATTTACATTTATTAAATTAAATTAAATTATTCCCTACATTGTCTACAAGCTACAGGGCCCCAGGAGGTCACAGTATGCAAGGAGGAACCGAACGCCAAACATCTCTATCCTCTAACTATTGCTTAACATTATAATAGCCCCTAGTCATAAGCACACGTTTAATGTGTGCTTTGAACATTTTTTCGGGCATATCGATCACACTATTTGGGAGGTTGTTATAAAATTTAACGTTGTTACCCATAAATGACTTTTTAGTCTTAACTATTCTAAAAGCGGGTACTACGAGTAATTCAAACAACTTCGATAATCAAGAAATTATCAAGTCGCTATACAGTATCAACCAGAATAACAATACCATCGCGAGTCCCCTTCGTATCTTCAAAGCAAATATAAAAATATCCTATCCACTTCTTCGCTCAGCTGTTCGGGTGAGCAGGTGGGACGGCAGCTGTTACTTAACGGTCAGCGCGTGCGTATGTGCGCTTCTTTGTGTTGATGTGTTTCTTTAGTACTATGAATTATTACTCTAGGACGTATTTCCTTTCTTAAGGACCGTGAGTTAAACAAGGTACAACTGTTAAGCTTTGTATAGAGAGATAACGGTAAAGCATCTTTAAGACCATGAAAGAAGATAAGCGTGGGAGAAGGAAATATGGGACCTGAGTATTTGCTATACGACGATGGCAAAGTGTTTTATAAGTTTCTGGTCTGGGCTCCTATCCAACCAAGTATATGTACCGAGTTCAACAATAATCTATCCATCTACAGAAATTAAACTGATATGAGAGATTATCTTATTACAGCGCAGGGGCGGTTTCGGCAGTAATTCAGAGTACACTCAGGGTCCCGAGGCACCGTCCCATTTGCGCCGCGAGGTTCTTAGTAGTAGAATAGTGTTGGGATTTTAAATAGCGACCCGATCCAGCAGTCGTTCGGGTCAAGGTAACTCGGTCGAAGGCGGCTGACTCACTCATAGAGGAATAGTGTTGGCATGTTGCCCGCTTTTGGGAAAAGAATAGGCTCTTTTCTTGGAGTTCCCTAGTATTAAATATTCTCCAAGACGTATAGAGACGTTCTCGCGTCATCCTCAAGTGACAAGTTGGTTAAGTCGGTGAGGAAACTTTGTGGATATATTGTTTATCTTGCCATTAGTTTTCAACGTCGCGCGTCGTCCCACTAAACAATTCTCAAAGGATGAAACTTTTGATAACTTCTGTTCTTTACCAGTAAAACTTACGAACATAGTTGTATACATTTGTATGGAATTGTTTTATGTAATGAATCTACACTGTAGGTAATGGTTATGTCCAAACATTCTTATTAAAATTTTAGTCTAAATAATATACTAAAGCTCTAGATTGCACTAGAAAAATGGTTTAATTTATAAATTTATGTACATATCTGTACCTAATTGGAGTAGGTATGCACATTGCACATATCCATGCAAATAGGTAAGACCTCATTCATGCATTTTTATCTTCATCTAGCGCATGCCTTTCGGATCAAGTGCGTTTACAATTCCATAGTTTTGGGATATGCTGCTTTACTTTATCGAATATTACGAGGAGGTTCAGAATCATTTGAAATAATATATTGATGAGAACAATAAACTGGCTGATCCACAAGCGCAAGGCAAAGACAAATAAAATGATAACTATCCCCATTAAATTAAAATCAGTTAAATGCCATTCCTACATAATATATGAATTTATCAATTTAAATGACTTATTGAGAACTCCAATGTTTCTTCTAATAGCCAATTTTATAATTGAACTACTTAGTTATTGCAATATGCGTATTTAGTTAACCGGCTACAGGCTAGGTTGACTTGTAAAGAACAATGGTCTGCGGTCAAGCCAATGCCGTGCCTATATCTGACTAAGCGGGTATTTCAAACATTTTTCCCTTTCATTAACGTTGTATTTTAATGTATGAAAATTCTTAGTGATTATGAAAATATTCCGATTTGTGGTTAGGTTATGAAGACATTTTAAAAAAGAAGGACCATTTAATGTATCGTATTACGTCAGTACTCAGAACAATTTTAATATAATTGTATAAAATATTTTATGTAATGAGCTTTACGTAAATTGGTTTACTGGATTGTAGAATTTACAATTTAATAAAGTTCTGTTAACAATTTAAAATTAGCCTGACACGGCTCTGAGGCGTCAGGGTATATATATAATAGCAACTGCCTAACGATAGCACAGTATCACGATTCTGGGAGAAATTTTGAGAAGGCATTTGCCCACCATTGAAACAGTACAGGTCCCAATTTCTATGGTAGACTAGATTAGGGAGTTTACTGTGCTTGTCAACTTATTGAGCCAAGCAATATACAACAACGACTAGAAGACGGTAGACGATTGACCAGAGATTCAAATATAGCTCGTAGATCTTTGTGGAACATATATGAAAATTTAAATTGGTCCATATTAAAATGCACATAATCACAAGTCAATATTGTTGTTGACATAATAGTCATGGAAAACACATTCGAACGTGCAATGATAATCCGTCAGCGAGCGTAGGTTTATCAATATTAATAAACGCGCCGTCTGTCCGTTTGCCAACATAATAAATTCATTGTCACGCGCCGGCATGCAGCGTATTTCGTAATGAATGATTAATAATAACGAACTTATGTGCTCAGTGTTCATTATGTACGAATATTCTATTTTTTGGTAGGTTTTTACAGCTCACCTGGGTAAAGCTCTGAGTCCCACATAAATGCATGTAATTATTGTGTTCTGTCTTCATCTTTCATATTTTTAAAAATAATCATCATCATGGTTATAATCATTCTGTTGGAGATAATCTTACTCAAAGATGTCATTTTGTTCATCATATAAAGATTCATTTGTTTCTTCATCAACATGTAGGCCCACTTGCACGACGATACTAAATCGAGATTTACCACTAAACTTATTTACTTTATACAATTTTACGTTTTAAACAGGTTTAGTGAGTTAAACTCTATTTAGGATCGTCGTGCAAGTTGACCTTAATTTTTAGTTTCTTGACATCTCTTATCATCGTTGTCATCATTTTGAGCCCGTTTTGACTCAATGCCTCTTCTTTTTTGTGCCAATGGTTCCGATCCCGTGTCGTATATAGAAATAAAATTGTAATCTCACGAGAAAACTTAAATCCAAAGCAAACCTGTATCGTGCCTGAGTGGATCAACATTTTTATTACACTTGTAAACTTTTGAAAAGTTGTAGAAGTTAAATTGAAGCAGATGAAAGCGATGATATTCCTTATTTGTAGAAACGTAATTGATCTTTTAAGATATATTTACGAACTCAACCGTAGTTATGCAACTCTGATGAGTTTTTAGTATTTATGGACTCTAGTTTTATTAGTTATACAAGTATCTTACCTTTGATATTGCTAAAAATGTATATTACCTATATAAATGCTGTTTACCATAGTCTGGTAGCTCGTTATGTCCACAAAACCCAAGTAGAGAAGTTTTCGTAACACCATTACAAATTTCAATTAAATTCTCTAGATTTCAAGTTAGCAGAAACTGACAAACTCACTTTCATATTTAGAAGACCATTGGGGATTAAACTATGCAATTTATTGGACAATCTATAATCTTTGCTACCTTATTTATTCCAGAACAGCGTACAAGATTCACGATAAATCCACCTAACTTTCACATAAAGCAATCGTAATTGTCTCAGGAATTACTCTATTATTACGATTCTTATATTCTTCGCGATAAGGTCTATATTGTGGCTCATAAAATATTTAGATAAGGCTACACTAGGTCGAATTGTGAAGGCAAGGTAAAAATATTATTCATACATTTACATGTTAATATGATGTGAAGATTTATCGAGGTCTGTACTAGAAGTCTGTTAATCGGTCCCAGCAGAGCGGTCCATTCTTTACTGCTTCGCCGATATTTTTAAAGTTTGCAGTCAGCACAAATGTTAAGCTTTATCTTACTTTTTTTCAGTTTTAGGTAACGGCTCTCGATTACGATCGGCGTTAAAAGTTATCATCGAGTTTGTTTATGTGCTGATTGTTTTAATTTGGACTGCGTATAATAAACAGAAGGAGATGTCTAAGTAGATTCTGCCAAATAAATTAATCGAATTCTGTTTATATTTATAGGAGAATAATGAACATGTTATTAATCTAAAAACACTAAAAAATGTCTGATACAACATATCACATAATACAACATGTTATTTGTTGACCTCATGATGATATTTTGCTCAAATTCCGCTCGACCATTCATTCATCATGCATAATTAGGCTGATTGGTCAATTACTATTCTGCGCATGGTTTGTATGAACTATCCAATTATCATACTAGAACACAATTTGGAAATGGAATACCGCTAGAATTTTGATTTATGCGGAAGACATAGATGCCATTAACATATTTAAATCAATGTATGAAAATAAAGTTGTGTGTTGATTTTTTGACTCTGGCATACTAGTGGCATATGTCGCATCAAATTGTGTTTAAATAATGTCGATTCTCTTGTCGTCCGATTAAATAAAAACTAAATAACTTAATTTTAATGTAGTCCAGTTTTAGTTCAAAGTTAATCTACACTGTCCTGTGTGTGTTACTCTACAGTGTAAATCAATCCTGTTAAGCTAAAATTAGTTAAGTCCTGTCATTTTATGGTAAAGATTTACCATCTACTTGACAGTTTACATGAGTAAAGTTTAATATAGTGTAGTTGTCGACAATACAATTTACACTTTAGTATTATATTGACTGCCTCGGTGGCGCAGTTGTAATGTGTACGCGTTACGATTGAGGCCAACGCTGAGGTCTCGGGTTCGATCCCCGGGTCGGGTAGTGGTGTTGGGGTTTTCTATTTCGAAATACCCCAGTATCAGCCCGGAGTCTGGAATTTGTGCCCGTTATGGCGATAGGCTCGCCCCCTATCACATTATGGGACGGAGATGCGCTCGGCGAAATGTGGGTGTACTGATTACACCTCTGCCTACCCCTTCGGGGATTACAGGCGTGAGTGCGTATGTATGTGTACTTTAGTTTTATTTATGTGATATATGAATGAAAGTGAAGGGCTGCCGGCCCAAGTTACACATACCAAGGTCAGTCAATCATTACGCTCTTGATATTTCTTTTAGACTGCTTGTACGAGGACCTGTGGCAATAACTAATATTCCTAGCCTCATATTTACTCGTAATCTGTGTCAAATGGCAGCAGTCGATAATCCGACAGAAACCTTACGAGCTATTAAGTAAATCTGGTATTAGTCTAAAAATAAATCAATCAAAATAAATCCGACCAGTGGATTACTACACAAATATTTAGCGTCAGAGGCCTGCTTCATAGAATACCTTATAGATTGACTAAATTGTTGCCGTGTAAATATGTATTTCCATTGTATAGAAGTTATACAATCGCCTCGTTGGTCTAATGACAGCGTAATTAGGCTGAGAAGTCAGTGAGGTCTTGGGTTGAAATTCCAGGACGGGCAATTACAATTTGTGTTTGAAAGTCTTGTGTCGTATTAGAAACTACGAGGAGCTCTAGTAGTAGCACAACATCCAGACTCGAAAAAAATATGCGTGTGATCCTTTATGTGATCGAATTCTCAACCTATCGTTCCATAGTCATCTCCCCTGCGGCTGAGCCAAGAATGTTGTCTAAACATCACATTGATAAAAACAACTAATGAATAGTATTATATAATGCCCAGTAATTTTACTGATTTAATGGAAGCTGGTGGTAGGGGCTCGTATGCGAGAGGCCGTCTGGGTTGGTACTACCGCTTTGTCTATTTCTGCCGTCAAGCAGCATCAAAACCAAAAATATATTTAAGATCTGTTCGGTTAACATTTTTGTTGAATGATTTAACTATCAAATTCTGATAAATAAATTGTTGATATCACTCAAAATACTTGTACCAAATTACGACACTATAGCTTATATTTGAGGAATAATTTGGAATGTGCTTATGGAATACTAGACTATTAAAAATTCTGTTCAGTTATGGCTATTTCAGTTCTTCTTCGATATTTTGTGTTGAATGTATTTTGTTGTGTTAGTAAAAGTTCATTGCGAGTGGAATAAAGGCAGATGGAAGCAGAAGAAGTAAAAGTTCATTGGTTACGTCACAGTCCGAGTTCATAAATAGTCTGTTTTTTGTCTTGGATTTGAAATCCGGTTGCGCCTTTTATGAGCACATTTTAGCGAAGCGTTGCTTTTAAATAAACCACGATATAAAGCGGTGATGCAATGGTTAGATTTACTTAATTAAATTGTAATTGCTATTGTGGCTTACCTTGTATTATAATGGTTCATATACATAAATATTAAGGACGCGTTCATTACCACGCCTACATTGTTTTGTTGTTAAGTAATATATAACATACCAATAATTGCCTACATTAATTAATAAACCGCTCTGAAGTCTACTGGGACTGGTTGGTGGCGGTGGTTGAAAGCTGGTGGGATGGTGCCTACGAGACTATCCCGCCCACACACCCGCCACTGTAACTCCTGTAAACCAGGATCGACAGTGGCAGGCATATTTCGACACCGAGCAATGAAGCTCGGCGAGTCTCTGGGAATGCAAATCGTGTCTTTATCCCGCAACGAAATTAATCAAATAGAAAGTTAAGGAGGAGTTGGAAATAATAAATGGGATGGTGCCTGATACATTTTTGTATCCTACTGGATAGCGATCAGCGTACACAATCTGAAAAATTCGCCATAGTGGCTCGTTAGGCGTGTTCCGGAGTATATCAGTGTGTATGGGTTATTTCAGACTTACATATTTCTGGCGACTATCAATGGGCGCAACATCTGTCGAAGGTCGACATTATATTTGGACTGTGGTATATTTACCATCAGGATAAGGCTAGTAACTCTGCCGTGCCGGGATAAAAAAGACATGATAAGGAAAGTTGTTAATAAAAATTTAAAAGAACATGTTTGAAATAACCGGTAAGAATATTCATTTTACATTCGTTTCAGTATTGAAAAAAATATGTAGAATTCAATTAGATTAGTCCCTTAATTTAATTATACTTAGGCATTTACCTATTCATTTCATTTTCATTACCTATTCTATTTATAAAAATGAATTTCCCTATTTGCGATTTTTTGTATTTTTTTAGTTATACAAAATAGCGACATTAAATTAAATATGTAATTAGTAAAATTGAGGCATTTAAAATTTTCAGCACCAACAAATATAACATAACATCAAAACTAAATAACAATATTTTCATACCATAATAAATGGAAAAATTTCGGTTACTAAATGACACACCGTTGATAAGCTAAATTATTGACCAGTGCAAGCGGCAACATGCACTAATATCAGCTGCTTCGGGTCGTTTAGGATTTACATCATATTGTGTAAAAACAGAAAACTAAAAATCAATCCTGTGACTAAACCATTGCTACTATTTTACTGATTTTTGGCACAAGGCCTTGTAATTTCGTAAGGTATATAGGTTATAATTTAATGTCGTTGTGTTAGCGCCAGTCGGTATACAATCCAGAAAATAAAATTTTAAATTTAAGGGACCTACGATAGATATCACCATAATTATGAATGTAATTCTCTCCAATAATATTTTTAATGAAAAGTCTAGTACGCCGGATGCTATACTTCTCGAATAAGATATCAAGTAACACAACATAGTTGCGAAAAGTACAAGTCAATTAATTCGCCATAAACAAACGCGTGGTAACAGTAAAGTGTAACGGTAGGCAGGTTTCGGTGCCGATGCGCTCGCGCCGCGCCGCGCCGCGCTGTTTTAATTGGTTACCCCGCTCCGGTGTGGACCGGCACAGTTCTATGGAATCTAAAATTGTGCTCGGTTTGGCGATAAGCTAGCTCCTTGTCATATCACGGGACGGAAATAAGCTCGGCGAAATGTGGGTGTACTTCTTACACCTCTGCCTACCCCTTCAGGGATTACAGGCGTGAGTGCGTGTATATGTGTGTATGAAATTTTAATAGGACCAACTCTGTCGAATGAAAAAAGAATCATCAAAATCGGATCACTCAGTGATAACTGTACGGATACTTAATATTGTTGGCTGTCCTAAAGAAAAATTCTGTTATATTTTCTAGCATAGAGCACGCATAAGTTTCAATTACCTAATTCAGAAAATGTACACCCAAAATAATAAAGAAAACAAATGAAACATATTTACGTACACGTTCATTCTCTTTCGGTATTGCAAAAAATACTTTGTTGCTGAACATAAAAGAAATATTATACCTACATAAGAAACCCAAAATAGAGACGGCAGGGCACATGGTGCAAAACATTTTCAAGAATATGTTTGTAATATCCCATATTTCTTTGTGTAACTGAACACTTATGTATGGCATCAGCAAATTTTGATATAGGCTGTTAGAAAAAAATCTGAGTTAGATACTTTAAAATAAATATACTTCTAATTATTTGAATTGAATGTATTGTTTTAAATGACTTATGCTATGCCTAATGATTTATTTAACGATGCAAATAATTCCTTAAACACGTTAGTGATAAAACAATTTTATTAATGAATAGATGAGTGTGCTAATAGCTTTAGTAGTTAATATATCATCAAGTTCAGTTTGAAAACGGATTAATTCTAATTTATTGGCCTCAGTGTGTGTGACCTGTGGAGTGGACATCGATAATCGTGGTCAGTTTCTGAATCGCTCACGCTCCCAAAGTTTCAGTAAAATTATATAACAAAACCGTTCAGGCTTTAGTCGCCTGATATTGGTAGCTTATTGTTCTCATCATAAGGGCAATTTACGAAACGACCATTTCTACAACCGACTTGTAGCAGGTCGTAAAGGTCGTCAGCAACATTGTCGGTCTTTGCAAATCTAACAGTTCCACAAAGCTTTCATTATAAACGAGCCATTGTGCGCCTTTGATCCCGGCCCTGCGCGGCGGTGTTACATGACAATGTAAGTAATACGGTAGATCCAATGTCACCACACGAAGGCCTTTGTCGTATCGGTGATTGTGTTTCAACTATACGTATAGATTATTCTGTAATTCAAGTGTTGTGCCATGAATCGGAGAGATTTAGTCTTTTATTGATCAAACTTTTGAAGAAACCACACCACACTCTGACAGTACCGGTGTATTTTAGAATAATATGCAATAGATAAAATAACGCGAGTATGGATTCGCGCCTCGGTGGCGCAGTTGTAATGCGTACGCGTTACGATTGAGGTCAACGCTGAGGTCTCGGGTGCGATCCCCGGGTCGCGTAAAGTGGTATTGGGTTTTTCTATCACGAAATGCTTAGTATCAGCCCGGAGTCTGGAATTTGTGCCCGGTATGGCGATAGGCTCGCCCCCTATCACATAAGGGACGCAAATACGTTCGGCGAAATGTGGGTGTACTGGTTACACCTCTGCCTACCCCTTCGGGGATTACAGGCGTGAGTGCGTATGTATAAAATAACGGACAATCTTTTTTACCACCCTGAAAGAATGTTTTCGTAGAATGGACTCGTGCTTTTGCGTTCACATTTTTTTGTTAATGAAGCATGTTGTAAAAGCTTAAGTCGATGTCGTGTCTCGCTGCCCGTCTGGCGAGTGCATTATTTCAACGCGATTTGATTGCGCCGAAGCATTGACCCCGCCAATGTATATTTGCTAAAATAATATTTTGCCTCGGTAATTTTCTATATCTCAGAATGATGTCACGGGCAACGTCGTTTTATTCTACACGATGGAATATAACATTTTGAGTTTATCGTTTAAATAAAAGTTAAATACTTGTTGACTTCCTCGGTGGCGCGGTTGTAATGCGTACGCGTTACGATTGAGACTAACGCTGAGGTCTCGGGTTCGATTCCCGGGTCGGGTAAAAGTGATATTGGGATTTTCTATTAAAAAATACTCAGTATCAGCCCGGAGTCTGGACTTTACGCCCGGTATGGCGGTAGGCTCGCCCCCTATCACATCATGGGACGGAGATACGCTCGGCGAAATGTGGGTGTACTGGTTACACCTCTTCCTACCCCTTCGGGGATTACAGATGTGACTGCGTATATAAAAGTTAAATACTTGTTCTCTGAAACTTGTCATTTGGCTTTCAATTTTCAGTCATTGTTATTTTGTGTTAAATGATGGAATTTGTTATTTACAGCACCGCAGATATTATTCTTTTAAATCTTTAGAATGTTTATCACGTCTCTTAGTAAATTCTTTACTAGCATCTGGACATCTCTTACAATAAAAATATTATGCTTAAGTCACCTCTGAAACAATTCGTGAAAGCTATCCATCGAAATAAGATGACAGCTTAGCACAGTCTTCTACTTTACGTGCACATCTCTTTTCCGATTGACTACAAACGCAATTTTATTTTGACTTTTAGCATCTTACTGTAACAATTTGAGTCATAGTGTATTAGAGTGCTGTAAAATACTTTCAAGACTTTTCATTCTTCCAACCGTTGTTGTGACAGATGCAGCATAAGTATTGGATCCACGGCCCACCTGTTGTCATTCCATGAATTGTGAAGCGCGATAAATCATGGCACGCGCCACCGGCCACACGATCCCGCTGCGGTCTCGCTCGCCAATTTGTATCGCGAGTATGGTGATTTATGCTATGCATAGCTGATATAAGCTATGTTTGTTATTTGATTCCATAACTGATGATGACTTTAGCTTTGTGATCTATGAATGTTGTATTGAATTTGAGTCCGAGGGTAATGAAGGTATTTGCGTATTTTTTTATCTTATAATAATAATAATAATACCAGCTCTGTATTATATACGTCCCACTGCTGGGCACGGGCCTCCTCTACTGAATGAGAGGGGTTAGGCCTTAGTCCACCACGCTGGCCTAATGCGGGTTGGCAGACTTCACATACCTTCGAAATTCTCATGAAGAACTTCTCAGGTATGCAGGTTTCCTCACGATGTTTCCTTCACCGTTATAGCAAGTGATAATTAACAATTAATACACACATAACTTAGAAAAGTCAGAGGTGTATGCACTTGGGGCTGGTTTCGAACCTGCGACTTTCGTCTCGACAGTCCATACCACTCCCCGCTGAGCTATCACTGCTTTCTTTATCTTAAAAGTAATTATTGCCAAATATAAGTTTTGTAGTTTTCGTATATCTGTAGTTGATACTCATATTATGTTCAAGACTATACGAAAAAAAATAACTTAGAATAATCGATTGTGTCCTTCTATGATATGTTTGATAGTTTTGACGAACTCAAGTATATTGAGGGTGTCTGACAAAGCAACGCTGGGTACACTAAAAAAATAATGGTGCGATATAGTTGTAGAAGGGTGGTTAAATGGTATAAAAGAGGTTGTCGCTACAAATGGAGGTCTTTGCCCGCAGTAAGTCGGTGAGCATCCAGTTCAGTAAAATTATTGCTCAGTCGATAGTCCAAGAGTTCATTACGCGGTAGCTCTGCTGGTCTACTATTCGGTCCTAATTGTTTGTTATAATTAATTAGAGAGCGGTCTCTAGAGAATCCTGGCATGGGGTTGTGATCTGTAAAGCAGTAACATTGTAAAAGTAACCAATAAACTATGAGTGATAACTGTCGTTTGTCAAGTATAATAAAATAATACTCTACTTACGTAACTTCTAACACAAGTATGTCAATAATAGAGTCCAATCAAAACAATCGAATATGTTGAAGGTAATCATAGATGTACAGTACTCGTAGATGTAACTACTAACAACGCGCCTCGCTGAACACTTATTGTTTCAATTCTCTCACGATTTTACTCTTCACTCGAAAGTCGGGGAAATGAATCATATTCTTTTTTTATTTTATGTGTGTTGTGACACTTTGTTTCCGTTATGGATAATTGAATGCCGTTAACTTCGCTTTCGTTTGGATTTTATTGCCTTACAATTAGCATTAGTCTTGTTCTATTAGTTAGTCGATGCTTGTTTTGTTATATGGATTTTTTCGTATGGTGGTGAAAGTTTTTTTGTTTGCATTCAATGAAACGTTTATCATCCATGGGCATTGAGCAATAACAATGTACAGTACTGGTATTAAAGTTATGAATTTCGGCAATCTTCGTCTTTAAAGAATTAGTATGAAAATGTCATCAATATTCGGGCATTCAAGCATGGTCAATCACTCAAGAGATAAATAAGAACTTTTTCTAATGTTGTAGGTTTATTTCGAAAATAGATGAATATTTCTGAAACACATAACTTTATTCGTATTACTGTATGTTCTTGATTGCGACATCGTGAATACCATGAAAAATACGACATGACAATAAAATTATACATCCTTCTTACCAAGTAACTTTGAAAAGAACGGAGTCCTTTCCGCTGGCACGATCAAATAAAAAATATTCTGGATCTCTATTAACGCGCTCCGACGAACTGAAAACATGTCGGGACTAGGGACCTTTATAACGAAACTACGAAGGGTTTATGAATACTAAAAGAAATTCAGAGGAACTTATGATTTTACCCTTTAAAATGCTTGCTCTTCATCCTCTTGTTTATAATCCATCTCTTCATATACCTTCGAAATTATTATATAGAGTACCTCTTGCTTATGAAAGCTTCCTCACGATGTTTCCTTCACCGTTAAAGCAACCGATAAGAAACAATTAATACCCACGTCACTTAGAAAAGTCAGAGGTGTATGCTCTTAGGACTGGTTTCGAAGCTGCGTCTCAACAGTCCGTACCACTTCCCACTGAGCTATCGCTGCTAAGAATAACTGACTACCTGAAAAGAAGAACTGATTAATATCACACTTCGTAGCACAGAGGGCGTCAAGCCGGCTGTAAGAGGGCGTGGCTTCCATCCACGAACTCAGACAAATGATTGTGTGATTCAAGATATTTGTTTCGAATCTGGGTGTTGTAAGACCGCAAATCCCTGTAGTTCCTGATACACGATACAGGTTAACCTAGTGTGAGATCGGGACTAGGTATGTATGTGATTGTTGGGTGTATTTATTACTGACATTTATGAGTATCAATTGATCTTGTCACTTCTGAAATACATAATTTGTTCATATTTTCCTAGATTGTAATAAATACAAATAAGAAAGGTGTTCAACATAAAGTATATATTCTATATTGTACAAAGCGGCGGATATTCCTCGTTACAGGAAATCACGTTAGCTTCGCATTGTGCGGCATTTTGTGCAAGTTTAAACTTGTCCGAGATCGATTGCTGCTAGCATCTGGTTAATTTAACCATTCTTGTAAGTTGTTTATAGAGGAAGTGTCTTCTGGATAAAGTGGGAATCAGAATCCGCTACAAGGTCTTTTGCACATAGTATAAACAAACTGTTCTTATATATTTACCTAATGGCCTTTAAAGAAAGAAAAAGCTGTCACTTCGACTAGATACTGTACATTTTTCATGACAAAACTTTGTTCCCGTTGGGGGTTGTCCCACATAATACCAAATGAACCGTCAAATCAACATGGGAAGGCGGACCCTACCATCAAGCCGAGATAACGCCAGGCAGAAAGAAAGTGTAAATTTTACAGTGCAAATATAGAAAAATACTCTAGATCGACTTCAACCCGAATTTGGGTTCTCTATGTTGCTCTGCAATAAATATTTGCGGATCATTTATCATTTGTGCCCTTGCGCATATCGAATCCATTATCTCTAGTTTCTAGTTAGTTAGACCTCGTTACGGATGTTTGAACATTAATACTACTGCCTATCTAGTAATTTTGAGTAGACAAGATTAATGTAATTGGTTTCTCTGTCCTTTCAAAGCGGTTCATCGACCGTCTAACCTAACGGTTTAAGATGTTGGTAATTATGTCATAAAAATCTTTGGGATCTGCTGTGAGTTGCGACCATAATCTTTAAATGTTCATCCATCAGTCCATTAATCGTTCACAACATATTATATTAGATCTTGATCCAGTTTGTATTATTAATAATAATATTAGTCCTGTATTATACTGTTTCACTGCTGGACACGGGCCTCCTCTACTAATAGAAGAGGAAGAATAGAAGACGGGCTAGGTTTTAATCCACCATGTTTAATGCGGATTTTTAGACTTCATATTTGAAATCCTTATTGGAGAGCTCTTAGGTATGCAGGTTTCCTCACGATTTTCTTTTATTTTAAAGCTGAAGGTACAGCAGATGCTAGGGGTACTTTATGAAATATAAAAATGGATAAAAAGTGAAGTCCGACCAATTACAAAAAGATTGTCGATTATGTCCATTTCATTTATGATTTTCTGTAAAAATAGGACATAGCACCTTTTTCAAGTCTCATGCAATCTCGTTATAGACAAGCAACAAGCATACGAACTTCCCTTTAAGGACGTTGAACATTATACGTAATTACTAACATAATTACTCGAGGAGTTCTGAGAACGTGACTTTTAAACACACATCAACGGTTAACGTATTAATTAAGTACGCGAATATTATGAATCTGTATATGTATTTGCCATTGGACTTGAAGCCGCAAACCGGAACGGTGTGAGACCGGTTGGATATTGAATATTCTCACGCACACAAACTGTATTAGGGGCCGTCTGTCACACCGTGTTGAAATGAATTAAGATGTGGAATTGTGATGTGATTAATGATCTTTTGTTGTTAAGAATTGGTGCAAGGGTGACGATATTGTGTTTGTGTCGTACGATTTGAATGCGTTTTTAAGTCAAATTAACAATATAATTGACGCGAATTGGAAAGATTATGGTAAAGGTATTCAGGTTCATTTAGGTATTCTACTAATGAATCACTTATCATAAATTGCCGAGCGCCTGTGAGGAGATTGATGACAGTTGAAGTAGCGATAGAGGTGTGTGTGGACCATACTATTTCGCGCTCCATAGTCTCTGCCTAAGTCTAAATGGCAGGCGAGTTTACTATGTTATGTGAATAATATGGTAGAGCCACGCTGTAGATAGTCTTGTCTACAGCACGAATGAACCGCTCGACCGGGTTGTTCCACTGTCTCATAGGAAACCGACGTGAAGTAGCAGCTTGCTGGTCGGTTTCATACGGTGAATAAGATATCCGGAGGCCCAAATCCTTTTCGCTTTCCTTTAGGATCGACAACGAGTCCATGATTGTTATGATAATGTGGGCGTCTATGAACGGTGGAGATCACTAATCATCAGGTGACCCACTTGCTCGTTTGCCGGCCTATGTTATATACAAAAAAGATCCAGTGTAGCCACTTTGCCGTGCTAGGATAAAAATACAATATATAAGTTTGTGGTATTGAGCATTGATTGTCTTGGTGGCGCAGTTGCAATGCGTTCGCGGTACGACAGCTGTGTTGAGGTCTCGGGTTCGATCTTAAGGTCGTGTAAAGGTGATATTGAGTTTTTCTATTACAAAATGCTGTATATCAGCCGGAGTCTGGAATTGTCACTTCATGGGACGGAAATAAGCTCGACGAAATGTGGGTGTACTGGTTACCTTTCTGCCTACCCCCTCGGGTATTACAGGCGTGAGTGCGTGTGTGTGTGTAGGTGTGGTATTGGATATTGCGTGTCAACAATGTTTTGTGGTGTTGATGCTTGTTTGAGAATCATATTACGTGTCAACATAATGTAGGCACAACTACAGGAAGTCCATATTTAAAATCAATCAAGTGTTTGTTTACATTGTGTTCGATGGTTTATTTTTGATATTTGTTATTCGACAAATATTTACAATGTTATTAAAAATGTAAAGCTGTATTGATAAATGATTACTTAATGTAAATGATTACTTAAAGTTTTAATGTATTGTTTGAATAGCGATAACTCAGCGGGGAGTGGTACGGTACGGTCTGTCAAGACGAAAGTTGCAGGTTGGAAACCAGCCCCAAGAGCATGCACCTCTGACTTTACTAAGTTATGTGTGTATTCATTGTTAATTTTTGCTTGGGTTAACAGTGAAGGAAACATCGTCAGGAAACCTGCATACTTGACCCACAAATATTTGTTTTGGGTCTGGGTGTTGTGGGACCGCAAGTACCTCGTAGTTCCTGATACCCACGATACAGGTTAACCTAGTGTGGGGTCAGGACTATGTGTGTGACTGTTGGGTGTATTTATTTATTATTTATTTTAATGGACATTTGTACAGCGACATGCTCGTCTCTTCATCAAAGCGAATAATAACATATATCGGTGTATACAGAAGTTATTAGTATATTATTTGTCCAATAGGGATGTCGCGTAGTACGTGAACAATGGAATAGCGAATAGAGATACGTACTACTTGTATACGTGTAACGTAACTCCTTCCTTTCATCTTCCAGACACTTTTATTAAGTACCTACATGTTTATGTGCCGGCTAGATTTTATCAATATCTACTTTGGATTTTTATTTAGTTGACATTGATTGGCATTATGTGTAGAGGGTTTTTACTTGAGTTTATACGTAGATTGATAAAAGGAAGGACTTATGTAGCAAAGCGTAAGGTTTAATGGGCAAGGAGCTGTGGTTTTTTCTATGTGACAGAACATATTTGTCTGATCTGCAAGCTTTATGTCTGGATGTTTGAGATAATACAAATATAGAGCAAAACGTTTATGTAGTAGGTAACCTTCAGATAATATTAAGTAGGTGATGACAAAGGTAGATGAGAGGCTCATTTTTGCACGACTTTTGGCCGTTCCCAATATTCTGTCTACAGACAGATTCGCTTACTGGCAGTAAAATTTTGACACATTTTGTATGGAAGATCTGTCAAAACATTATAGTAAACAAATCTATCTTTAAATAGGATATAGGAAAGGAACGGCCATTACTATGTGTGCGTAAGTTGTAAATTGATATTAATTTTTTGTGACAGTAAAGCATAAGCCCTCATCCTATACATTTGACTCAATAGTGACAGACACACAGTCATTATTTCTATACAAACACATGAAGTACACATAGCAAGAAATGCACGATTGCATTTTTTTTCTTGACTCATTCTTGCAACAAGAATTCCAGTATCTATACCTATTTTATTCTTGTTTCTGTTTATGAATAACTATTACGTACATTGTGGTTTAATATTTACGCTTAAAGCCTATGAAGCCTATGTTATAAATAGCTCAAAGTGATTCATTTATGTTTTTACAGAAATGCAGTGTCATACGTTTACCACAAGAAACTTGAGTTCTTACTTTGCACTTAAAAACTACTTTACACTTTTTCCGCCCGCAGCTTGTGTCATGAGGATAGTAAAAGAGTAACGCAACATAACATTTGAAGTACTATATGTAAACGGTAGGCAGCCGCTTGTGCTCTGGCATTGGTGAGGTCCATGGGCAAGGGTAACCACTTACCATCAGGTGGGCCGTCTGCTCGTCTGCGTATCTAGGCAATAAAAAAAAAACAATTTGAGTCTCTCTTACATTATTTTGGCATGTACGGGACATATGTACTGCCTCCTGCATGTCCTGTATAGTGACTAGTGTAGGCTACTCACTCTGCTCACATAGAAAAGGACACTGTAATAAGAGAAGGCAATAATAAGTCTTAACGAAAGACATTTTTTATTTGTTTGAATGACAAAACGAGCAGGTCGCTTGCCTGATGGTTTGCGCCACGCCTGCCCACAAACAGAAGCAACACCACACACTGTCTGCTAAGTGCTACGCTGAGATTTTTAGCTGCAGGTCAAGTATCCACTTGAGAAATGCATGAGGCGCCCATACACAATAATTTCCTCAGTGAACTGAGCGGTCGTCGGATCTCGCTATTCACGCTTCGATAAATCTGCGCAGACGCGGTTGCCAATTATTATTTATTATTAATCGAATAGAAAATCTAACTCCCACCGATGGCTTGTGCAGATCAAATAATCTGCAACGTTTGACATATACACACGTTCGATTTATTTGATTATACTGATCGATTTGCAGATGAATCGCTTTGATTTATCGTTACGTGTGTAGCTGGTATTAGATACGCGTCTTGTGTTGTGATTTGTCTCCGTGCGGGGCTCGAACCCGCAACCTCTCGTTTTACCGTCAGCTATTCACCCACAACGACATGGAGGCCGAATAGAACATAACTCAACATTTCAATCACTGTAATGTTTTTTCAATAAATAATTTATTCAATTTCATAAATTGCGTCACGCTCTGCTTTACTCTGTCTCTACAAGCCTCAAATAAGTAGGTAGAAATGTCACAATCCCCAGTGCCGAGGTTTTGGTTTGATGTTTGGTTAAATACCAGTATGACACTGCCTTTCTACAATGCGTGCTTCTAATAATATAATAGTAATACCAGTCCTGTATTATATACGTCCCACTGCTGGGCACGGGCCTCCTCTACTGAATGAGAGGGATTAGGCCTTAGTCTACCACACTGGCCTAATGTGGGTTGGCAGACTTCACATACCTTCGAAATTCTTATGAAGAACTTCTCAGGTATGCAGGTTTCCTCACGATGTTTTTCCTTCACCGTTAAAGCAAGTGACAATTAACAATTAATATACACATAACTTAGAAAAGTCAGAGGTGTATGCACTTGGGGCTGGTTTTGAACCTGCGACTTTCGTCTCGACAGTCCATACCACTCCCCGCTGAGCTATCACTGCTACTACCACTATCACTTGCGTGCTTCTATTCGTCCTTTTTCTGTTGTTATTCCGAGTTATTGCCAGGGTCTGTCCTTACTCAATCTCATCCACTTTCCCAATCTTTGGCTTCCCCTGTAGTGGGACCATTATTTTCTTTTGTGTATTCCTTTATGATGTCGAGCCAAAACTTTCTTGTCCGTCCTTTAATAACCTCAAATAAAATTTAAATCTCCAGCATTGGGTTTGAGTAAACACCAAAACGACAATGCGACGCTTGAGTCAGTGCAATCGTAGCGCGGTTTGTTTGCGCCTGCTTTATCGTGTTTGTATACTTGAATTAGTAGTAAATACTGGTGATTCAAACACTAAACATATTAAGTGTTAGAATTAATTTGTTCACAAAGAATTGTGAGTAGTCAGGAATTGTGACATTAATTTACTAGTTCAGTGATGAACTTTGACCTCTATAAACTGGCCTGAGATGGTAGTTGCACAGACCGTCGCCATGCAAGTCAAGGCTGAAGACGGTGCGTGATGTGCAGCACGCGCGCTTTTTCAGTGTTTCGTCTGAGGGGTCTATTCCTCAGATTGTTATTTGTCGTGTATAAGGGCCTTAACTCGAGGGAGCTACGGCTGAGCGACATAAAGAAGAGAGAGGAACACCACGGTGCGATTTAGTGGGTAGGGCGGTCTAGGCCAGTGAGTCCGTCATACCTTCGGATATTAAAACTGTTGAATACATAAATTAATACGAACTCACGCCTGTAAATCCCGATGGGGTAGGCAAAGGTGTAACTAGTACACCCACATTTTGCCGAGCGTATCTCGGTCCCATGATGTGATAGGGGGCGAGCCTATCGCCATATAAAAACTGTTGAAAGACTATATAATAAGAAACTACTGTAAAGCTTGCGTAGTTGCATTTATTTAATTATAATAGGGATAGAGTGTCGATTAATTACATTGGTTTTTGATATGTAAATAAGTTAAATTAAATGAATAACCTAATTTTGTATTTATATAATTGAATTATTTTGTTTGGAATCATTAACACACTTTCCCTGTTATAGCATTTTCTTGTACAGATTTTAGGTCAATCGCATTAAATATACAAGTGTAAATTGAATAGAACGCCGAAATTCCTTATCGGTGCCGTACTCCCCCACGTGATCCGCTAACCAAACACCGAAGAAAGCAGTGAATAAATATCGCATAGTAAATAGGGCACGCGTGAGCAAAAACTCGTTAAAATCCTGACCCAAAAACGCTGGTGCGCCAAACGAGGCGGTTTTATTACTGCCTCTAGGTATAGTGCCTATAACTATGACGTTAGGTGTTGAGGAAAAAGTAGCTTTGTAGTTTGTATTTAACATAGAACTCGTAGTACTCGACCAGAAATTATAGAGTGATGTGGATGAAATGACCATGCAAGTTGAATCACCACTATAGTACCCAATGTGTAACGCAAAATCCGACTAACAAGAGCGTGCAGAGAAGCCCTTTAGCGTATAAAATCTAAACGTGTTTCGTGTTTTCAGGAGTAATATACACCGTCCTGGCTAATCTAAGTACTTATTTATTTAGAAATATTTTCTTCTCCGATACACCTGTTAGCTCTGGAATAAACTTCCATTAAAAGTTGTTACAGATCGCTACGATTAAAACTTTTACTAAAGTTGTGCTAATGGTACTTCAAATGCGCGGGGTTTATTCATTTTATTTTATTACAAAAAGTACTGTTAAAGACATATCACAGTCGCACGATGCAACAGCTCTGGTTACATAGAACCACATGTGGTGCTTGGTCGCGTTATATTTTCTTTTTCTTTTGCAACCACGGCGAGGCGCGGCGTCCGGACGCACAACCGTGCTGCGCTGCCCTGTATGCAGATAAAAGGATTTTAAATATAGAACGAGGAAAATAACCACATACAGTTTTATTGTGTTATTCATGTGGCCAGTAATAAGTTATTAAAATTATTAAGGATGCCATGTTTTGATGTGGTGTTTACTGTAATGTAAGCAGTAAGATATGTTGGAATAAACAAAAATGAGGGCGTAGATGTACATTTCTACAGCTATTAATAAATATAATAAAGAAATCGTTTTACATTTTTTCATTTTATAAAATTATATTTTGTGTTTTGTTACATTTTTGGTTTTTTTTTTTAATTTCATTTATTTCATTTTTTACAGGAACTCATCATAGTTCATCTATATATTTCATCGGAGTTATTTTAAGTTTTCTTCATGGTTTCCACTTGTAAGTTTTCTTTTCTATTATTTTTTTATTTTGTTACTAACCCCATATAATTTCATGTTGATGTTGATAGCGTAAGTTATGATCCCGTCATTCTGAAATTTCCCCGGGATTGATTCGTCTACCACGAGAATTCAATTTGATGTTATTTTCCGGTTGGTTGCCGACGTACCCTCGGTATGCCAGGACCGTAAAAATAATCCGGTAAACACGCCCTGACATATCATTATCGGATCCACAGTGGAATCTTTTTGGTGTATTGAATAAAAAAAAGAACAACAGGTTTTACTGAAACATGTCCTCAGTAAATCGTGATGTAAAGGTGTTGCGTGATGCGTGGAAATCTATATATTTGACAGGTTATTAAAGGGGTGCCAAACCCGTATCATGTCATACACGTACAGCAGGCATAATATCGATTTATGGATTTTTAGCACAGACAATATAAAAGAGTATTTTTTTATCCTGGTACATAGCTAACATGGTGATGATTATACGGTGCAGATTAAAAAACTACTGTAGAGAGACGTTGTGTACAGGACAATAGATCGTTGAACCTATAAAATTGCCGTTTTGTACGAAAAAAGTTCCTAGTATTTTTTTCCATTGCTCGTCCCCGTTCTCGCAAGACAATGCGCAACCCTATACTAGTGTGTATAGTAGTATGTATAGTCTATAGTGCTGGGATTGGAAGCTCTCTGTCATCAGCCGTACTCACCAGACATTGCGCCTATAGACTTCTACTTTTTCCATAATTTTAACAACATTTAGGTGAGACTTTTTTAAGGTAGTACAGAAGAGACAGTACAAAATGTCATTGAATAGTTTCTTGCCTCCCGTCCAAGCCCTCCCACTAGTAAATATATATATTGTTTTAAATAAAAATACAAAAGTGCCAGTATCATCGGCATATCTGAAGAACGAGGAATCGTTGGCACGGAGCCCGTCGCCCGCGGCGATCATACCCACACTACTCTTGAATAAACCTGTACTTCACGATACATGAGTCATATACTCGTATATGACAACCTCAGTGGTGCAGTAAGTGAGTAGTGAGTGAGTGAGCCGGCTGTAAAACGAGAGGCTGCGGGTTCGATCCCCGCACCGAGACAAATGTTTGCGTGATCCACAAATATTTGTTTCAAGTCTGGGGTGGTACAGGACCGTAAATCCTTCGTGGTTCCTGACGGGGTTAGGACTTGTGCAGGTAAGTGGTTTTTTATTAGCCTTGTATTAACATACTGTTACATTATGTTACATATATAATTAAAATATATAATTCTATATACAGTATGTAACAAAAGCCCTGTTGGCCCTGTCGTGAAGATTCACTATCTACACTTCTATGACTATCTAGTCATATAGACAGATGAATAAAAATAGTTAAATAAAAAAACAGAAGCGAGATATTATCTTTACTTACACAAGTAATAAAAAAATGAACATATTTAAAAAATGTTTTTTGCATCTGATTTCTGTGTGTATTGACTAAGCCGGGGGCGCGGCACGTTTGATGATTGTGGACACCGCAACATGCTATCTCGCTCTTGCTCCAAATCATCGTTCTTGCAGAGGTAATCAATCGAAATACGGTTTACAAACAATACGTTAATTCACGTTAAAAAATAAATATGATTATTTTTACAGTCCAATTTTCGATGCGAGTTTTTTTCATTGCGTTTGAATATCGATTCTCATATCACAGTTAAAATGCCCAACAGGGTTTTTGTTATACATATTGTATAATTAATTGTTTGATAACTGTTTAGAAGCCATTTAATTACACCATTCGACACCAATCAGCATGGAGTGTTTTTGCGTGTATTTCTACTTTGTACTACCAAGGTAATCAATCCAATTAAAAACTGATTTTCTTATATCATAGCAACAGTTCATATCGATTATTAGACAATAATAATACTAGTCCTGTATTATACACGTTCCACTGCTGGGCACGGGCCTCCTCTACTGAATGAGAGGGGTTTAGGCATTAGTCCCCCACGCTGGCCTAATGCGGGTTGGCAGACTTCACATACCTTCGAAATTCTTATGTAGAACTTCTCAGGTATGCAGGTTTCCTCACGATATTTCCTTCACCGTTAAAGCAAGTGATAATTAACAATTAATATATACATCACTTAGAAAAGTCAGAGGTGTATGCACTTGGGGCTGGTTTCGAACCTGCGACTTTCGTCTCGACAGCCCATACCACTCCCCGCTGAGCTATCACTGCTTTTTAATACAAGTATGCTATAAAACTTGTAATATGAAAGTGTTGTTGTCGTGAAGTGTGGAGCGCGTGCCGTCGTCGTTGTCTTGGCGACAGGCTTCCGCCCCAAGTGCGGGCTCAAGGTCGATTTGTGACTTTATTGCAATAACTTCGCGCATTTCCACCCACAAATGAATGGTTCACGACGCGACGAACCTTGCCGAAGGACGTCTGTACTTTATTAATTTCCACAGGGTCATGTTCACGGGCGAGTCTCGAATTTGGTGATAAAAATGTTTGCACGCGATATATAATAGTTTAGAATATATTAATTTTGGAGTAATTATCCAGTTTTTATTGAATTCCCTATCAAGATAAATTTGTTAAAGTATGTTCCATGCCTCTTTGAGATTATTCAAATTGCTCATTTCCTTTCTTGTGTGTTAGAAGAATAAAAGATAACTATTTTTAAATGAGGTATATCCGCTAAGTTAACTGTCTTTTAACATATCAAAGTGTGACATAAAACAGATAAGTGTGTTTCGCCTTTCTTTAGTTATCTTATTGCCGCACTCAATCACGTCAATTGATTTTAATAGTAAATTAGCTATTTCTAAGAATTCGTTTATTTTTGGGACGTCAAATAGGATTATTTCTGTAATCAGTAACAGAGCATAAAGAACTTTCTGTACTCAGTAACATGAAGCCTTAATCATTAATTGGCTCTGAAGTCTCTCTGGAAATTATCGAATTCTAAGAAATAACTAATTGTCAATTAAATGTTTGAAGCGCTAATTTTGTAAACTAATAAATACAATTTCCAATTCAAATACCTTTATAATAGTGAAGTAAAAAATGTAAGGTTAGCTTTAACTCTATACTAAGGCGGTTTAACTAGGTTATATCTGGAGCCAGTTGGAACTAATTAAGCGCAGGTAATTCGCTACCTTGGCTCCTTCACTATACTTACACCTTAATTAATTGACACATGCCGGTGGAGCTATAAAAAGTGCACTGTACTTTATATTGAATAGCTTTTTCTATGCGTCAAGTAGAGACTAATCATTAATTTTTAAATATTTTTTGTTTAAATACATACATAACTTTTTGCCTTTCATTTTATATGTAATCATATTTGATTGAGAAGAAGAAATTAATGTAAGTATGTACTTACACAAAAAATGGCAGAACACTTCTCTTCCACCTGCCCTTATCCTACTCGCAGTGGGGTCGGCACAACATACTTTTAACACTTGTTACAGAAAGATTTGGCTTGTAGTTTTAATGACCGGACACCTGCCTGACGTCAACCTCTCTGGGGAGAAAAGACCCAGATCCTAAACAAACATTTGTGGATCACACAAACATTTTGTCTCGGTGCGGGAATCGAACCGGCGGCTTCGCTTCACAGTCGGGTACTCGCGCCACGGAGGTTGGACGAGGAAATAGCAGAAAACTAAAAATAAAAATCATTATAAACATTTAAATAAAAGTTGATGTTGATGTTGGAAAAGTGCCTAAGCTTCAAACAAAAAACATTCCTGAAATTTATGTTATCGAAACATTTTTCCATTTCCATTGCGATCAACGTTTATTTTCCATATAAAAGAGGACCTTTACGATCGGAAGGTCGTTGACATCGCGCTATCGGATCTTTACAGACTCCCGGCAGTTATATCACTTTGGAGAGGTATACGAGCGTTATTATGCAAGAATTTAATTAAATTTTTCATTAATTTGGACCCTTACTCCATAACTAAATGATGTATGATATTGAAATAAACTTGATGAATAAATGATTGGTTGGGGCCCAAATATATAGATTGATATAGTTCATGTTTTAGCGTATTTAGTAATATTTACTCACATACATAAATTCACGTCTGTATCCCTGAAGAGGTAGGCAGAGGTGCAACTGGAACACCTACGGTTCGACGAGCTTATTTACGTCCCATGATGTGGCAGACAGCGAGACTATCGCCACATACCACTTACTCATGTGTGATTTTCCAAAACGAAAATGAACATACAAATAGTGATTGCGCGTCGTGGTATTTGAACCCAAAGCCTAATTATTTAATTAGTAGGATATGTTGTTGACATTTCCCAACTTTATTCTTACTTTATTCCTTATGTACTAACTTTCACCTCCTTGATTAGAACACTCCATATGTAGTAGATATATCGACATTCAACATACTAATATTATAAATGTGAATGAAAGTTTGTTTGTTACGCTTTCACGCGAAAACTATTTAACCGATCATCATGAAACTTTGTACACATATTCTTGGAGGTATAAGAAGTAACATAGGATAACATAGGACATTTTTATGAAAAAAAATATCTATTTGTTTGTTACGATTTGACGCCTAAATCACTGAACCGATTTTGATGAATTTTGATGAAGAGATAGATGGGACCCTGGAGACGGTTATAGGCTACGTTTTATTTCGGAAAAGTCTTATCACGCGGGCGGAGCCGCGAGCAAAAGCTAGTAATAAATAAGTACAAAACAGTACGTAATATAAACACGTTCTAGTCTCCAAATTCAGAACCGCAGTTCTAAAACACCGGCGCGGCTCTCCATCTAAGTTAACTTCCTGCCTTTTTCTACATGTTAAAGGCAAAGTACGCAATCGACATTTTTTGAATCCTTCTATAAAAAAATCGTTTCTTGCGGCATGTTGTGCAGTATCGTTTTTATATTCCGTATATGGAGGTAACATGTTCATAATCAAAGTCGGGTGGCGGCTAAGGGGACGCACGTAAACAGATTTTCCGGCCGTGCATAAAAAATTCGTTGGCGATTTGCAATTTTATCGCCACGGTGTTTATGCCCTGAGCTATAAAGGCCGGTACTGAGGTGCGCGACCGAGACAAGAGACCGCGACGACAGCGATAAGTTCCGCTTTTTATGAGATAGTATAGGTGCCATTTGAAGTATTTGACCGGGAAACGAGACGGCGACCGATCATACATCACCGATCATTGACAGCCTACGTGGCGCAGTGGGCGAGTAGCCGGCTGCGAAACAAGAGTTCCTGGGTTCGATTCCTACACCGAGACAAATGTTTGTCTAATCCATAAATATTTGTTTCGGGTCTGGGTGTTGTGGACCGCAAGTCCCACGTAGTTCCCGATACCCACGATACAGGTTAACCTAGTGTGGAGGACTATATGTGTGACTGTTGGGTGTATTTATTATTTATTTATATTATACAATTTCATACAAAGCAGACGTTGCTATTGCCTAACTCGTGTCACGTGTCGCGGTCTGCTTGTCTCGGTCGCGTACGTCAAATCAGGCCTTTAATGTCATGTTGCCGTGTCGCGTGTTATGGAATTGTGTCACATAAAGCTAATAAAAAAATCCGGTGTCGTTTTATGGTTTGAGTGAAATTTTGCGATCAAGTTACTTTTATTAGTCAGGTGGACGTTTTGGTGTTTCTATTTAGGATAGGTGTCTTTCTCAAATAGAGAACAAGGCATCGAAATATACGATAGCAATATATTTACTCTTCTTTTTCCACCGGCCCTTATCCCACTCGCAGTGGGGTCATGTTACAGAAAGATTTGGCTTTTAGTTTTACGAACAGCTGCCTGCCTGACGTCAACCCCTCTGGGGAGTACAATATATTTACTCTTATACATGTTTTTTTTTTAATAGTATAGGCCGGCAAACGAGCAAGTGGGTCACCTGATGGTAAGCAATCTCCACCGCCCATGTACGCCCACAATACAAAAGAATGATGGGCGCGTTGCCGACCTTAAAGGAAAGGGATAATAAGGGATTGGGAAGGGGAGGGGGATTTGGGCCTCCGGATATCTCACTCAACATATGAAACGCAGCAGCAAGCTGTTACTTTACGCCGGTTTTCTGTGAGACAGTGGTAACGACCCGGACGAGCCGGCCCATTCATGCTGCAGACAAAATTGTCTACAGCGTGGCTCTACCAGTCATAAAATTACCACTCGTATATTTTTTACAAAACGTAGTTTAACTCTACTAGAACTGTACAACGGTTTTAAACTGCTAATATACTATCAAGGTATGTTTGTACAAATTTAATTCAGTAAACAGAAAGATATTGAGACCCACAGAGCAATTTAATCATCCTTAATTAAATTTCAATATAGCGCGCGTTCAGCTCTGCATATTTGTGCAGAAAGATCGTGGATTAGTAATCAATCTACACACATAAGATATGAGACCTAGGGGCAGATTCTCTACTCGCTCGACTGATATGATTAAACTGGCAACACAGTCCTCCATAACAGAGTGCACGCGTAACGTTACCAACCGACAATAATATAAATATTTAACAAAGTTACAAACCGACTTCAATTTTTAGTGGAAGTTACAGCAATAGCATGTAAATTCCAATACAATAACACAATCGCGTCGAGTGTACTGTTGTCCGTTGAGGAGTTTTTTTTTCTCCGTACTCCGTCATCAGATCTTAACCAAATAATAGCTGATATATGGGACCACATCGCAGCTTAACTCCATCGAGTGAAATTGTTTCTAACAAAATCTGTCCACAATTGGTGGAGAAATAGATCAACATACATAAAAAAATAAAATAAAAAAAACGTGTCGAATTGGGAACCTCCTCCTTTTTAGAAATCGGTTAAAAATTGAGAAGCATTGATCTGTGATCGCCACGTCATCTGATGACTTTGTCGTCCCTCCGTGTACCACCATCTTAAAAACCACGACCACTCTGTCAAGAAAGTTCGTTTAAGTAGAAGACATACTAGGTGGCAGGTCCCTCGTATGCAAGAGGTCGTCTGGGTTATTACCACGGCTTTATCTATTTCTTCGCCGTGGCTTTTTTTTTATAGCATAGGCCGGCAAACGAGCAGGTGGGTCGCGTGATGGTAAGTGATCTCCACCGCCCATGTACGCCCACAATACAATGGGTTTACACAATACAATTATGGGTGCGTTGCCGACCTTAAAGGAAAGGAATAATTAAGGGATTGGGAAGGGGAAGCGGATTTGGGCGTCCGGATATCTCACTCACCGTACGAAACGCAGCAGCAAGCTGCTACTTTACGTCGGTCTTCAGTGAGACAGTGGTAACGACCCGGACGAGCCGGCCCATTCATGCTGTAGACAAGTGTCTACAGCGTGGCTCTACCACTCAATGTGTTTTATTTCAGTTGAAAGGATATTGAACCCAACGAAGTGTCGGAGTGACGAAGCGCAGTCCAATGGCATGCAGTGCTTTGTAATTCGCAAAGTTCTGTGTCGTATTCCTACTGCTTTTGGGCAGGCGTCTGTCATCAGGCGAGAAACCTGCCCGTTTCGTCATTCAAGTTTATAAAAAATTACATAATATATGAATTATGTAACAATTACGCACTCACGCTTGTAATCCTCGAAGAAGTAGGCAGAGTTGTAACCAGTACACCGAGCTTATTTCCGTTCCAAGATGTGATGGGGGGCGAGACTATCGCCATACCAGGCACAATTCCAAACTCCTGGCTGATACTAAGCATTTCGTGATAGAAACACCCAATATCAGTTGTACCGACCCGGGGTTCGAACCTGAGACCAGCAGCACAGCAGTCGTGCCGCGTAAGCATTACAACTGCGCCACCGAGGCAGTCACGGGTCGAATAGAATCAGTAAAATAACTATTACTATATTGAATTTACTATGGTTTGGTTTTAATTTTCTCTCTCTATAAAGAAAACAATTTTGTTTGCCTATTACGAAGATAAAGGCAACAAGAATTCAATATTTCGTCGAGACGGAGAAGAGAAAGGATACTTAACTTTTGTTACAAAATAATATTTGGTTACAAGCAATATTCTTGATCGTGTACATTTGGCTTATATCTTGCGTACATTTAATTTTGTCTGTTTTACGGTAAAAACATTATATTTAATATTACAGAAAAGCTGATGTTATATTTATTATAAAAAAAACACCATCAATTAGAATAATGTTACGTTGAAACCCCCGACGTCGATTTGAAAAATATCTGTAATTTGTAAATGGCTGAACAGTATTTTTGCAAACAACCATGTCTATTAATCCAGCTTTCAAATAATAAACCGCATTCTAATCGGTCCGTTTCGTTTGAGCAGACAGAAGAAGAAGTTAGCCGCCAGGTCGGCAACGCGACCTTGATTTTTCTGGTACTGTGGGCGTACATGGCATATGGATATCACTTACATCAGGTGGCCCACTTGCTGGCCTATACTATAAAAAACCTTATAAAAGTTAAATATTAGTGAAATGAAGCAATCTGTCTCCCCGTGGCAACGAAGGCTGAAAAGCTTTCGAAAAGTCGGGACTAAAATAAAATAAATCCGTTTAAATTAGTTTTGTTTCAAAATTTAGTAATATAAACGCCCAATGTATGTAACTCAAGCCACTTAAAAGATTCCACATAGGTAACGTTGTTGAAGCATATTATTGTTTGCCGTGAGTTTCCCTTGGCACATATGAGTAGGGCGCCGCCGTGTCAAGGATACTTAAGTGTACCGGTAATTATTTACTCACACTTTACCTTAGACAGGTGACATGTCACGGGATTATTACCTTATCTTTCTATTTATCAATAAGTGAAGAGAAAACTTCAGATCCGATTTTATGCATATTGCGCGCACGGAGAATTGTGAGATTTGGCATAGTTAAAGTTTATATGGAGGAGGAGTGCAGAATTATATTTATATATGTATAATATCTGTAACAAATATGTACATTAAATTAAATAAAACATTCATTGTTTACGCTCACACTGAAAATGTCTGAATGTCAAATAGAGTGGTAGAGACACGCTGTAGACAGTTTTGTCAGTCAGTCAGTTGTTTTTTGCATAACAAAGGAGTAATGTGAATTGGGGGGCGAGCACGAACAACTTACGAATAAGTATTCGAATCGAGTTCAAACAATTTTTTGACATTTCGATACGAATACGTTCTCGCAAGTTATTCGTGCTAGCCCCTCTGGTGATTGTCTGATATTGGAACTGACTCAGTTGCTGTTAGAGATCAGTTAATATAAAATAACTTCATATGCATTTCATAACCAAAGATAATTGGGTAGAAAAAAAATTACTTTTGTTTATTATTCTTTTTTTAAAATTGAATTAACAAAAGCTTTTGACCAATTCGATTGAAATTCTGTTCAGACGGGTCAAATCGCATGTGACTTATCAGTTGATCAAGTAAAATCGAACCATCCGCACTCGCTGTAATATATCATTGCTTTTAATAGTATTAAGTTAATATTTGTAAACTGTGCAACATCACTTGAACATATTATCTACCAGCAAGAACCACTCCAGTAATTGAAAATGTCTACGCACACACCCACCAGCTGCAAGGAACGCGCAGTGTCTCGGCTATAAAAACAATCCATATAAGTTTCTTCATTTCTAGAATTTATCTCGGCTTTATCTCTGCTATCACGGACACTGCACAGTTGTTAGTTACTCGTACATTGTATATTGATAAAATATTAGTTTCCGTTTCTAATTGAGTTTATTGGTATTTGAAAGTAAATTGCACAAAATAGTTACATAGAACTCAGATATGATTCTATTTCGAAATTTTGTGATAAATCCACTCCTATTTTTAGAAAACTTTATAAATGCTTTGCGGTTATTGTCCTTAGGAGTGCTTGAACACCTCTGTCCAGTATTTTATATGGGTTAGCTTTTTTTTTTTTTTTTTATTTTTATAGTATAGGCCGGCAAACGAGCAAGTGGGTCACCTGATGGTAAGCGATCTCCACCGCCCATGTACGCCCACAATACAAAAGAATTATGGGCGCGTTGCCGACCTTAAAGGAAAGGGATAATAAAGGATTGGGAAGGGGAGGGGGATTTGGGCCTCCGGATATCTCACTCACCGTACGAAACGCAGCAGCAAGCTGCTACTTTACGCCGGTTTATTTTAAATTAGGCTTTAATTTATACTATTCAAGGTTATTGATATGATTTGATTAATCAGTAATAAGTGCACTTATGGGGATAATTTGTATGTCATTGGCAGGAATTAAAAACGCGGAATTTTCATAGTTTCTGAATAATTTGAATTTAAAATTTATATCGAAACTCGTTCTATGACCCTTGGATCAGTTACTCCATATCTATGTAGTGACTAAGTATGTTATAAACATAAGAGCTAATTGACACTTCATTATCATTTTCAAATCGCACAGCCAAAATATTGATAAAAAGTCTTAAGTTCAGTTTTAGTTTTTTGACTTTACCATTAAGTTTTATATCATTGTGCCTATGTGTGAATTTATTATTAAAACCACTTTCAGCTGCAACAACCAGTTACTAGTTCTTGCTCGCGCCTCCGCCCGCGTGATTGTCTTTTTCCGGGACAAAAAGTATATGCCAACCCCCAGAATATAATCTATTTCCTTACCATATTTCATTAAAATCCGTTCAGCCGTTTAGCTGTGAAAACGGTACAGACAGAATTACTTTCGAATTAGAAATATATGTCAAAGTATGGATGTGTGTCAAAGACCAAAAGCGTTTTGTGATTGCATATTAATCCCACGCCGCAGCATAAACAATTTCAAACCTCCATTAAGAATTTAAAACTGCAGAGTCGAGTTTGCGGTCTAAAAATAAATATGACTCGGTTGTAATTTAAAGTAACATTTTGCTAAATGAGTCGTCCAACGATAACCGTTTCGAAGTAATTGCTTTCGGCTTTCAGAACGAGTCGTTTTATATTGTTATAACATTGTAATGTTGTCTTATTTGGGTCAATATTTATAGGGCACTGATTGTATACGTATCTATGGAGTTCGGTGATTTTGAATTATTGATACGGCTGTTACTTTAATGTATGTCATGACCTCCGTGGCTCACTGTGGGAATAGCCGGCTGTGAAGTTTGAGACCGTGTGTTCGATTCCCGCACCAGACAAAATGTTGGTGTGATCCACAAATACTTGTTTCCGATCCGGGTGTTTTCTCCCCAGAAGGATTGACGTCAGGCAGGTCGGTCGTAAAAACTAGAAGCCAAGATCTTTCTGTAACATGTATTAAAAAGCATGTTGCGCCGACCCCACTGTGAGTGGGATAAGGGCAGACGGAATAAGATTTTTTAGGATAATCGCTAAAATAACATGTATTAGGTAGTGATTTCTTAGGTTTACGCGAATATTACACATTGAAATAAAACTAGTTTATACGGATTTTATCGCGGAGAGACCCGTGACCACGAAGGCTGAAAAGCTTTCGAAACGTCGGGACTAAAATAAAAATTAAACCGCGATAAAATCCGTATAAACTAGTTTTATTTCAATATGTATTAGGTATCTAAATATTCAGCCGACTAACTATTATGGTTCTGGACTAACTATATTGGTATTGTTAATGTCTTTCTATCGTATTTGTTTTTAAGGTAAGACAGACAGACAAGAAGACAACAGCGTAGGCTCTGTAATAGGGTTCAGTTAGGACGGGTTCAGTTCTTTGGGTACGGAAAACTTAAGAATACTAAAATACACCGCACTTGTATTGATCGATGGAATTCAACATCCAACCACCATAATACTATTGCAATTAAAGCGCTTGTGACTGTAGTAGTAAGTGAAGGTAGTAAGTAAGTAATTATTCCCCGTGGTTGTAAGCTTTTTGTGAGTTATTTGAGTGCTGTCAGTTGTCGTGTATTTCAGAAAATGTGTATGAAAATCTGTACAGCGTCTCTAGCGGATCGTATTTAAAACACATTCACTTCGTACTTATATATTTCACGTATTCGAAAGACGTGACAGCTATCGAAAAAACGGTATAATCTCAAATCTCAATACGGTTACAGAATTTCTCGTTTATAATCCAATAGGCAGGCATGAGGCAGTTCTGTGCAAATGTCAAGTGAGTGTACATAATACATGTACAGGTAGAGACGCGCGCCGCCCCGGGCCGGATGTCGAGCTCTAATGATGCCCAGTGCTTAGTGCGGGTTCACAGTTGACACCATCGACACCGTAGCTTCATTGTTATCTGCAGATGTTTCAATACATTGTACGATATTGCCCTTCAGTTTTAATTAGAGAGTATTCTGCGGCGGATGTCAATGGCATCTTTAAGTGCGTATTTTTGTTTAATATGACTGAATATATTTGTAATTTTTTAACTTGTTCGTTTTCAAGAATTACTTAAGAATCGATTTTGATGAAATTAGGTACGAAGTAAGCTTGAACCCTAGTAGTCTACATTTTATTTGATAATAATCGGTCCACAATTGCTGAAGAAATCGATGAACATACATAAAAAAGTTACAATTGAAATAAAAAATATACTTGCCGAATTTATATTCTTCCTTTTATGAAGACTTATATTTCTTTCTTTTATGAAGTCGGTTAAAATGCGTAGTTACTGTTGGATGGGAACACGAAATCTACGCGGCCGAGGCCGCCAGCAAAAGCTATGTTTGTATAAAACTAAGAGTGTTTCGCAATGCTCCAAGTGTTTATATAGTTTCGTTATGAAACTCTACAAACATTAATTAGCAACAAGTTTGCTTCATTGATTGTATAAGCTTAATTTATGATGACTTATGAATGTACTCATGTATGCACAGGTTTCGTTCCGACTGCGACACGAGTTTACGTGCTAATTAACATGATATATCCGTACAATTCATGCACATGACAAATGGAACAGTCACAATTTACAAGTGGTAGAGTCACGCGGTAGTAGACAGTTTTGTCTACAGCGTGAATGGGTCGGGCGACCGGGTTGTTACCACGGCCTTATAGGAAATCGATGTGAATTAGCAGCTTGCTGTTGTGTTTTGTACGGTGAGTGAGATAAGATATCCGGAAGCTCAGATCCCTTCTCCCCTTACGTTCATGGTTCTTCTGATAATATGGGTGTTACCTAAATTACTTTTACCTTTCGTTTATATAAGATCCCACTATGCTATTGCTACATTATGTTTTTTTATTGAAATACAATTTTATTGATAGAATTCTTAATAGAAGAATACGGCTCTGCCGGGTTTTGTATCATAATATGGTTACAAGTAGTTTTATTAAACTATAATTGATTGAATTTAATATTAAAAAAAAAATACTTGTTTGATTTTTGATAGTTACTTTTTATTTGTAAAATAAATAAATAATTATAGTAATTGTTTTGATAAATTGCTATTTTTAGGATAAATAATTGTATTGTCCTCATTATCCATAGTTGTTAGTGAGTACGGCTTCGGGATTGGTACCAGTTGAAGATGAGCTATAGTGCACAAAACGATCGTAGTTGGAAAGAGAACCCAGTAGTCGAAAAAATTACAATGGACGACAACTTTCTCAATTTTATTAAGCAAATATAGGTACAAGTCATTTACTTAATGTGCCAAGCATTAGTAAGAAACATTCGAACGCGAAATCTACAAATTCGACGTAACATTAGTACCTATTAACAGAAAACAAATAAACCTATCTCTGACGGTTTATAACAGATTTTTTATAAAAGTTAATCTATACTCAGTATAAAATGTTTAATTAATAATTATGTTCCGATTTTATTATCTTATGCTTTTTATTGCACAAAAATATGCTGCCGTCATTAGTGTGCCCCATTTTCAAGCCTTAAATAAATGGCACAGTTAAAATACACATTTGAAATAACAAAGCGTCGGTTACATCTACTGAGCCAGACATCATGCCTCATTAAAAGACAAAACGCGAGCCACCGAGCTTTGACTTACAGAATAAGTGGTCTTAATTAAGGCCCTTAATTATGAGAACTCTATAAAATATACCGACGATTTTTTTTTCGGCATAATACAATTACCGACAAAGCTTAACTTAATAAGCTTGTCTGCGGGTTATGTATGGGAATATAACCGAAATATAGCTTGAATAAAGGTATGTTTAAGTTAAAAAGTATATTATATTCTATTTATTACATAACATTATTGCTGGATATCCCAGTAGTCCTATATAAATATATCTTTAAGGGACAAACTGACATGTAGGTATGGTAGCTAGTAATCGCCGCTCATAGAAATCCATAATTTCAATACCGAATCAAATTATGTTCTCAGTAAATCGGAATAGTACTGCTGAATTCATTGAAACTAAATTTTTACAGTAAAAAGAGAAATATTAGTAAAGTCATGGAATACTAGTCTCATAGCTAGAATAAAATGTTCAGGAAAATTTCAAGTGATTGGAAGAATGAATTCTAATATGCATAATGCGCTGATGCGGACGTGGCGCGATCGTCTGCCGACGACTTGACCTGTTGCATTTGATCTGGCGCCACCCCTTCTCATCGCTGGTAAACAGTAGACATCTACTTATAGAGTTGTAGAGCTACGGGGTAATGGAAGTATAATAAAGAGCCATTATACACTTCTGATGGATATAGTTGTTCTTCAGTGTTGACATTTGCGACTACAAAATTATGAATTGCGTATATGGTTTAAAATGAAAAATTATAAAAAAATATTTAGTACTATTTAAGCTTTATAGTTCTTTTTGAGTCAGTATTTTGTTTTGGGATCTTTTTTTATATTTTTTCTTTTTTTATGGCGATGCCCATGTTTTCCACTAAACATAAAATAAAAAAAAACTTAAAGTCCGACGAATGTGAGACATCTTACTTTCTTCCCCACATTATTCTGCATCGATTGGTATCGGTTTCGACCCGATACCCCCAGCGGTTTCGGAGGAGATAGCGTGACAAGCTTTTGGCAGCGGCGGCGGCGCCAGTTACTTTCTTTTAGAATAGAGAGATTTTTAATGAAAAAAATCATCAATATCGGCGCATTTAAATGTCGAAACTTTAGCCACCCCCTTAGAGTTGGAATTTTGATGTTTTATTGATTATATTAACAAATTATAAGGTTGTATTTTGATGTACCTTTTTTATAGCATAGGCCAACAAACGAGCAAGGGAGTCACCTCATACAGAGTGGCTCTACCATTATATCCTTCCAGTATTTGTCTTATGAACCTTTTTGTAGATTATTATAGATCATGTAGCTGAACACACCTACAGTCCCGTATACAAATACCAGGATGAGGTTTTCCTATTTATAAGATATACCGGTAGCGCAGTTGTAATGCGTAGCGTTACAACTGAGGCTGACGCTGAGGTCTCGGGCTCGATCCCTTGGTCGGGTAAAAGTGATATTGGGGTTTTCTGTTAAGAGTTGCTCAGTATCAGCCCGGAGTCTGGAATTGTGCCTTGTATGGTGATAGGATCGTCCCCTATCACATCATGGGACGGAGATACGCACGGTAAAATATGGGTGTACTGGTTACACTTCTGCCTACCCCTTCGGGGATTACAGACGTGAGTGGGTGCGTACCAGAAACTGCCAAAAATATGTGGAATATACAAAATTTAAAAATGGCATAGTAACGTAATGGAAATTTCCTGTATGTTGGCAGACCGCGCGGCGACAAATGGACTCTGTGTAATGGAAGGCACACGTACGATACTCAGCAGGCAAACTGAATATTTCATGCACAAGCTCGTGTGGCGTATAGTAAACATTGTTTCATACGCTAATTTATTCTAGTCTTGTATTTGCATTATAAATACATAAGCACTCACGATTGTAATCCCCGAAGGGGTAGGCAGAGGTGTAACCAGTACACCCACATATATATCCGGAGATATCCGGAGGCCCAAATCTCCTCCCCTTACCATTCCATTAATTATCCCTTTCCTTTAAGGTCGGCAACGCGTCCATGATTCTTTGGTATTGTGGATGTATATGGGCGGTGGAGATCACTTACCATCACGTGACCCAGTAGTTTCCTACCTATGCCATAAAAGAAACATACATACATACATACGCACTCACGCCTGTAATCCCCGAAGGGGTAGGCAGAGGTGTAACCAGTACACCCACATTTCGCCGAGCTTTATCTCCGTCCCACGATGTGATAGGGGGCGAGCCTATCGCACTACCGGACACAAATTCCAGACTCCGGGCTGATACTGAACTCGTAATAGAAAAACCCAATACCACTTTACCCGACCCGGGGATCGAACCCGAGACCTCAGCGTTAGCCTCAATCGTAACGCGTAGGCATTAAAACTTCGCCACCAAGGCAGTCAGTCAGCATAAAAGAAAAACATCCATAAACATGGCTTACATACGCACTCACGCCTGTAATCCCCGAAGGGGTAGGCAGAGGTGTAACAAGTACACCCACATTTCGCCGAGCGTATCTCCGTCCCTTATGTGATAGGGGGCGAGCCTATCACCATACTGGGCACAAATTCCAGACTCCGGGCTATACTGAGCTTTCGTAATAGAAAAAACCAATACCACTTTACCCGACCCGGGGATCGAACCCGAGACCTCAGCGTTGGACTCAATCGTAACGCGTACGCATTACAACTGCGCCACCGAGGCAGTCTAAACTAAATAAACATGACTTATCATTTCATATTAACAATATTATAATAAAAATGAATTATTCGCCGACACGATCCTCTCCCAAATAATATCGTTTGTAAAGCAACCTTTTTATAATATATCGCGATCCGTCGTATAACTCTGATATTATCCTAACGACATCGGTTTTATTACACCCTACTAGAAATGATCCCTTTTATACGTATACTAGCTTTTACTTGCGGCTCCGCCCCCGTGATTGTCTTTTCCGGGACTAAATGTACCCTATGTCCTTCTTCAGGATAGAACTAATCTCCTTAAATAATACTTAACAATTCTGGACTAATATAAAAATATTGTAAACTTTATAGTTGCCCAGTGTATTTTGACGATGCTATGTATGTTATGTATATATTAGCTGATATGATTTCTGTAATTACATAAGTTTCTTTATTTTGTACTGACTTGTCATAAGCGCTATTTTAATTGCCTACATGATGAATAAAACTATTTAATTTCATTTCATAAGAAATTTCATTAAAATCCGTTCAGCCATGAAAACGTAAGGGACAGACAGAGTACTTTCGCATTTATGATATTAGTATGGATACGGATTAGAAATAATATTCTGCATTATAGCAAAATTATATGCAATATGAACAATCTGAACAACAAAACACACCTCATGCCTGTATTCTATGGTCTGAACAGACTTTCAAACTAATTCATCAGCAAAAAAATCTTACAGCTTGTCTTGTACGCTTACGGGAAACAGGCGTGAGTCTATGTATGTATGTATATTTGGATTAGTCCTTTTTGGGATTCAGATAGGATATGAATATAAATGTCTTGCGTTGTAAAATTTCGGTCTATTGGTCTTGCGGCAGTATTGGCTTGACTTGTATTATGTTGTTATTGGATTTATTTCTAAATTACACATTTATAATACAAAAACCTACGACAAAAACACGAGTGGCTGTTGGCGGAGGGTTGCGGATCGATATGGCGTGTGTCACGCAACAGCATTGTACTGTGGCCCGCCGTAATGTGCTCGTAAGGGAATTTGGCTTGCCCATGCCGTGTCGCTTGTTTCGATTTATTGCTCTTGTTGCCTATTATTTAACACCTAGGTGGTAGGTCGCTCGTATACGAGAAGTCGTATGGGTTGCTACCACAGCCATGTCTATTTCTAACCCAGAACCTCACCAGTAGGCCTAGTACGAGTTACAAATACGTTCAGTTTTCAAATTCGTATAAAATTACTACCGTCGAAGTGTCAAACTAGTAATTCAAACGGTAATAAAGGACAGAATCGCTTGAAAACAAATTTCATATTCGACTAATATGAAATAAAATTATTAATAATAATAAAAACATTTAATTAATTTTAATTCATCATAGTTTCAATTAGTGGCTACTAATACTTGACGTATGGTGAGAAAACGAAAACTTTCATCGTTTAGGAAAACTATTAAAATTTGTATTAGGCCTACAGGTTCCGCTTTTAATCCTTCACTGAACATTTTTGGTAAGGCCAGGCATAAGATCAATTGATGGACTCCTACATAAAGAATTTATGTAGATAGTCCTGTGATGCTTGATAAAACACTTATTATAAAGGACAACACAAAATTATATCTTTGACGAGGATTCCTCGTATTTGTTTATATTTCACCCACATTGTTTATATTTATTGTATGTATATATTTTAATCTTAGACGGTATTATATGTTTTCTTTTATGTATGTATTATACACTGCCCTCTCTTACTTCTTGTCTTATCTCCATCCTATGGTTGCCTGTAAGAGATTGCCCTGAGCGATAAGGCCGCCAATTGTACTATTATTTGTATTGTTTTTTTTTTCTTTACATGTACTTTAAGTGTTGTACAATAAAGAATTATAAATAAAATAAATAAATGCGTATAATCGTCTCATACGTTGAAATTAATCAAGGTTACCTACACGTCACTAGTTAGAAACTTAAAAAGATCGATAATGGTATACGTATAAATATAATTTATAAAGTTCATTCTTCTTCTTCCGGCCTTTTTTCCCATTTCTACTTATGGCGGCTCTCCTAGTCGTTCTTCTCCAGAGACAGAGAGAGTTTCTGGGTCGTCGTCGGGTCCAGGTTACCTTTTTCGAGATCTTTCTTAATTAATAACCGACATCCATGTTATTGTTATTTTCATAAGTTCATTAATCTACACTAAATTAATTTATTTATATTATAAAGAGCAAAGATTTGTATTTTTGTATGTAACGAATAAACGACATCAATATCTACAAAAATCTCCGCGATACCATATGTCTTAACTATTACAGTCATGTCACAATAACTACTTTTTTAGACCATGCCTAGGATCAGGAATTAGGCTATTAGGACTTTTTTCCCGGAATAGGCCGTTCACGCGGGCGGAGCCGCGAGCAAAAGCTAGAAATATATATTATTGCATTAAGTCATAAAACAGTGAGGTCCTAAATTCGATTTGCAGGTTGACTTATCCCTCTCTTTAGGTTCGACAACCATGATTTTGTTGGGTTTTCTCATGAGAGATAAAACTTAACATGTTGCTGCGACCCACGTACCGACGCAGTGGGAATAGAGCAAAAACCATTATGTGTACCAGAACGTAGAATGTTTTTTCTATGAAAACTACACAGTTCTCTAAGGATATTCAACAAACTCCATTAATCATTATACTAGGTCAGTCATTACAAGAGGGTGATGGTCGAGCTGCTAATAAATAATAACTATCTACATGCAACCCTCGAGGAACACTAAATACAGACTATCTCGCTTTCATCGAGAAAAATGAAATTAATCAATGAAGCAGTAATGAGAAAGTCAATGAAGAGGGTTCCAATAAGCGATCAATTTGTGATTGAATGACTTGAACAGCGATGTAAAAAAAAATTGTCGATGGAACTCGGTGTCGGTACGGAGCTGCGGAGTAGGGGGACGCTGAGAGTGAATCATTCATGGCCCGCTAGATCAGCCTCTAACTTTTTCTTATTTTTTCTTTCCAATTTATTTTATACTGCAATAAATTTAGCCGGAGCGCCACGTTCGTGAATAAATTGTTCAAGTTTTGAAACAAACTGTATTTCGAGTGTTACTTTTTGGAACATTTTCTATTACGAAGTGTGAATACATACAGATTTAACGTTTCTTTATTTTGTACTCAAACCGGTTGTCACGTCTGTCCTAACTTAGTTCTAGTTATAAAAAATTGTTATAGAAGTGTTCTATGCAAACGTGTAATTACAGATTTATGATTTGTAACGCAAAGTTGATTACTGACATATGTGGTAGCACTTCGCTTAGTTAATGGTAACCTTTTAGCGCAATTATTTATTACACGTAAGTTGACATACTGGCGTAGAGTGTTATATATGTTTTGTAATTAAAGTGGTTAAACCAAACGCAAATACGAAAATGTTAAATTGTCAATTCGATATTATATTGAAATATATTTAATCATCGAACATTTTATTTTTAATGTTGTCTTAAGAATTATTTTATTTGATAGATTGCCTTGTTATTGTTTTAACTTTTTTTAGTATGCGTATTGATATACGCATAATTGGTACGCATTGGTAATGCTGCAATTCACGATATGTAGCACAAAGTATCATTCATTTTACTTTCCTTGAGTTAAAATGTAAACCATCTGTCACTTCTTTTACTTATTTCACTCAAAACCATATTTGTTGAACATAGCGTTGTATATAACTTTCTATGCAATTTTAAATGGTTTTAAGTTTTTATAGCACTTGTTAGTCATTAATATTATCACAGAATACTTCATTATCATTAAGAATGTAACTGGTTAATGAGATGGTTTCATTTACTCCTGGTGAGAGAAATCGTATCATATATAATCTATCGTGTACTGGTTGCACCTCGGCCTACTCCTTCGGGGATTACAGGCGTAAGTGCGTTTTTTTAGATCTATATATCTTGTCGTCTATTGATGCGAACATATTGAATTTTCGTAGCTTTAAACGCTTTCTTAAACAATGTTTCCATACCGTGTAGTGTACGTAGTACGGGCTAAATTAAATCAACAGTAATACTCATTAAACAACCCCAGTGGATATGATATCCTATGAAACATAAACACAAACTCCTTTCAACTTGGGACTGCTGAATTTGAGCGAGACGTGCCGTTTCTCAGAGTGTTTCCCATTTCAAAGATGAAAACGTTGCCGTTCCATCCACCGTGGCCGATTTCATATACATTTTTAATATTACTTTGTGCTGATATTTATTAGGACTTTGCGAATATGCAGAAGAGATCCTACTCAAAGAGAATTGTACAATATTAAGTTAGTCTTCAGACAGCTTTTTTGTAGTACATCTAATGTTTTTAAATGTGTTTGCGTCTCGAAGCTACTAGCTTAAATTAAGCGCTGTTACAATGAAACTGCTGTTGGATACTTTTGTTATTTGAAGTGTACCTGATTCATATTTGTACCCCACTGGATACCCATCACGGTACACACAATGAAAAACCCCCATAGTGAATCGTTCCAACGTATCGCGTTCCGGGCTTAGCCATTGTATGTCCAGAAACTTTAAGCCGTCATAACTTTGACCCAACATATCTGGATGATGCGACATTACATTAAAATGCACTATTCTTACCAACAGATGCAGTGTAGTCACATTGCCGATCGATGGATATTCTCGCTTGCAATTTCGAATATTAATTTGTATGCTATTCGTCACAAAAACTGTATTAAATTAGCGGTATTAATTATATCTAATAGCAATTATATTTCTATCGGAGTACTGATCCGTGAGTCTCGCGGGACCCGAGCAGCCCTCAGCCCTCACTCCTCAGCTACTTATTCCAATTAACAAAAGACAGTTCTTAATTGTCTTACACTGACTGGGGCCGTTGACCTCCAGCCCCAACATAGGGTTGCTCTTCTAAGATTTGGTTATATATTTAATACAACAATGGAAATTGGTAAAACTGTGAAATACAGATGACAAAAATACAATCTCATTTGAAATGCACCATTGAATCTTGTCTTCAACTCATTCTATAGTAACTTATAAATCAGTTTTTAGAAAATTAAGATTGTTTTAGTTTGTTTTGTCTATAATATAAAAGTTTCCTAGTCTTGATCGATGAAATAAGTAGTGAAGAATTATAATCAGCCACAACAAGTATACTTAAAAATATAAACCAAGACGTTTTTTGATTATTTAAGAGGTCAACCCTATAGTCGAAACAGTTGTACTATAAATTTCAGTAACAATTCATCTTCTTGGAGCAAATGATAGGGTCGGCCCGGGAAATTGAGATGAAGCGATGCTTTCAAACACGCTTTTAATGTAATTACTACTCAGACCAAGGAACTCACGTTTTATGAATATTGTCCCTTTGGCTCAATTATTTAGAGTGAAATGAATTTATTAAATGAAAATACGATTTAGATTTAAATAAATATCGGATTTTTAGTCATGATGATGGAGGTGTAAGTGGGCCAACATTTTAGGCCCGAAGGCAACCTCACCTGCACGTGGTACACTCTGCTGATTAACGGACGAGGCAGTGGTGAAACTTGGTTCGCGTTGCGGGTTGAAAATATACAATATCTACGTTAACATGCTTTTAACTGACAACCGAATTCAAAAAAACAACACGGAAATAATCAAAAATAACTAACTTCTAGATGGATTTTTGAGTTTTCAGTAATATAGAAATAAAACTAATTTATACGGATTTTAAGTCTCTTTCGTGACCACGAAGGCTGAAAAGCTTTCGAAACGTCGGAACTAAAATAAAATTAAAACCGCGATAAAATCCATATAAATTAGATTTATTTCAATGTGTAATTTTCAGTAATATTTGATGTAATTGAATTCTGTTTTTAAGTTGATTGAACTTATTTTATTTAAAAAGTAATACATAGTAGTACGTACAATAATGGCATGTAAACTTCAATAAATAAAATAACACAATCGCGACGAGTGTGCTGTTGTGCTTTACGGTTATTTTCTTTATGGAAATTGGGATTAAATTGTTTGTTATTTAAATTAAATGTATTGGTTTCGTAAACATATGACAACTAATAAAAGCTAAATTAGTCAGAGATTTGTGTAGAAATACATAAATTTCATATAAAATGTATGTACAGTATATATTTAAATAGAAATCTCTGATGGCTATAAAATTCTCATAAAACCACAAACAAAACTAAAAAAAAAATATTACTAAACAGTAATCAAGTCTTTCTTTGTTGATTCTTAATCGTAAAATCTAACCTTTACCTTTATTTGGAAAAAAACACAACACTCTACAATTAAAAAAACCTTAATAAAATATTCTCCGTTTAATTTTAAAAAAGACATTAAAGCAAGCTATTCATGAATATAAAGGCTAGGCTCGACCGGTGGAGCGAGGTGGTGTGGTGCGGCAGGGGGGGGGGGAGGCATATAGTGGAGTTATTAAGGGGTTAACGATGACCCCAGGGGGCAATTTCCTGTCTGTGCCCGCGAAGGTCGGCCCACAGCGCGAATAATGGCCACACCATTGGGCCAACCTCGCTAATATTAACTACTGTGGGGAATAAAAACGTTCAAGGGATAGACTCCGTAGTCGTGTGGTGAAGTGAAATCTGTTTTTTAATTGGGGTCATAAGAAGTTAATGCACCATTTTGATTTTAAGTTCTGGTGCCAATGTGTTCTTTTACATATTAAAGGCACGCACGGCGGTGATCATTTTCAATTGGGTCATGCTCCGTCTTTGCTAAAAAGATATTATTCATTGCATATTAATAATTGCTTTAAAATTATGAGTATTATTATGTCTACGCTCATGATTTCCTATATATTTATTTCTACTCATGCACATATTAAAGCGGACAATGCTTGTTGTCGAATGTAACAACGCACTCGGTTCAAAAACTGACTTAAATGGGTCATAGGACCAATACAACATAACCTACGTATGCGGTAGGCACGCTATTGCCGATGTCTGTATGCGATGGTGAACACTAATCATCAGGTCGCCTGTTCGTGTGCTTTCTGTTATATACCTATCATCATCATCATCATCAGCCACAAGACGTCCACTGCTGAACATAGGCCTCCCCTAATGCCTTCCAGGCCGACATGTTGGAAGCGGCCTGCATCCATCGGCTTCCTGCAACCTTTGTCAGGTTGCGGTCCATCATGTAGGTGGACGTCCTCTGTTGCGCTTGCCCGTACGTGGTCTCCATTCGAGAACTTTTCTGCCCCATCGAATATGGGGAGAAATCGATCTCTACGTGATCGATTCAGAAATGAGGGGATCCGTAGACGAACAAAGGTAACCGACATAGCCCAGCGGATTAGCATGTTGAAGTGGCAGTGGGTTAGCCACATAGCTCGCAGAACTGATAGCCGATGGGGCAGAAAAGTTATATACCTATACTAAATATAAATACATTAGTGCACGCAAAAGTATAACTAATCTAATCACGATTTTATTGCATAAAGTTAAAAACATTTTATCAAGAAATGTTAATCAAAAGTACTCAGAAAATCACGAACTCCACCTTGTTGAATAAAATTAAGAAAGTTTGTTACTTAATAACATCGTAACAGGAAAGTGGATTAAATGGTGGTTGGATAATTAACATAAAAAAACCAGATCTTCAAATATTACTTACTGTTACGGAAATAATCCCTAACGTGCAGTGTAAGCGTACGTTTTAGAGTGGTAGAGCCACGCTGTAGACATATGTTACGAGTATTGTCGAATAAACATGAAATGATCACACGATCTTTTTTTGAGGAGTAAATCACACAAACATTTGTCTCAGTGCGGGAATCGAACCCACTTCTCGCTTCAGAGCCAGTTACTCACCCATTGCACCACGAAGGCTGTCTCCAAAACAATAACCCTCTCAGCAACAAGTAAATAAAATTACCCAGTTTATTTGTTATAAACATTTGCCCCGGGTATTTTGCGACCCGATGGAGTTTTTTAAACGTTGATTTATCCTGCATCGGTGACTCGATTGTACCAGATTTTACTAAACTTTATGTTGTTTGAGAATAGGTAATAAGAATTTAACTAGTAAGAACACTATTTGGAGTTGTTTGAACGGGGGAAAATATCCGTATCGTGTGAAACTTTTTAGTATATCAGTATTCTATAAACATCTGTTCAATCCTTACTGTTTCAAACCCCTGCAATCAATCAGAAAAAGGTGCCTATGTAATTTGAAAATTGATATATGTATTTTCAAACAGCTGATAATTATAATCATTTCGTATAAACCAGCTTACAAATTATAAAAATATTCGTTGGGGATCGATCTTATGTTTCAATTAACAGGATTTATTAATTTCCGCCCTTAAGAGTATTCAACCATATCTATCTTGGTCGGGCATGCTGTCAAGTCTTGGTTCGTCCTGGTTGTCACGATGGTGGTACCCGGAGGGTCTTCAACGCCGATGGTATTCTAGATGGCGCTGCGATAGCAATGATGCTCCATTGTTGCCGGTTGGTAGCGTTGCGCGTGCACTCTGTTATGGAAAACTAGTCCAGCGAGTCGGGAATCTGCCTATAGCTCTCTTTACAGCTACCCGACCTTGGAATACTAGTCTTTCCATTGAGTCTTAATTCCTAGAGACGTGCCCACATTTATATCGAGTGCATAATACAAGTTGCGTGATACTTAGATAGTAGCACCGAGGTAGTGCTAACTCAGATAATTCGCACTATAATAATTACAACAACTAAGGGGTAGTATAAGATTTTGCTTCTTTTCAATAGCCACACGTCATGCGTCATTAAGAAAATATGCATGAAGATCTGTATAATGCCTCTAGCGAATTGTATTGGAAACATTTTACCTTCATACATATTTCTCCGAGACGTATTTTACAGCTATCGAAATGACTGTCACTAGGGCTATTGAGCCTCAACCATGAGTTTAGCTTAGTAAAATCGCTAGCGACGACGTAAAATATTTGTATGACAAAATTTAGTTTCTCACGTATCCGCTAGAGGCGCCACTGAGTTTTTCATATAAATATCTTACGTCGTCGCTGGCGATTTTACTGAGACAAACTCATGGTTGAGGCACAGAACGTTCAATATTCGTTACTGTGGTTACGACAAAAGTTTGATAATTGCTGGCCCGCGTGTGATTACAAGTATGCACAGTCAATTATCATGTAGCCGAACCCAAATAACTTTGTTAATTATCATAACAACCTGTGTAAACTGGTTTTGCCATAAATATGGAAATAGGATGATCTGATTAGGAAGTTGAAATTATGTATATATTCGTAATGGCTTTCGTTTACTTTCCAACTTAATTTGTTTTCACGAATTTAATGGCTGTTTCGTTTTAAAATTTGTTTTGGAGCGAGTTTATTGACATTGAACAAAATTTAAGATAAGTACAAGGTGGTAGGTACAAGGGTTACAAAGTGCTAGGTCCCTCATATGCGAGAGGCCGTCTGGGTTCGTACCAATTTATCTATTTCTACCGCCAAGCATCGGTGTGTTCTGATTTGAAGGATATTGAAGCCAGTGAATTTACTGGGCATTATGAAACTTAAAATCTTATGTATTGGGGTGAAGAGCGCACTCCAATGCTATTCTGTGCTTTGTAATTCAAAGTTTTGTGTGGAGATTGAAGCGAGAGGCCGTGGGTTCGATTCCCACACCGAGACGAATGTTTGTCTAATCCACAAATATTTGTTTCTGGTCTGGGTGTTGTGGGAACGCAAGTCCCTCGTAGTTCCTGATACCCACGATACAGGTTAACCTAGTGTGGGGTCTGGACTATGTGTGTGACTGTTGGGGTGTATTTAAGGTGTTTAAGTTGTTTCTGTTTATGGGCAGGCGTGACGCTTACCATCAGGCGAGCTCCTGCTCGTTTCGTCACTCAAGGTACATCTCAAGCAAAACTAGAATATTTTATTCTTTAGCCATAGCTTTAACTGATTTAGATGTTACTATATGCACCTGTTTTACCAACTCTGAGTAAATGCTGCTTATTAAATTAAATATATTATCACGTTCAAATACAAAAGTCATATTCAGTATTCTGATATATGATTCAGAAGAAAGATGCTAACTATATTATTATATGCTTTTAAAAATAGCGGTCTACGTTAATTGGTGGTTAAAAAGTACTCAAAACTGTGAAAAGCCCTAAAACTAAAAAAGGCTTCTCCAAATAGGTGTTCGCGAAAATTAAAAAGGCGATTTAAGCCGGCTCCAAAGTTCTGGCGAGGTGGCTTAACATCAAGTTGTTCCGAGTGGCGATTGCGCGAGGCCCGACACTTGGTCACGTACCTGCCTGTAATAAAGCCTGCCGAGCCCCAACTCATTCAGGATTAAGTGTTTCAGCCTACTCCTTTGTGATATTACTACAAAGACTTACATACTACGGACATTTGTAGTAAACACCGTTATTTTATCTCTTTTTGTTTGAAAGATACAAGTGTGTGTATGTGTGTTATAAATACTACCTCATATTACTGTTGTAAATGTAAAAGTTGGATGTTTGTTAGTCAATCACGCCTGAACGGTTTTGAATAGAATTTGGCACTGGATTAAGACATAGGTTATTTTATGTCCCGGAAAAGACCATTCACGCGGACGGAGCTGCGAGCAAAAGCTAATACCAAACTATATGCAGATAAATTTATTTACGTTCAAAAAGATTTCTGAGAAATTATTACAATGTTTGAACCGGATGGAAACAAAATGCATGCGATAAAAGTTCATAAACTGTTTTCCATTTTAAAAATTTCATCCTCGATAGGTTTATAGTCGAGGTTATTAAATTACGAACTGGGTAAAGACCGTTGATGACTCGACCTTTTAAAATTATTTTATTTTAATGTCATGTGCTTAATTCAGTTAATGACTACCCTAAGGCCGACATGCACGACGACACTAAATCAAGATTTTATCATTAATCTTATTTACTTGTGTCAAATGTTCAAACAATTTGGCGTTTCTTAAAATGGTTTCATGGGTTAAACTCGATTTAGGGTCGTCGTGCAAGTGGGCCTAAATCTAAATTATAAAAATGTATATATGTAACTTTTTATATCTGCTAATAATTTGCTAAGACTGTTACCAACTATTTAGCGTCACAAAATCTATAAACTTAAAACAAAATCCTTTTCGAATCTTTCAATTTAATATTGTCTATTCATACCTGGAAATATATGTTGATTTCCTTTAAATCGCAGAAGGGAGTTTCCCAGTTCCTTATTTTTGCTATGTTAACACAAAAGTCAACAATTTTTTTAATTATAAAAATATACAAAAGTTATTGTAGGCTTTTGTGGTAACATAATAAAAGTATGAATCTAACCCCATTAAACAACGTAGATCGTGATGGAGCATTGACCTTGTGGGTCTTGACATTGTGTGAGGTCACAGGTATTGGCACCCACCCAGGACCCAAGGTTTCCCTCACGCGATACGCCTATACAGCGCTATCTTGTTCCGATGTTAAACCTTTTAAGTATTTTCTGATGTTAATACATGTTGTACTTAGATGTGTTTTTTGCGTGTAGTTCCGGTGTTTATGTACAGTGGAGTACATAAGCTCTATTTACATAGACAATGTTTATCGCTCGATCAAGGCAAAAAATTACAGGAAACTATCATGTACGAGGTCGTGTCCATCACCGTGTAATGCAATTTGAAAAAAAGAATCTTATGACTCGTTCTTGAAAATGAGGTATGTGATACTCTCGATTGTGTCGTACAAAAATCTCTTGTATGTAAATGGGGCATTTAATGTTATCAACATATTATTGTATTTTAACCGACTTCACTTTTTTTTTGCTTTTTGTTATGTACAACGTACATGCAATGCAATTTTATTTGAACGGCAACGATTCTAAAGAGACTTATAGAAATTATTATGTTTGACTTTTAAGTGTTTTTATTTTGATTTCGGTTTCTAAGTTTTGTTAAAACTTTATTTTTTAAACAAGTCTGTGTGAACATCTAACTAAACATGTTTAGCGACTTGTGACCATATACATTAATTAATCTTAGTAGCCAATCATTTAGGTCACGTCCCTTTTTGTAAGACAAATATTAGGGTCGAAACATTATCCTAGAGGACTCTTCAGAATCTGTACAGCCCGTAATCTATCTTGTGTAATGCATTTTATCAGCGCCATGTCTTATTTTAACATAAAAGAATCTTTGAAAAACTTGTACTATGCTATACAAATAAGAGGACGTCTATATGAGCTCTACTTTTCATTTGATAAGATTTATAAAGAAATTTATTTCGTATACCTACTTAGTTTTTCCACATTACTTAACTAAGTCTTCGCATTATAAAAGCTATTTAAGCTAGAACATTTAGTAATATGGAAGTAGACTATAATATGGCAGAAGGTCATTTCTATTCTTATTTAGATCACATTGTGTTGATGATGTTGTGTCTATGAAAATTCAAGAACTTAGAGAAAATACCGTAGGTGTAGGTGAGTCTGGTGTCTTCGATACGGCAATACCGTTAGTTCCGGCGGAACATTTACGGCAGTTTTTGTACGTGCCACGAGTAAATTGCAATGCTGAGTCACCAGAATTGCCGCGGTTACCCAAACCAGTTGCTCATGCAGCAATTATGACATTTATATGTACGCGCGCGAGGTTTTTGCACGACTAAGCATGAGTGGTTTCAATCATTAGTAATAATTAAAACCATCGAACTAAGCAATAGTTACTATACAGTAATGAGTCAATACTTTTTTTTATAACTTAGGCCGGCAAACGAGCAAGTGGGTCACCTGATTGTAAGTGATCTCCACCGCCCATGTATTGCCCACAATACTATAATAATCGTGGGCGCGTTGCGCACCTTAAAGGAAAGGGATAAGTTAGGGATTGGGAAGGGGCGGGGAATTTGGGCCTTCGGATATCTCATTCACCGTACGAAATGTAGCGGCAAGCAGCTACTTTACGCCGGTTTCCTGTGAGACAGCGGTAACGACCCGGACGAGCCGGCCTATTCATGCTGTAGACAGAACCGTCTACAGCGTGGCTCTACCACTCAAAAACGTGGCTTTACAGTTATCATGTATATTATTTTTACTCGAGTGATTCATTCTGTTTGTCTTAATATGATGACACATGATTTAGAGAAAATGGTCTTAATTTATACTGTTACCACAAACTCGGGCACACCTGACCACAGCGCATTATTATTATTGACTATGAAGAGTTTGAAACGTCATATTTGTGCTCATTCTCGACTGCATTCGACAGCCTCCGCGGCGCAGTGGGCGAGTAGCCGGCTACGAAGCGAGAGGCCGTGAGTTCGATTCCCACACCGAGACAAATGTTGGTGTGATCCACAAATAATTGTTTCGGGTCTGAGTGTTGTGGGACCGCAAGTCCTTCTTAGTTCCTGATACCCCCACGTTAACCTAGTGTGAGGTTAGGACTATGTGTGTGACTGTTGGGTGTATTTATACTCATTAGGGTTCGGTTTTTTTTTAGATAGAGCATGGGCCCTGTCCAAGTTTTGACACGCTGAAGACAGTTTTGTCTACAGCATGAATGGGTCGACTTGACTGGGTTGTTGCCACTGTTTCTTAGAAAGCCGACGTAAAATAGCAGCTGTTGCCTTTCGTACCGTGAGCGATTACTGTGAGTCGATATCTGGAAACCCAAACTCCCTCCCTTTCCCAGTCCCTTAATTATATTTCCTTCGATTCCTTTAATGTCTGCAACACGTCCATGATCTTTTTGATATTGTGGGTGTGCATGGGCGGTGGACATCACTTAATATCAAGTGACCCTCCTGCTCGTTTGCCGGCGTATGTTATAAAAAAGGTCGCAATCACTCCGACTCTGTTTCATTTCTACATTCGTTATCGTTCTGCAGAACTGTAACAAGGTTTATTATACATAAAAAAAACAATATAGAATTGAGGACCACTTTTCCCTTTTCGTCGGTTCAAAATGAAATTCACCAATAAGATTATATTCATACATTTTTTATAATTCTAGACGAGACTTTAATTTACTTCGTCTACTAATATACATCGCCAAAAAGATGTCTAATACATACATACGCACTCATACCTGTAATCCCCGAAGGGGTAGGCAGAGGTGTAACCAGTACACCCACATTTCGCCGAGCGTACCTCCGTCCCTTGATGTGATAGGGGGCGAGCCTATCGCCATACCGGGCACAAATTCCAGACTCCAGGTTAATATTGAGCATTTCGTAATTGAAAAACCTAATATCACTTTTACCCGACCCGGGGATCGCATCCGAAACCTCAGCGTCAGCCTCAATCGTAACGCGTACGCATTACAACTGCGCCACCGAGGCAGTCAAATGAAGAGAAGGAATCGTTTTGACTCCTTGGCCATACCCTCTGGAGTAGGATCGTAATATCCCGATGAAGGCGACCGCGTATTTTTACCCGACAGAAAAGAAGAGATTGTGGTCAATTCGACGTGTATATATTTGCCTTGTCTTTAAGCAAATTATGCAATATAAGCACCCAAATTATTTACCTACTTAAAAATTCCTACACCAACACACATGAAGGTCAAACTAAACATTAAGTACTTGTATAAATATTTTGTCCGCATTTACAGCTCGTAAACACTTGAAAACAAGCCGATATTGATACTTATGTAAAGAAAATCAATATCAACGTCTCACCTCCGACCTTGGCCACTGTATCAGATGAAGAATCACAAAGAACTTTTCATAATTCGTCTACAGTATGAACCAGTCGATGACTCGCTAATGTACCTACTTCATTAACTTGCACTAAAATAATTGCTACCATTTCAAATGGACAGATGGCATTGACATTGTCAAATCAATTCGAGTTGCTGAAACGTTATTTAGTGAAAAAAAAATATAATATTTGATTTCTCTTTATTACCGTTTGACATCCGATTTTTCATATAAATTTGAAAGTTATGTTAGCTAACATGTGTGTCAAATCACGCTTCTAGCAACTCAACTTCGACTTGACATGAGATTTGACATTTGATTAGTTAATTTAAGGCCGTCGTAGTTGACACTTTCATGGTTTTGAAGCTCCCCGCTGTCCGCCCAAGCTAAGTGACTTTATATCCCTGCATCTCATATCTATGCTCCACAGTATGCACACTACACACAGTCGGTAGAACATCAGTGGGGCTTACTTTTCATAATTACTTATAATTTAATTACTTATATTGCAATACAATGTAATATTTTTGAAAATGATTTTAAATAGTCCAACTGACAAATGATATTATTTAGACGTAATAAATAGTAGCTGTTAAGAAAAAAATACCCAGGGATGTAAATGACAAATATATTTTTGCTATGCCGCTATGCTATGGTTTCCTGTTTCAAACATGTCATGTTATTATAACTACAATAAATTCTGATTCTGTAATAGTTTTAATATAATAATAATATTAAATGCTATTATAAAACATATTTCTATCATATATAATCACAATCCGATTGCAGCGCCACCTACCGGGTCCAGCCTACCTACCGGGTGAAGCTAAACCATCAACAAGGTGGTAGGTCCCTTGTATGCGAGAGGCCGTCTGGGTTGGCACCACCGCTTTGTCTATTTGTCCCGACAATACGCAGTGTGTAAGCACTGTTGTTTTCCGGTTTGAAGGATATTGAAACCAGTGAAATTACTTGGCATTATGAAACATATGTCTCGGGGTGACGAGCGCACTTCAATGCCATGCAGTGCTTTGTAATTCAAAGTTGTATGCTAACGCTGAGGTCTCGGGTTCGATCCCGGGTCGGGTAAAGTGGTATTGGGTTTTTCTATTACGAAATGCTCAGTATCAGCCTGGAGTCTGGAATTTGTGCCCGGTATGGCGATAGGCTCGCCCCCTATCACATCATGGAACCGAGATACGCTCGGCGAAATGTGGGTGTACTGGTTACACCTTAGCCTACCCCTTCGGGGATTACAGGCGTGAGTGCGTATGTATTTCATTGAGATTTTAACTATGAGTAATTTAGGCACAAAATCCTACTAAAAACACTGTATTTTCGCGATCCCTCGCCTTAACATTGATCAGCCTTTTAAAAACCGGGCGTTAGTCCGCTACTGAACACGTTCAAAAGTTGAAACGTCTTTAACCTGTAGCAGTGATATTTCACGTGCGTGGGAGAGCAAGTTTCAATTTCAGTTAACTAAACCTGCTTGATATTCCGTCGAGGTACTCTGCGAGACACATGTTGAATTTTATCTACTTACCCAAAATTTTTTGTTAATAAAATGCTAATATATTTTCTTTTGTATAAAGTATCGGAAATGTAAAGCGGTTGCTTTAAATTGGATGTTAGACTTGCGTTTTTATAATGAGAATTAAAAATGAACTTGTGTTCTCGTAATCATGAGAATAAATGTATAAATTAATTTAAAAAAATTGGCAATAAAGAAGGTATAAAAAAACCATTTTAAGAACAAGCGTTTCTGCCGCCACATTCTATTTATTATAACGTCACAAACTTTATCCTTTTTTAATTATCAAAACCGTAATCGATTCCCTTTCATTTGAGACCCATATCAAGGGCTTTGTAAAGAAAATAAGGTAGGTACATCGGGAAACTTGGAATGGCGGACATTTTGAAAAAAAAATGGCAGCATATTAGATAGATATGTGTAAAACTTCCACTAAATCAGTTTAAAATTGAAATAAATTTCGCTAAGCTAAGATTTAACCCACACATACTAATGAAGTTAAAAACTTGCAATAAAATAGGCAAAAATGCCGATAATTAAATCAACTATGTTTTTTAAATAGAATCGCAATAAACTCACCTAAGCAAACATTTCAATGGAGTTGTACACAATAAAAATACTCAATATCCGCTCACCATTTGTCTTGCTGCCTTCCTCCAGAAACACAATTACACCTCGACGGTAAGATGCCTCGCTGAGATCTGATTTCCATTTGCAATACTTTACGATCCTTTTTTTATGTGAATGTTTTCATAGGGAATATAATTTAGGCTTTGAGGGGAAGAGTTATCATATATTAAAACAGCTGGTAAGGTTTAATTTATAACAATAAAGAAGTAGATAAGTAAACATAATCGTGTTTCATTAATTTGAAATATTTTTTACGTTTGTTCCATTCCGAGAATTCAGCTCTTCTATTCACACAAATCATTTTATTTATTCATAGGCTCCTTTATCGCCGAAGGGGTAGGTAAAGGTGTAACTAGTGCGCCCGTGGTTCCCCAGATTATTTTAGTGATGTGATAGGGGACGAGCCTACCGGCACAAATTCTAATCCCAGGCAATCCATCTTTGATTATTTGAATTGATAACTCAACCAGAAAATTATGAATAACCAAACTGGGCTTTGAAACCAGGACTTCACGGTTCTGACCCTAGTACGCTGACACTAGACCAATGAAGCGATATGAACAAAGATTTTTATTGACTGGAAAATCGGGACTGTACACTTTACTGACGACGCATGCCATATGTTATAAGTGCTGCCAGTACTAAATAATAGCACAACGGTTATGACGTCACACTATCATTGTATAACTTTATATTGTATGTTAATACATAAGATAATCTATGACTTATTTAATTATTCAATTATAATTGTTATACACGCTATTTAGGACGTTCCAACATGTTCAATAATAAATACAGTTACTAATGTGAACTATTTGTAAAAAGGTATAAATAAGGTGGAATAATTATTGTCGTCAGTCAGTCGGTTGCTAAACGGAATATAAAGTGTTACTCTGCCCAAATAAATGGAGAAGGTCGTGTACATTGTGTTTCAATTGTTCTACTTCGTTACACATATGACTTCTACGAAAGCCTAATTAGAGATTTCATATATCACACGTAAGATAAAATTCTCCACATCGCCTTTTAAACCGAGATTACATTACAGCGAAAGCAATAGTTGAACGTGTGTTTAGATTGCGATAAAATATTTACGGCGGGTAAAAGACAGCTTTTCCCGGTATCTGAATAAAATATAACTCCTTTGGGATCGTCGCCAGAGCGGCGCGGCGCAGCGCAGCATGGCGTGGCGTGGTTCGGATCTACAGGATATCCTGAGACTGATGCCCCTGAATGAGGTTACACTTCATCAATTTGCGACAAAACTCGTTTGTGCCGTATCTACGTGTTCAGGGAAAGATGTCCACGATGAATATAACATTATCGGGAAATATCTGTACCGACATTTTGCGAGTTTTTTTATTTCATATAAAAATTTAAGATGGTATGCTTTATATCCCATTATCTTTGTAATGTAATGTTCTTACAATTAGATGCAGTCTAGAGTCCAATTAGATAAAGATTTCATAATACTACGGAATACAATACATCTACAACTTAACTAAAAATTATTTGAATTAGCGTACACCTACAATACCATGGGTATGTTTGCGGTCCTATAGGAAAGGAATGGAGTTTGGAAAAGGTAAATAATATGTCTTTACCTAAAAAATTGCCGTTTAGTACGAAAAAAGTTAATGTATTTTCCATCTTTTTTATTTCCGTTAATCAAAGTAACCATCCATTCTATCGCTACATCATTGCCAGCGTAGTGGCAATTTTTTCGTTACCCTTCTTGAATAAATAGGCTGGAAGGGAGACAACAAATTCTTCAAAGGCATTTTGTACAGCCTCTCGGGTATTATATTATTTTTGTTGTTATTTTTTTCGCCAAAAAGGTTAACCTGTATAGCGAATATCAGGAACTACAAGCAATTTGTGTATGATATGGCGATAGGCGCGCCCCAATAACACATATGTTACGGGACTTCGGGGAACCGTGAGCGGATTAATTATGCACCTCTGCCTACCCATTTGGGGAAATAGATGTAGACTTACGTGAGTATAACCAAGTACCACCCAAGGAGAAGATATTAGAGTCCTGTATCAGTAACCTAAATTTTTCATCCGTTTTTATTTCGACCATAAAATATTTTTATTGCGCCGTAAACACGTGTATATGTTAAACTAATAAACTAAAAAGTAAATTATACAAACTCTGCTTAATGATGCCTTTTAATTTTTTTTTACCCAAATCATATTATTCGAAACTTGTTTTATGAAAGAAAAGGTTCAGACGAAAGAAAACCTATTTTTTCCTGTCACGGTAAAGTGACTACACTGGGCATGTTTATTCGAAAAAA